>CP126891.1:14402500-15002500 GCA_030440675.1 Furcifer pardalis | reverse complement strand
TAGAGTCGCATACGACTGGCTTTAACTTTATCTAGACCACATCTAAAGTACTGGGTCCAGTTATGAAGAGTAAACTCATTAGCAGATGTGTAATGCCACAATGTTTGCCTTGCGTCAATCTACTGTTGTTGTTCAGTCGCACAGTCGAGTCCAACCTTTTGTGACCCCCATGGACCACAGCGCACCAGATTCCTCTGTCAATCAATCTACTAACCATTTGCAATTCAAAAGGGCAAAGCTTCACAACTAATCTGAAGAACAGGTGTTAATAGTTGTTTTTAAAAAAACATTTATTTATTTACTTATCTGTTAGGGACTGTAGTGGCTCAAGTCATTAAGACGCTGACTGGGAGGCGGAAGTTCAGCAGTTCGATTCCCGAGTACTGCAGGATGGTATGAGCTCCCGTCTCTGTCCCAGCTCCTGCCAACCTAGCATTTCAAAAGCAAGAAATTGCAAGTAGATAAATAGGGACCACTTCGGTGGGAAGGTAACAGCATTCCATGCGCTCCGGTGTCTAGTCATGCCTGCCACATGACCATGGAAACGTCTGCAGAAGCAGACAGCGCTGGCTCTTCGGCTTAGAAACAGAGATGAGCACTGACCCCTAGTGTTGGATATGACTGGCTTTCGAGCAAGGGAAAACTTTACCTTTACTTATGCTAACTATTCTGTACTCTGTACCTGATGTGTATAAATGAGGGATTCTCAACCTGTGGCCCACGGGCCAGATTCAACCCATGACACCATTTAATGTGGCCCACCACCACCTTCATCACACCAGGAAGTGCCATGTGTTGGAGGAAGGGCAAAATGGTCGCCTGGTCCCCGAAGGTGCCTGAGGGAGCATGACCCAGCCCCTGGCTTTGAAAGGTTGAAAACTCCTGGCATAAACTGATGCCATAAAGCCTCACTCTTATGTCTGACAAAGTGGACTTGGTCCATGAAAGCTCACATGAAAATACAGCAGTTAGTCTTTAAAGTGCCACAATGGTTTTTTTGTCTTTTTGTTTACTCTCTGATATGCTTCCAACTCAGTGATTCTATAATTCTAAGCCAGTGAGCTCCATTTCATTTCTGCCCTTTCGTGGAATCACGATGAGTGTTTGTGCAAACCTTTCAGAAGCTGTGATCTGCAGGGTTCATTTCAGGCCCTGCGATCCCTGGTGAATTTGCCCAGAATTCCTTGATAAAGATTCCAAGAGCATCACAGTTATGTGTCTTGTAATGAAAATAGAAACATTTGGAGGTAGACAGGAGAAATTCAGCATCGATGCTTCACCCTCTCACCAGCCCTGGCACGTACAGAAGCATAATGCAGCGGACGATATGCCATTGCACGTGTACAGAGTACAATTCACTTCCCCTACCCCTCTGACTTACTGCAACAGATTTAGAAAGACAGGGGGATAAGTTTCAAATCAATCCCAGAAAGAAAGAAAAAAAGAAAGAAGTAAGAAATGTTAATGCACTGCGGGGAGGAGAACGGATGCCTGTGTTGGTACAGAAATCTCAAAAACGAGATTAAAAATGTAATCACCTGAGCATGGAATGGAGGACAAAAGTATTTCTTTGTGGCCAGGGCAGCAGGAATCAATAAATCCCTGCTCAATTTAAGAAGATAAAAGGCAGGTGCGCTTTGCCTGTGGATCTTGTTGTGTGTGAAATGAGGCTTCAGGCTCTTATCAATTAATTTCCATTTGTCCCTATTGAATCAGTCCCAGGTGGCCTGGAAGTACAGACAGGCCGCGAAGACCAGGTCAAGCCATTTTGCCATAGCTTTCTGGGTGGGGTGGTTGTGGGGACTTTGTTGTTGTTGTTCAGTCGCACAGTCGATTCCGACCCTTCGTGACCCCAAGGACCACCGCACGCCAGGCACCCCTATCCTCCACCATCCTCCTCAGCCCGCTCAGCTCTGTGCCCATTGCGTCAACAATGCCATCCAGCCATCTCATTTTCGGCCGCCCCCTTCTTCTTTTGCCCTCCACCTTTCCCAGCATCAAGGCTTTCTCAAGTGAATCCTCTCTTCTCAATTGATGTCCAAAGTACTTCATCTTCAATATCTGACCTTCCAAGGAGCAGTCGGGGTTTATTTCTTTTAAGATCGACCTATTTGTCCAGGGTACTCTCAAAATTCTCCTCCAGCACCACATTTCAAAGGTGCCTATTCCTCTGCGCTCAGCCTTCCTGGAGGCATCTTGGGGCAACATCACTGCCTTTGACGCTTTGCTAGCCATCGCAGGTGTAAGGAACTGGAGGCACCATCACTGGTCAGGAACGGTGCTCACGTTTCTCGACACAGTCTGTTGCAACAGCCTTCACCGAACTCCACACTCCATAATCCTGCCTAGGTGAATGTTTTATCTCTCACCCAAGTGTCTTTGCCCACGCCTCATTGGACAGCCAACCTCATCTACTGAATTTTCTGCCTTTAAAAAGCCATTTTTAAAATTATTTGAGTGCCAAAGGAGAACGTCAGAGAGGAACGGCTTCTACGGTGGCTGACCGTTCTCTCCGGTTGGGTAGCTCCAAAATGAATGAACTGTGGGCTCCCAGCTTTTCAGACACTTTTCATAACATCACCCTAAGGAGTGGATGAGGGGGAGGAACCTTCCCTGGAAGGGAATGGTCTACAAATACAGGCGGTGGCTGCTAAGCCAGCCTCAAAAATGAGCAGTAAAGAGTGTGAGGAGATGAAGAGCAGTTGTTTCCCTACCCCAGGTCTGGACCTGGGGCAGGTCTGGAGAAGAGCAAGGTGGCAACCCTTCAAGACCCAAGTGCTGCACAAGGGAGTGAGTTCCTATTGTCTGTCCCAGCTCCTGCCAACCTAGCAGTCTGAAAGCAAGAAATTGCAAGCAGATGGATACATACCACTTTGGCGGGGAAAGGTAACAGTGTTCCAGGCATCATGACTGCCACATAGAAAAGTCTGCAGACGCAGACAGCGCTGCCTATTTAGCTGTAAATTGAGATGAATGCCACCCCCTAGATCATAGGTGCCCAAACGTTTTGGTCGGCGGGCCGGTCACATCATTCAGGGGGCCAGTCACTATGGCCTGAGAGCTGGATCTAGCCCCTGATACCAAGTCATCCAGCCCATGAAACCCTCATTGATCCTGGAAGTGGAAACAAACTGGAACCATAATTCCGCTTCCGGGAGCAACAAGGGCTTTGTGGGCAAGATGAATTGGTGTCAGGGGCTGGATCTAGCCCTCAGGCCATAGTTAGGGCACTCCTGCCCTAGAGTAAGATATGACCGGCCTTCAAGCAAGGAAGACCTTTGCCTTTACTTCAGTATGGGCAATAAGGAAAAGGACTCTCCTGTCGCCGAACACAATATGTCAGCTTGAAGGGATGTGAAGGCGGGGAGGAGGCAATGGGTGGCTACGTGGAACTTGCGTCTTCAGACGTCTAGCTGCCACCTCCCAGGCGTTCCCATGTAAGGCAACTTTCCCACTCTGCCTGATGGTAGAGATGGTCCTTCTTTGTTGTCTCCTGGGAAAGAGATGTCGGGGGCCCCGAAGGAAAGACCAACTCTGTGTGAAGGGTGGCAAGGAGCAAAGCCTACTCAGTCAAGGGAAGCCATGGCAAGGAATTTGAGCCAGGCACCTTCTCCCTCACCCCAAAACCCCTGGAGCGAGTGGGTATTTTGTATGTGAAAAGACCCCTAACTTCTCTGCCACATGAGACACAATGGCTTCAACTGAGCTTTAAAAAGAGTCAGACTTTGAGGAAGGCGTTTTCTTTGGTAAAGTCAGAGAAATATTATAACAATACCATAAATGTGCAATGAAGTCTGCTAGAAATGCCAGTGCAAGAATCTTGCATCTCCTTTGACACCAGAAGGGGTAAAAGAGGAAGAGGACTAGGACTAGGACTAGGACTAGGACTAGGACTAGGACTAGGACTAGGACTAGGACTAGGACTAGAAGAGGAGGAGGAAGAGGAGGAAGAAGTGGAAGAAGAGGAGGAGGAATAGGAAGAAGTGGAAGAAGAGGAGGAGGAGGTGTTTTCTGTCAATCATTCCTTCTCTTTATTATTTTCCTTCTCTTGTTCTCCAGCTGGGGATGCTGTTTTATATTGTGCCGATTGTACCCTGCCTGTTGTTTGCAATGGGAAAGCAAGATGGATGTATTTTAAATAAATAAAATCATGAGCACTTTTTGAAATCGCAGGTAGCAAAAATAAGGAAGGTCATGTAAGAATAAGGAAAGGAAAGCCTGCGTAGAAGATGAAAGTGAAGGAGCCAGAAAGCAAGCGCGTCTGTGGCAATTCAGTTGCCGGTGAGCGCCAGGCATATGCATACAAACAAATACATATATTGTTTTCCAGGTGAGAAGGCACACCTTGCTGCAAACCTGCCAAGTTTCTGGCATCCCACAGGGCAACATGTGATGCCTCTGCTTCATCTCCAGCACTTCTGAAAACAAACCTAAGATTCCATTCATAGCAACAGAAGCAGGGTACCAGTTGCATGTCCCCATGGCAACTACCAATGGCAATCCTTGTTCCTGCAGCATCCCAGCATTTTCAGGCCACTACCTGTAGAATGGTGGGTTGAACAGCTGACTCTCTCCCCGTCCCTTAAACACAAACCTATCCCCCTTTTCTTTACATTTCGCTTGCTTCCGTTTCTTTGTATTTCACTGCGCTTGCTTTCAACTGCGACAATTCAGCTTCTTGCCTCAGATAAAGAGCTGTGTCACCGAGCAAACTGTGTCAAACCTATCGCACATACACCATTTGTGTAATCCCTTATATTCAGTATTGTATATCTGCTTCTTTATCCGTGTCAGAGGCACCATAAGCATATAATAACATACAAAGCTAAAATTAACATATGTAAAACAAACAGGAATTAGATGACATCTGCCCAATATCGGGCCACATCGACAGCATTTCCTCTTGCCAACAAGCTGACTGACTGAGGGAGCATGACACGGCCTCCAGCTTGAAAAGGTTGGGAACCATAGCCTGACCAAACCACACAAGCCTCCTCGTAATGACAAAGTAATGATGCTTGGATGGGTCTAATAATAATAATAGGTAAAGGTCACCCTTGCTTGAAAGCCAGTTGCATCTGACTCTTGGGTCCAGTGCTCATCACCATTTATAGCCAAAGAGCCAGCGCTGCTGCATCTGCAGACATTTCCATGGTCATGTGGCAGGCATGACTAGACCCCGGAGTGCACAGAATGCTGTTACTTTTAGCCACTGAAGTGGTACCTATTTATCTGCTTGCAATTTCTTCCTTTCAAACTGGTTGGTTGTCAGGAGCTGGGGCAAAGAAGGGAACTCACTCTGTTGTGCAGCATTCAGGTCTGGAACTGCTGACCTGCCGACCTTCCAGCCATCAAGTCCAGCATCTCAACCACTAAGCTACCGCAGTCCCTATATAATCATAGGGCACCACAAACAGGCTTTTCTAAGACCATTGGTTTGTTTCTCAATACAAACAGAGTAAGAGCTCCCTCTGGTGATTTGAGCCATAAAGCAAACCTTCCAGTGCTGTTCCAGCCGTTCGATTGTGCAGCTTTGGCCTCTGCACTCATACTTGTTTGAAAAATTTGTATCGCCTTTTGCTACGCGGCATGAGTTGGACGCCGGTCCGGGGAAAGTGAGGCGAGATCGGGTTCTGTTTCTGACTCACGGTCTGCGATGCAGTGAAGGGGGGGGGGGAGAAGAACCCCGGTTGATAATTAATAAATGCATTAGCGGAGCAGAAAGGGGCACTTTAAACTGATGTATGGTTATGGATTTTATGCCATGGTTACAAAGATATGGATTCGCCTTCCCAGGGGCCTGTTAAGAGCTATAAACAAGCAGTCGGGCAAAGTCTTATTAAGCAACCTTTCGGTTCGCTTTGAATACAACCCCCGGCGGGACAATTGGACAACTTGGCTGTTTTTCACTGGTTTTTATGCCTGTGCAACAGACCACAGGGCATTCCCTCCCTGCCAAGCAGAGGAACAGGCAACAGAAGAGAAGCTGCCCTGCTACATGGCAGCAGCCAATGGGACGGAAGAAAGCTTCCAAAACGAGAGAGGGAGGGCATTTTTCCTCTGTCTGTCTGCTGTTGGGCTGTTACTTGGCAAATCTAAGGCAGGGATTCTCAACCTGCCAGATGCAGCCCATGGCACCATTTCATGTGGTCCCCTTCACTGCCTCTGCCACATCTGGAAGTGCCATGTGGTGGAGGAAGGGCCAAATGGCCATCCGGCCCCCAAAGCAATCTGAGGGAGTGTGACATGGCCCCTGGCTTTAAAAGTGTGACATGGCCCCTGATCTAAAGTCTTCCTCTCTTCCTCCCATTTTTTAAAAATATTGATTTCCTAACTTGTTAAAAAAAAAAAAAGGATAAATATTAGGACAATGCCCTTTAAAAACATATCTCATCTAACATTGTTTTGTTATTTTTTAGAGTTTTTAATGGTGTACCATATGCTGGTTGTGCTCTGCCCTGAGTCATCTGTGCGAGTAGGGCAGAATATAAATTTGATTAATAAACAAACATTTTCCGGATGTTTTCTTTAAAAATGCTCTTTGGAAAAATGTGAATTTTCATCATTTTCTCCTTGGTTGTCCCCATGGAAGATAAAACCGTTGAGACTTGGGCAGCCGATGGATAAAAGCTGGTTCTTTTCCTCAGCGCACTTCTTACTGTCTAGTAAAATAAGAGGATTTGGAGAATAAATAAATTAATTTCCTCAACTAGGTGGTACTTTAAACCCAGGTCTGATGAATCTTAATTCATTCTTCTGTCTACCACACCACTTTAATTCCATCTTCTGGAGAAGATATGTTTTTAAAATAATAATTATTATTATTTTCATTGGAGCATAAGACAGGCACAATGTAGAAGAACCACCTAAATTTCATCTCCCATTTCCAAAGACTTTCCAGGCTGGGAGGTGCTAGATAGTTTATTGGTTTAGGTATCTGGCTGCAAAGCCAGAATTTGGGAGCATGATCCCCCACTGTGCATGCTTGACAGGGGTGGATTTGAACCATAGAGTACTTTCCAAGCTTACAGTTCCTCTGTTCAGGACCTGCAAAAATCTGGCTGATGCAGGTTTTCAGCACCCTGGACAGAGCCCAGCATAGGTGTGATTTCTTTTGGTTAATTATGCTATAGATCGGAGTGGCCAAACTTTTCACATGGAGAGCCAGTCAGGTGGTTCCAATTTGAGACTAAACAGAAATAGCATCAGGATTCGGCACTGCTGATAGCCATGCTGGCTGCAGAATTCTGAGCAACGTGGTCAAAAAAGAAATGTTACCAGCCTTTGCAGTAGGCAACTGTTGTTGCCTGTAACACTTGTCTCCAAACAGCCCCTTCTGACAGTTGAGGGGAGGGGGGGGTCAGTCCAGTGGTTTCTCTCCTCTCTAAACTGCTTTTGCCCTTGAATCATTTGAAGAAACCACCCAACAGTGAAGGATGGCCTGCATTAATTTGCACAAGTCCATAGGTTCAATGCCTGCCCTCCCTAGGTCAGGCTGGAAAGATGTCTATCTTAAAGCCTCAAGAGGCACCATCAGTATCTATTGACAATACTGGGATCAATAGCTCAATAGTCCAACTAGATCTAAAGGAGCTACCGTACTTATAATCCCCTGTGTTCCTATTCCAAGTGAGCATAATGGTTTTGTTATTATGTGCCACTGAGGCACCTCTGAGACATGGTGATGTTATGAATGAGTGACCTCTAAGATGTTCAACAGCCCTGCTCAGCAAAATCAAGGCCGTGGCTTCTTTGAGGGGGTCAATTGGACTCACATTTGGTATTTTTCCAGCTGCTGCCTTCATCTTTTCTGAGCCTTAGTGTCTTTTCCAGAAACTCCTACGCTGACGTGATCACAATATTAGAACCTCATCCTCACTAGCTCTGCTTCTAAAGAGAGTTTTATTTGATCTATGATCCATTTGCTTTTTCTCTTGATGCTCCATGGTGTTTGAAAAGCTCTCCTCCAGCACTGATCAATCACTGTCAATCTATCACACGCATACATAGTGAGTGAGCATATAATAGCATGGATGATCTTGTTATGCAGTAGAGATCTAACTCTTGCGACAAAGATCTGAATAGTGAGATGTTATATATTCCCAGTGTGGCTACATGAAGTTGAAGCTTGGATGCTGATGAAAGCATCTGAAAAGGAAACTGAAACTTTTGAAATTAGATCTACACGTGGCTGCTCAAGATATCATGGTTTGACCGTGTGACCTAATGTAGAAGGGTTGGGCCGGATGGATAAAGAACAAGAACTGTTTAAGACCATTAAACAAGGAAAGCTCCAATACTTTGGGCATATCATGAGGAATGACATAAAGAATAGAATACTCCAACTCGTTCTACAAGGGAAGATGCTTGGGATGAAAGGAGGCCCTGGACATAAATGGACCTCAATGTGGAAGAACCTGAGAGACTGATGTGGAATGTCCTCGGAAGAATTGTCCCAAGGAGTTCAGAACAGGAAGATTTTTGCCATGATGATCTCCAGTGTTCAGAACTAATACAGCACTTGAAGAAGAAGAGATGATACTTGAATTTGAATTTCCCATTACTTTCCCCTGTCCCACTTTATTGTTTTCTGATCCTGTCACCTCAGATTGCAAATCCCCTTCAAATGCTTTGAGGTGTGTAAATGCTATACATAACGTGTCTGTTTGGATAAATGAATGTCCCAAAATCTCAAGGCTAGGGTCATCTATGAGCACGGACCTGGGGGTCTCAAACTACAGCCCGGGGGCTGGACTGGCCCATGGCATTGAAAAAATTTGGCCTGTGCCCTCGTTGCGATCATGGGTGGCATCGTGGGTGCCACCTAAATCCTTGTCCCCTCCATCCTCTGCTTGGCTTGGTGTGTCCCTGCCGATGCTCCATAGCAGGGAGGATGTTGTGAGGAGGCGCTGCCAAGCCAAGTAGAGGAGGGAGGTGGTGGTGGCTGGTTCACGGTTCCTCAGACTGTTGGGGGACCATGGCTACCACCTCACTCCTCTGTATGGCTTGACGTGTCTCTGCCAGCACTCCATAGCAGGGTGATTCACAGTCCCTCAGACTGTTGAAGGGGTTGCCACCACCCTTCAACAGTCTGAGGGACCATGAACCAGCCCTAAGCTTAAAAGGTTTAAGGACCCCTGTCTTAGACAATAACTGCAGTCATTAAACAGTCCCTTCTTCCTGACAAACAAAGTACCTGTCGCAGGTGCTGAGATGAGAAGAAGGTGGTAATTGCTCCAAAATAGACTGCATTTTCTGTGTCGACCATTAAGCATCAGATGTTCCTTAATGAAGCTTCTTCTATTTTTAAGCACCTGGGCCCTTCACGATTCACATGCGGTATGTTATCCCATTATCCAGACAAGCCCAACATGAGCAATGCAAATTAAAAACAGGCAGTCTTGACGGAAGCTAACATGTGGCAAAGCCGGAGGGGGCCGAGTGGGGAAAGGCTATGGGGTGGAGTTGCCAAGCCAAATAGCACAGCGACAGGCGCACCGGCGTGGTGCAGATGAGATCCAAATTTAGACCAAGCCATCTGGAACCATCACAGCTCCTTATCCAAGGGCAGTTGTCGCGGCTTGGAGAGGAGCAATCCCTGCCAGCCAGACTTGGCATGGCAGGGAATTTCATATTTTGGGCAAGTCTGGCATTGGGGAAGTAGCTCTGGGCATGGGATGCCATGGGGAAAATCTCTTCAGCTAGAATGGGATTCTGCAAACCTGGCTTTCCAGGTGTTCTTGGACTTCATTTACTAAAAGCCCAAGTCAACACTCCTGCTGATCAGGACTTCTGGGAATTGAAGCAAGAACTTCTGAAGAGCCAAGTTTCCAGGCCTCTGAGTAGGAACAAAGAAGAAACACAAATGAGGAGGTTTTCTTTCTCCTCACCAAGCAAGAAGTTGTTCAGGTCAAGGAGCCATATTGGGGGGACATTTAAGATGAGGTCTTGCATTTCAGAATTACCTTTGCACTAGTGGTTGTAAAGCAGATAACCTGCCCAGTCATAGACACAATCCCTCTTTTTGGACTATGAGTCTGCAAACACCGCAGCTAGCAGCGATCATGTTTCTTGGGGCATGTTGAAATTTGCAGTCTGGAAAATAAACTTTTCCTGTCTCTGGATTCCACTCCCTAACAACAATTTCCCCCCAACTCAATAAGTATGCTCCAGGACAAACCTATTTGGAATTCAGCAGATGGGAGTTTTACCCCTTGCCATCTGCAAGCAGAAATTATGCAGCTGAGAAAGAATAAACAGTTTGCACGAATCTGCCTCAAGTGCTAACTGGCGATGTTCCTATGAATCGGCAGCTAAACAAGGGGCATTCCAATGGAGAAGGCCTCACCCTGTTACTATTCGTGATCCATTGAGCACTCCTTTGGAAGAGAAAGGGCTGGAAAACATAAGGCTGTGTTGCTTGAAATAGCTCTTGAACAAAGAGTCTGAAGAATGTAAACACATCAGGCGTATTTTGAGTGCAGAATACATTAAACAAAAAGCATGGGCTTCTATTTCTTTATTGTTCTTGGTACAGCTGGTTTTCCCTTTCGCACAACGTTGCATTGTTATGCTGCTTCATTTCCCCTCTCTCCAGTTAGCGAGGGAGGGAAATTGAGCACTAGAGGAGCGTCAGCCCTATAAACCTTGATTTTAAAAAGCGACGAAGTTTGCCAGTTTGGGGAAAGTGGTGAATGTCTTATTCTCTGCCAATTGCAGGGAGATCTCAACTAACAATATTTCAAGAGTCTAAAAATGGTAGCATCGATGCTGTCACACTAACATTACAGAGAGTAACATCAGTGATTCTCAACCTGTGGCTCACAGGCTGGATGCAGGCCCCAGTACCATTTCATGTGGCCTCACACCACCTCCACCACACCCAGAAGTGCCATGGGATGGAGGAAGGGCAAAATGGCTGTCCGGCCCCTGGAGCAATCTGAGGGAGCGTGACCCGGTCCCCGGCTTTAAAAAGTTGAGAACTTCTGAGTATCATGAAAGCCAGGCGTATCCAAGTCTAGGGTTCGGTGCTCATTTCTGTTTATAGTCAAAGAGTCAGTGCTGTCTGCATTTTGCAGATGTTTTATCTTCCCACTGAAGTGGTACCTTTGTTGTCGTTCAGTCGCACAGTCGATTCTGACCTTTTGCAATGACCCCATGGACCACTGTCCGCCAGGCACTCCTGTCCTCCACCATTCTCCTCAACTTGCTCAGTTCTGTACCCATTGTCTCTATAATACCATCTAGCCATCTCATTTTTGGCCGCCCCCTTTTTCTTTTGCCCTCCACCTTTCCCAGCATTAAGGCTTTCTCAAGTGAATCCTCTCTTCTCATTTGATGTCCAAAGTACTTTAGCTTCATCTTTACAATTTGGCCTTCTAAGGAGCAGTCAGGGTTGATTTCTTCTAAGATTGACCTATTTGTTCTCCTCGCTGTCCAGGGGACTCTCAAAACTCTCCTCCAACACATCTCAAAGGCATCTATTCTTCTGCGCTCAGCTTTCCAAATGGTCCAGCTCTCACAACCATACATTGCCACCGGGAATATCATTGCTTTGGCTATACGAATTTTTGTTTGCAAGGTGATGTCTCTACTTTTCACTATGTTCCCCCAGGTGTCTCATTGCTTGCCTCCCAAGAATCAGTGGCCTTTTTATTTCATGGCTGCAATCACCATCTGCAGTGAGCTTTGATCCTAGGAAAGTAAAGTCTCTCACTGCTTCTACTTCTTCCCCATCTATAATATACTCTATACCTATATTATAACATTAGATCAGACCAGGTGGACCTTCCCACTGGTCAGTTGTAAAGGTGGAGTGATACAGAATCTGGCTCATTTACTGGTCTGCTGATTACTGCCAGAAACAAGCACCGATGAGGACTTATGTTTGGCCAATGACAAAGCCAAGAAAGTGGCTTCATTTTGCCAGTCCAGGGTTTGATCGGGACATTAAAGAAGATGATGTTGGCAACTCTTAGCAGTAAGTGGCACCTGAAGCATGCCTTTCCCCACATAAGCTGAGCTTTGTTGTGAGACCCTGTGCCCAGGGAAGGGTCTTTATGTCCCACCGGCAACTTCCACCCAGGCTTGGAGAAGCCAGAAAGACATCTGGGGCAAAGGAGGAAGAACAAAACAAGGAAACCAACTGGGAGAAGAAGGATGTTTATACCTGATCATAAATACCACCTAGTAATTGCCACCCTGCCGCTTTATTTGGAGCAATCTGGGTTAATAATTAAATCCCCAGCAGGGATTGCATGTCACTATGGGTAAACATCAGATAAATTACTGCTGTTTTTTTAAAGGTCAACAGCGGGAGAACTTGCCCTTGTTAGCTTAATGGCAAGGCAGAGTTTAAGAAGGGCTGGCCAGGAGGAAGATCTAAGGGGAACAATTACTTCCTTTCCTGTATCCCACCTCTCCAGTTGGTCTTCCTTCACAACCCCTTTGGATTTTAAGCCTATCTATTTTAGGAGTCAACCAATCCCACAAAATCCAGGAGTTACGGCAGCCGCAGGTCCTTAAGAAAGGAGGGTGATCAGGTTATGTGAGGTCACAGTCCTTTTCTTCAGATTCCCCCATTTACAGCCAGAGAACACAGCCTTTTAAAAAATATATAGTTCCTTTCCCCCTCACTGCTCATCACCTTGAAAATCCATATTGGGGACCGGGAGGTCTGGTAAGGGCCCCCAAAGACCTGAAACCTCAAATAAAAACCTAAGTTAAAAAGTCATCGTCGTCGTCGTCGTCGTCGTCGTCGTCGTCGTCGTCGTCGTCGTCGTCGTCGTCGTCGTCGTCGTCGTCGTCGTCGTCGTCGTCGTCGTCGTCGTCGTCGTCGTCGTCGTCGTCGTCGTCGTCGGCGTCGGCGTCGGCGTCGGCGTCGGCGTCGTCTTCTTCTTCTTCTTCTTCTTCTTCTTCTTCTTCTTCTTCTTCTTCTTCTTCTTCTTCTTCTTCTTCTTCTTCTTCTTCTTCTTCTTCTTCTTCTTCTTCTTCTTCTTCTTCTTCTTGATCAAACTCTGGATTGTCAAAATGAAGCCACTGTCTTGGCTTTGTCATTGGCCAATTTACCACTAAGTCCTCATTGGTCCATGTTTCTAGCAGTAATCAACAAATGAGCCAGACTCTGTATCTCTCCACATCCACACAGTGTGTTGTTGTCCACCAGCAGTCCCGACTTGAGCATGTTGGTCTTGCATTTAGGGACTCCAACCTTCAACCTATTCAGGGTCCTCCAAGTGATGTGGGGGGTCAAGATCCTCAGCCATATCCTTCTATAAAATGGCTGAAAATGTCCCTTTCTGGGCTAGTATGGTTTGTTGTGGAACCTAGGAGCAAAAATGTGCCCTCAAAATCCATGGAGATTACACTTTATTGGTCTACAGGGCTAGGGATAGTACGGGCAGATTTTTTTTCTAACAGTGGACTGCTGTTTAACTGAAGGACTGTGTTGTTAAGTTGAAACCAAAGATAAATTCTTCTTGGCCAATGTTCCCATTCTTTTCTCCATAGGTCATATCTTCTGTATAATGGTGATTAATTTACAAATCTTAGTTCAGTAACAGAAATTGGTCCGTGTTTTTCCCCCAATCTCTCTTGAATACCCTGCTGCCACTATTGGAAGAAAAGCCATCCTATGTGGCCTTGAGCAGGCTGCACAGTCCCAGGGCACCCCTAGAAGAAGGAAATGGGAAGCCACATCCCTGTTTTCTCTACCTAGAAAACTCTGGAAAGGGTCTCCTTAACTCAGAATTGACTTGAAAGCACACACACATAATTTCAATAGCAATTACACTTATATATCGGCCCATAGCCCTGAGTGCACTGCCTGGGTGGTTCACTAAGTAAGGTTTTTTGGGAAAGGAGGTGTCAAATTTAAAATTAAAAAAATGTGTTAAAAGCAATAAGTGTCTGGGCAAGACTGTCAGAGGTTTTGGCTGCAGCGCAGAAGTGCAACCACTGTCTCACCAGGGCTCTTAACCACACGCACACACAAACACATCATCACATTCATCCTTGAAAAGAAAAGGTTCCTACATGCTCAGACTGTTACCTGTTTCTGTTTCGACCTCCTATCTCAGTGGTGGCGAACCTATGGCACCTGTGCCAAAGGGCACACTCAGAACCCTCTTTGTGGGCACATGAGCTGTCACCCCAGCACAGAGTTCGTCCCGCCCTTCTGACCAGCAGCCCAATGGAAGTGCTTCCTCCCTCCCCCAGCACAGAGTTTGGCCCGCCCCTTTGCCCAGCATGCCAATGGGAGCACTTCCTCCCTCCCCCCAACACAGAGCTCACCCCACCATGTTGGCATTTTGTGATAAATAAGTGGGTTTGGGGTTGCAGTTTGGGCACTTGGTCATAAAAGGTTCTCTATCACTGTCCTATCTCCTATGCGTCATCCACATCCAAACCCACCCACCACAGCTGAATGTCTCTCTTGTTTTCACATGTCACAAGGCAGATCAGCCCTCTGGTTCCCAAAGTCATCATTCCGACACCCCATATATAGATCCTTGGAGGACAAGTGCTTTTTGGTGTTATGGTTGTGGTCATTTCTTCTCCATGCAACTCCCTCTGGTTACAGACCAAGTGTCAAGTTGTCCACCTCCCATGCCCCTCTGCTTTTAGGAGAGGCATATAAACAAGGATCTCCAAAATCCAATTCCTGCCTGTCAAAATCAGCCAAATGATCATCAGTTAAGAGTTAATGGGCTTTGGATGAGTACAGGGGTATTGACAGGTTGCTTGTGTCTCTTTAAAAGCCAGCTAATGAATTGGATTGTGGGTATCGATCCTGCATTTCCTCTTTGTGCCTGTTATCCCTCCATCCTTCATTACAGAACTGTCCAGCTTCATTAAAACTTACTGTTCGCTTAATCTTAGCAAGAGGTGGCAGAGAAGCGATCTATATTTATTTGGAGGTAAAGGATTAGGGGCAGGATAGTGGTGGCTTATAGAGCGAACTGGAGTGAACAGGAAAGGAGCTCGCTCGACACCATTGGAGGTTGGTCGTGTAATTTTATTGTGTGCTGTACTGCAACACCCTGGATGGGGAGAGAGTTGTGTGGGATATGTGCCAATGAACCAATTCCAACTTCCAGTCCTGATCACTGTAGCACAAAAACCTGGCATGCTACAGGTAAAGAGGGGACTTTTGTCAGTCAGCAGCCAGTAAGCGTAAGTGCTGTTTGATCAACTGGGGTATTTGCAGAACAGTAGAGATATGAGTTTATTTCAGATATCCTTAAAGGTGGGCGGTGTTTAACTCCATCAAAGAAATCTTGATAAATGAGAACATTGACAAAGAAACAACGTGCCAACCTTTTTAATTCAACAGTACTACCTGCGGTCCTCTATGGGAGTGAAACATGGTCATTAATGAAGGCCGAAGAAGAACTATCAAGAGCCGTAAGAGCCATGGAAAGATCAATGCTAAAGGATATCCCTTCGCGACCAGATCCCCAATGCCTAGATAAGAGGTCAAAGTGAAATCAGCGAAGCTGTTGCTGAATATCACAAATGGAAATTGTGCTGGGCTGGACATGTCTCTCGAATGACAGGTGGGCGTTGGACTGTAGCAGTCACTGAGCGGTATCCAGGAGGAGCAAAAAGACCCCTTGGCAGCCCCCCCCCCCAAAAAAAAAAAAAGATGGGAAGACCCAAGCGTGAAAAGTTTTGGTCAAACCTGGAGAAGAAGAACACAGCAGCAAAACAAATGGAAAATGAGTTGAGACCAGCAGGAATCTGTCCCTTGTTAGTCTAGTCAATCGAAGAATCATTAAAGAAAGGACAGATCCATGAAACATGTTCTATCATTTCAGTTTTTCTGGTATCACAGAGGCACAGTCTCTCTTGCACTGGTGTCCTTAAAAACTTTTCCTCCAAAACTGTGGAAGGAAGGCCATAACAGCAGTCCAATGCGAATGCCCTTCGTTGGCTGGGCGTCTCAGTTTGTGACAAATACTGAAACAGGGAAACAATATGTCTCCGAGACTCTGGAGCCAAAAGCCAATATTCTCTGCTTGGTGGCCTATTTTGCCTGGTCATGTCTCATGGCACCAGTCTGGCCAGGTTATCCTGCGATGGTAGAAGAGTAGACCTTACTGCCAGTGACTCAAACCGGATCGTAAGGCAATGGTTAACTAATCTGACAACCCTGAGGACTAACGGCCTTGGGCGGTGAAGTCCACAGAGAAGGGTGATGGTCCCCAAGTGGATTAAATCCCACTTGAATCCATCTTGACGGAGGGAAGCAGCTTCATCAATCCTGGCCTGGGGCTGAGGAGGACTTTGTGTGCCAAGAGGACTTAGGACCAGAAAGGGACTCGTGGAACTAGATCAGTAGTATGGTTTTCATGCTGCAAAGTGGAAGGCAAATGGAAGACAGCTGCATAATATTCTCAGGACAGTCTTCATGGCTGATCGCCATGGTGGTGGGCAATATTCGGAATCGGATATGGCACAAGAAGAAGAAGAAGATATCTCATGGCCTATATGAGAAATCGGAAGAAGCCCGGATTATGCAATGTGCATTGGATTTGTCCTTTTCCTTTTTGAAGTACCAGAATAATTTAACAGGCTTTAAAGTTTCTAACTTTTGTTGTTGTTCAGTCGCACAGTCAATTCCGACCCTCTGCGATGACCCCATGGACCACTGTCTGCCAGGCACTCCTGTCCTCCACCCTCCCCCTCAACTCACTCAGCTCTGTGCCCATTGTCTCTACAATACCATCTAGCCATCTCATCTTGGGCCGTCCCCTTCTTCTTTTGCCCTCGATCCTTCAAAGCATCAAGGCTTTCTCAACTGAAACCTCTCTTCTCATTTGATGTCCAAAGTACTTTAGCTTCATCTTTATTATTTGACCTTCTAAGGAGCAGTCAGGGTTGATTTCTTCTACGATTGACCTATTTGTTCTCCTCGCTGTCCAGGGGACTCTCAAAACTCTCCTCCAACACCACATCTCAAAGGCGTCTATTCTTCTGCGCTCTGCTTTCCTAATGGTCCAGCTCTCACAACCATACATTGCCACAGAGAATACCATTGCGAATCTTTGTTTGCAATTTGATGTCTCTACTTTTCACTATGCTCCCCAGGTTTCTCATCGCTTGCCTCCCAAGAATCAGTCGCCTTTTTATTACATAGGCAGAATTTTTTTCTTCCAGGATTTGAGCTCACACATTCAAACTCAGTAGCGATCAACTTGATAGGTAAGGGAAACCTCTGATGCATTCATTCAATGACATAAATGGCCCGCGCAAGACGGGACAACAACCAGGGCATATTCCTCCAACATTTTACAAATGAATCATATGAGAAATATGTGCTGAAAAGGAAGCAATTGGGGGGGGGGGTTAAGAGAGTAGAACTATCCATGCTTTTTTCATGGGATCACAATACAGCTGAGATAGCACAAACTAGGACGGATGAGCTGCCTTGCAAAGGACAAACAAAAATAGATTTTTTAAAAAAAGGTGTCTCTTTGCTTAGAAAAATCTCTAAAGCCAAATGGCCAGAGAGCAGTCAGGGAGATGAGCCCATTGATTCAGGCATCAATATGTTTGATGTTTCGTATTGACAGGAGAAAGAAACCGCTCTCCACTCTAGCTACTTGAGACAGTCAAAGCAGAAAGGGATGAGAATTAGAGTTTTAATTGAAAGCCATCAGAATTGCTCCCCGGGGTGGGGGGTGGGGTGGGGATCAATATTTGGTCCATACTGAAACCTCAGCCTGTCCTTGGACTCCTAAGCAATCGCCCACTGGAGTATTTCCTGGCTGCCTTGAAAGACAGGGGCAAAAATTATATATTCTTGATTCTAGCAAACAATGAACCAAATCTGGATCTAAAGTCAGACTACACTGTAGAGACCCATTGGCAAGCAAAACAGCTGTTAGTTTTTTGTTGTTTAGTCACACAGTCAATTCTGGCCCTTTGCGACCACATGGACCACAGTATGCCAGGCTCCACTGTCCTCTGCCATCCTCTGTAGCCCACCCAGATCTACGCCCATCTAGCCATGTCATCCTCTGTGTCCCCTTCTCCTTTTTCCTTCAATCTTTCCCAGCATCAGGGCCTTCTCCAGTGAGTCCTCTCTTCTCATTTGGTGGCCAAAGTACTTGAGTTTCAGCTTCAGTATTTGTCCTTCCAAGGAGCAGTTAGGGTTGATTTCCTTCAGGATGGGCTGATTTGATCTCTTCACAGTCCAAGTGACTCTCAAGACAGTTCAAAGGCGCCTATTCTTCTTCTGTGCTCAGCCTTCCTTAGGGTCCAACTCTCACAGCCGTACATTACTACTGGGAAGACCATTGCTATAACTATGAGGAGTTTTGTTGGCAGGGTGAGGTCTCTACTTTTCATTATGCTGCCTAGTTTTGTCATAGCTTGCCTCTCAAGAAGTACCTGTAAGCGTCTTTTTATTTCATGGTTGCCATTTGCAGTGATCTTAGATCCCAAGGAGGTAAAGTCTGTCACTACTTCCATTTCTCCCTCTTCCAGGGGAGTGATAGAGTCAGGTGCCATGATCTTGGGGTTTTTGATGTTGAGTTTCAGGCCAGCTTTTGCACTCTCCTCTTTCACTCTCATCAAGAGATTCTTTAGGTCTTCTTCACTTTCTGCCATTAGTGTCATCTGCATATCTCAGGTTGTTGACATTTCTCCAAGGTACATTTTGCTAATTCCAAATCATTTTCACGGATGTTGACTAGCACTCAACAGGAGCAGAAAGCAAACCTGCAGTGTAGCCAATCACGACCAGTCGCTGGCCTCTTTCCTCCTCTTCTTTTCTGGCCACTCGTCCCCCACCCTGCCCTGCAAACGCCGTATGGCAACAACCAGCCTAGCAACCTGGAGGAGCCCCTGCTAGTCCAATTGGCAAGCAGTTGCTAAGAGACCGTCTTGGCTTTTTTTCTCTCTTCCATTCAATGGTAGCTCTCAGGTACCAACTCCAAATAGCCTTAATGGATGAGCTAATGCGGAAACAGATTTTGCACCTATGTGGGAGAGAGCGAGGGCTGAAAAGTTCCTGCCTCGGCTCCACAGAGGCTGAGAAACACACAGATGTCCAACTCAAAATGGGTTTTAATGCCCCATCACCAGAAAAGGTGGTGTAGAATCACCGGTGGCAGAACTCTTGTTAGATTTACAAACAGAAACCTGACCTCCAACTGCACAAGGCTGTTTATTCTAGATTTTAATTTGGCTACTATTTTTGAGCCATAAAGCCAATATTTGGAATCGGATATGGCACAAGATGAAAAAGTAAGATTCTAGGCAACCTAGCAGTTTGAAAGCAAGAAATTGCAAGTGCCAAGGATAAGTCTAGTTTTTTAGCCCTCAAAATGAAGTCCTAAAAGGTGACTCAACTTATACTTGGGTCAATGCCCCTCCGAGGATCCCAAAACTGTAGTGGTGCAAATTCAAATGTACAGTGAAAAAAATGCACTAACACTACCGTAAAAACTCAAAAACATGCCCACACAAATGTCTAAATTAATTAATTTTATCGTAGTTTCATGTATTTTAATTATTGAAACTCACTAGCAGTGGCTGCATTTTCCAACCCCGACTTATGCTCAGGTCAATCTATTTTCCTCATTTTAGTGGTCCAAATTAGGTACCTTGACTTACATTCGGGACGACTTATAGTCGAGTATATATGGCACATAAATAGGGACCACTTCAGTGGGAAGGTAAACAGCTTTCCTTGCACTCCACATGCCTGCCACATGACTACGGAAATGTCTGCAAACGCAGGCAGCACTGACTCTTCGGCTATAAACAGAGATGAGCACAGAATCCTGGAGTCAGATACGACTGGCTTTCAAACAAGGGTGACCTGTACCTGTAGCCATAAAATGTAAAAAAAAAAGTTTGACTACTTCAGCCTTGTAATAGCAAAGGAAAAAGTACAGGTTGTTTTGGCTAATCTTTCAAGATAAAATACATGGAAGGACACATGTTGGTTGTGAGCCTGGGGAACTGGATGCACCAAAACATTGTTTATAGCTGCTGCATCCAAATGCAGGAGACATGATGATACTCAACCTCCAGCAGAAAAGGATGAAAGAACATCTTTTCTGTCTCAAGCCTGGAAAACATAATAGGGGCCCCCTTTCCCCCTCCTCAACTGTTAACGAATGGCAAATTGACTCCTTAAGTGCAGTTACAGCAGTTTGATTACACTTTAACTGTCATGGCTCCCTTCTAAGGAATCCTTGAGTGTGCGGTTTTGCACTTGCAATTTTCTGCTGTTGTTCATGATTGCTCTCTAGCAAAGCCATCCAAGTACTCCACCAAACTATAAAAACGAAGGCATCTGCAGACATGTAGCTGTAACTGTACAAAGGCTCTCAAAAATGCCCTAACTGAGCAGTGTAGACACAATAAAGCAAAGCAATCACACTTCTCTATCACCCCATTGCGCTTAGTAGACTCTCTGGGCAGTTCACAAGTTAATTAGCATTTTGCCCCCAACAAGTCGGGTACTCATTTTAGTGACCTGGGAATGAAGGCTGAGTCAACCTTGCTTGCTGGTCAGGATTGAACTCACAACCTTTTGGCTACAGGACAGCAGTTTAACCACTGTGCCAACAGGGCTTCTATCTTGAGAAAAAGTCTTTCCATTGCTTTGTTCCTCTGTTGATTGCCTAAATCCTGAATTGGCCCAAGGCAGGAGTTCCTAACTTTCCCAAGCTAAAACACAAAACACTGTTACCTTTCCTGCTGAAGTGGTACCTAGTTATCTACTTGCCAGGTCACGCTCTCCCAGTCAGCTTCGAGGGCCGAATGGCCATTTTGCAACTGCCTGCACAATGGGGGTGGCCATTTTGTCCCAACAGCTTCAAAGGGGTGGCCACTCTGTTTCTTGAATGCCCTTGGAGGGGTTGGGTGGGGGCAATTGAAATGGTGCCATGGGCCAGATCTGGCCTGTGGGCCTTAGGTTGGGAATCCCTGGCCTAAAGCCTGAATTGGTTGAAGGCTAAAACCTTGTTCATTTTCATTGTGAGCAATGGTTTGTGAGTGTGTTTTGTGTGTGTGTGTGGTATTGACACAAATGGATATTCACCACTCTCTTGTGCATGGAGAAACTCTACTCCTTTAAATGGGGGGGAATTACCTCCCGTGTTTGTGGAAATGCATGCTAGAGATCACACGCAGCACTATTAATTTGTTCATTTATTTAATTGTTCAATCATTCATTCATTCCATTCAATTTTCCATATCGCTTTGTTGTCCAGAAGGCCACTCAGCAAGGTGTACATAAAGGCAGAAACGCAATACATAATTGATACAATCCTTTCAACTCTATTGCCCCCCAACCCCGTATAAAAACTGTATTTCAAAGACAGATCAAACACAGTGGCATTAGATCAATATACATAGACAGCATCAATAAAAAATAAACTGAGATCAAAAGGAATCAAATAAAATCAGATTAAAAACTGCAGAGTATTAGCAAAGGGCATTTTGAATAATTCTGCCTTACATAGTTTATCGACTATAGTGAGGGAGGGAGGGAGGGAGTCTGGCAGGCATATAGTGAGGGGTTTCCCCCCCCCTAAAATACAGGACCACCTGTGAAGGAAATACACTCCATGATTCCTTAGAGGAATCTGCCTCGATTCCTTATTATACCATCTAAACCAGGCACCTTCACATCTAGCGGCAAATGAGGAAGGTCAAGACGAGAAAGCCATTCATTTCTGACTCTAGGGTGCAGTGCTCATCTCTGTTTACAGCTAGAGACAACACTGTCTGCATGTACAGACATTTCCATGGTCATGTGGCAGGCACAACTAGACGCCAGAGTGCACAAAACACTGTTACCTTTCCCACCAAAGTGGTACCTAGTTATTTACTTGAAATTTCTTGCTTTCAAACTGCTAGGTTGGCAGGAGCAGGGACAAAGACGGGAGCTCATTCCATCCTGCAGTACTCGGGGCTCAAACTACTGACCTTCCAGTCGTCAATTTCAGCGTCTTAACCACTAAGCCGCTACAATCCCCTATATCCAAAGAAGAACCCAACTAATTAAACTTGCTGTAGAACCCAGATTCTGGAATTTGTCACTTTTTGAGAGGTAGGTTTGGAGTGTAACTCCAAGAATAGGTATCCATGCAGTTGGATTCTGAAAGTTGTAATATAGTTGGGGTGGGGCGAAGCATTCACTTTCCATAAGGTAAAAAAACCCAAGTTACAGCAGTTTGATTACACTTTAACTGTCATGGCTCCGATCTTATTGCAGAGTTCTGCTGGTATAAACTGCGTAAATTGGAGCAGTGTGGCTGTCACCAATTCAGAGTGTCTGATGGCATTCCTAACCACGGGCCAAGAGGCACAACATGACCGTTGCGTAACATACCACTCCTTGACTAGGAATGTGACTAGCAACATGCTCAGTTGGATAATTTGCTTCTTTGCTGTACCCAATTATATTTGCGATGGCACAAATCCACCATAGGAGTCTGGTCAAGAACTTTTAACCTTCCTCTTTAGCAACCCAATCTGGTTTTGCTTCATTTATACACCTGCTTCTGCAAACAAACAAAAATGCCAGTCAGGGTGACTAAGAATAGTAAAGTTCTGATAAAAGGAAATACAGTTGTACCTCGCTTAAAGAGCATAATGCGTTCCACAGGATTGCTCTTTAAGCGAGTTTGCTCTTTAAGCGAAACACCATTGAAAGTGACCAATTGTGACTTCTGGCGGGGGGGTGGGTGGGATTGCAAACCCTGATTTATTTGTTAAGCGAGTTTTTGGTTGGTTTTATTCGTTAAGCGAAGCGACCATTCAGAGAAAATTCTGCTCTTTAAGCGAGTTACTCTTTAAGCGAGGCGCTCTTTATGTGAGGTTTGACTGTACATTAGAAACACAAACTGTTCCAGGACAAAGGGAACTGCAAAGGCTAACTCTGGAGGAGTGCTGCCACCTCCTGTAAATATAGCCAAAATACCAGCCAATGCTAGAATTAATAACTGAAAAGGCAAAAGGAAACTGAAAAGGTAATGGTTTCCCTTGCTCTAAAGCCAGTGGTATCCAACTCTAGGGTTCAGTGCTCATCTCTGTTTCAAAGCCAAAGAGCCAGCACTGTCTGCTTCTGCAGACATTTCCGTGGTCATATGGCAGGCATGACTAGACACCAGAGCGCATGGAACGCCATTACCTTTCCCATCAAAGTGGTACTTATTTATCTACTTGCAATTTCTTCCTTCCAAACTGCAAGGTTGGCAGAGCGCACAGAACGCTGTTTACCTTCCCAATTAAGTGGTCCCTATTTATCTACTTGCAATGTCTTGCTTTCGAACTGCTAGGATGGCAGGAGCTGGGACAGAGATGGGAGCTCATTCCGTCCTGCAGTACTCGGGAATCGAACTGTTGACCTCCCACCTTAGCCACTTGAGCCACTGCAGTCCCTAGCACACACCTAGGAACAACATTTACAGACGATGGCAAAATGGACGAAGAGATTAACATACAGTGCAGTAAGGAAAACTAAATATTGGGACATGTTAGTTAGCTCCCCTCTTACAACATATGTTACCAGTGCCAAACATGGACATTTACAACAAAACATACGGAAATGAGATGTCCGAGGAAGGCCAAGGGGGTGACTAGGAGGGATAAAATCAGGAATGAGATTATAAGGGAAAGAGTTGGAATAGAACCAGAAAAGCAGATTTTGTGAGCGGTTTCGTGTTGTACCAAATGTGTGTGAGGTAACAGGGTGATAGGAGAAGATGGTGGAACAAAATAAGTCACCTCTGTCAAGGCAAGTTCAACAATCTACCTTGCAGAGATGACAAGAAATAAAATAAAGCCATTTGAATGAATTAAAAATGAGGTGATCAAAATGCAGCACATCGATTGCACATACCCCCCCCCCCCAACAAGGCAGTCCCCACTTGAGCCTCTGCTGAAGGTAAAGCAGAACCGGAGCCAGCAGGAACATCAAATTGCAATATACTCATCTTTACAGTATCCTGTAAAAAGTGGTTCTGCTCGGATCCTGCGCCTGAAACAGAGAAGAAGCAAAGGAAGACCTTTAAGTACGAGGTTGTATTTTATTTTTAAAAATCTGCTTCAAAAGGACAGGGCTGTATCTCGAGGCTTTAAACCTCAGCACATGCTGTAAACCAGGAGTTCTTCTCGGCCTTTCTAAGACAGGGGCCACTGGGTCACCCTCCCTCAGGCAGCTTTGGGGGCCGGACGGCCATTTTGCCCTTCCTCCACCACATGGCACTTCCAGGTCTGGTGGAGGCAGTGGGGGAGACACATGAAATGGTGCTGTGGGCCTCATCTGGCCCATGGGCTGCAGGGTTGAGAATCCCTGCTGTATACCCACACATCTTGTTAGACATCTGGGGCCCAATTATTTGTTAAGATGAAGATTTCCTACAGACCATTTCTACCAGATGCATGCTTCAGCTGCACATTTTTCACAGACGATTTTGTGTCGATCAGGTTACGCTCAGCTCCAAACTTGATTCTCACTTAGTCTTAACAGTTAACTAACCTGAGACTTTTCTCTTCTTGGGGGCCAGAAGAGGTTGAAAACTACAATTGGCTGAAATACTATTGGCTGAACTGGCTGTGGGATTCTGGACGCTGTAGTCCAAAGCTCAACATTATTTCCACCTCTAGATATTGACTGATTTTTTGTTGTTCAGTCGCACAGTTGATTCCGACCCTTTGCAATGACCCCATGGACCCCACTGTCCGCCAGGCACTTCTGTCCTCCACCATCCTCCTCAACTCGCTCAGCTTTGTGCCCATCGTGTCTACAATACCATCAAGCCATCTCATTTTTGGCCACCCCCTTCTTTGTTTGCCCTCCACCTTTCCCAGCATCAAGACTTTCTCAAGTGAATCCTCTCTTCTCATTTGATGTCCAAAGTACTTTAGCTTCATCTTTACTATTTGACCTTCTAAGGAGCAATCAGGGTTGATTTCTTCTAAGATTGATCTATTTGTTCTCCTCGCTGTCCAGGGGACTCTCAAAACTCTTCTCCAACACCACATCATGCTTATGATGGCCACAGACTCATTTACGGCTGTAGTAAATGCGTTTACGACAGACGCAGACTCATTTATGGCTGTAGTAAATACGTTTATGCGGCCGTCAATAAGGCTGCAGCCAATTCTGGCTGTGGCTGCAGCTGGAGTGAGGTCAGGGGCCGGATTATTTGGTGCCATGGGCCAGATCCAGCCCAAAGGCTGTAGATAGAAGAGACAATCGGCATTTCCCAAACTATGTTTCGCGGAACACTGGTGGAGATGAATTCCCAGAAGCCAAAGTCAGACCATTGGCTGGTCAGGGCTTTGGGGAATTGACTTAGGCTTCTGGGAATTGAAGTCCAAAAATCAAAGGTTTGGAAATGCTGGAGTAGATATCCAGTCAGAGGTTTTTTTAAAAAGAGGATTTGCTGGGAGGATCGACAGGGATGGTCTCACCTGAGCAGCAGGCACCGGAAGTCTGCCAGCCTTCGGTATGCATCTTGCATGTTCCTAACCGTATGGTTGCTCCATAGTCTCTCGGCAACTGCTCCTGCTCTGGGCCTGATTAAAACATAAGCAAGGATGTTTAGTGTATACGAAGACCGCATGTTGCACATCCTTAGAACACTTCAGACACAAAGACGATGACTCTCAATGCATAGATTGGATTCAAAAGCTTTTACATCAGCACACCAGTAAAACGAAATAGTTTTCGAAGTGACAGATGTGTTAATCTGTGCTCATATGCCAGGCATGATGAGATGCTGGAGCACATGGAACACTGTTACCTTTCCTGAAGAAGTACCTATTGATCTACTTCAGGGGTTCCCAACCTAAGGCCCACGGGCCGGATCCAACCCATGGTGCCATTTCATCTGCCCCCCATCCCTCCGAGGGCATTTGAGAAACAAAATGGCCACCCCTTTGAAGTGGTTGGGACAAAATGGCTATCCCCAATGTGCAGGCAGGTCAAAATTGACTGAGAATGACCGGGCCCCTGGCTTGAGAAGGTGGGGAACCCCTGATCTACTTGCAATCTCTCATTTTAGAACTGCTAGGCTGGCAGGAGCTGGGAGAAAGGACAGGAGCTCACTCCGTAGTGCTGCACGCTGGTCTTGAACCGCTGACCTTCTGGTTGTCAAGCTGAGCATTTTAACCACTAAGCTGCTGCGGTGCACTTAGGCTTTCTTTCTTTATGTTGCTCCATCCTAGTTCTGATCTCTAGTGCTGCTCCACCTTCGCATTGGACACACTTGGAAAATAAAGGAAATCAAGACTCAGCAGAGAACAGTTCGATTGGTGTAGCAACCAGTGGTCTTACCAGAGTCTCGGGGTCAGATTTGTCACATCCACATATTCACCCCACATACAGGCCTCTCCGCCAATCACCAGGTTTTTCTGCTCTGGGCTGCCTGTCCAAAAAAAGGATGCCTCGTTTAATCAATCGGGTTCTTACAAGGCCTCCTTTATTCTTGCAGATACAGAAATCAAGACTAAACAATTCTACTCCCAGAGTAAATGGGGGGGGGGGGGGATAACAAAGTAACGGTCTCCCTTGCTCAAAAGCCAGTTGTATCCGATTCTAGGGATTGGTGCTCATCTCCGTTTATCGCCAAAGAGCCAGTGCTGTCTGAGTCTGTGGATATTTCCACAGCCACGTGGCAGGCATGACTAGACACGGAACGTTGTTACCTGTCCCGCCGAAGTGACACCTATTTATCTACTTGCAATTTCTTGCTTTCAAAAGGCTAGGTTGGCAGGAACCGGGACAGAAGCAGAAGCCCACTCTGTCATGTAGCACTCGGGCCGTCAAGTTCAGCCTCTTAACCCCTAAGCCATCGCAGTCCCAAAAGACACACCTGCAAAAGCCAGAGGTTCCACCTGATAAATCGCCATCCAGTCTTGCCCATAAGAGATACGGTTAAGGTACCAGGGAGCAGAAAGCAGGGCTCGGTAGCCAGCTTTGGTGACACGGGCCATTTCTTCCGGGTAGGCGTCCTCTTTCCACACGTGAATGACGGTCTCGGGCTTCACCTGACCAGGACAGAAGATGTAGATTGGAGTATATAAAAAAGCACTCCTTATAAGACAAAACCATAGCAGTGATCAGGAAAAGCCGGTGGCTGCCTAGTTATAGGAGACCATAACGGTGATGGTTGCAATTCATGTGAGCAATAGCAATTACACTTCTATGCCACCCCATAGCTATAAATCAGTTGTTCTCATCCTTTTAAAGCCAGGGGCCGGGTCACTCTCCCTCAGATAGCTTCAGGGGCTGGACAGCCATTTTGCCCTTCCTCCACCACATGGCACTTTTTGGGTGTGGAGGCGGGTATGGAGGCGGTGGTGGCCTACATGAAATGGTGCCATGGGCCACATCTGGCCCACAGGTTGAGAATCCCTGCTATAAATACACTCTCTGGCAGTTCGCAATTCAACTAGCATTTTGCCCTCAACATGCTGGGTACGCATTACAACACGCAGTATTAAAAGTCTCCCATGCCAGTAGAAAACTAGTATATCCGGAAAACTGATGTAGCCTTGCCTTCTCCATTATACACTTGGTTTTCTACGTGCAGTTTCCAGAGGAATATGGGGGGGGGGGGGGAGCACAATATTGAGGCATGCTGGCAGCCTGTAATGTGGGCCTTTCATTGACCGACTGCTACTTGGTGGGTAGAGGAAAAAGGAAAAAAAGAAGGGGAACGCTTTCAGAAGAATTTACATCCCGTCATGCACGAAGTAGTCCCAGATATTTGGAAAAGAAACAGTGTGGAAAAACAGAGAGACAGTATAGTGCAGTGGTTAGCGGTTATATTTGACTTCGGTACATTCGAATTCCACTCTCTATTTTGCCACCAAAGCCACTGGCAGACTTTGGGCCCAGTGGCTCTCCTTCAGCCTGGCCTACCTCAAAGGGCTGCGGGGAGGATCTGTGTCAGAGGAGAGCAGTGTGTGGCGATGACTAGATCTCGCTAGAGGTGTAGATGATGATAGGAAAATAAATGTAACCCGTGGGATGTATCCTCACCTTCACTTCGTTATCAAAAACCTCCTGCCAGACCACGTAGCCCTTGCCATAGGAAGAGACTATATCCAGCAGCCTGGAGTGAAAAGAAGAACCGCTAAGGGTAAGGAGGATTTTTCCAACCCCTCATAGATGTCATGCTCCATGAGAAAGGTATATGCAGTGAAACATCGAGATATGAAATTAATTCGCTCCTTGGGGGTTTTCGTATCTTGAAAAAATTGTATCTTGAAACATATTTTCCCATAGGAATGCAATGAAAAGCAAAAAATCCATTCCGGAGCTCAGAAAAAAGCAAAAACCAAAAACAACCACATTTTTTCTGTCCAAAACTCTTCATAAAGTGTACTTTGGAATTTTTTTTGCTGCATTTTGGCCACTTTATAAAGAGATTTGAAGAGATAAAAGACATTTACGTGGCTCTTCCCCCCCCCTCCCCTTGAGCTCCGGAAGTGTATTTTGGTTTTCAGTCCATTTTCAGCACATTTCTGACAGCACCCTTTAGTGGCCAGCTCTGGTAATTGCTGGCTCAGTACCCAACTCTCAGCTGTTTCAGAGAGGGAGGAATTTTCAGCACTTGCTGGTTGCGGGGGGGGGGGGGGAGAGAAGCTTCTGGCAGTGCCAAAACGGGACAAAAAAATTCCAGAATAAGTTCAGCTCCAAATCTGAACCAAACCTGATTCTCACCTAGACTTATAACTAGGTAAAGGTTGCCTTTGCTCGAAAGCCAGTTGTGTCCTTCTCTAGGGATTCAGCCAGTACCGTTTGAGGTTGCAGACATTTCCATGGCCATCTGGCAGGCATGACAAGACGCCAGAGTGCATGGAACACCGTTACCTTTCCCATCAAAGTGGTACTTATTTATCTACTTGCAATTTTTTCCTTTCAAACTGCCAGGTTGGCAGCAGCTGAGACTGAGATGGAGTTCATTCGATCGTATAGCACTCGGGTTTCAAACTGCTCACCTGCCGACCTTCCAGTCGTCAAGTCCAGTGTCTTGACCATTAAGTCACCACAGTCCCCCATCCAACTCTAGGGGCTTAATAAAAAGAACACACCTGAGGGTGTTTTAGGGTGTTTGGAGGCACGTGATGGGGATGATTATTATTATTATATTTCAATTTCTATACCGCCCTACTTGACAGAGCCAACTCAGGGCGGTTTACAACACATACAAAATTACAGTTACAAGTTCCTAGACACAACATATCAATAAATCATAATAGTCGATATCAACATTACAGAGTATCAAAACATAAATATCAATTACAGTAACAAAAATTCAATAAACAGTAACAAAAAAATTCAATAAACATCAATATCAAGTAGTTAAAAATTTCCACATCTCACTCAAATTACACAAAGAAACAGAATTAAACAAAAATTAAACAAAGCACCACGACAGGTAACAAGCCTCTCCGTCCACCGCACAGCGTCTCTTAAAGCCCCCCAGCAGGGCGCGGTCCTGGGGGCAAGTGGAACGAGTCCCGAGGCTGAAACGCCAAGGCTGAATGCCCCACCGCAGCCACTCTTCTCGGCTATGGGTGTTACTGTGCGGCGGCGACCCGCACAGCCGGGCAGCGTCTTTTGGCTGAGTCTCCTGCCATCGGTCCTTTACAAACCCACCCTCCGGACAGATGCTACGATGTAGTCCAACATATATGGAAGGCATCCATTTGGGCAAGACTGAGCTACACACTTGACTTACGTAACCCTTAGGCAAATATCAGCAAGTGTTTTTTTTTTACCTTTGGATGTAGAAGGACTCCAGCTTGGTATAATTTTGGCCAAAGCCCATTTTGTCCATGAAGAGCTGAATCTCTGGATTAGACTTCCTATATGGGAAAGATACAGACAGAATTGGGCAAGGAGTACCAAATACCTGCTCTATGGCAAAAACGTCTTAGCCTACACAGAGAGAGTCCACATGCCATTGCCAAGAATGACACAAAGCAGAATTCTCTACCTTTGGCATTTTAAGAAGAACATGATTCTTCCTCTCAAAGTTACAAGGTGAAAGCTCATATAATTACAATCTTTCTCTATCATCCCAGAGTGCGGGACACACACAGTAATAACTGGCTTTTTCTTCTTCTGTGTCTAGGTCAGACGTTAAACTGGCAGAATAAAGCCATCTTTGGGGAATTCATTCCGTCGTTCCTTTCACATGACCTAGTGTGAGAAAAATCAGCCGGCACAGCAAGGTCACCATTACCCAGGGTATGCCTGATTGTGGTTAAAAAACAACAACACACAATCTTTGAGGCGGCCAACAACAGGTTGAAACTACAGGAAGCCAGATATTGTTTTGTGATGCTGTCAGTATGAACTAGCCTCCTGTCCACTCTTGAACTATTAGGAACCTGTCTTCCTAGACATCACACACATTATCACCCCAAAATCCCTTCTATTAGAGCAAGACCAACCAACACGTGAAGTCAACCTCATCTCCTCCCAGGTGGATGTAGAAATCTGGGAATACGGTGCTGATTTCCCCAAAGAACTGAGTCATGAACTGGTAGGTTGTATTGAGGATCGGATTGACCGGCCCGAAGGTTCCAGAGGGAATCCCGCCTGCATAGCAAGGTGTCAACAAGCCTGGGGCACCTGAGATTAAAAGACAAAAGCCATGTTCACAAAGGCAGTTGATAGGATTGGGACAGCAGAGACAGCACAAGTCAAAATGGAAGAACAAACAAGTCAAGAGCACAGACAATGTGACACCCGGTACAGTTCACTTCATTGCTGGGAGCAGAGCCAGTCCCTTACCTGGACCCCAGGACTGTGTATGGCCGGGGGTATCAAATTCGGTTACCACTCTGATCCCACGAAGCCGGGCGTATTCGATCACCGTCTTGACATCACTCTCTGTGTACACATGGGTGTACGGGTTGTAAGCCCCCTGAGAAAGTTACAATGGCAGAGACACTTACTTTGTGATAACCCTAGGCCTGGATTATATTACTAACAAAACGTGAACCTTCCCACCAAAGTGGTACCTATTTATCTACTTGCAACTTCTCACTTTCGAACTGCTAGTTTGGCAGGTGCTGGGACAGAGACAGGCACTCACTCGGTTGTGCAGTACTCGGGTCTCAAAGTGCTGGCCTTCCAGTCATCAAGTTCAGAATCTTAACTATGGAAAGGACCTTCCTACAAACTAGGCAAAGGACATTAGCTCTGGCTACACGTACACAAGATGTTTAAAACTTCAGGACAGATGTGTGCATATTGCTGTGGTTTCAAGCAGGATGAAAGCATGACGTTTGAGCCTGGAGGCTGTCGGGTCAACAGTTTTCCCACCAGATAGAAAGAGCTTGGAGAGCAGGGCTTCCCAGGGACTGCGGTGGCTTAGTGGTTAAGACGCCGAACCTGATGACTGGAAGGTCGGCAAGTCAGCAGTTCGATTACCGAGTACTGCAGGACGGAATGAGCTCCCGTCTCTGTCCCAGCTCCTGCCAACCTAGCAGTTCAAAAGGAAGAAATTGCAAGTAGATAAATAGGGACCACTTCAGTTGGAAAGGTAACAGCGTCCCATGCAGGCTGGTGTTTAGTCATGCCTGTCACATGTCCACGGAAACGTCTGCAGAAACAGGCAGCGCTGGCTCTTTGCCGGTAAACAGAGAGGAGCACTGAACCCTAGAGTCAGATACGACTGGCATTGGAGCAAGGGTGGCCTTACCAGAACTTCCTCTGCCAAATCCACAAGGTCGACAGGACTGGAACGCTTTGAGCCATACCCAGCCAGTGTCACTCACTCTCAGGAAGGGGTTTGGGCCCAGGGGTAGGGCAGAGGAGAGGCATGTGACTTACCTTCCAGCTGAGCTCTGGAAAGACCAAGCTTTCATATGGAAAGGAAGGATCGTCTACGATGTGCCAGTGAAACACGTTGAATTTGCTGTAGGACATGGCGTCCTGGAGAAACAAAGGAGGACAGGAATTAAAATTAACGCTCATGAAAAACCCATTAGCAGTAACAGTTGGGAGGAGGATGTGAAAGGGCAGCCGAGTAGCATTCATCCACAGCAGGGGAAGGCAACCTACAGCCCACAGGCCAGATCCGGCTCACAGTGCCAAATAACCTGGGCCCCGCCTTTGCTCCAGCCACTGCTGCTGGAATTTGCCGCCACGGCATTTACGTCAGCTACGGACACATTTATGGCAGCTGTAAATGGTTGGGGGGGGGGCACCAGTCCGGCCGCCTCAACTGTCTGAGGGAGCATGACCCGCTCTCTGACTTTAAATGGTTGGCAAACAAACCATGATCTAAAGCAGGGGTTCCCAACCTAAGGCCTGTGGGCCAAATCTGGCCTACTGTATCATTTCATGTGGCTCTCCCATCCCCTCCAAAGGTGTTTGAGAAACAAAATGGACACCCCTTTGAAGCTGTTGGAGCAAAATGGCCGGCCCCATCGTGCAGGCAGGGCAAAATGGCCATCTGGCCCTCGAAGCTGATGAAGAGAGTGTAACCCGGCCCCTGGATTGAAAAGATTGGGAACTCCTGATTTAAAGGGTCAAAAACACCCTCTTATTCCAGGCTCAGGTGTCGTACAGGTGTCGTACTCAAAGGGCACCACAAAACCCCAAGGTGATATTATTCCACTGAGACAGATTTCCGTACCAATGTCTCCAGGATGGCTCCCAAAGGCAGGTAGTGGCGAGACGTATCAAGCAGCAGCCCTCGGTGAGGAAATCGGGGGAAATCTATGACCTCGGTCTTGTTGAGAATAAACTATGCAGGAGACAAAGACAAAACGGGTCAAGGGAGAAGTCAACAGCACAGGGGTTGTCAAACTTGGACCACCCAGATTTTGTGGATGAAAGCACCAGTCAGCATAACCAATGGTTGGTCATCAGTGACTCTGGAAGCTGAGGTCTAAAGGCTTTGGAGAGGGATAGCTTGAAAATTGCTATGAGAACCTGTTAAACGGACACTTGCAGCTGTGGAATTGCACAGAAACTCTGAAGTGCCACTATAATAATTTTGAGTCAGAAATTATTGTGGGTTGAAAGGACTTTTGCTGGAGAAACTCAGCTCAGGAAATGCCCCGACAAGGCTCCTTTCATGTCCCCAAGAGCTGGGACAGAGACGGGCGCTCAATCTGTCATGCAGTACCCGGGTCTCAAACTGCCGACTCGTCGGCCTTCCAGATAACAAGGCGAGCTTCTTAACCACTGAGCCACTGCAGTGTCACTGAATCCGACGGTCACAGTCTTTCCACACCAGCCTAGGAAATATTCACCCCCTAGATAATATATGAGGAATTTCATTTTTCTTGTCTCTTAGTGGTTAAGATGCTGAGTTTGTCAACCAGAAGCAGTTAAGAGACTTGAGTGATGGAGAAAATACTCACCGTCTGTCCCAGCTCTTGCCAATCTAGCAGTTCGAAAGCAAGAAATTGCAAGTAGATAAATAGGCACTACTTAAGTGGGAAAGGTAACAGCATTCCTTGTGCTTCAGCACCTTATCATGCCTGCCACTCCCTAGAGTTGGAGATGACTGGCTTTTGAGCAAGGGAGACCTTTACCTTTACCTATGGTACACCAACAACACACACGCTCACCAACAGTGTTGTACTGGAGCCAGAGCCGAAACAATCAAAATGTTGGAGTTTTTTGACCAACAGGACATGAACTGTTCCCAGCCCCAAACAGCTTCGTTCTTGTCTGCAGGGGTGGTGAAGCTTTGGCATGTCAAATGTTTTTGACTCCAACTCCCACAATCCTTGTCAACGTGTACTAGGTATTCTGGAGGTTGTAGTCCAAGACATCTTGGGTGCTAAACATTCCCTACTCCTGTTTCCTGAACTTTGCTGAACTTCTCACAACAGGGACTGGTTTCCCTAATGTCAGACTATGATCAGGGGTGCCCAAACTTTCTGGACTGTGGGCAGGATGAAGAGGTTCAGCGGGCCGGTCATGTGGCTCCTCCCATCTGAAGCGGAAGTAAAACGCGCCTTGCAATCTGTTTTTGCAACAGATATCTTTTGCAACAGGATGAGATAGATTTTAGGCTGCTGTTTTCTCTGCTTAAACCAGGGGTGCCCAAAATATGGCCCACAGGCCAAATCCGGCCCGTGATGTAAATTCATCCGGCCCACGCCACCCTCATCGCTCCTGGAAGTGGAAGTAAAACGTGCCAGTATGGGAGCGACAAGGGCGGTGTTAGCTAAATGAATTGGCATCAGGGCCGGATCTGGCCCACAGGCCATAGCTTGGGCACCTCTGGTCTATTACAGTCACATATTTCTCTGTGTACTGTAAAAGGTTGCATGGCATTAAGACCCATGAGCTTGACAAAAGAACTGCTCCTGAGGAAGGAGTCAACAACTGCTCGATGTGAGTTGCATGCGGCTGTGGAGACAGACAAGATCGGCGCCTCAACATCAACATTCTTCCTGCGCATACTCACTGTCCCAAATTCGTCTCTCCAAGCAAGCTGGCTGAAGGTCTCTAACCCTGCAGAACAAGGCAGGATCCCGCTCAGTAAAGGAAGTGAAATGACAAGCAAATATGCTTATGCACACTGAGGCGCAGGAGAAACAACGCGGATTAATCCACCTTACCCCGGAGAGCTCCCCAGACGGTTTCTGCCACCAGCTCCATTTGCTCGTTCGAAACGGACAGCGCATCTGAAAGAACAGGGAACAAAGAAGGAGTCGGACTTCGGGGTCTGACATGCATTGCCTTCCATGTTCTCGCTCCATTTGCTATGCAGACCTTGCAGAGCACGTTGAGGGCAGAAGGCTGCTCTCGGTGCTCCCAGCATCACCCAGTCCCACAGCCCTGTTCGGGGCAGCCCATGGCTCATTACGGGTCCACGGCCCAGTAATTGGGGACCCCTGGTCTAAAACCACAAATTGGGCTACAAAAAGTTACCAATTTGCCAGCATAAATAGACATGGTTAGCATCCATGTCATGCCGATTAATCTGCATGACAGAAAAGTATGCAAATCAATACAGGTTCCTACTGCTAGCAGTAGCACAGGATCTCTAGTTGTTATTCAGATTATTTATTTATTTATTTATTCTGATTTATATGCCGCCCTCCTCAAAGAGACCCAGGGTGGCTAACAAAGGTTTAAAAAGACATAAAACACAATATAAAATCCAATTTAAAATTAATATTAAATTATTAAAAACTAAGCAAAGATAAAAAGATTAAAAATTCATACCTTGAGAGAGGGATGGGTCAGTATATGAAATATGGGTAAAATTCAAAATAAATAAAAATATTAAAATAGTTAAGACTTTCTTGACCAGAAGCAGTCTGCTTCAATTATGTTATCCCGGCCATTTACTGTCTCTCCTTTTGTACATGTAGTGACAAATTGCATACACATAAACAGTGCATTGACTGAATTAGCTCTAAATGTCACATTTTCAATTGTAGGAAGCTGTACTGATTTGCATATTTATCTGCCATGCTGATTAATCACTCTATGACTCTGTATCTGGTGTATGTAAGTTTATGCCTTGATGTCTCACTCCTATGTCTGATGAAGTGGACTTGATCCACGAAAGCTCACATTAGAAATATAGCAGTTAGTCTTTCAAGTGATGAAAGTGTTTTGTTTTCTGACATGCCTGAAACACAGACTAACACGGCTACTATTCCAATACATGTCTTTGCTTACATTTCTCTTCAGAGTTCAACGAGGGGTAGCCGTCACATTCTGGCTCATTGACAGAGACAAGAAGGTCAGTGCACAAAGGGAAATCCGAGCGTCTGTTCACTGCAAAGGGGGGGGGGGAATGGATGTGAGAAGTGAAATGCTACACTTGACCATAGCAAAAAATGATAATGGGATAAAATACATTGGATAAAGTATGATTACAAAAGCAGAATAAAAAGAGATTAAAAAGTAGAATAATACAATCACAATAAAATACTGTATCAAATTTACTCAATAAAATTCATCATTTTTGCATGCTACCCCTATCTCAGGAGTTCTCAACCTTTTTAAGACAGGGACCAGGTCATGCTCCCTCAGACAGCTTTGGAGGCTGGACGGCCATTTTTGCCCTTCCTCCACCCCATGGCAATTCCGGGTATGGTGGAGGCGGTGGGGGGAGGGGACATGAAATGTCACCATGGGGCGCAAGTTGAGAATCCCTGCCCTATCTGATCAATAAAACATCTTCCCTTTTGAATGGCCCCAACTATATTTATTTAATTGCCAGTTATATGCAAAAGGAAGAGCCCAGAACAAATAGACATCTTTAGGTAAAGGTCACCCTTGTTTTAAAGCCAGTTGTATCCAACTCTAGGGTTCAGTGCTCATCTCAGTTTATAGCCAAAGAGCGAGCACTGTCTGCATTTGCAGATGTTTCTGTGGATATGTGGCAGCCAGGACTAGACACAGAATCCTATTACCTTTCCCACCGAAGTGGTACCTGTTTATCTACTTGCAATTTCTTGATTTCAAACTGCAGACCTGCCAACCTTCCAGTCATCAAGTTCAGTGTCTTAACCCCTAAGCCATCACAGTTCTCTTCATTACAGTACTATGACTTAAAAAAAGTCCAACACAGCTGTTGATGTCAGCAACCAAAGCAGAGTAATCCAAAATCGCACTGCCCAAGGTTATAATTTTGGAATTAGCAGGAAGTCATTTACAGTAACTGTTTTATATGCAATCATGGGTTGCATTCAAGGAGGCATCCTTGTTTATCTGTTACTATTTCTAGTCATTAAATTCTGCTTCCAATTCATACATTCTTAAGTCACTACCAATACAGCTTCACACACATTTGGGCTGGGGTGAGTCTAATATTACCATATTACCTGCGGTGCTGAAAAGATTGCACTCCTGTTACAGAAACAGATGAAAATGTAAATAGACCATATCCATTCCCTTGGCCAGGGGTTCCCAACCTAAGGCCCATGGGCCAGATCTGGCCCATGGTGCCATTTCATGTGGGCCCCCCTCCCCTCCAAGGACATCTGAGAAACAAAATGGCCACCCGTTTGAAGCTGTTGGGACAAAATAGCCACTCCCATTCATGCAGGCAGGGCAAAATGCCCTATGTTCTAAAAGTCAATCTCTCCAAAACAAAGCTACAACCCATATCTTCCTAGCCTGTATCTTCCACAAGATCTCCCGGTAGTGAAAAGAAGAGGAAACAGAATTAGACCTTGGAAAGTTATTTTTTCTTCTTCAAACTGATTCGGGTGGGTGTGTTTCTCAGCCACTGGGCAGAATACCAGGAGATTTCCACAGAATGGAGCAGAACTGGAGGTTCAGATGTGGCAAAAGGTCGGAAACTTTCTGTACACATCAACAGGGTGAGCAAGCTGAGATCTTATGATCTGAGCAGTGTGGAATGAGGAACTGTAAGTAAGAAAGCTTATTTAAAAGTAAAGTTATAGTACATCCCTGGTGTCGCTTCGTTGCCCCTTATCTCCTCCAGTGCCTGTAAACTGGAGGCAGTAACTTATCTAATTCTGCTTACATCACTGTGCAAGGTGCCAAGATCATTTACTGTGCTATAAATATTACAGTCAACGTTCCTTGGTTTCAAGCACAGCGGCAGAGTGCTGAGAGACGAGCTGAATGTGTGGAAGTTATATTTTTGGACTACAGCTCTTCAAATTCCCCAATCAGCATGGCTTTCCTTGCTAGAGGATTCTAAGAATTGGAGCCCCCCCCCCCCCCAGTTACTTTTCTAAACTCTGAAATTAGTGTTCAAAAAGAACGTCTGTCCATCCCACTAGGGCGGACCGGAGGGGCTCTCTTGTTATTCCATCAGCTAGGGAGGCTCGCCTCACTAGCACTAGGAAGAGGGCCTTCTCTGTGTTTGCCCCGGCCCTGTGGAACCTTCTCCCAACTGAGCTGCACCTACAGGCAGAGCTCCTGCCTTTCCGAAGAGGCTTAAAGACCTGGCTGGCGGAGCAAGTGTGGGGACCTAGGAATGTGGGATCCCGTGCAGGTTGGCTGATTTAAGGGATTTAAGGGACAGCCACCCCTTTCTGCCCTTGTTTTTATCTGTTGCGTTGTTGTAATTTTTCTTATGAATTTTTAAGGTTTTAACCTGTGATTTTAATCTATGATGTAAGCCGCCCAGAGTCGGGTCTACCCGATTGGGGCGGGATAGTAAATACGAGTAAATAAATAAATAATAAACACATCACTGGGACTGATCCTGGCACTTTGTAACCATGGGCTTCTCCCGCTTCTCTCACCAAAAGCGCTTTGCAAATCAAGGGAAGATTTAAGTCTTCGATCTGGTAATGCAAACTTACTCAGGGGAGAGGACTTACACGCACAAATGAGTACGGGACTGCACTAGTGCAACTCAGTCCTATATCTACCTATTCTCTTGTGTCGCAGTGGTTAAACTGCTGTACTGTAGCCAGAATGTTGTGAGTTCAATCCTGACCAGGCATCAAGGTTGACTCAGCCTTCCATCTTCCCATGGTCGGTAAAATGGTCGGTAAAAAGCCTAGTAACTTCCTTATTCTGTACTGTCTGACTCACTTGTTCATCCTCAGATACTTTGTGGCATGTTTATGACCAAGGCATTTTCCTTAGTACTGTATAAACTTTCATGGACTGTTTGTCACATCCATAAAGGATTATCTTTGTTGCTAGATTATGCACACCCATGTTTGGGTAGAAGAAGGATACAGAAGAACTGACAGGCTGAAGGTACAAATGTTTGACATTTATCTCAATAGAGGTCATTTAGTAAACCATGATCAGGAGATGAGAAGGTCAGCCTGGTGGTGTATAGAGAAACAGGTTCATGCATGTGTCATAATGCAAAGCTAAAGTCCAAAGAATGTACTGTACTGTATAAGAGATAAAGAGTTCAATCTCTAGGCCGCTGATGGTGAACCTTGGCACTCCAGGTATTCTTGGACATCAATTCCCAGAAGCCTGAGTTAGCACTCCTGCTGATCAGGGCTTCTGGGAATTGAAGTTCAAGAACACCTCGAGTGCCATGGTTCGCCATCACTGCTCTAGGCTAACCTAGTGGGTGGGTGGAGAAAGTAATGAGAAGGCATGGAAGTTCAGCATAGAAATATAAGAAAGAAAACTTCAAAAATTCCATAGTAGATTAAATAGCTTGGAAAGGCCAATTCAATTGTTAATCCTCAAATCATGTAGAGCTCAATGCTGTCTGGCCAGGTTATCTTGCTATGGCAGGGGTGCCCAAACTACGGCCCATGGGCCAGATCTGGCTCCCGATGCCAATTCATCCGGCCCATCCCACCCTCATCACTCCCAGAAGCAGAAGTAAAATGTGCCCATCCGGGTGTGTTTTACCTCTGCTTCCGGGAGCAATGAGGGTTGGACGAATTGGCATTGGGGGCTGGATCTGGCTCACAGGCCATAGTTTTACTTCTGCTTCCAGTGGGAGGAACCACGTGACCGGCCCGCTGCCTGAAAAGTTTTGGCACCCCTGTGCTATGGTAATAAAGAAGACCCTACTGCCAATGACTCAACCAGACCAGCCTGAGGACTAAGCCTTTAGTGGAAAAGTCCACAGGGAAGGGTGAGAGTCCCCAAGTGGATTAAACCCCACTTGAACCCATCTTGATGGAGGGCAGCAGCTTCAGCTATACTGGCCTGAGGGCCAAGGAGGACTTTGTGTGTGCCAAAAGGGCTCAGGACCAGAAAGTGACTTGCAAAACTGGATCAGCAGTACGGGTGCCATGCAGCAATGTGGAAGGCACATGAAAGGGCGCTGCTGTGGCGGCTCAGTGGTCAAGAAGCCTGCCTTGTTAGCTAGAAGGCTGGCAAGTCGAAACCCCGGTACTGCATGACAGCTAGAGTGCCCGTCTCTTTCCCAGCTCTTGGGGACATGACAGGAGCCTCATCTGGGCGTTCCCTGAGCGGTTCTTCCCTTTCACCCTACAATAGTTTCTGACACGAAATTATTATACAGTGCTGAATTTTTTTTAAAATGCAGTAAAACCTCATATAACACTAAAACCTGGTTCCACAAGTCTTCGTGTTATATGATTTTTAGTGTTATCTGATCCTCTATGGGATCCATAGAGATACATTGTAACCACACAGGCTTTCGCGGTTGTTATCTGAAGCATCCCATAGGATCTTAATGTTATCTGATGCAATTCTTCCCCCCAGATTCCTTAATGTTATGCGATTTTCGTGTTATTCGATACTAATGTTATATGAGGTATTACTGTGCCTCCAAACGCTCCACCGCTGAGCCCCGATCCCCTCCTGGCGAAGGCAGCGGGCTGCTATGCTAACCTGGCTTCTCCTGGGCTTGGCCAGAGAAAAGCAGCGCCCAGTAGCGCTGGAAAGCCTCTTCCAGCACGGAGCACCCCGGGCCCACCGCCGAAGGGTTGCCGTAGCCGAAGCGGAACCACCGGGCGCTGAGCAGGCAGCCCCCCTCGGGGCCCACGGCCAGGGACTGCGGCTCCGGCCACACCGCCCCGACGGCGCCGGCGGCCGAGACCAGGAACCAGAAGAAGGAGCCGCAAAGCGCAGCCATAGCTCAGCGGGGAAGAAGAAGCAGAAGGGGCAACGGTCACGTGACCATGGCAGCTGACAATGCGAACGGGCGAAGGTCACATGGAGGCGCGGAGGATTCTGGGAACTGTAGTTAAAAAAAGAGAAATGTTCCCAAAGCTGGATTCTTGCATATAGAAAACCTGGACTATGTCCAGAAAAAGGCTATATATATTTATGCCATCGGTCTGTCTCTCCTTGACCTCGTTTACTTGCAATTGTTGCGATTTATAACTGAGATTAAAAATTGTATAATAAAGTAGTGAAACCTTGAGCCCCACTTGTCCTTTTATTTATTGTAAGGGTGGTGGGGGTGGGGGTGGCCTGAAACGAACAAAGTACAAAGTAAGAATTTTAGGAAACCAAAATGTATTCAAAAGCAAAGCAAAAAAAAAAAACAAAAAAAGCGAAGTCTGGGAGGTTCACAAGTTAATTAGCATTTTGTCCCCAGCAAAGCAAGCTACAGGTCAGGAAGCTAGCCAAGAAAATTCGGTGTTATTTTGTAAAACTCTCAAGTGAAAATTCTATAAGAGAAGTGCAGAAGAAGAAGAAGAAGAAGGCGCGGCTTCCCAGTCCTAAGCTGTCAGCAAGGCTAAGGGGGCGGGGCCTATTTCCCCGCACAGCCGCCCATCCTACTGCGTGACGTCATTGGAAGGCGTCACTTTTTGGCCACACTCAAGATGGACGGCGAAGAAAAGGAAAAAAGGCGCGGTCTTCCCGTGCTCAGTCGTAGACTGTCGGGCGGGGCCTATTTTTCCCTCACAGCCACCCGACTGTCCGCCGGGCGAGGGGGCGGGGCCTATTTTTCCCTCACATCCACCCAACTGTCAATAAGGCGAGGGGGCGGGGCCTATTTCCCCTCACATCCACCCACCTGTCAATAAGGCGAGGGGGCGGGGCGTATTTCCCCTCACAGCCACCCGACTATCAATAGGGCGAGGGGGCGGGGCCTATTTTTCCCTCACATCCACCCAACTGTCAATAAGGCGAGGGGGCGGGGCCTATTTCCCCTCACAGCCACCCAACTGTCAATAAGGCGAGAGGGCGGGGCGTATTTCCCCTCACATCCACCCGACTATCAATAGGGCGAGGGGGCGGGGCCTATTTTTCCCTCACAGCCACCCGACTGTCAATCGGGCGAGGCCTATTTGCCTCCACTGCCTCCCGCCCCCCACTTTTCGACCGGGACGCGGTGACGTCATCGGACGCGGCGGTTTGCGTCGCGCCGTCGGGGCTGCGCGCCGTGCGTGCGTTGCGTCGGGGTGACGGAGCGGGCCGGACGCGTCCCTTTGTTGGCTCAGCGGCGCCTGTGAGGGAGCAGCAGCAGCAGCAGCGGGAGCCGCGCGCGGGTCTTGGCGAGCGGACGGGACCGCCCAAGGGAGGCGCCCAGCCAGCCGGAGCCTTCGCGTCCCCCCCTCCCTCCCTCCCTCCCTCAGCGGCGGCACCGGAGGCCGGGGGCGGTTTCCGGGCCCCGCTCCCGCCTTCCTCCTCGGCTGCCGCCTCGGCCTCAGCCCCCGCCGCCTCAGCCCGCGCCGCTGCCGCCGCCGCCGCCGCCATGGACTCGGACGAAGGCTACAACTACGAGTTCGACGAGGACGAGGAGTGCAGCGAGGACAGCGGCGCCGAGGAAGATGAGGAAGACGAGCCCGACGACGACCCGGACGACGGCAACCTGGACCTGGGCGAGGTGGAGCTGGAGCCGCCCGTGGGCGGGGAGCGCGACGGACTGATGTGCAGCGAGACCGGAGGAGGAGGAGGAGGAGGAGGCCTCGGCCCCGGCGGAGGAGGAGGAGGAGGAGGCCTAGGGAGCGGAGGAGGCCTGGGCGGCAGCGGCCTAGGCGGGCCGGGCGGCGGCGGTGGCGGCGGCGGGGGGCTGGGCCACGAGCAGGAGGAGGATTACCGCTACGAGGTCCTGACGGCCGAGCAGATCCTGCAGCACATGGTCGAGTGCATCCGAGAGGTCAACGAGGTCATCCAGGTGCGCCGAGGAGGAGGAGGAGGAGGAAGGCCGCGCGGCGGGAGCCCGATCGGGGCGGGCGTGTGTGTGTGTGTGTGTGTGTGTGTGTGTGTGTGGAGGAATGCGGGATCGGCCGCGGCCTCCGTCTGCCCTCGCTTGCCAGGCCCTGCTGGGCAGGCGGTGTGGCTTCTCTCTCTCTCCCTCTCTCTCTCTCCCTCTCCTTTCCCCCCTTCTCTCTCTGTCCTGCGACTTAATTTCAGTCCTGCAGCCACAACGTTGTGAGTTCAATCTTGGTCAGGGATTAAGGTTGACTCAGCCTCTTCCATCCTTCCTTATTTGGTAAAATGAGTACCCTGCTTGTTGGGGCAAAATGCTAATTAACTTGTGAACTGCCCAGAGAGCGCAGTTAGTTGTTGTTGTTGTTGTTGTTGTTGTTGTTGTTGTTCAGTCAGACCCTTTGTGACCCCTTAGACCAGGGGTGCTCAAACTTTTCAGTCAGTGGGCCAGTCATGTGGTCCATGGGCCAGATCTGGCCCCTGATGTCAATTCATCCTGAAATGTTTTACTTCCGCTTCCTGGAGCAATGAGGGCTTTGTGGGCCAAATGAATTGGCATCAGTGGCCGGATCTAGCCTGCGGGCTGTAGTTTGGGCACTCCTGCCTTAGACCATCAAGCGCTAGGCTCCTCTATGCAGTATATAAGTTTAATTGCTTTTGTCTTTAGTTCTGCTCAACTAACAAAGGGGCTCTTTAGTGCCCAGTGAATTTTAATTGGCATTCCCTTTTTCTGGATGGTCACCTGCTCCCTGGGGCTTGGGCTCCTTGCATTGGCTAAAGTGGCCTTCGGGTCCTCAAAAGCGGGTGCAAAGTAAAATATGTCTTATTTCCCCTTTTTCTTTCGTGTCCAGATCCAACTTTGGATTGCCAAAATGAAACCACTTTCTTGGCTTTGTCACTGGCCAAATGTTTGTTGCTGCTCAGGATTAAACCAAAGGAACTGAAGAATGTCAGTGATTAGTGGTGCCATAGGGGTGGTTTTGTTGCAACAAAGGGAAAAAATCATTACTTCCCCCTGGGGTACAGAGAAAAAGAGCCTCCTCGAAGATTCTGTTACTGTTTTTTTGAACCACAATCAGACCTATCCTAGGCAACGGCAACCTTGTGCCTGCTAATCTTTTTCACACTAGGTCAGGCAAAAGAAACTATGGAACAAATTCACCAAAATGTGGCTTTGTTTTGGCATTTTAAAGTCTGACCTAGACAGAAAAAAGAAGGCTCACCTCATCCTTTTGTCAGTTATTCAAAGGAGGAAGGTCCATCTCCTTTGAGCAGTGATGATGGCAGCATCCTTCCAGGCAGTGTATCATAATAACTAGTGGGAAGAGTGTGAGAAACCGTAGACCAGGGGTGGGGCTAGCCCCAACCTGGGGCACAATTTCATGTGGCCCATGACGACAATGCCACCGAATCGGAACCGGATGTGTTTACAACAGCCATAAAATGCACCTGCGGAAATGCGCCTGTGGCATTTACAACAGGTGTGGATGCATTTTACAGCAGTGTTTACAGAGGGGGGGGGGGACCACGTAACCAGCCCACTCAGCTGTCTTTGGGGGCATGGTCAGGCCTGTGGTATAAAAAGGTTGGGAACCCCTACCGTAGACCAAAAAAAGGTTAATGTCCTCCAGATGTTCGTATAATTGCAGTCTGGCATCTGGAAGGATTCTTGTATTTGTTGCCCTAAAACAAACAAACAAACAACTCAGTTTGTTCTGATTCTTCAAATGTCAACTGGTTTGTTAGGATATAAGTTTTTATGGTGTTTGAGGGCTGTGAAATGCAGAAGGATATACAGTACTTAGTTACCAGTTTTATTGAAGACTTAAATGTATACAAGTCAAATCATAGCTGTAATAAATGGATATAGCAAATCCGACATGATTGTGGTATGGTATCTTAACTCATTTCCATAAGATATATCTGGGATGTTAGATGTTTTATTTTTGCAGTCTCAACAGTTAACCTCTAGAAACTCACTGTATCCATTGTGTGCAGTTCCTCAACACAGCAAAAGTGACAAGGCATGACCCATGAGTATGAAGTTTCTAATGATCATTGTATAGTTAAAAGATGAACAGTTTTCAGAGTTTCTAGTTTATACATACTCATTTAGTAAGTTTTTTTCATATAATGTTGTGGGTGAGTGTTTAGGTACTGAAACTTCATTAGATACTAAAAGTGATTTGAAGTCTGGCTTTCTAACTGCTGTGGGGTTTCATTTGACTGATGTGATTTTTGCCGCAGCTTATGTGGGATAAAAATTGTGCAGTTGATGCCATTACAATGCTTTTTAGATGTGTCTATAGTTTTGGTTGTGTACAAAAGCAGATTGTGCAAAAAAATCAGGATGTCAGTTATGATACAGGTGGAGATTAGGCGTGTTTACTTTTAATTATTTTTCATACTGGTATGATGTAGTGTATATATTCCACTGCTGAATATTCCTGATTCTAAAGTAGGACTAAAAAGATGCCTATTTGCCCTTTAAAATCTCTGTACGTTCATCTGGCACTACTGGACAACTTGTACTGATTCTTAAGAGACATACTTTTAAGGAGCAGATGAAACCTTTTATTAAAGCAGACATAATCATTTTTTATGTTCTTGTTTTTGGTGCTTGTGGCTGCATTTAGTAAGCATCATTTTATCAATATAGCAGGTCGTGCCCCATGAACATATCAAACCTTAATAATCTACCTCCTTCTTCCTTGTCTAGGCCAGATGTGAAACTGCAAAAATGAAGGCACCTTTTGGTGAGTTCATCCTGCAGTTCCTTTTGCTTGACTAAATGATTGGAACTTCCGTGAACCATCTGAACATCTATTCTACCTCCACCCCATCTTAAATTTATATGTACCAAGAAATACTTTAAAGGTCAAATTAGGTTTAACCTGGAAACATACTATTTTCTGTAGAACATTACCATAGAACATTACTAAAAATTACTGTAGAACATTTTGAATGTATGGTTCAGTTTTGTCTCAGTTAACGCTGGCAGGTTTTACTTTTCAGTAATGCTTTCCTTTGGATCGGATTAAAGAAAAAAAATCACCTTTAGGATGAGGATTCTTTGCTTTCTGTGGTGTTCTTGGACCCATATTAAGTTTGGCATGGAAGAGACATTAAGGGTCTCCTTGTACAGTAATACCCCATATAACGCGAGTACCCAATAGTGTGAAAACCGAATAACGCGACAAGATTTTCGGGAAAATCTTGTATCGAAGAACGCGATTTTCACGTTATTCGATACAAGCGTATGCGTGGGGGGGGGCAGTTGAATTGGGTAGAACATCTACCCAAACCAACCCACCCCCCAGCGCCCGCCCCCACGATGTTTGGAAAGGGTACGGGGATCCTTACCCTTTCGAAACTTTGGGCGAGCGGAGCATGTCGGTGGGGGTTAGCGCAGGATACGGGCGAGGAGAGGTGCCTTTCCGCAGGGTCTCCCAGGCTTGGGAAAGAGGCGGCTTGGCCGAAATTCCCTCCCACTCCGCGGGGGTGAGGATTTCGACCAAGCCGCCTCTTTCCTGGGCTCGCTATAACAAGGAGGATTGCACGTCAAGGGTGATAGAACCCATTCCACTTCACCTCGCAATCACTGCTTGATTCCAACATAGGTTCGTCAAATGGAGGGGGGGGAACCATTCTCCCCACTCCATTTGACAATCTTACGTTGGGATCAAACAGAGATTGCGAGGTGAAGTGTATTGGGTGCTATCACCTATTGCATTTCACCTCGCAATCACTGCTTGATCTCAACATAGGGTCGTCAAATGGAGGGGGGGGGACCATTCTCCCCACTCCATTTGATAATCTTACGTTGGGATCAAATGGAGATTGCGAGGTGAAGTGTATTGGGTGCTATCATCCATTGCATTTCACCTCGCAATCACTGCTTGATCCCAACATAGGTTCATCAAATGGGGGGGGGGGGGGAACCATTCTCCGCACTCCATTTGATAATCTTACGTTGGTATCAAATGGAGATTGCGAGGTGAAGTGTATTGGGTGCTATCATCCATTGCATTTCACCTCGCAATCACTGCTTGATCCCAACATAGGTTCGTCAAATGGAGGGGGGGGGGGACCATTCTCCCCACTCCATTTGATAATCTTACGTTGGGATCAAACAGAGATTGCGAGGTGAAGTGTATTGGGTCCCTCGCATCCTCCCGTCACTGCCGCCGCGCAACCCTCCAAGCCGCCCGAGGTTGCAAAAGGGTAAAGATCCTTACACTTTCTGAACTTCGGGCGTGAGTGCGCATGTCGTTCGGGGTTAGGCAGGGGACGGGGGTCTTTCCCGTACCTTGCCCTAACCCCGAACGACACGCGATCGCGTGCCTACCCGGGGGGGGGGGGGGATGCCGAGCCTTGCCTCGGCGTGGTTTGTCCCTGACGTCAGGGCTTTTTTTTAGCATTGTTCGATCAATGTATCGAACAACGTGAAAAACCGAACAACGTCATGACTTGTGGAACCATTTCATCACGTTGTTCGGGGTTCTATTGTAAATTTAATTTGGTTTACTATGGAAGAAAGGAAGGAGTACAGTGCTTCTTAAGTCATTTGTTATTTCACTTTCGAAAAATAAAAAAGGAGGTGCACTAATATATTGTAGTCAAAAGCAACGATGGTAGAGGGCACCACTCAAGTATTTCTCTTAGTTTTAATAGCCCCAGCAAAACAAAAACAAAAAAACCAGTCTAAGAAGATGACACTTTGACCTCTGCCACTTTGAGCTCTGCCCAGGAATGCAATCAGCTAATCTGGTGGGTGAGCGGATTTGCTGCTTTTCTTCTTTGTGTTTTAGTTCTGTACAGAACAGCAGAAAAAACTCTGTATAAACTATCTTGGGGGTGGAGTCCTTGATTTTAGAAGCGTTTGGCAAAGCCACTCATCACATCTTCTGCTGCTAAAACCTGTGCAGAATACATTAAGTGGGTTAGAAGCATTCGGTTTAATCCTTGCTACTTGCAAATGTAGTACAGTACTTTCACTTTTAAAGGTCTTGGTTATAGTGTTAAGAACTATGAGTGGCAAAGTTGGTGAATTATGTCCTATAAAGAGCCTTCTTGTGTGCTGTTTGTTCTTACCCATTCTTACTATTAAAAGTAATACTTGCAGAGTTATGTTACTGTCAAAGACTATATAGATTATGACGGAGTGGGGGGCAGGGGGAACCAAAGTTGTTAATGCTCTGAAGGTTCTTTGAGGCAGGAGGAAAATAAGTTTAGATTCAAATCACAGAGGCTGTAGCTCATACAGGGTGAGTTATGTTGGGTATGGATGAATTGAGTTCTTTCCTCCTTTCAGAGTTACCCCTCTTAATTTGCATGCAAGTAGGATTTGATATTTTTCTTATTATCTGTGTCACCCTGCTTATTCAACTTATACACAGAACACATAATGCGCAATGCAGGGATGGAAGAATCAATGGGATCAAAATTGCTGGAAGAAACATCAACAATTTGAGATATGCAGATGATACTACCCTCATGGCAGAAAGTGAGGAGGACCTAAAGAAGCTCCTGATTAGGTTGAAAGAAGAAAGTGAAAAAGCTGGCTTGAGACTCAATATCAAGAAAACCAAGATAATGGCAACAGGCCCTATCAGTCCCTGGAAAATAGATGAGGAAGAAGTAGAAGCAGTGACAGATTTTACTTTCCTAGGATCAAAGCTCACTGCAGATGGTGATTGCAGCCATGAAATAAAAAGGCGACTGATTATTGGGAGGCAAGCAATGAGAAACCTGGGGAGCATAGTGAAAAGTAGTGACATCACATTGCAAACAAAAATTTGCATAGTCAAAGCAATGGTATTCCCTGTGGCGATGTATGGTTGTGAGAGCTGGACCATTAGGAAAGCTGAGCGCAGAAGAATAGACGCCTTTGAGATGTGGTGTTGGAGGAGAGTTTTGAGAGTCCCCTGGACAGCGAGGAGAACAAATAGGTCAATCTTAGAAGAAATCAAAACCCTGACTGCTCCTTAGAAGGTCAGATAATAAAGATGAAGCTAAAGTACTTTGGACATCAAATGAGAAGAGAGGATTCACTTGAGAAAGCCTTGATGCTTGGAAGGGTCGAGGGCAAAAGAAGAAGGGGACGGCCCAAGATGAGATGGCTAGATGGTATTGTAGAAACAATGGGCACAGAGCTGAGCGAGTTGAGGGGGATGGTGGAAGACAGGAGTGCCTGGCGGACAGTGGTCCATGGGGTCGCGGAGGGTCGGAATCTACTGTTCGACTGAACAACAAACAGGATTTGATATTTTTCTTATTATCTGTGTAGTTTAAGAAGTTCATATAAGATTCTGGCTATGTGAACCTGTTGAGTTCCTTCCTTAGGGGTATGGGAAAAGAAAACTTTAAATTATGTATTATGCATTAATATGTAAAAATAGAGCATCATTTTCTTTTTTCATTTAAGTAATGACAGAGTCAAAATGAAACATGAAGTTGTAGTTTTCATTCTGAGGCAGCTAAATACAGTTGTACCTCGCTTAAAGAGCATAATGCGTTCCACAGGATTGCTCTTTAAGCGAGTTTGCTCTGTAAGCGAAACACCATTGTAAATGACCAATTGTGGGGGGGGGGGGGATTGCGAACCCCGATTTATTTGTTAAGCGAATTTTTGATTGGTTTTATTTGTTAAGCGAAGCGACCATTAAGAGAAAATAATGCTCTTTAAGCGAGTTACTCTTTAAGCGAAACACTCTTTATGCGAAGTTTGACTGTATACTTTTTCTTATTTGGTTCTTTATTTGTGTCAGCATATAATAACATACAAAGCTAAAATTAACATATCTAAAACAAAAAGTAATTAAAAGGACTAGATACCATCCGCCCAATATCTGGCCACCTCAACAGCATTTCCTCTTGCCAACATAAGGTCCTCCTCAGTGCACATTGAAGGTAGACTTATTTGGTAGTAGAGGAGATAAAAAAATGTAGATTATTAACCTTGTTGTAAATGAAAGGAAAATGGAGCAAAATGCTTTCAAATGGCATACAGCCTCCACCTTGATCAGGTAGCAATAAACAAAAAAATATTTTCTAAAGGAAGAACTTTCATAGATATCTGCATATCAGATTTATGAATTGTTGTTTGTTAGTAATTTATAATTTCTTGAACAGGCATGGAAGTTTTTGTACATTGAAAGACTTGATCCTTTGTTTGTTCTTTAAACTTAAGCCTGTTGTTATGACACAAATGAAAGTACAATAATACCCCGGGTAACGCGAGTACCGTATAGCGTGAAAACTGCATAACGTGACAAGATTTTCAGGAAAATCTTGTATCGAATAACGCTATTTTCACGTAGGCGAGCGAAATGGGGATCCCACGTCAAGGCAATTGCCTTGACGTGCGATCCGCGTTGCTATAGCGTGCCCGGGAAAGAGGCGGCTTGGTCGAAATCCTCACCCCCGCGCAGGGGGAGGGAATTTCGGCCAAGCCGCCTCTTTCCCAAGCCAGGGAGACCCCGCGGAAAGGCGCCTCTCTCCCGAAGTTCTGAAAGGGTAAAGATCCTTATCTTTTCGGAACCTCGGGTGGCTTGCAGGCGCGTGCGCGTTGGTGGGGGTTAGAGCAGGGTACGGGGGGCTCCCCCGTACCCTGCGCTAATTCCCACCGACGCGCGCCGCATGCCCGAAGTTCCGAAAGGGTAAATATCCTTATCTTTTCGGAACCTCAAGTGGCTTTCAGGCGCGCGCGCGCGTTGGTGGGGGTTAGAGCAGGGTACGGGGGGGACCTCTGTACCCTGTGCTAACCCCCACCAACGTGCGCGTGCCTGCAAGCCACCCGAGGTTCCGAAAAGATAAGGATATTTACCCTTTCGGAACTTTGGGAGAGGAGAGGCGCCTTTCCGCAGGGTCTCCCCGGCTTGGAAAAGAGGCGGCTTGGCCGAAATTCCCTCCTCCTGCGCGGGGGTGAGGATTTCGACCAAGCCGCCTCTTTCTCGGGCACGCTATAGCAACGCGGATTGCACATCAAGGCAGTTGCCTTGACATGGGATCCCCGTTTCGCTCGCCTAAACAAGGGTCGGCTTTTCCGAATTCCTTCCTCCCCTGGGGGAGGGGGGAATTCGGAAAAGCCGACCCTTGCCCAGGTGCGCAAAACGGGGATCCCATGTTAAGGTAAGGGATCAAAGTGGGGGGTGGCACCCCCCGTTTTGATACCTTGCCTTGACGTGCACTGCCCGTTGCTATACCCGTTTGGTAGAAGAGGCTCCCGCTGGCATGCCTTTTCGCGTGCGTGCGAGCGCCTCTTCTCAGGTTTTTTTTAGCGTTGTTGGATCAATGTATCGAACAACGTTAAAAACCGGACAACGTCATGACTCGTGGAACCATGTCATAACGTTGTCCGGGGTTCTAGTGTACTGTATTGTAGTGGCAATTAGGCATCTGACTTTTAGAGACTTATTTGCATAAAAACCATTCCACTGATAATATTCATTCTTCTTTCGGGGCTCGATCAAAGCCTGGGCTGCCAAATGAAACCATTTTCTTGGTTTTGCCGTTGGCCAAACTTAAGTCCTCATCGGTGCATGTTTCTGGCAGTAATTGCCAGACTAGTAAATGAGACCAGTAAATTTATTTGTGTTTGCCATGGAGCTTTCATTTCCTGTTCAGGATCTGCCTCTGAGGTCTCTTCTCAGGGGTTGGCTGCAAGGAACACACAACTCTGACTGCCCTCTCTGTCTTCACCATTAGTTGTTTGCTTTCTATCTCTCTCTTTTTGTCAGCATCCATCCTTCTCTCACCTGATTACCATGTTCCTCACACAAGAGGATTTTGTGTGGTGTGATCCTGTGTAGGTTATCCCTCTTGCCTTCTAGATCAGTGTTTCCCTACCTTTGGTTTTTGGACTTCAGTTTCCAATGTACAGTACTGACTTAGGCTTTGGGGATTGAATTCCCCCTGTGGGGCATGGGCTCCACGTTAGAAAACACTGCTTTAGATGACTTAAATTACAACTGCTGTCACCCCCTAAAGCAGGGGTTTGCAACCTTTCTGCACCATGGGCCGGATCACGGCCCCTCACATAGGTGAGCGGGCTGGAGGCATGTTTCCTCCAGCCGCTCCTGGTGTTTCTGGCTGTGGCAGCGGTAGGTTCATGCCTGGTGTGATACCACAATCTTTGAGGAGGCTCTTTATGTGTACCCCTAATCTCAGTTAAAATTAATACACTGTTTTTTCTTCCTTTGCTGAATGCTTTATTCCTTGATTACTATGATTGAGTTTACATTCTAGTTCTTTATGAAGTACAATAGAACCTCGAACAACGTGATGACATGGTTCCACAAGTCATGACGTTGTTCGGTTTTTCACGTTCGATACATTGATCGAACAATGCTAAAAAAAAGCCCTGACGTCAGGGACAAACCACGCCGAGGCAAGGCTCGGCATCCCCCCCCCCCCGGTAGGCACGCGACCGCGTGTCGTTCGGGGTTAGGGCAAGGTACGGGAAAGACCCCCGTCCCCTGCCCTAACCCCGAACGACACGCACGTGAACGCCCGAAGTTCCAAAAGTGTAAGGATCTTTACCCTTTTGCAACCTTGGGCGGCTTGGAGGGTTGCGCGGTGTGGCGGCAGTGACGGGAGGATGCGAGAGACCTTCCCGCATCCTCCCGTCACTGCCGCCGCGCCGCGCAACCCTCCAAGACGCCCGAGGTTGCAAAAGGGTAAAGATCCTTGCACTTTTGGAACTTCGGGCGTGCGCGTGCATGTCGTTCGGGGTTAGGGCAGGAGACGGGGGTCTTTCCCGTCTCCTGCCCTAACCCCGAACGACACGCCGCGCACGCCCGAAGTTCCGAAAGTGTAAGGATCTTTACCCTTTCGCAACTCGAAGTTTCGAAAGGATAAGGATCCCCGTACCCTTTCCAAACATTGTGGGGGCGGGCGCTGGGGGGTGGGTTGGTTTGGGTAGATGTTCTACCCAATCCAACTGCCCCCCCCCACGCATACGCTTGTATCGAATAACGTGAAAATCGCGTTCTTCGATACAAGATTTTCCCGAAAATCTCGTCGCGTTATTCGGTTTTCACGCTATTGGGTACTCGCGTTATATGGGGTATTACTGTATTGCATGTTATGGTTTTGTGGACTGGCTATGTATATTGTCGCCTGTTTTTTGTTTCACTGAGCTTGTAAACCTCCCAGAGTAACTAACAGGGGTTCTCAACTTATAGCTCGGGGGTCGGTTGCGGCCCCCAATAGCATTTCATGTGCCCCCCCCTGCCTCTGCCACCCCCGGAAGTGCCATGTGTGCCAGGCAGGGCAAAATGGCTGTCAAGTCCCCAAAGTTGTCTGAGGGAGCATGAACCGGCCCTTGGCTTGAAACGATTGAGAACCCCTACTAGCACATTAGATGGGTGGTATAGCAGTAAAATGAAATTAATACACAAGTCAACAAATAAATATCATGCTGTGTGGAGGTGGAGACTGTAGTGAGCACATCTCAACAGTACCAGATTCTGTTGATTAGCATATATATTTTTCCTGTTTGTGACTACTGTACTGTGTGGTGTCATGGACTACAGTAATGAAATTTGGGGTGAAAAGTTACATCAGCTTAGAAATATGCAGACAGAACTAGCAAAGGGATCATAGAAATACAGTCAAAATAACATTACCAAAAGCATTTAGTCTAGTTCTCTTATGCTGTAGTGTAGTGCAGTGATCCCCAACATTTCGGTTTTAAACTTCAATTCCCAGAAGCCTAAGTCAGTACATTGGCTGATCAGTGCTTTGGGGAATTGATTTAGGCTTCTGGGAACTTAAGTCAAAAACCCAAAGATTAAGGACCACTCGTGTAGTGGATAGAGTGACGAAGTAGGATTCAGGAACTTTGATTTTGAATTCTTGCTCTGCCATGGATACTCACTAAGGGAGTAGAATTGGTAAAGCCACTCCTTAAAATACCTCATTTACCTTACAAGCCCTATTAGGGTGGCTATAAGCCAGTTCCTGCTTGATGACATGTAATAACACATACTGCATTATAAGAGGAAAAGCTACCTGCTGGATGTTTGCACTTTGAAGGAGGATTCATGTGATCCTATCCATAAAATTAATTGGAGAGAACCCTGGGGTAGTAATACTATGCTTGAGGCTAGATTTTTTGACAGTACAGTATTTTAGTCACCTTAGCTCAGCCTGCAGTCAGCCTATCATCTAGGTTTACTTGCTGTCTGTGTACTGTGTGAGAGATATAGATCCATCATTAGGCATGCCTTTTGCCTAATGGTAACAAAGGAAATATGTTGGGACATCGATCATAGCAGAATCTGCAGATCCTCTTAGCAAGAGCAGAAGAATAAAAGAGTTTTTAGTTCTTGAGAGACCAGACTAGAGTTCAACAGCAGCAAGCCACCCAGTTCCTTTCTTGATTAGTAGGTTGCCAGACTTTCTGTTTAAACCACTGCATGATTAAAGTCGTGGTTCTGGGAAGATTTGCATAGTGGTTATAAAATGATGGCTAGAAGGCTCAAAGCATGAACTTTGAATACCAAAGAAGAATGTGTAATTTCATAACCAACAGAATGTCAGCCTTTGTATTACTGCCACCACTTGCTTTAAAAGAAAAACAATATATTAAGAGCCTTGGAGTTTTATTACTTTGCTTTCCCCCATCATGTAGGACAGGGGTGCCCAAACTTTTGAGGCTGCTGGCCGGTCATATGGTTCAGCGGGACGGTCAGGTGGTTCCTCCCACCAGAAGCAGAAGTAAAACATACCCATGCATATGCAAAACAGTGCCGTAAATGCATCTGTGGCTGTCGTAAATGTGTTTAGGACAGCTGTGGGTGCATTTATGGCAGCGTTTTGTGCATGTGTGGGTGTGTTTTACTTCCACTTCTGGGAGCGGTGAGGGCATCATGGGCTGGATGATTTGGTAGTGTGGGCCAGATCTGGCCCACAGGCTGTAGTTTGAGCATCCCTGATGTAGGACCCAAAAATGGAAGGGAATGTATTGTGGGCGTTTGCTGTTCAGTTATGCTCTTCATTTCTATAAGCAATTCTCCAACACACACTACACTATTGTTGAGTATAAAGATGGTACTTGTGTAACAGGTGTGGGAACTGAAGTTTTATCAATAAGCCACAAGATAGAGACTAGAAATCAAGCTCAATAACTGCACCCAGTTTTAATAAACTTTGGTGTTTATAATAATAGCCTGAAGGAAATTTCGGCATATAATGCTGCAAATTAAAGCTTGTGGGAATTTTGGCAGTAGCTGAACAGGTGGAAAGAAGAAAATCATTTAAAAATTGTACTTTACATTATAGGAGGCCAATTGGTTTGGGAGAATATGAAAGAGTGTCTTAAGGAATGTTGTAATTATGGGTTGTATATCAGCTGTTGACAAGAAAAAAGTAATAATACAAAATTGCTTATTTAGAACTTTAAAGTGAATTTTAGGAAAGAGTTTAATAGGAAATCCACAGCTGTGATAAAACAAAATGTCCTTAGAACCTGTTGCTATCTACCTATAAAGCAAATTCCAATTTCAGCATTTGTACTTTTGGTTATTGTTAACACTTCCACCAAGTCATCTCTGACCTATGGTAACCTCAACAGCCCTGGTCAACTCTTGCAGGCTTTAGCTTGTGACTTTCCTTATGGAATCAGTATAAAAATAATCAGATTAATAATTTAAGATTTTGATAATGATGCATTAGATTTGTTCCATAGTGATTGTTCCATAATGACTAAGAAAAGAGTCTTGAAACTCTGTTTGGAATCTTGCTTATTGAACTCAGGCTAAGTTTAAAATCCCCTATGGCTGCTGGATGTTTTTGAGGCAGCTGTTCTATAGCCACTGAATCTGCTTTTTTGGGAAGCTCAGGTGTGGAAAGGACACAGCAGTGGAGGTGTTTCTAGCTTGAAACATAGTTGTGTTAAATCTTTTATTTGTCCAAGTTTCAGTATGGCTACAAGCCATACTTAAATTTAAAAAGGAAAAACATACTTCGCTTAACATAGAAAAATAAATGTTTGACCATCTTGATTCAAAAAAAGTCAGATTAATTCTGTAGTATTCTTAGCGCCTTTTGGTGCAAAACAGGTTTGTTTGAAATATTATAAATATTTCAGTTTTATCCTGATGGTTGCACTCATTCTAGAAACGAAGGGTGTTAACTGACACTCGCTTATAATGTTTAAGCAACCTGGAGACCCTTTACATATTTTTAACTTTAGGAAGGTTGCCAGCAGGAATAGGACAGCTGTTTTTTATTTCTCTCTCTTTTGCTATTGGCAGTCTTGGAGCAGCAGAGAAAACATGCTATCAGACTAGCACAGGTCTAAGTAGAAAGGCGTTATGTAACATATTCCTCTCTAAGGGTTTAGATTGAGCTGCCTGGACTTATGTGGGTTTTGTTGTAGGTTGCAAATATTTTCAAAATGTGCATTTAACTTTTGGAATGCTGTAAATTGTGTTACTGTATTTAGGGAATATCGGTGATAATTGTTTTGTCTTTTCTTAAACCTTATGCGGAGTAATGGCTATGGTGAAAACCCATTTGAGCAGACTGTTGTTTTGCTTTATAAAGTCTTTATTGTCTAATGCAGTGATGGTGAACCTTGGCACTCCAGCTGTTTTTGAACTTCAATTCCCAGAAGCCCAGATCAGCAGGAGTGCTGGCTTGGGCTTCTGGTAATTGAAGTCCAAGAACAGCTGGAGTGCCAAGGTTGGCCATCACTGGTCTAATGGATCCAGTTATAGTTTGTGAGCAGATTCTCAGCATGGATACAGATATTCTAGGAATGAATCACACCACTACATATACTACATACCATCCTTTGTGTACATGCCATACTGAATCATTTGTCTGGGCTGCTTTGTAAATTGGACATTGGGACTAAGAGGCTTGATGATGGTTGTTGTTGTTTTGCTAATATGAACCTGTCATTACTGTCCTGCTAAAAGCTGCCTTTTCCCATTTAAGGCACTAATATTGTTTAATGAAATATATACCACATTGCAGTGGATCGTACTTCGCTGATACTGGATTGTAAGACATCCCAGGGTTTAGACATGCAAGTGCCAGAAATGGATGAAATGCTGGTTACGTCATTTGTTATTAATTAACATAGGCCGATGTCCTACATCAAGTTAGGCCATTGGTCTGCTTGCTCTCTTGAGTGTGCTAACTGGTAGAATCCCTGCAGAGTGCCAGACTTAAGTCTTTTCCATTTTACCTGAAGATGACAGAAAATGAAACTGGAGCTTGGCCTTCCCCAGGTGACATCAGTTGACGAACATGCTTCTGTAAACAAATTCTACATTCTTAAGCATAATTGAACCAAATAATTAGCAGCCTTTCTTCTTTTGTCTACATAAATGTCTTAGTAGATGCCTAATACCAGACCTCTCTTGCTTTCACTGTAAAATGAATTTCAGCTATTCAGCCTCCCCTTGTTCAGGAATATTTGATTCATTTGTGAGTTTGTTCATTTGTTTGTTTTTGTTGCTTAAATGATGTGATAGTTAAGTTAATAGAGTTTGCATTCTGTGGATTGTTTCTCTTAGGATGTCGGTGTTATGCTTTGGAAGGCTGTTCTTCAAACAGCATAAAAGCAGTATGAGTGTGTATCTCAGGGAGATGGAAATATTTTTTTAATTGTTACTTATATTAACTTATATTAATGTTCACATTTGCGCAGTAGGACAGCAAAGAAATAGAAGCTTAGGCCACAATAAATCTGTTAGATAAGGGGTGCCTAAACTTCAGCCTGGGGGCCAGATCCAGCCCACACCACCCTCATCACTCCCAGAAGTGAAAGTAAAACGTGTCCATATGGGTGCGTTTTACTTCCTCTTCTGGGAGTAATGAGGGTGATGCAGGCTGGATGAATTGGCATCGGATCCAGTTTGGGCACCGCTGAACCACGTGACTGGCCCACAGCCTGAAAAGTTTGGGCACCCCTGTGTTATATTGAAAAGTGCTGAAGTATCCATTTCTGTTTTGTAATACTGTGTGAGAGAAGATGTGTAAATAAACAGGCCATAATCATGTTGTTTAGGTAAAAGTAAAGGTCACCCTTGCTGGAAACCTAGTCGTATCCAACTCTAGGGTTCTATTCTATTCTATATTCGATTTATATCCCGCCCCAATCACGAAATGCGACTCTGGGCGGCTTACAGACACATCAATACAATGTCAATACAATATAAAAACATTCAGTCAGCATAATAGCCATCAATACAATAAAAATATCATAAGACACACTAAAGCAGTACAATATCATATAGCAATTAAATAATAATCGTTAACTAACAAAAAGTCCTTGCTGCTTGAACGTCCTCAATGAGGGCCAGGCTCAATGTCCTCTACCGCCTCTGCGGCTCTTAAAGCCCTCCACTCCGGCCGGTGGCGAGGGCGGGAGGAGGGCAGCAGCGTCGGCGTCCTGGGCTCCAGCCGCGGTTCTTAAAGTGCTCATCTCTGTTTATAGTCAAAGAGCCAGCATTGCGTTTGCAGACATTTCCATGGACATGTAGCAGGCATGCCTCAACACCTGAGTGCACGGAACGCTGCTTACCTTCCCACCAAAGTGGTCCCTGTTTATCTACTTGCAATTTCTTGTTTTCAAACTGCTAGGTTGGCAGGAGCTGAGACAGAGATGGAAGCTCACTCCATCTTGGCAGCACTCGGGAATTGAACTCCAAACTTCCAGTCATCAAATTCAGTGTCTTAACCACTTGAGCCACCGCAGTCCCAATTTTATTTAATCACTTGTAAATAGTCAACAGGTTTCTGACCAGCATTTACAGCTTTTATAGTTAATTGTATAGGTATACAGGTTTTGGAAGAATTTCTTGATAGTTTTTCCCAACTTTTGTTAGGACTCATGATAGCAGTTGCTCCAATTTTAAATTTGGAATTAAAATATTTATAATGAGTATAAACATTTGTAGATGTGGTTAGTGGGCTTGTCATAATTTGTCTTTTACTTGCTCTCTAGAAGTATGGCATTTGGGACATTTTGCATGAAATGTAAATTGTGCAAAATAAATTATGACAATCTAGTTTTAAAGAGAAGTGCTTTTTGTTTTAAAGGCTGTTCTGTAAAAAAAAGTGCTTAGTCCTTTCAACATCCTTGTGCACATGCTGACTCACCACAAAAATCCCATAATATACTTCAGCATGTTTTTTTTAAAAAAAGAGTTGTTTATTCATCAATGAAGAGTGACTGATGGCCCATTCCACAAAATGCTGCTTTTTGCTTTTACTCTGGCATATAGGGCAGGTTTCTGTTGATTATTTATACCAGAATAAGTACAGTGGAATGAATTGTAGTGGTGAAATGGTACTAGTTAGCAAGTCACTCCCTCTTATGCACAGTTGCCATGACTTGCCATGTAATGAGGTAAACAGATTTTTACTTGTTAACTGGCAGAAATTTGCTAATACACATTTACACTTCTGGCAGTGTAAATAACCAGTAGGATTCTGGCCACAGCTTATTGGTACAGTGTTTCTTATTCCCTGGTGTTCAGTTTCTGCCATCATCCATGAATGTTGGTCATGTTGACTGAATTTCTTTTCATTCTGCCTTGCACCGTCTTTAAATAATAACCTAGCATTTTTCATGTGGTTGTTGTGAGGATAAAATAGTGGTATTGTTAGGGTAAAACTGTAGACGCAGCGCTGATCTTCTTGATAGAAAAATGATTTTTAATGTAATAAACTGAGCTTTTTGTGTGTAAGCCTTTTAAATTTCTAGTTCTTTGTGAACATACTTGTATTTACTACTTTTAACTTCATTTACAAGGGCATTTCTTTCATTCCTTCTAGAATCCAGCAACTATCACCAGGATACTCCTTAGTCATTTCAACTGGGATAAAGAAAAGCTGATGGAGAGGTAAACAAGATTCTTATTTGTTTACTGAAAGGGATTCCTGAAAGTCTGTCAGATTCATTGGCACAAAATATTCCCAGGATTTTTGGCACATTAGGCTTCTTTGCATAAAGCAAATGCTTGCCTGAGCCATATTGAATACACATGAGCTTCACTTCGACTTGACTGTGCTGTGCTAAGTTAGGGACCCTCTGTAGAAGGAACAAGGGTAAGATTGGAACTTTAGAGTCTCTTATGTGGACATAAATATGGTCCCGTGTCAGTACACTAGTACCCCGAATAACGTTATGACTTGGTTCCACAAGTCCAGTCGTTATCCGGTTTTTAACGTTGTGCGATACATTGAACACACAATGTTAAAAAAAGCCCTGTTTCCCTGGAGGCTGCAGGAAGCCAGAACGTCGGGATTCGAATCCTGACATTTTGGCTTGTTGCTGCCTCCAGGGAGGTGGGGGAACTTTGGAAACAGCTTGGAGCGGGTTTCCCCACCTCCCTGGACCCGGCGGGGGGGGGGAGGGGTCAGAGACCCCAAAATTGGTAAAAAAACGGACGTTTTTTTTTTTACCAATTTTGGGGTTTCTGACCCCCCCGCCGGGTCCAGGGAGGTGGGCAGACCTGATCCAAGGTGTTTCTGGGCTTCCCCGACGTCCTGAGCTAGTGCAGCAAGCCAGAATGTCAGAGTTCGAATCCCGACATTCTGGCTTGCTGCACTGGCTCAGGACGTCGGGGAAGCCCAGAAACAGCATGGATCGGGTCCCCACACCTCCCTGGACCCAGCAGGGGGTCAGAAACCCCAAAATTGGTAAAAAAAAAAAGGATGTTTTTTTTACCAATTTTGGGGGCTCTGACCCCCCCGCCGGGTCCAGGGAGGTGGGGGGACCCGATCCAAGCTGTTTCCAAAGTTCTCCCACCTCCCTGGAGGCTGCAGCAAGGCAAAATGTCAGGATTCGAATCCCGACATTCTGGCTTGCTGCAGCTTAAAAGAGGGTGGGGGAAGTTCAAAATTAGCGCGCATCAGCTCTAGGGAGGTCGGGAGATGCGCAGCCTCCAGGGAGGTGGGAGAACTTTGGAAACAGCTTGGATCGGGTCCCCACACCTCCCTGGACCCAGCGGGGGGGGGGTCAGAGCCCCCCAAATTGGTAAAAAAAAGTCCGTTTTTTTAACCAATTTTGGGGTTTCTGACCCCCCCGCTGGGTCCAGGGAGGTGTGGGGACCCGATCCAACCTGTTTCTGGGCTTCCCCGACGTCCTGAGCCAGTGCAGCAAGCCAGAATGTCGGGATTCGAACTCTGACATTCTGGCTTGCTACATTGGCTCAGGACGTCGGGGAAGCCCAGAAAAAGTTTGGATCGTGTCTGCCCACCTCCCTGGACCCGACGGGGGGGTCAGAGCCCCCAAAATTGGTAAAAAAAAATGTCCGGTTTTTTTACCAATTTTGGGGTGTCTGACCCCCCCGCCGGATCCAGGGAGGTGTGGGGACTCGATCCATGCTGTTTCTGGGCTTCCCCGACGTCCTGAGCCAGTGCAGCAAGCCAGAATGTCGGGATTCGAACTCTGAAATTCTGGCTTGCTGCACTGGCTCAGGACGTCGGGGAAGCCCAGAAACACCTTGGATCGTGTCCCCTGCCTGTTCCAGAGAGATCAGAGGACCCGATCTACAGCTGCAGGGTGGCTGGGGAAGCTGACGGGGACTCCCTGTCGGCTTCCCTAGCCACCCGCCCTTGCCTCCGCAGCTGTGGGGTAGCTGGGGACGCCGACGGGGGAGCCCCCCGTCAGCTTTCCAGCCTCCCCACCCCTGCCTCCGTAGCTGCACGGTGGCTGGGAAGCTGAACGGAGAACCCCGTTCAGCTTTCCACCCACCCTGCTACTAAGAACGACTGTATCGGATAACGTTAAAATCGTGTTATTTGAAACAAGAATTTTCCAAAAATCTTGTCACGTTATACGGTTTTAGCGCTATACGATACTCACGTTATACGGGGTATTACTGTATGTATATTCTGCATTTTGATTTAGGTTAGCAGCCTAATGTTTTTTCTGTATATATTCATTAGTGTAATACAGTTACTCTGATGTGGGAGAACCTTGTGTTTTGGGTAGAATCAGAATGTGGGCATGATAGTTTTCAGGTCAGCAATGTCCTGTATCCCCTAAATGTTGTAGTAGCAGGGATTTTCCAAGCTATGGACAAAAACTACCTAGCATGTATTTTGCTGTGTTTCATCTACAGTTTAGTACAGTATTGTTATTACTACTAGGATGTAGCTTTATAAATACTACATTTGGGCCATGGATTCAGTCCAGAATGGAGAGATTGAAATGAAGCAATCATGACACAGCAAAATGGACTGAATCAAAGCAGTGTCTTCTGTTATTCCTACGAATAGTTCAAAGTTCTGTTCATGCTGTAAGATTTAAAATGTAACTGGGTGGACATGCACTGTAACTTAAGGCATTTCTGACTTGTATTCAGCTAAAAATACAGAACACTTTTGTTTCAAAAAAAGGTATTTCAACGTCCCTATTCCAAAACCTGCATGTAGTGTTATTTTGGCACCTCCCAATTCCTTTTTAATGTCAACAGTAGTTGTAGTTTTTCAAAGTGTCCTTTGGATTACAGTAATACCTCGGATAACGTTTACCTTGGATAACGCTAAAATCGCATAAAGTTAAGTAATCTGGGGTGGAGAATTGGATCGAATAACGTTAAGGTCCTATGGGATGGATCGGATAACAACCGCTAAAGCCTGTGTGGTTACAATGTATCTCTATGGAGCTTAAACGTTATCTGATCCATCCTATAGGATTTTAACATGCATCGGATAACACTAAAAATCGGATAACACCAAGACTTGTGGAACCAAGTCTTAGCGTTATCCGAGGTATTACTGTACTTCCAATTTGAAGGGGGGAAGACAACAGAATAAGCAGCTAATTGAAATTGCATGGTAAAGGGAAACCAAGACTGCTCTTCTTTACACGAAAGTGCTTTTTCAACCACCGATTCTTTTCAAATGAAGACCAGGTGGCTTTTTGCATTTTTAAACATAGATTTATTCTCTTCTGTTTGTGCAGGTACTTTGATGGTAACCTGGAGAAGCTATTTGCTGAATGTCACGTAATTAATCCTAGTAAAAAATCTCGAACACGTCAGATGAACACAAGGTCATCCGCACAGGACATGCCTTGCCAAATCTGCTATCTGAACTATCCTAACTCGGTGAGTTCCATCAGCTCTATTAATCAGTTGCTTAATCAGATTATGAGCTGGACCTGTGTTGTGTTTGATCATAAAAAATATAGCCAGTGGGTGTGAGTTGCGCTTAAATAGCCAGTAGTCATTTTCCTCTATACGTCTGCCTGAATAATAGACAGATGAAGGATATCACCCATTGGCAAAATGCAGGCTTTACATTCAGATGATCCTGGGATCAATTCAAAGAATTTATAGGTAGGGTAAGGGAAGAATCCTGCCTGAAAGACTGAATAGCCATCTCTGTCAGTTAAAACTGAAAATAGACCAGTGATTTGACTCAGTAATAAGACAGCTTCCTTTGTTTCTTAGATTCATATAACAGTGGTCTAAGTATATTCACTCTGACATACATGCTGTTCTTTTCCTATCTGCTGTTAATTAATAATATTGCACCTTTGCTTTTCATTATTTGTTTATAAATACACTTAGAGTAATTGCATTTAATTATTTTCATTTGCCTCCTTTTCCCCAGAGCTGGGATCTCGAGTGACCCTCAATATAGATTAAAAACTGTCATCAGGGTTGAAATTTCATAGTAAGTCATGACTAAAGTATTAAATCAGTGGATTCACTGGAGTTATGTAGAGGTTGACTGACAAAATTCCCACTGACCCAGTGAGCCTACTCTAGTTGTGATTTACTATTGGATTTTAATCAGTTATACTGTGAAACATGTTTAAATTAACACACATTAACATTAAAATATGTTAGTTAAAATATTGAGGATAATTTACACTAAAAGTTACATTTATTAAATTAAGAGTAGCAACTCTTAATGAATGTACATATGTAAAAAATTAGATAGTTGCTGAGGAACTGAAAACGTAAGTTTTGTGTTACATTACTAAGAAGCTTTTGTATATGATTTTGTATACAGAACAATTAAGTTTTCAAAATTGAATAAATGCTTGTTGAATTTGCCTAGAAGTTTCTGTTTGTTGTCTGTTATGGGTTATATCAATGCATAAGAAATGGGGAAGTACTTAAGGAAAAACTCTGGCTTTTGTTCCTTTGGGGGATGTTGTTCATTCCTTTTCAGATCTTTCATGTACTGATCCTTCTGTCAAACATGAAAAAGTCCAGTCCTTTTGGTTCAATCTTTTAGGCTTCCCCATTCAAGTTCAGTTTGACACTTGATCAAAAACCCCAAAGAATGATTTTTTAAAACTACTTTTACAATATAGGGTCAAACCAGTCAACAGAGAATCAATTCAGAAGTGAACCTTTGTAAAGCAGGGCAAGCTGGTGTAACATAACAAATAATATCATGTTTAAAGATCCAAATCAACAAGGACCAACCAACACACAGAGAAAAAAAGCAGAATAAAAAACACGCACACTACCCTTCTCCCATAGGCCAAGAAATTCAAGGAAGAAAATAAAGGGGGAAATATACCCAAAGCCCAGGAAAACAACTAGCATATGAGGTGATTTCTCTCCCTTCTTTCGCTCAATGTCTTCTCTTTGATTCCTTGAGTCTACTGTTAGAATGTATCAGCAAGCATCAGAAGTAAGAAAAGTTGGTTGTGGAGGAAGTAGAATTCTAAGGAGAAAAATCCATAAAAAGGGCAAAAAAAAGATCAAAAGTCATAGATGGAGAACACAACTAAGATGGAGGATATTACAGACCTCGACAACACGCAGAACTTGCCCATGACGATGGACTGAAAGAAAAGAAGTTTACTGGGTTTCCACAACCAGTCTAGGTCCTTCTACAGTTGATTGGCCACTGACACTGTTTAATTGCATACTTCCTAGGTGCTTTGAGAGATGAAGTGATGGAAAGAACAGATGAAAGAGGGAAGCACAAAAGGTTCTGAAGCTTTTGTGCTCCTTTCTTTAATTAAAATGAAACATTTGGATTTAGAAGCTCTTTTTCAGAATTAAACAAACCATGAAAGTCAGAGCCTTTTTCTTTTCTTTTTACACTATTCTGGTTGGCATGAAAGTTCCATCTTTAGTAAGGATCATATATCACGTATTTAACTCTTCTTTAATTGGTGGCATTCTCGAAGTTTATAAAGTATTTAGTGGCTTTCCTTTCCATTCAGGACATAAACACAAGATATGTTCAGAGTGAGAAAATATCAGATGGGTGGTATCGATTTTTAAATATATATATATATAATGAATTATTTTCACTTCCCTTAAAAGCCCTATTGGGGCCACTACAACTTGATAGCACATAACAACAGCAACAATGTACAGTTGTACCTCGCTTAAAGAACATAATGTGTTCCACAGGATTGCTCTTTAAGCGAAACACCATTGTAAGTGACCATTTGTGACTTCTGGTGGGGGGAGGATTGCGAACCCTGATTTATTTGTTAAGCGAGTTTTTGGTTGGTTTTATTTGTTAAGTGAAGCGAACATTCAGAGAAAATTCTGCTCTTTAATCAAGGTGCTCTTTATGCGAGGTTTGACTGTATAGTGAATTTAAAGTAAGATAGGTCTAAAATTTTGAGGAAAAAGGAAAAGAGATGGAGGCAATGCAGTGCAGGAGTTATATTAGTGGAAGTACCCAAACCCATGTCTTCTGAAGAGAAGAACTTATAATTAGTCGTTAATGATGTTCTGTTTTTCTCCCTCTCATTAAACCATTTCCTGTTTTCATTTCCCATCTCCTGTGTCTCTGTTTAATGTCTTGTGACCAGGTCTGTGCTGCCTTCCCAAACTATGATCCATGAAACACTGGTGGACTTCAATTCCCAGAAGCCAAACTCAGTACATTGGCTGATCAGTGCTTTGGGGAACTGACTTAGGATTCTGGGAATTGAAGTCTACCAGTGTTCCACAGAACATAGTTTAGGACACGCTGGCTTAGAGACATCTGAGTGTAGTGCGAGTGGGAACTGGATAGATAGAAGTCAAGCTGGTTGCTTTGGGTGTCATGGCTTAATGAATGTTACTCAAATAACAGATCCCTGCTTGTGGAGCATAAAGTTGGGTGGCAGGACAATTTAGAGACTTGTAAAACATTGTTAAGATGCTGAATTTAATGACTGGAACATGGGCAGGTCAGTGGTTCAAGACCTGAGTGCTGCATGATAGAATGAAGTCCCATCTCTGTCCCAGTTCCTGACAGCTTATCAGTTCGAAAGCAAGAAATTGCAAATACTGTAGATGAATAGGTACCACTTTAATGGGAAGGTCATGCCTGCCATATGACCACAGAAATGTCTGGAGATGCAAACAGCGCTGGCTCTTTGGCTGTAAACAGAGATGAGCACCATACCCTAGAGTCAGATACAACTGGCTTTCAAGCAAGGATGGCCCTTACTTTTTACCTAAAAATCTATCATCCCTGTACAGTCATTGGTTTGAGACTAAGTGTAAGAACAGAATCATGGTCTCCCTGGATCAGAACAAGGCACCTCTAAGATGAGAATGGGGAACTGTGACCTTCCTGATGTTGTTAATGGCAATAAATGACTCTACCTAAGACAGGAAGTGGTGAGGGATAACCATTCATATGCATGGACAGCTGAGGGAGGATTTGAGGCAGCAGGTCTGTTCTCTACTCCCGCTATTTGCATGAACATTAATCAGTGAGGAACATATTAGTCATAGCTTTCAGATGGTAAAACAGGGCAAAGGAAAATGGAAATTCTGTGAGTGACCAGAGAAAGAAACACTTCACAAAAGCATCATGTTGTTTCCAGTCCCCTTGTTTCCATCACCACAACTTGTTGCCTCCTGTCTTGTTGATAGTAAAGGACTGTAGTGCTTTCATGGTTAAGATGCTGAACTTGAAGACTGAAAGGTCAGCAGTTCAAGACTTGAGCATTGCACAACAGAGTGAGTTCCTGTTTCTGTCCCAGCTCCTGCCAACTGAGCAGTTCAAAAGCAAGCAATTGCAAGTGGATAAATAGGTACCACTTTGGTGGGAAGGTAACAGTGTGACATGACCATAGAAACATTGTAGGTGCAGACTGTGTTGGCTCTTTGGTTGTAAACGGAGATGAGCACAGAACCCTAGAGTCAGATATGACTGGCCTTCGAGCAAGGGCAGCCCTACCCGTTACCTATGATGATAGCGATAGCTACATTTAGCAGCTTGGCTGAAAAATTCCATGGGATATTAAATACCATTTTGTTATTTCATATTATCTGGGGTATTGAGCATACGCCTCAACTCTTTTACCTTACAGTGGAACTGATGACTTTCATGCCAAGGAAATGAAGGTGGCTTTTTGCCTGGTGTTTAAACATGACAATCAAAGCTCAAACTGAGATGCAAGGGGAACAAATACCTGGTAGAGGTTGTGAGTGGAATTAGGTCACTGAATGCCTGAAAAGCTTCAGCAAAAGTACTGAACTCTAGTGGTTTGACCTACAGGAATGGCATTTGGGAAGATCGCTTTGGCATTTATACAAGAATGTGTAGCTAGTTCCGCATCAGGGTTAAAGAAAATGACCTGACATTCTCACCCTCCCCACCCTTTTCTTCTCTTTGCAGTACTTTACTGGCTTGGAGTGTGGGCATAAGTTTTGTATGCAGTGCTGGAGCGAATATTTAACTACCAAAATAATGGAGGAAGGCATGGGACAGGTAAAACTTTCCTCCCGTTTTGTGGCATATGTGTTCTGTTGGAAGAGGAATGGTTTGAAGTCAGGTTTTGGCTCATTGCTGCAAATGTTTCATACCCCTCAAGAGTGTGGAGCACCAGGCTTCCTTGCAGTTTCAACATAGTTGAGAGACAGGATCATCTATAGTTCCAGAGGGGTTTTTGCTCAGGATTAATTAACCTTGGGCCCCCAGATGTTCATGGACTTCAATTCCCAGAAGCCTTGATCAGCAGGTGTACTGACTTGGGCTTCTGGGAACAGAAGTCCAAGAACACCTGGAGACCTAAGATTGGGAAACCCTGTGCTAGACTATAAAAAGACATGAAGTTCTTGTTTTTCCTTCAGCTACATAGAGATGGTATTGTTAGTGAGAAAACAATTCAGAGAGAAAGTATAGTAGCAGTTGAACAGTGGAGGTGGATATACCCTCTTGGCTTCTAAGCAGTTTGTTAAAGCTTCTGCCCCAAGACTGAGAGAAAACTTTAAAGTTGCTACTATAGGACAGTGATGGCAAACCTTGGCACTCCAGCTGTTCTTGAACTTCAATTCCCAGAAGCCCTGATCAGCAGACGTGCTGACTTGGGTTCCTGGTAATTGCAGCCCAAGAACAGCTGGAGTACCAAGGTTCGTCATCATGGCTATAGGAATTCCATGCCAAAATCCAAGTCAGTTTAGTAGTATGCTTTGTAGGGAGTAGGGGTGAATTGGCTGAACATCACAGAAGCACTTGCTTAAAATAAATTCCAGTTCCCATCCTTAACTTGGGATAAAAGAACAAAGAATTGTTCTTCACCCCCTGTTGGTTTTGAAAGCATAGAGATGGGATCAGAAACCTGAGGGGTGGGACAAAGCATCCTCTCCTCTCCTCATGGGAGGATAGTGGCCAGATAGCTTTAAAAAAACCATGTTCGGCCACCAAGACCAGTCATAATCAAAGGACATCTGCTAAAGGTTTTCTGACGGAAGGGCAGTCTGTGGTCACCGTCTCGAAGGTGGTGCTGTTGGATTTTCTCCTTCGTCTCATCTTTATTGAGTAAGTTTCCATGATTTTAGTCAGTGGTAGCAAAATTAATAAGTGTTCTTTTTGTGCCTTAGAGACTAGCAGGTTTCATTTGGCACAATCTTTATTAGGGCGCAGGTACATTTGTTGAAGCGGGCTGAAATCCACAAAGCGGGTGTGCCAAATGAAACTGATAATTCTGAAGATGCCAGGAGAATCTTGATTGTATTTAGGGGTGGTTTCATTTTTAACCAAAGGATAGTGAGTGAACCTTATTTTACATTGAGAGCCACAATCCTTCGAGGGCAGCTTCCTGCCTGATGTCAAGGGTGGTGGGGTGGTGGTGGTTGTCTGCTTTGGCCACCTGTTTATCTCCTTCTTTCCTGTTGCCTCCTTTTCCTAGTGTGCTGCCAGGGCTAGAGGCAGATTAATGACTCGCACCAGAGGTCTGAATTTAGCACCTGTGGGAGGCTTGTGAAATTAGGGTGGAGTCACAGGTTTCTCATCCACACACACACACACCATGGCTGAGACTTTCAGCTGAAGCATTGGACTGTCTCACATTTCGCAGTTGTCTTGAGTTCTAGAAATGCTGTTGAGTGTACACTTCGGCAGCAGCCAAATTAATCTAATGTGCTTTACGGCTTGTTTTTCTCTACTGCCTCCTTTGTCGCTGCCTTCGACAGACAATTTCATGTCCTGCTCACGGCTGTGATATCTTGGTTGATGACAATACAGTTATGTAAGTATTACGGCCGGTATGTGATTTCGGTGAAACCTCCCTCCTTGGCTTTAGCCCTGAAGCAAGTCACAAGCATTGACTGTCTTATAAATAATAATTTCATGCCAGAAATTATTCTGGGTTGAAAAGATTTTTGCTGGAGACACTCCGCTCGGGGGGCCACCCGAATGAGGCTCCTTTCATGTCTCCAAGATCTTTTCCACACCAAAGTGGCCCCTATTTATCTACTTGCAATTTCTTGCTTTCAAACTGCTAGGCTGGCAGGAGCTGGGACAGAGACGGGCACTCATTTCTGTCATGCAGTACCCGGGTCTCAAACTGCCGACTTGCTGACCTTCCAGCTAACAAGGTGAGCTTCTTAACCACTGAGCCAGTGCAGTCCCTTACTGACTGTCTTGAAATTATGTTTTGTCCCAATGTGATGATTCAGCTCTTGTGCACATCCAAGGGCACTCGTCTCTGTGGGCGTCTTATGAACAGTGAGCTTTCCTTATAATCTCCATAGTCGCAACTAAAGAGTGCTTTTTTGTTACCACCTCCTTCACCTTTTCACTTACAGCCCATCCTCTGAGGAGAACTACTGGGGGATTTAGATTACAGGGTATTATAATCTAAATCTTCAAGGCAGCATAGTGACCTTAACAATACCTTGACTTTCATTCATTTGACAAGGGTTTAAAACAGGATGAGGGTTTTTTTTAATGGACTATACTGACATGTTCCTGAGTCATACTGAACAAAGCGAAATAGAAGCTAAATTGGTCTGCATACTTAATTTGCCTCACTTCCTAAGTCAGGAAGGACAACATTGCCTGTGACAGCTTTATTCCTGTCTGCACATTAATGGGCTACAAGCCTCGAAAAGCTGCGAGAGAACAGCACACTAAACTCTACTGTAACTTTGCATTTCTCTGAGAGGAAGTCATGTTAAGAGAAGGCAGCGGATGCCAAGATAAGGTTCAGTCTTATAAGATGAATGGTTTTCTTAACTATTTTTAAAAAACAAACCACCCAATGAATATTTGAAGTTTTCGTCAACTTTTTTCCACAGCCTTCAAGCAAGACTCATCTGAAATTCTGTTAGGTTGTCTCCTAAATCAGGTTTATGAACTCACATCCTCGTATTGCATGTCATAGTCTACTACTTTATGTAGTCATTTCCAGGTGTAAAACGTGGGGTTTGGATGTTGGTTATTCTTTGGATTTTAAAACCTTGTCTCTGATCTTATATACTGGAGTGCAGCTCCCTGAATTTTGGTTACCTGGACTATACACTAGTACCCCGGATAACGTTATGACTTGGTTCCACAAGTCTCGTCGTTATCCAGTTTCCCTGGAGGCTGCAGCAAGCCAGAACGTCGGGATTTGAATCCTGACATTTTGGTTTGCTGCAGCCTCCAGGGAGGTGGGGGAACTTTGGAAGCAGCTTGGATCGGGTCTCCCCACCTCCCTGGACCCAGCCAAGGGCGGGGGGGGGGGGGTCAGAGACCCCAAAATTGGTTTTTAAAAAAGTCCATTTTTTTTTTACCAATTTTGGGGTCTTTGACCCCCCTGCTGGGTCCAGGGAGGTGGGGAGACCCGATCCAAGCTATTTCTGGGCTTCCCCATCGTCCTCAGCCAGTGCAGCAAGCCAAAACGTCAGGGTTCAAATCCCGACATTCTGGCTTGCTGCAGCCTCAAAGAGGGTGGGGGAACTTCAAAAATAGCACGCATCGGCTCTAGGGAGGTCTGACGAGGACTCCCTGTCAGCTTCCCTAGCCACCCGCCCTTGCCTCCGCAGCTGTGGGGTGGCTGGGGAAGCCGACGGGGGAGCCCCCCGTCAGCTTTCCAGCCTCCCCACCCCTGCCTCCGTAGCTGCAGGGTGGCTGGGAAGCTGAACGGAGAACCCCGTTCAGCTTTCCAGCCACCCTGCTGCTAAGAACGACTGTATCGGATAACGTTAAAAATCGCGTTATTCGATACAAGATTTTTTTGAAAATCTTGTAACGTTATGCGGTTTTCACACTATACGGTACTCGCGTTATCCAGGGTATTGCTGTACTTGAATTGCATCCTGTCATATTTAGAAGCTAGCAGGGAAGGTCACCCTAAACCAGTGATGGCTAACCTTGGCACTCCAGCTGTTCTTGGACTTCAATTACCAAGTCAATTACCAAGTCCAAGTCAGCACTCCTGCTGATCAGGGCTTCTGGGAATTGAACATCCAAGAACATCTGGAGTGCCAAGGTTGGCCATTACTACCCTAAACCGTTCAAGACAATGAAAGTAGATAATAGGCTTCTCATTTCTCTCAATGCTTTCAGTAGCTGCGTTCAGAACTAAGCCAGCATTACTTCCTGTTACTGATGTAGAGAAGTATAGAGTACCTTGTTCATATTTTGACTAGGGTACCTAGTATTTTAAAAGAGAGTGCTTCCCTCTTTAAAATACTAGATACAGCAGTCATTATTTCATATTTTGTACCAGTCAATGAATTTTCAAAAATATTAGCTGCTTTCTGTTATACAGTAATACCTCAGATAACGTTTACCTCGGATAACGCTAAAATCACATAACATTAAGTAATCTGGGGAGGAGAATTGGATCGAATAATGTTAAGGTCCTACGGGATGGATCGGATAACAACTGCTAAAGCCTGTGCAGTTACAATGTATCTCTATGGAGCTTTAATGTTATCCGATCCACCCCATAGGATTTTAACATGGATCGGATAACACTAAAAATCGGGTAACACCAAGACTTGTGGAACCAAGTTTTAGCATTATCCGAGGTATTACTGTATAGGTAATTATTTCCTGCACTTGCCCTCACATCCCCCCTTCCCCAGACCATTGTAAATGATATGCTAATTATTTTTTCTCCCTAAAACCACACTTTGGGTGAATTTTTCAGGGGCTTTTGTGGAAACCCCTCAAATATTGTTCACACCTGCTGGTTCACTTTTTGCTTTATTTAAAAGTAACATGTTATTGTGGAAATTTCTTGTCCTTTCATCAAAACAAAGATTAAACACAACTGATTTTTGAACTATTTCTGGACTTTCTGTAGGACTTTGTGGTACTCATACAAATAATTCTGAAAGCAGAGTACCTCATGAGGATATCTTCGTGGGAAAGTGGTTGGAAGAGTAATATATTCATTTCTGGTTTTAGATGTAAAAGTCAAGAATAAAATGTATGTGTTTTTGAAATAGGAGTTTGGATTTGGGCAATCTGAGATAAAGACCTTTATCTTATGTTGTTAGTTAACATCGTTATTTGGTTTTTATCTGCCAAGAAACAAGTCTTCAGTGATTCTTGTTTTTCTTTTCTCTCAATAGGCGCCTGATCACAGATTCAAAAGTTAAATTAAAGTACCAGCATTTAATAACTAATAGTTTTGTAGAGGTGAGTGTTTGCTTAAAAAACGACATCCAGCACAGATGGGCTGCCATGGTTTCCTCTTCTTTTATGTTCAGTTTTGATTCGGGGGGGGGGGGGGGGGTTGTTGAATTTTTAGAAAATGTTGGAAGGATGGGAATTGGCAGGTTTATTAACACTAGTTTTTACAGATGCTTAATTGGAGATTCAAGATTATGTGTACATTACAAAGAAGGAATACTAGGTCATATTGTCTTAGCTGGAGTACAGCTTCAAAGAAGAAAACATTTTAAGCTTGAATTAGCTTAGTGTGTGGCTTTTGTTCCCATCTGTCTGCATATCAAAATCTTCTGTGTGTGTATGTTTTTATTTTAAATCTCTGCAGTGCAATCGACTGTTAAAATGGTGCCCTGCTCCCGATTGCCACCATGTTGTTAAAGTACAGTATCCTGACGCGAAGCCTGTTCGTTGTAAATGTGGCCGTCAGTTTTGGTAAGCAGGCGCTTTGCGGGTGCAGGTGGTTTGCACTTTGTAATCTTAAGCAACAACAGCCGTCTCTACAAGAGCTCACGAGTTGCTTTTAATGGCATATCTGTTCAGTAGAGCAGGCTGAGAAAGCTTGCAGGCAATATACCAACCATGGTTCCTCGGAGGCTGATAGGCTTTGTTTCCTTTGTATTTTTCATCCCTGTGTATGTGGTAGTTGCAAAAGTAGAGGTTACCAAGCATGCAGCAAGCCTCATATATGTTGCTAGTAGGAGCTTGTTTTCATATGGTGCACGGTGCAGAATCAACTTAAATTTTGGTTCTGTGTAACTGTACGCCAGTGATGGCGAACCTTTTAGAGACCGAGTGCCCAAACTGCAACCCAGAACCCACTTATTTATTGCAAAGTGCCAACACAGCAACAGGGGAGGAAGGAAATGCTCCCATTGTGCTGCTGGGCAGAGGGGTAGGGTGAACTCCACGCAGGGGAGGGAGGAAGCACTCCCATTGGGCTGCTGGGCAGAGGGGTGGGGTGAACTCCGTGCTGGGGGAGGGAGGTAGCGCTCCCATTGGGCTGGTGGGAAGAGAGGCGGGGGAAACTGTGCTGGGGTGACTGCATAGTTGCCCACAGAGAGGGCTCCGAGTGCCACCTCTGGCACAGGTGCCATAGGTTCGCCACCATTGCTATAGGCTCTGATGAGTGAACTTTCAAAACTTTTTACAGCTTTAACTGTGGTGAAAACTGGCATGATCCTGTTAAATGCAAGGTGAGTGCTTGGAAGTCTTCTCACTCCTTTGTATACATTTGGGGTGGGGAAAGGACAATATATCCTCAGTGCTCACAATGTTAAAAGATCTTTGTGGTGATTAATGTGACACCGTCTTCTATCAGTCCTGAAGCTGTGTTTGTTTGTTAGAAACATTTAAGTACGTGAAATGGGGGTTTGAATGAATCATTTAGTCTGAATTTTGTCACAACCACAAGTTAGCCTTCACTTGATGGGGCTATTTTATCCACAGGTTAATTTCATACTTAATTCAATTGAATAGAAGGGATGTAATGACTCATTACAAATACAGTATTGACTACTCAGGAAAGGACTCTTAGAATTTCCCTTCTGAGCTTAAATACATAGACAAACACCACTAAGTTTAGTAGCAATTCTGTGTAATAATCTTGGCTTTTGGGGTTATGTCTTGGGTCAACAAGGATTTGTGTTGTTTTGGCTTCTTCATTTAGCCTGCAAGAAGTAGATGTATATGTGTAGATTATCTCATTTCCATATGATACTCGTAATCTTTTTCTGACATTTTTGGAACGATGATTTTTCTCCCTCTCCTGACAGTGGTTAAAGAAGTGGATTAAGAAGTGTGATGATGACAGCGAAACTTCTAATTGGATTGCAGCAAATACAAAGGTTTGGGGGGCTTTCTTGTCTTTCACAACCATTAGTGTACAAAGTTCCATACGAGCAGAATACCTCCCCCCCCCTTGGGGACTGACTTTCTGTCCAACCTTTTTGTTGGCACCCACTTGTGTTCTTGTGTCACTGGTGTGTAAAATCACCTCTTTTTTTGGGCTAAACTGCTACGGTGTCAGTAGGAATTCAGCTAACTGCAGGGCATGCAACCAGAACAGCTACTTGGCTAGAAAACATTTGGCTCACAAAATCACACTACATCAATGATGCCGAACTTTTTAGAGACAGAATGGCCAGAGGGGCGGGGTGAACTCTGTGCTGAGGGGAAGGAGAAAGGGCTCCCATTGGGCTGCTGGGCAGAGGGGTGTGGCAAATTGCTTGGAGGGAAGAGAGGAAGTGCTTCCATTGGGAAGCTGGCTATAGGGGTGGGGCGAACTCTGTGTTGGGGGCAGGAAGCACTCATATTGGGTTGCTGGGCAGAGAGGCAAAGCAAACTGCTGGGGGGGGGGAAGCAACGGTGTGTGTGCCAGCAGAAAGGGCTGGGAGTGCCACGTCTGGCACGCGTGCCATAGGTTTGCCACCACTGCGCTACATCCTTTCTTAAAACTAAGAAACTCTCCCTTCCTACCACTTTGGCTCTGTTTGGCAGGAATGCCCCAAATGTCACGTGACCATAGAGAAGGATGGCGGCTGCAATCACATGGTCTGTCGGAACCAGAACTGTAAAGCAGAGTTTTGCTGGGTTTGTCTTGGCCCTTGGGAGCCACATGGATCTGCTTGGTATGTTTAAATGGACATTTATTGAGATTTCTTGACATGTATTTCTGTGCTGCCATGTTTTGATTGTGTTCTCCGCGTAATATTTTCTGTGCAAGCAGAAAAAGTCATCAGGTAGTAAATATATATGAAAGAGGTCCTTTTTCCCGTCCTGTATTTTTTAGGAAATTGAGTCAGGGAGCCTCTGGTTAAGCATATGCTGTGGGAGCTGTCAGCTGTACAGGGGACTTACTCCCAAGTTTCCACTGATCAGCTGGTGGAGAAATAGTGTCTCTGAATTTCAGAGTGATAGTAGAGGCCGCTTTAGAAACCTTCTTGTTTGTAAAAATCTCTTCTCAGGTATAACTGCAATCGCTACAATGAGGATGATGCAAAGGCAGCAAGAGATGCCCAAGAGGTGAGTCCACCATTCTTGATGATCAGCGAAACATCTTTTGTTGGCAGGCTTTTGACTGGTTGTGTCCCTTCATTTGCATTTTCTGGCTGAACTGGCGTACTTTGAGCATCGTTTTCTCCTGGCCAAATTCCACGGAAACAGAAGAGAAGAGGCTCACTTGCAGACCTCTGGGGACAACGTGGGCTCTCTAGCCACCAGGGCTGCACCCCTCCCCATGTCAGAAGCACTGGAGAGCTTGCCTTGGGACACCTTGTTTGGTAGTTCGGTGACTGTGTTTTCCTCTCCTCTGTTCCAAAGATTGACCCCATAGCCTTGTTGCTTTCTGCTGTCACAAATTGGTAAAGGTAAAGGTCACCCTTGCTTGAAAGCCAGTTGTATCAGACTGTTCAGCTTTCATCTCTGTTTATAGCCAAAGAGCCAGAGCTGTCTGTGTCATCAGAAGCCTCCGTGGTCATGTGGCAGGCATGACTAGATGGGATGCTGTTTATCTTCCCAACCAAGTGGTACCTGTTTATCTACTTGCAATTTCTTGCTTTCGAACTGCTAGGTTGGCAGGAGCTGGGACCTAGACAGGAGCTCATTCCATTGTGCGGTACTCAAGTCTTGAACTGCTGACCTGCCGACCTTCCAGTCATCAAGTTCAGTGTCTTAACCACTAAGCCACTGCAGTCACAAATTTGGCAACCTTCTAAATCTATCGAATCTAAGAGACATTAATCAGAGCATGATTGTGTTCCATTTCCCGCTCTTCATTTAATGCAGTCTCTTTTTTTAAAAATAATTTTTATTAGGTATATAAAAAGGAAAAAAGAAAAAGAAACAAACAGTAACATACATAAAATCACATAAATCATATAATAAAATTTCAAAAGTAACAATGCGACATGGAGAAAGAAGAGGAAAAAAAATTCCATTACACATAAGCAAATTGTTTTCTTTCTCCTTCACTAATACACAATCTTTCCCACGCTGTTACATTTTACATCATTATTATCACCCTAGTGTTATATACATTGTCCAGGGAATTATGTATCTTCACATATTCCAAAAAACATTATGCTCTTGTACAGGGAATATACCTTTCTTCTTAACCCATGTGTAATCTACGAATGGTTTCCAGATCCTCCAGAATTTATCCCCTTGTATTTTACCTTTTCTTAAATTCATTTCCCAAGTAAGTTTTTCGTTATGGGCCAAATCCCACATTAATTTATACCAATCCTGGGGTATTTAATGCAGTCTCAAACCAGTCTTTGACAGTTGTTACTTTTGAGTGGCACTTTCAACCAGATGAATTTCCTAGGTAGGTAGACATTTCTAGTCAGGTGATTATTGTTTTCCACTGCGGGGCACTTTGCAGCTGATCTCGGCCGTTTTGTCACATACCCTCCTGCTGAGCAGATTTTCCTGCCGTGGCTTTACATGGAAAAGTAAACATGTTTGGTCCTCACATGAATTGAGTGCATATCCTGTGCTGTATGAAAATGACAAAAGAGCAGTGCATTGTTTAACATGGCTTAGGGCCATGATGGCAAACCTTGGCTCTCCAGGTGTTCTTGGACTTCCATTCCCAGAAGCCCAAGTCAGCACTCCTTGATGATCAGGGCTTCCGGGAATTGAAATTCAAGAATAGCTGGAGTGCCAAGGCTAGCCATCACTGACTTAGGGTCTTTAGCATACAGGGCTTCTGTAGTGCTGTTTGGAGATCACAGAATCACTTGAGTTGGAATCTGAATCAAAGCAGATCTGACAGATGGTCCAGTTCTCTATTGAAATCCTTCAAGTGTTGGAACACTCACCACCTTTTGAGGCAGTTGTTTCCGTTGTCATACCACTCTAACCATTAAGAAGATTTCCCTGATATTCAGCCTCTACCTTTAGTTTGAACCCATTGTTCCATGTTCTGCACGCTGGGATGATGGAGAACAGATCCGGCCCCTCTTCTTTATGATTATCTTTCATGCATTTGAAGAGTGCTCTCCTATCCCCTCAGCCTCCTTTTCTCAAAGCTAAGCATGGTCAGGTCCTTCAGTCTTTCCTCATGGGGCTTGGTTTCCATTCCTCTGATGATCCTTCTTGATCACAGAGGGATGGTTGCTTGCATTCTAGACCTCCTCGAAACCCTTCTTCTACTGTATCAATCCTTTAATATCTGCTGCTACGCTGACTTCTAGTGCACCGCTCAAAGGATTGGGCCCCAGACAAATAACTTGCCCGAGTACACGCATCTGTTGGGACTTGACAGAATAAGGCGGTAGCCTTTTCCCCTGCTTTTGACCACGTTTTCCTCGGTCGCCTCTTTGATAGATTGCCTTCCATTACTCGGTTTTGACGCTTGATTTTCTTTTGTCCCTAATGGGAATTAACGCAGCGATCCAGAGCCGCTCTGCAGAGGTACCTCTTCTACTGCAACCGCTACATGAACCACATGCAGAGTCTACGCTTCGAGCACAAACTCTACGCCCAAGTCAAGCAGAAAATGGAGGAGATGCAACAGCACAATATGTCGTGGATCGAAGTCCAGTTTCTGAAGAAAGCAGTCGATGTTCTCTGCCAGTGTCGTGCCACACTCATGTACACCTACGTCTTTGCCTTCTACCTCAAAAAGAATAACCAGTCAATTATCTTTGAGGTAAGGAAGGCTGCCCAGGGCTTCTTGAAGAGCAGCCTGTGAATGTCCACGTTGGAGCTCATTGACTGGACTGTGTGGGCGGGACATTCCGAGAAGTGCAGTACAAGGAAGTAACTTCTAAAGCAGGGGTGGCCAAACTTTCCCGGCTGCGGGCCGATCATGCACTCGTACGCCGGCAAATACAGTAAATGCAATTGCTAATTGCTATTTGAATTGTCAACAACAACACTGCATTCACTGTAGCAACTACAGGTACAGTAATACTCCGGATAACGATTGCATCGGATAACGCTAGAATCGGATAACGATGCAAGTTTTTTGGGAAAAACTTGCCTCGGATAACGATTCTGGATAAGGATTCTTAGTGTTATCCGATGCAATGGTCTGCGGGTGTGGGGTGGTTTGGGTAGAACAACCCAATCCACCCCCCGCGCACAGCGGTCTCTGCGACTGCAGTAGAGTCAGGGAAAAGCACCCACCTTTCCCCAACCCTACTGCAGTCGCAGAGACCGCGAGGGGGGGGTTGGCTTTAAAGGCAGGGGGGTCTCTTTCTTTCCCTGCCTGCCTTTAAAGCGGTTTGTCCCTGAAGTCAGGGCTTTTTTAAAAGCGTTGTTCGATGCATGCATTGGACAACGCTAAAAATCGGATAACGTCATGACTTGTGGAACCAAGTCATAACGTTATCTGGGGTATTACTGTACTTGTTTCTTAAAGTAGCTTTTCTACAACTCTAGTGGCCTCAGAGCTGTACAGTTTCTTCAGAACCTGTATGTGTGTTTTCTACCGTCAGGCAAAAATAACTTTTATTTAGCCATTTGGGACTTGGAGAGCCACTTGCTTTCTAATACAGGTTCTTACATGTGCTCCCCCCCCCCAAAAAAAAAAAAAGTTGTGTCCTTTCTGTAAAACCACCTGCAGCTGCTTTTATTAGACACCTATATTGCTTACAAGCTTTTTTTTCCAACTCACATCCACTGGGCAGCAGAAGCCCTATGGACAGATGGTCCCCAGGCGGATTAAATCCCACTTGAATCCATCTTGATGGAGGGCAGCAGCTTCATCCATCCTAGCCTGGGACTGAGAAGGACTTTGTGTGCCAAAAGGGCTCAGGAAATGACTCAGTGGTAACAGGTGTCACGCTGCGACGCAGAAGGCCAGTGGAAGGCCACTGCATTATATTCCTTAGGGCAATCGCCATGATGATCCTATATATTCAGATTCAGATACGGCAGAAGAAGTATGCAAAATACTTCAAATTGAACTAGTTTTTTAAAATAACTTGTAAGTTAGAGGCGTTTGGTTTTTAGCCGCGTTGCTATTTTGACTATTTTTTAAACTAGAATTTGCAGGCATCCACGTAGGACTCAGTGCAAAAGGACTTTTGAACAGGGGTTCGCAACCTAAGACCCATGGGCCGGATCCAGGCCATGATGCCGTTTCATGTGGTCCCCAAGGGCACCTGGCCCTCGAAGCTGACTGAAAGAGCCTGACCCCCCCCCCCCAGCTTGAAAAGGTCGGGAACCCCTGCTTTAGAATAATGCTTAGAATGAAGGGACAATAGCCTCCTAAGTACACATTCATCTCCAGGATATTTTCAGTGCCAGAATGGGAGTTTTCAGCCCACCCGCTCCTTCCTCTTTCCTTCTCTCATCACCTGTTTCTTCTGACATGGCTCTTTGTCAGAAGCCTTTTCAAAGTCTAAATTAGGGTTGTGAAAGAACCGTTTTGTTTGGAAACTCACTGCCGATTCATGCAAATCACCCCAAGACCTGCCTACCTGCAGACACAGGCACACTCGACCTATGGGATGTGGTAGAAATTGAATGGGGAAGGAAACGGAGAATAAAAATGCACAACGCCTTTATTATACAATGACCTTATATAATGACCAGCTGGAACAGTCAACAGGAAGGGAGGGACTCAAAAGGACAGTTAGCCCTAGTTTAATTTTAAACAAAAAGGTTGAGCTGTGTTTTTCTATCAGGCAGTATTAAATAGTTGGCAGCCCTGGGAAGAGTCTTCCGTTGAAGAGAAGTCTGCAAATTAAGGGTTTCTAGCAGGGGGTCCCGACCTTTTCAAGCCAGGGTCTTATTTCAGCATTCCCAATGCAAGGAGTCATCTTAAGTTTTAAAAACACATTTCTGTGTTTTGACTTTCCAGAATAATCAAGCAGATTTGGAAAACGCTACCGAGGTTCTTTCTGGATATCTGGAACGAGATATATCCCAAGATTCACTGCAAGACATAAAGCAAAAAGTGCAAGATAAATACAGGTATGTTCTTTCTTCGGAGCCCACAGGTTGCGCATGGCTAAGGTATGTGAGATGGACCTTAAAAGGAATTAAGCTGTCTAAGACCAAAGCTATTATGAGATGCCACGTGTGTGTGAGAGAGAGACACACACAGACAGACAGGGGAAACCTTTTATTCCCCTGGTCAAAAGCCAGTCGTATCCAACTCTAGGGTTTAGTGCTCATCTCTGTTGATAGCCAAAGAGCCAGAGCTGTCTGCGTTTGCAGACATTTCCGTGGACATGTGGGAGGCACGCCTAGATGCTGGAGTGCATGGAATGCTGTTGCCTTTTCCACCGAAGCAGTACCTATTTATCTACTTGCAACTTCTTGCTTACGAACTGCTAGGTTGGCAGAAGCTGGGACAGAGACGGAAGCTCACACTGTCATGCAGCACTCAGGTCTCAACCTGCCGACCTTCCAGTTATCAAGTTCAGCATCATAACCACTAAGCCACCACAGTTCCAGGAAATGTACAGGATGCTAAAGAATGTATCTCAACCACAGTTAACCATCTTCAGTCCTTGGTCATCAGGCCAAGACCTGCTACAAGTGGTAATGGTTTATGTGATTGTAACTATTGCCATAGGACGGGGATTCCCAATCTTTTCAAGCCAGGGGCCGAATCACACTCTCTCGGTTAGCTTCGAGGGTCGGATGGCCATTTTGCCCTGCCTGCATGATAGGGGTGGCCATTTTATCCTCACAGTTTCAAAGGTGTGGCCATTTTGTTTCTTGAATCCCTTTAGAGGGGTGATGGGGCCACGTGAACTGGGCCTTAGGTTGGGAGCCCCTGTCAGATTAGTAAGCATAATGGCTATGGGTCTAGAAACCCTAGTTGGCTGTGTGCCTCGGCCTCCGAAATACATGCTGGACATGCCCGAGCTGTCAATTGGGCTCGATGGGAACCTTGAATCTCCGTTAGTTTGTATCTCAAACTCATCAAAGGTAGGAATCGTCCCTGAACCCATCGTGGCTGACTTACAAAAGCTTCCCTCACCCGCGAGTTGAACAACACTTGCGAATCCGCTCTTCTTTGCTTCCTCCCGTGCAGATACTGCGAGAGTCGACGAAGGGTTTTGTTGCAACACGTGCATGAAGGCTACGAGAAAGACCTATGGGAGTATATTGAGGACTGAAAGCTGGCCCTGCATAAAAACGAACTCTGGAAAAAAAAAACCTTTTCCCATCTAGAATGCTCATGAAATTAAAAGCAAAACACACACACACAAAAAGGGGGCACGATGCCTATTAACACCGCTGGTCTTGTAATACCGGAATTCTGTTTTTTGTTTTGTTTTTGTTTTTTGTTTTTTTGTTAATGGAAAAAAAAATAAGTAAATTATATTGTAATAAAAAAGATAGATAAACCATTGTACAACAGTATTCTAGGTGGCCAGTAAGTGTGACATGCACTTAAAAAAATACCAACAACCCCCCCCCAACTTTAACTTGTAATGTAGCTTCATTCTCCAAGCTGATTCCCCCGCCCGCCCTCTTCCTTTTTCCTCTACGTATTACAGATGGAATTTAAAACAGTTTCTTGATACTACTTTTCATGTCCAACCAGCCATTTTGATGTACTTTGGTATGAGATTTCCCCTCTCTCCCTTTCCCCTTTTCACACTGGCACCAATTCATGGGTGAATGTCGTTTTTTGGCTTTATGGTCAAGAGGATTTTGTGGGGGAGAAAGGGCATAGAGCAAGAGGGGACACCCCCCCCCCGAAAACTTTGTATATGACTTTTAGAAAAAAAAACAACAAACAAAAGAGGATGACACAGTATTTTTCAAAATTGTAAATAGTGCATATGCATGGACGAAGAGCAAGCGTGGCACGTGTTTGCATAATGTTTAATTACAAAAAAAATATTTATTCTTTAAAAGTCTTCAAGATGTCTATTTGCTGTGCATTTTTCTTTCAGTTTTGCTTTTTATATCTGGGATTGAGATGGGGGGGTGTTTGCGGTGGGACAATGTGCTGCTGTAAGAATTCTCTCTCTCTATTTTCACACCCCCATCAAAAGGGTGTGCCAAAATTTTGGTTCCCTTTGTCCTCTTCTCCTGCTGTAGCTCCTTCTCAACCGGTTTGGGTGTGTTCCTTGCTGGCCACGGACACCGTCCCATTTGCAGATCCAGCTCTGTCCTGGTGCAAACTGATTTTCCCTTTGGGGCGTGTCCAACTTTGGGGAATGGAGGCGTGGCGATTCTGGTGGCTTTTTGCTCAGACTCTGTGTGGTTATTTCATGCACGATAGGTGTCCTCCTTAATCGTCCATAGGATGTGTGTAGGAGTTTTCTCTGTGAGATTGAAATGCTCAAGTGGAACATCCTTCTCTGCTTTTGTCTTGTCTGTTGTGTTAACGCCAAAGACAACGATGGAGCCATTTGCTTTGGAGCTCAGTGGCTGGGGAAAGTGCCTGATATAGCACATGCTCCATCTAGTTGCATTGGGTAACCCACTCACCCCTTGAGAGAGAGAGAGAGAGAGAGAGAGAGAGAGAGAGAGAGAACAGTGAGTTTCAACTATATACTCATTTATAGTTTTTTTTAAATGATAGCTTTCTTTAAAGCAAGGGTTTTCAACCTGCAGCCCATGGTGCCATTTCATGCCTCCCCCCTGCCTCCATCACACCCGGAAGTGCCATTTGTGGTTCCTTTTTAATGTACAAGCTGCCCTTATAATGCAGGCAGGGCAAAATGGTTGTCCACCTCACCCCAGCAGCTGTCTGAGGGAGCATGACATGGCCTTCAGCTGGAAAAGGTTGGTGAACCCTACTTTAAAGCATCCGTTGGAAGCCGTTGATTAAATCATCTCCTGTCCGGGAGGTCCTCTTGGGTTGCGCTCCCACCATAGCGATGTTTGTATTTTGAGTGAAGACAAGACAAGCAATGCCCGCTGAAGTCCTTTGGGGAGGGTTAAAAATGGGAGAGGTCTGTGAATTCATTTTCACAAAGCATTGTTTCTGCTACTCTTGCAAGAAGAGTCTGGCTAGAATCCTAAGGTCTGTTCATGTGCGACGCACGGTTGCTTTGGGTTTATGTGTTCAGAAACAGCAGCTGTCCCTCAACCCCCTCCCCCCCTTGCAACTTGGCGAGATGTTTGAAATAGGAGAGAGATGCAGAACATTTGTGTATGTCTTTTCTGTTGGGCTTTGGAAGAAAAGTCAGATTCTACTGGCAAGCGCAAGACCTTTAGTTAATATAACATTGCCTCTCTTGGGTGGCATAAACAGAAACTGTATTTTGAATGGGTCCAACTGTAGCTTAACAAAATCTTTACATTCTTGCCTGTAGCCATTTTCTGAAAGACAATTTAGCTCACCTCTGGTATAACGAGAAAGTGCTCTGTTCCCTGAGTTAGATTACAGAGAAACAATCCTCCCTTCCAGAAAGAGGGGAACATCTCTTCAAAGACTTCTTTGTTAAACTGGTTTGATGCATCTCCTAGGACAGTGATGACGAACCTTGGCACTCCTGGTGTTCTGGCGCAGTAAACTCATTCGTGTGGATTCACAGAGACTTGGGCTTCTGGGAACTGAAGTCCAAGGACACCTGCAGTGCCAAGGTTCACCTTCATGGTTCTAAGATAGTCTTCCTGTGTCTTTTCTCTTTCAATGCCTTTGCAAATCGTCACCTGAAATTTCAGGTCAATTAACGCCCCACACCCGTCCCGGCCAAATATTATTTTAGCATCCTTTGCTCGGGACTGGATTGATGGAATAGCAGGCCACTGTGTTTGCGTGTGTCAAGCGGATGATTGTGGTCATGATTTCAACATTCCTCTCTTCCCTTCTTTTCCCTTTGCTCTTACCGTCCTCGTTTTTCTTTTTTAACCTGAACTGTATATAAATATCATTGTATTTTCTGCTCCAGAAGATCATACATTTAAATTGGGGTGGGGGTGGGGGGGAGAGCCTTTCGATTGAAATCACTGAACCAAAACTCTTGTACACATCTCCCTTCAACCCCTTTTAAGTAGTTTTTCTTTTCTTTTAGCCAAAATAACAAAAACATCCCTTGGTAATGAAGATGCTACTCTCAAGCGTTGGTTGGTGCAGTACGTAAAATAATAGTTTCTGTTGAGTTTATCATGAGCAAATTGAATGAGGGGCCTCTAGCCACAAAGGAAAATAAAGGAAAGCAGGGCATTGTATGTATTTAGCACTCATCTTCTATCCACCTAATTCACTGCAGCTGGATTTTTGTTTTGGTTTTTTCCCCCCTTCCTGTAGTATATGTATCCGACAGTCTTACTTTTTCAAATCCATTTAACCCAAAAATGTTTTAGTACAACTGCTGTATTAGAAACCAGTAATTCCTGAAAGACAAGAGCAGTGCTCTTTGGAAGAACCGATCTGTGCACAGGCAGGCGCCTGTTACCCAGCACTTAGGAGGCTGAAAGACAACAGGACCGAGCTGTGGCTGACCGAAGACTTGTCTTATTTTTTTCCATCTAGAGAGCACATCATGCTGTGGAATTAACTGTTATTAGACTTCATTGTAACTGCTGGACTGTTCCATATTAAGGCTAAGCAGAGGGAGAGAAAGTGTTCCTAATTCTAATAAACTTTTATTTTGTTATTTCATTAGTTTTTTTGTGTTTGCTTCCCATAATTTTGGCATCTTTCCAGTCCTCAGGTGTTTTGAAGAACTTGCTCCCTTAGAGTTTAGTTATTGGAACTGTCAGTTGCCACACACAGCTTTAAATTCTTCAAGTGCCATAGCCAGTTCTGAATATTGGCGATCATCATGGTGATCAACCATGAAGGATATAATGCAGTGGCCTCCCTTTTGCCTTTGGCATTGCAGCGTGACATCCGTAGCACTGATCTGGTCCTGTGAATCACTTTCCAGCCCTGATCACTTTTGGCACACAAAGTCCTCCTCGGCCCCAGGCCAGGATGGATGAAGCTGCCACCCTCCATCAAGATAGATTCAAGTGGGATTTAATCCACTTGGGGACCATCACACTCTGGTTTGTCAGGTTAGTTAACCCTTGCCTGACGATCAGTGTTGAGCTGTTGGCAGTATGGTCTATTACCATATCAGGGTAACGTACAAAAAAGGACAGAGGAACAAGTTGGGCCTTCTATCTGTTCAGAGCGATAGGGTGAACTTGCTGTTAGAATAGCACATCTAGCCAAAAAGTTATTATTTCGTGTCAGAAATTACTTTAGGTGGAATTGATTTTTTTTTTCTGGAGAAAAACTGCTCGGGACGCCCGAATGAGGCTCCTTTCATGTCACCAAAGGAGGACACTTTAGAATTACCCATTCAGCTCTACAACAGGATGAAACCAAAATAAACCAAGGCGGTTTTACTATAATTTGTTGGGGCTGATGGAAGTTTTGGGCCAATTCTGAAGAGCACAAGGCATGCCATATTTTAGATCATCAAATGATGTTTCAGCTAGCCATTGAATTTAAGGCTACATCTCAAGGTACATTCAAGAATTATCTCATTGCTTATGTTGGAGCTGATAGAAACCTCTGTCTAGGCCAGTGATGGCTAACCATGGCACTCCAGGTGTTCTTGAACTTTAATTCCCAGAAGCCCTGATCACCAGGAATGCTGACTCAGGCTTCTGGGAATTGAAGTTCAAGAACACCTTGGGGTACCAAGGTTAACCATCAATGGTCTCTAGGCCAAAACATCTAAAGGCTTTGCGCTCCCCACCTTTTTAAAAAAGCTGCTGCATAAGTACCAGTATGCACATAGATATTCTGCTTTTCTACATCCGTTAGATTTTTGGGAGAAGCATTTAATCCAGATAGCAAGCATCCACAGAGGTATGATTGTACTAGCTCTGTGGGAAATGGTTTTTTTTCCTGGAATAACCTAAGTACTGTAATTGTCAAGACTGGATGAAATCTTGTCCAGTAACCACTGAAAGGAGATCAAACAAAAAGACCTCTAGCGTGATTTGTAATCTAGGCTTTATCTATACTGCCTTTTTCTATAGTGTTATTGTAACAGGCTTTATGGTGTTCATTCTTTTAACTGCTTTTCCTGGTAGCTAGCAAGCTAACCTCAAACAATGAGTCCTGCACAGTTGGGGAGTGTTTCCATAGAAACGTCTCTTTTCTTCTGCAGTGTCTCTTGCTGTTCATAAAGGTAGCTTAACAGCTGAGCTTGCTCCCATCCATCTTTTCCCCAAACGTTTGGGGTCATTTCTGGTGTGCCCGGTGTTCTAAAATTTAAACAAAGGTGCAATTCTGTATTGCATCCAGCTGCTTGCACATTGGGATGCGCGCCGACATCACTAAACAAAAACATGGTCTTAACCAGAATAGCTCAAGGGTTCTTTTCAGTGCAACCAATGGGCAGTTTTATTATCAGTTTCCGCAAAATGCTATAAATGGAGGTAAAACTGCCAATGTAGTTTGAATCACTCCTGTAGCCTTTAAAAAAAAAAGCTTTTATATGAGTTTACTACAATAATCTGTTAATCTTTAAGAGGGGGGGGGGGAGAGAAACCACTAATCAGGCCTGGTTCTGAAAATTTGAAGATTTATACCTACTACTAAAAGAAATATACAAAAACCAACCAGATGGAAAACCAGACCTTGTGTTAAATGTGGGATTTGTGTAGCACAAATGAACATTTTTTGTTTTCCTCTTTATTTGTGGAATTCCTTAAGATTTTCTTGCACAATTAAAAAGCTTTCATCATGAACTTCCACCGACTCAAACTTGCTTGGCCTCCAAATCCCATCATCCCCCGCCAGCAGAGGCAACGGTAAATAGTTTGCAGGGTTGTCAGTTCCACATCTGGAAGGCACAAGTAGTTATTCATTTCTCGCCTAAAAAATACCACGTAGGTAGAGTAGCCAGGGTTTCATATCCAGTGGAGTCAGCCTGATCCAAGGGTTTTAGAAACAGACAAGCATCTACCCACGCGGTCGTGTGTTTAGCAAATCTCAAAGAAAAGCAAGCAAGAGTCTGATTTTCCCCCAACAGGCATTTATTTGTTAAACCCCCCCTTTTTTTGAAATGGAACATTCCATGCCGCGTCCTGCGCCTACCAGGCTTCGTTGGTCGAGCTCAACTGAGGACAAAGAACGGGGGGAGATGAGGACAGGGCGGAGCCTTGCCCGTCTCGCTCGAAATTTCCCCAATCCCCGGCAAGTTTTTTTTGCAGACGTCACTTCCTGCTACTCTCTATGGTGCGCTTCGACGCCTAGCAAGGCTCGGAGGGGGGGAAGGTAAGGGCAGGCGCCAGGATTGGCGCCGCGGTTGCCGTGGCGACCGGAAACCCGGGCCTTTCGCGGAGCCGAACGAGAGCTTCCGTGTGGGCTGGTCGCCGTGGCAACAACGGGTAACCTGGCGAGGCGGCCTGGAAGCTGAAGGGCCATGATGATGGCGGAGGTGGGAGCTCAGCCGGTGAGCGAGAAGCCGTCCGTTTCCCCCGGGTGGCCCTGCCTGGTCTCCTTCACGGACCGTCAGGGCCTCCTTTCGCCTTTAGTCACGTAGATTTGGCCGAAGGGGACGAAGCCCCTCCTCGTGGCTCCTAAAATGTCTCCCACCCGCCCGTTATTTTATGGCTAAAGTGAGGGAGAAAGGTAAAGGTTTCCAGGCTTGCCCGAAAGCCAGTCGTATCCGACTCTAGGGGTCAGTGCTCATCTCTGTTTTTAAGCCGAAGAGCCAGCGCTGTCTGCAAGTGAGGGAACAAGACTTTTATATCCCCCTCCCCACTGCCAAGAAAACTATTATTATACAGTAATTAGTATTAGCAGTAAACCCATTCACGTGGATTCACAGAGACTTGGGCTTCTGGGAATTGAAGCCCAATAACCATATGCAGTAAACCCATTCATGTGGATTCACAGAGACATGGGCTTCTGGGAACTGAAGCCCAAGAACATATGCAGTAAACCCATTCATGTGGATTCACAGAGACATGGGCTTCTGGAAATCGAAGCCCAAGAACATATGCAGTAAACCCATTCATGTGGATTCACAGAGACATGGGCTTCTGGGAATTGAAGCCCAAGAACACCTGGAGTGCCAAGGTTCGCAATCATTGGGCATAGTGGTTTAGGTATGGTTGGGTGTTTGATTCTTCACTGTGTCTCCAGGGGAAAGACCCAGCCTGTATAATAATGTCAATCTTCACAGTCCCAAGATTATGTGCCTTACACAATATTGTGGCTACATTTTGCAATTATAACTACTGGTACTCCACAGCATCAATACTAATGCTGTCAGTAAGTACAGAGGGATTGTGTCCAATATAAGGAATTGGAGTTAAGCTAATTCTCTTGCTAATAATAGAAGTAATGGAGTCAGGTGGTAGTCAGGGGCTTTGTGTTGTCCATAGGACTTAAGCTGCGTCTGTTAGTTCTCCTCTACAAATCATGTCCAATTTATAGAATTACAAAAGCTGTAGGGAGGCGTGACAAGGAATACAGAGCATGTTTACCGCAAGAAGAGACTTCTAGCTATTTATTTTTTAAATGTTTCAGCGTGACAGAGATGGATAACATTCAGTACTAAGTGGAGACAAAGAGGCTAGAGATAATTCCTAGCTATATTATCCTTCCCATTCCAACAGAACTCAATCTGTAAAGATGCAGGATACTGTATTCTCAATTACCACTTTCTGACTTTTTCACTAATAAAAATAGATGTTCATATGTATAGATTTGGGTCTTATTTTCAGGAAGACAATGACTGTGTGTCAGTGTTGTATCACAACAGCATTCAGAAGGGTTTAGTGGAGTTGAATGTGTATTTTTACAAACTTAGTAAGAGATGCTTATTTTTATTTATTTACTCATATTTACTATCCCGCCCCAATCGGGTAGACCCGACTGGGCGGCTTACATCATATATTAAAATCACAGGTTAAAACCTTAAAAATTCATGAGAAAAATTACAACAACGCAACAGATAAAAACAAGGGCAGAAAGGGGTGGCTGTCCCTTAAATCCCTTAAATCAGCCAACCTGCATGGGATTCCCACATTCCTAGGTACCCACACTTGCTCCGCCAGCCAGGTCTTTTAGCCTCTTCAGAAAGGCAGGAGCTCTGCCTGTAGGCGCAGCTCAGTTGGGAGAAGGTTCCAAAGGGCAGGGGCGAACACAGAGAAGGCCCTCTTCCTAGTGCTAGTGAGGCGAGCCTCCCTAGCTGTTGGAATAACAAGAGAACCCCTCTGGTCCGCCCTAGTGGGACGGACAGACGTTCTTAGGGTGACGCGGTCTCTTAGGTATCCTGGCCCACTACCATATAGGGCTTTAAAGGTAATGACCAGCACCTTGAATTGCACCCGGAGACATACTGGCAGCCAGTGCAGCTCCCGGAGCAGTGGTGTGGCACGAGCATATCGCCCGCTCCCCATCACTACCCGGGCCGCTGCATTTTGGACCAGCTGTAGTCTCCGAATGGTCACCAAGGGCAGCCCCATGTAGAGTGCATTACAGTAGTCAAGTCTGGAGGTGACCAAAGCATATGTGACCATGACCAAGGCGTCCCGGTCCAGGAGTGGTCGTAACTGGCGTATTACATGAAGTTGTGCAAAAGCCCTCCTGGCCACGGCTGCCACCTGCTCTTCGAACAGTAGTCGTGAGTCCAGGAAGACCCCCAGATTACACACCGGGTCTGTTTGGGGCAGTACTGCCCCATCCAGAACCAAAGTTTGTAACTCCCGAAGTAACACAGGGCCCCTTACCCATAGCCACTCAGTCTTGCCGGGATTCAGCTGTAGCCCGTTTCCCCCCATCCAGACCTTAACAGCCTCCAGGCACCTTTAACAGTAGAATGGACTGGCCTAGCTTTCTCTTTAAAAGTGCTGGTTTCTGTATCAAACAAGATTGTGTCTGTATGTGTATTTACTGTTGTTTTTGTACAGGGGAATGTCCGTTACTGGGCATGAAGTCTATCCTCTCATTAAGAACTAAACTTTACACACTATTTTTGTTTGTCCTGTTAATCTGTATGAATGTTTGTTGTCTGGCCATTATTGTAGGGCTCTTTATGTAGGGTATTTGCTAGCAGTCTTTGAAAGTGTACTTGGGTGATTCTTAAAGTATCAATTCTAACATATTTTACTGTTTTTTTTGGGGGGGGGGGTTTCCAGATGGCATCCTCAGTGGTGGCTGCAGATGTTCCAAAAGCTCGCTTAGGAAAAGGTTAGTTCTAGCTTTTATGTATATCCATATTACGTGGGTAAAGCACATTGCAAAAAGGTGGAGCAACTCATGCAACTGGCAAAGAACTCAGAAACAAATAAAGTCCATCTGCACATTCATACTTATGTCTGCCACTTGGTGAAATAAAAATCACCATGTATGATTTTTTTTGTCTTTGAAGTCATAACTTAAAAGTATTAGGTGTGCCTCTTAAATAACTCTCAAAGGGCATTAGGAGCATCACTCAGCAAGCAAACAGGTTGTGCTGCATCTAATTACAACAGATGCTCAGTGTTATTATTCTCATTTTTCTTTACAATTTTTGAAGGTGCATCCTAAAAGCACAGATGGACAGTATTGTTGTGCCCATTTCCCCCCACTAAGAGGCGATACAGGGTCAGGAATGCCTGCTATTTATTTCTGTCTGCAGAGCTTATTTTTGCCATTGCAATCTAATTTTGTTCCTTTCCTGTGTAGTGGGACTATTAATACAGGATAGTGAGATGAATTATAGCTTTGTTGGAAGCATAAGAATTGTATACAATGGGTTTTTATTAAACCCCTGCTGACTGTAAATAACTGTGATCCAATACAGGTTTATTGTTTGATTTAAAGCCAGTTCTCGTAGCTGTTTGTGAACATGAGCGAAAGGGATAGAAGCAGTAAGCAATGAGACAATAGCTATTGCTTGGGGAGCAGAGAGATTTCAAGGCTTTCTGTCTTGTATATGAGCAAGGATATCTGCCTGGATCCTTGGATTCTCTAAGCAAAAAGCACATCTCTGTAGTCTATGGTTGCTTTTAAAAATTTCCATGGTCTCTAATTTTTATTGCTGAATTTAAATGCTGTGTCCAAAATTCTACTGCTTTTATATTGTGGTGTTAAGAACAATGACATCACTTGCACTGGTGAATTGCTGCTAGGAAAGATGTCGCTGGCCGTATTCCTCATTTTGGCCCAGTCACATGACTCGGTGCAAGATGAATAATGCATGCGGGTACTGTACCTCCTTAATTAGAAGTTCGTGTTTGTGATTTATGCTGTTGCCCTTAATGCTGGCTTATGTAAACAGGACTGTTCTGGTCTACATTTTAAAACAGAACTTTCATTTACCAGCGGTGGCTAGGATCTAATATTTGAAATGCTAGATAAAATGAATCTGATGTAGAAAAGCACCTTCGTTTGTAGCTTGATTTAAAAAATTAACAACACCAGTCTCCAAAATGGGTGTGGTATTGGTTTTGAAATTGAATGTGCTTTCCAGATCCTTGCTGAGAAGAAATGGTGACAGTCAGACTTTGATGTAAAACAAATTTACTCTAATTTTGTCTTCTTGATTTTCTACCAAAATGTTTCCTCTTTGCGCTTCTTTTACCATCCTTTCTTTAGACCCCTGTCCCTATTGTTTCTCCCTGCTTCTTTTAAAAGTTACCCTGGCTTGAAAGCCAGTTGTATCTGACTTTAGAGGTCAGTGCTCATCTCTGTTTATAGCCAAAGTCCAGCGCTGTCTGCATCTGCAGATGTTTCCATGGACATGTGGCAAGCATGACTAGACACCGGAGTGAATGGAATACTGTTTACATCCCCACCAAGGTGGTACCTATTTATCTCCTTGAAATGCTTTTGAACTGCTAGATTGGCAGGAGCTGGGACAGAGATGAGAGTTCAGTCTGTCATGTAGCACTCGGGTCTCGAACTGCTGAACTGCCCACCTTCCAATCAACAAGTTCAGCGATTTAGCCACTAAGCCACCACCAGAGTCCAAGAGGAATTATAAATCCCACTGGTCTAGATGGTTTAAATTCACAACAAAATTGTCTCCAATTTATCTCCCCAGAGCTTTGTTGTAAATGGGGGACGGGAAGGAGCAACAGATAAACCAACCCCTTCCCCCAACATCTGCATCTGAATCCTGCTGCTCAGTAGCTGAATTGTGCTCAAGTTCTTATCCAGGGACCTCTCAGGACATACCCTTTGTCAGTGGACCTCCCTCTATGAGGTGTTCTTTCAAGAACTACAAGTCCCAGAGTGGCTTAGCTCTTATTGGCCCTGTTCTGCAGAGGAAGGAGGAGCTCACTGGTTGGTTCTAGGAGCACCAGGATGAGCAGGAGCATAGATTTCAGGGAGAACTGGAGCCAATGCTGCTGATATGATTTACAGGACCCAGCATCGATGTGAGTAAATGAGGCTGCAGCGATGCCAACACTCATCTGGGGGCGTAAAGCTCACCAAACCCAATCATTTTTATTTCGGAACTGAAAGAGGGGAGAATTATCAGCATGAATTACGCTGTTCTCAAGAGTGTGCAGAGAAATTGAGATTAGTTCTTGGGGAATATCGAAAGGGGATTTGACAGTTCAGAAATACTGTACTGAATAAACATATGTGTCTTGACTGGTGATGATTTTGAAACAGGGAGCCTAGCATTCAGTTGGAGTTAAAAGCAGCTAAAAGCAGGGGTCTGGATCCAGCTCCCGGCGCCATTTCATGTGCCCCCCCCCTCCAAAGGCATTTGAGAAACAAAATGGCCATCACTTTGAAGCTGTTGTTACAAAATGACCACCCCTCACTGTGCAGGCAGGGCAAAATGACCACCTGTCCCTCGAAACTGACTGAGAGAGTGTGACCCGGCCCCCAGTTTGAAAAGGTTGTGAACCCCTGAGTTAAAGCATACAGATCTATCTTCCAGTTTCCTAGAAGATGATGGTTTTTGACTTGACCTAGAGATACAATACTTGAAGGTTTGCTCTGTGTGTTCAGTGCCAACCTGGCTGCATTTGGCTTCTACCAGAGACCTTCTGTCTGTGAAGCGGTTCCAGAAATATTTGCCCACTATCTGCTCCAAGTTGGAAGGGATGCTGTCTTTGTATTGGGTGGCAGGATTGCTTTCACCACAGACAGAGGGGCTTCACCTGCTTTGAAAATCATGGTTGAATTCATCATCATCAACATCATTTTTTATTTATATGAATTCTTGACCAAAACTCAAGGTTTGTGTTATTTTGAGTTGGAATAGTCACCTGGTCCAGTCATTGTCACACAGTCTCCACGGCAAAAATGTAAGAGGGGATTCATTGTCATCGTCATCGACTGCAACTCATATCCAAGAATGCATTCCCACCCCCAAAGCAGGAAAAATGTCACATTTTTTTAAGGTGGATCCCATCTTACCATGACATGACCCACACATCACTATGATCTCAGAGCCATCACCCGTGGCAAACATGAAGCTCAACATACAGGATTTAACACCGGGACTGCAATTGACTCCCGCAGCCTTGAGGATATGGACAAGGTGCACCTTCACAGCCAGTCCATCTGGCATGGCTTCTCCATGACCTCCATGACTGTTGGGAACCAGAGTTCCTCCTCTGATCATTTTGCCGTTGGGCCCAAGAGGGGATTAGCAAATTGAAAAGGGCCTTTACCTGACTTGAGCTAAAACTGACTTTTTTAGAAAGAGGGAAAATTCACGTGTCTGTGTAGTCACCTGTGAAATTTTACCCCATTCCTACTTCTTTATTACTGTTTCAGCAGTCTGTTAGCTTTTGTCTACTGGTAGGCTTTTTATTTCATAATATTAGTGTACAAACATTAGATTTTCCTATCTGTTGCTATGGTTACCTTCGGATTGCCATCATTTCAGTTGCAGGAGTGAATTTGATGCATTACAAGTCAGCCATGCATGAGATGAACAGCGGGTTGCTCCTAAAACTTTAAATTCAGCAGAGAAAGTAATACCTAGCCAGAGATGTTGCTAGGTGTCCTGTCAAATGATTGTATTTTAACCTAGTGCTTTTAAGACAGGTATTTTGGAACTTCAATTCCCAGAAGCCCTGATCAGCAGTGGTGCTGACCTGGGCTTCTGGTAATTGAAGTCCAAGAACACCTGGAGTGCCAAGGTTCGCCATAACTGTTCTAAGAGCTTAATACTGTAGTAACACATGCAATATGGGGCTTTGATTTGCCATAGTACACTACTTCCATCCAAAATCCATGTAGCAATAATTAAACTATTATTCTAGGGAAGCTTCTAAGAAAATCATCTACACTGTTTATGAACTCATATCAAAGTGCTGATTGGTGGTTATTCTATCCACGTGGCTAGGGCCTGAATGTTTAAAGCAGGGGTTCTCAACCTATGGCTCATGGGCCTGATCTGGTCCCTTGATGCCATTCCCTTGATGGCCTCCCAACCCACCAAGGACATTTGAGAAACAAAATGGCCACCCCCTTTAAAGTTGTTGAAGAAAAATGGCCACCACCATCATGCAGGCAGGATAAAATGGCCATCCAGCCCTCAAAGCTGACTGAGAGAATGTGACCCATCCCCTGGTTTGAAAAGGATCGATTTGTTTGTTACACTACTGTCGATTGTTTTGTTATTTTATTATGTGTATTTGGGTTGTGCTATTTTATTGTGAACCACCTAGGGTAGTATTGTACACTAATATGGTGAGTGGTAAATCAAATCAAGAAATAAATTTAAACTTTGTTGATGTCATCCGCCTTGGGGAACTAGAAAATGAGATGCAAAAGTTGGGATGTATATCTATTTTAATAGATGAAAACTAGTGATGGATAGCCATCTCTTCTCTTCATCCCCAAGCTTCTTGGAGCGAAACCAGTCTTCTTCCCAAAATCCCAAGTGTTTACTATATTTCCCCAAAATATATTTTTCCCGATGGTTGCCTCTTGTTATATTGGAATAAGAAGAGCACAATTGACTTATACCAGTGATGGCGAACCTTTTAGAGACAGAGTGCCCAAACTGCAACCCAAAACCCACTTATTTATCACAAAGTGTCAACACAGCAACAGGGGAGGAAGGAAGCGCTCCCATTGGGCTGCTGGGCAGAGGGGCGGGGCGAATTCTGTGCTGGGAGAGAGAGGAAGCTCTCCCATTGGGCTGCTGGGCAGAAGGGTGGGGTGAAATCTGTGCTGGTTTGACTGCACAGGTGCCCACAGAGAGGGCTCCGAGTGCCACTTCTAGCACATGTGCCATAGGTTCGCCACCACTGACTTAAACTATAGCCATGATTCCAGTACCTGCATGAAGCAGAGATGTGGCTCTAAAAATAAATAATAACCTGCTCGATTTGTGAGAGTTTCTTCTGCCACCTTTTTTTCACAGTGCCAGAACTGCCCATTCTGGAGAAAAGGAACTGGCTGATCTATCTCTTCTACATCCGCAAAGACTATGATTCATGTAAGGTAAGGAAAATATATATCTTGTCTATGACCTTTTCCCCCTCAGTCACTCAGAAGACTAACTTTGGGAAGGAGAGAAGTTGACACACTCTCATACTGCCCATAGCGCTTAGTGCACTCTTAGTTCACAAGTTAATTAGCATTTCGCCCACAACATACTGGGTACTCATTTTACCATCTTGGGAAGGATGGAAGGCTGAGTCAACCTTGAACCCTGATAAGGATCAGTTTTCCTTGTGTTGAGTTGGGATGTCATATGTTTCATTCTTCCAAGAGCTTCCATCTTCTTTCAAGCAAATACCTCTTCTCTTCTGTGGCTTTGTAAAACTATAGTTTGCTATTAGAGGTAATGTTGAGGACTGGGGTGGCTTAGTGGTTAAGATGCTGAACTTGATGACTGGAAGGTCGGCAGACCCAAGTATGGCACAACGGAGAGAGCTCCCGTCTCTGTCCCAGCTCCTGCTAACCTAGCGGTTCGAAAGCAAGAAATTGCAAGTAGATAAATAGGGACCACTTTGGTGGGAAGGTAAACAGCATTCTGTGTCTAGTCATGCCTGCCATATGGCCATGGAAATGTCTGCAAATGCACACAGTACTGGCTCTTTGACTATAAACAGATGAGCAATGAAGCCTATTGTCGGATACACCTGGCTTTCGGGCAAGGGTGACTTTTACCTAAAGTTGAGTTACAGCCACTCCAGATCATCTCAAAATTATGATGAATTATGACTTAAAGCACCTACAGTTAGCTCTGGAGTCAGTTTGGACATGGAAACAGTGGGAGGGGACGTAGCATCTACACCCAAAAGGACAGGAAAGATGAAGGCAAGGTTGTGTGTCAGCCTGTGGTTTGGAGATGTGATGTCTGAACCGAGTTTTTGCTACGTTCAGTGTGAAATCCCTTCTGCCCACGGCACTCCTTTTCTGACTCAAGAATTGCAGCTTGTTATCATTATCACTGCTTCCTTTTGGCATGGCTGCCTATTTCTCCCCTTTGTCTTGTCAGTCCAGTCTGCCCAGCCAGTCGTTGCGAAGTTAATTTGGCTAATTCTGTTGAAACTGTAGCCACAACTTAATTTACTTTCTCCGCCTCAAACATGCAGAGAGATGGTTTTGGCTGTGTTTGTTACATTTGTTCTGGGCAGAGCGCATTTTCTTAAGACAGGCCATTTTCCTTCATTTGAGATTTTTAAAAAACCCAAAATTTAAAACATCGGTGGAATTCCTTTGCCATATGTATTAAATTGACTTTGTCGCATCAAAGTCAACCATATTGTAGAGACAATGGGCACAGAGCTGAGCGAGTTGAGGAGGAGGGTGGAGGACAGGAGTGCCTGGCGGGCAGGGGTCCATGGGGTCATCGCAAAGGGTTGCAATTGACTGTACGACTGAACAACAACAACAACAAAAAAGCATCTTTACTGGGAAACAACACTGGAGAGAGAAAGAGTTGATTTCTGCTTGCTAGCAGGATGCCTAGTATAATTAAAACCAGTTGGTAACATCATTTCCCACTAAGACACATCAATGTGCAGTCTTGTTTTGAAATTCCTGCTTAGCCTTAAGCTCATGGTTGACCTTTAAATACCGGGGTTCCCAACCTTTTTGAGTCAGGGGCCAGATCATGCTCTCTCAGACAGCTTCAGGGGCCGGACAGCCATTTTGCCCTGCTTGCATGACGGGGGCGGCTATTTACCACACATGGCACTTCTGGGTGTGACGGAGGTGGTAGAAGGCACATGAAATGGGGCCACAGGCCGCATCCAGCCTTAGGTTGGGAGTCCCTGTTTAAACAGGTAATTCGCTACTCCTTGGTCAAACTACCAAATTTCACTCCTCCAGTTTGGGCCAGTGTGGAATTCAGCTCAATACATTGAATTGAATTTCAACTAAAAACATAAACGGAAGGAAGCGTCTTCTTGAACAGTCCCAAAGGTACAGGCTTTGTACTGAAGAAAATATTCTACAAGAACTAGGTATAGTCTTTGTAAAATGTAATTTACTCTTTGCAAAGAGATTGGAGCTCTCCAAGGACCATCCAGGCATGTGCCAAAGTTTTTTATTAGATAAATAACAGAATTCTACTCCAGACATATTGGGCGTTGGGAATTTAACTTGCTTTGCTGTTATATATTCAGAGATTGTTATCTTTAGTGTTAAGATTTTTTAAAAATGCAGTTTATAATGCCCTTAAGTGAAAAGGAGTGCTTCTTTTTGGATAGTTTTAGTTTAGATTTTATTTGTTTATTTAGTTAGTGTCATTTAGATATAGGCTGCCTTTCTCCCCATGAAAGAACTCAAGGCAGCGGCTCACAAGATTAAAACATGTAAAATTAAAAACCCAGTAAAAACAAACTGGCGCAATGACTCTATAATTTTGATTATCATTTTTTTAGTTTTGCCACTTGCTGGTTTTATTTAATTCAGGGGTTCCCAACCTTTTCAAACCGGGGACTGGGTAATGCTCTCTCAGTCAGCTTTGAGTGCATTTTGTCCTGCCTCCACAATGGGGTGGTGCTGGCCATTTTGTCCCAACAGCTTCAAAGGGGTGACCATTTTGTTTCTCGAATGCCCTTGGAAGGGTGGGGGCACAGGAAATGGTGCTGTGGGCCGGATCAAGCCCACAGGCCTTAGGTTGGGAACCCCTGATTTAATTGCTCTGTTTTATCTTTATGTTAGTATCGCCCATCATGTTTATGTTATGTTCACCAACTTGAATAGTACTAGCACTTAGTCAGGTGGCATAAAAATGCTAATCAACCAATCAAAAAGGGACAAATTACAACACGAGGTACAATTACCTCTACATATATTCCTTTGCTGAAAAGGAAAGAACCAGGCATGCTTTTTGCTGTAGTTATGTATAATTATTAACAAATGGAAGCTTCACGTTGAAGCCACTTCACTGCAGGACAGTATTTGAGTCTTAACAACTTCCTGCCTTTTATCCAAAATGAAAGGTCTTCTTATTAAACCATCCCCTCTTTATTCTTTGGTTCAGATTGCTATAAAAGAACAACTTCAGGAAACCCATGGGATGTGCGAATACGCAGTCTATGTTCAAGGTAAGCTAAAACCATAGGTATGTACATGTGCACAGTATGGCTGACATGCTTAAAATATAGTTGTGTACATCAGCAGGTGGTTGAATTAAATGGCCTTTGGGATCTGTTCCAACTCTATTAAGTGCATGGTCCTGTAACTCTATGGATTTTGAACAATGGCTTTTCTGAAATTCATTCATTCATTAGTTGTGTACCTTAGCATACTTGTGTTATGTAATTTTAAGTCTTCTCTTCAGGACAGTCGCCCGCATCTCTCGCTCCTCAGTGTTGGCACAGTTTCAGGTGCTGACCCCGAGACTGGCTAGAAAGACCATGACAAAGAAAACGGCCTTCTCAGTGGTGGCACCAATGCTGTGAAATACCATTCTAGCTGAGCTGTGCCAGGCTCCATCCCTGCAGTCTTTTAAAAAACAACTAAAAACATTGCTCTTTGAGGAGGAATTTGGGAATGTGCTGCCTTTTTCTGGTCATTAGATATGCTGCCCGCCTCCTTTTCGTCCTAAATAGGATGTGTTTTAAGGGTCCTGGATTGCGGTGTTGTCTGGCTATTGTAATGTGTGGTGATGATTTTATTGGGAGGTTTATTGTGTGTGATTTTTAACTTTTGATCATTGTATGACTGGTTTTATGATGTTAGCCGCCCTGAGTAGGAATGATCTTTTCGCTATTGGGGCGGGATGTAAGTGTAAGGAATAAATAAAATAATTAAGTAACCAAGTCTCTTCTGGATATGGAAAAGATACTAGGATTTGTGTAGTATGTTCAACCATACTATGGTTTTGAAGTGATATGTTCAAGGTCTGTTTTACTATTGGTTTCCAACTCCAGATAGTTTCCATGCTGAGTGGGGATTTAAACCCAAAATCTCCACCTACCATTCTATCTACTAGACCACACTGGCTTCTCAAATTCAACTTTTAATTCACTTTTTTTTGGTTATATGTTTCATGGCCCTTATGCTGTTCTTTTCCTCTGAAGAGATGAGAACGATTGACACACCCTTCTTTGTGTCCAAACTACTTATGGGACCAGATCCATCTCATTTGAACAGTAAAAATGTGTGACACATGTTGCTTCTGTTTCAATAGTCAAAACCTGAAACAACCAAGAACAGGAAGGGGGGATTTCAGAGCTATTGCAGTGTTTGCAGCTAGAAATGTGGATTTTGGAGAATCTAGGTCACCTCACCACCCAGTTGTGAAGTGTAAAGGCAAAGAGAGATGCATGCAATAAAGCTTCAGCATTGTTGTTAGATGAAAAATAGCCAGGGCTGTTAAAAATGGGGCACAGAGTACTAAACTCTTTCCTGCTGACGGATTAAAATGATCTCTTTTTGGTCCCCACACGTGATTTCCTTTGCAAAGTCTGAGTCATTTTGGGTGGAATAAGAATTTGGGTCAGAAAAAAGTTTCATCTAAATCCAGTTAGTTCCTGAAGGAAATCAGCCCTGACTGCTCCTTGAAAGGACAAATATTAAAGTATTACAGTAGGTTGGTGGTGATAGATGAGTGAGAGCACCTGGGGACCACCGGGACTTTTCCACTTGCAGTGAGGTCTATGGCTAGAATTCCCAGGATATGACTTTGGGCTTCACTTGTGTTTGTGATGAGGTCTCCTTTGTGCGATAGCCAGTCGTGTCTGACTCTAGGGCATGGGTTCCCAACCATTTCAAGCCAGGGGCTGAGTCTTCTCCTTGCTGTATTTTATATTGAAATATGCTGTCAGAACTTATGATATGAGCAAAAGCTGGGGGATTTATTGGTATCTGTAACTATGGAACTATTCATACTCCTGGGCTCCACTTGCTACAGGGGGTCAGGAAGACCATGTTGGCAAATGGGTCTTGGGTTCAGCTGAGAAGTTGACAGGTTGGTTTTCTGTGCTGTTAACCACCCAAGAAGTGCTGCCCAGAACATAGCTGACGTCAGTAAAAAATTCCTTGGATAAACTTTTTCCCCATGCATTGCTTTTCAGCGTTGATCTTTCGACTGGAAGGAAAGATTCAAGAATCACTTGAGCTTTTCCAGACCTGTGCTATTCTCAAGCCTCGGAGCGCCGACAACGTCAAACAAGTGGCCCGATCACTGTAGGTGCCCTTTTATCCTTCAGATTTCAGGCATCCCATGGCCAGCCGTGGCTGTTTCAGTTCTACGAGCCACTTCCATAGATACATAGGTTTAACTCAGGGGTGCCCAAGCTTTTCGGGCCAGTAATGTGGTTTAGTGAGCAGGACACATGGCTCCTCCCCCTGGAAGCGGAAGTAAAACGTGCCTGGCAATCTGTTTCCCAACAGTTATGTTTTCCAACAGGATGAGATAGATTTTTTAGGCCCCCATTTTCTCTCTTTAAACCAGGAGTGCTCAAACTACAGCCCACGGGCCATATCCGGCCCCTGACACCAACTCATCCAGCCCACACCACCCTCATTGCTCCTGGAAGCGGAAGTAAAACATGCCTGTATGGGCCAGATCTGGACCATGGGCTACAGCACCCCTGCTTTAACTGTTCATCCTTCCATTTCTGAATTCATAGGAATATATGAAGAGCCTAACTGACCCAGAGAGATCCAGGGACCTGACGTACAGTGTCCAATCACAGCCGTCAAGGAAGCCTACAGATAGGCTGAAAGACAACAGCCCCCACTCCAGTTGCTATTCAGTGGCATGTTTTCCTTGAACCCCCTCGCGTAGCTATCATAATTAAAGGCTCTATTGAGAACCATCCATGTCCTCTCTTTGGTCCTCAGCTATAGGTTGTGATAGTTGGATCCAGAAAGGACGAGACTACCCATCCCTCTTGTAAGGTCTTTTTGACAAGCTAAGAAATGGCTTTCAAAGATCCTTAGCTGCTGCTTCTTGTGTTGTATCTGAATCCAAATATTGACAATCCTCATGGTGATGATCCATAAGGACTGTCCTGAGAATATAATGCAGTGGCCTTTCATCTACCTTCCACATCTCAGCATGACACCCATACCAATAATCCAGTTCTATGTGTCACTTTCTGGTCCTGAGCCCTTCTGGCATACAAAGTCCTCCTCCTCAGCCCCAGGGCAGGATGGATGAAGCTGCTGCCCTCCATCAAGATGGATTCAAGTGGGATTTAATCCACTTGGGGACCATCACCCTTCCCTGTGGACTTTGCCACCCAAGGCCGTTAGTCCTCAAGGTGGTCAGGTTAGTCAACTGCTGCCTCAACACTCGACGTTGAGTCGCTGGCAGTAGGGTCTACTCTATTACCATAGCAGGATAACCTGGCCAGTCTAACGTAGCTCCTGGATGTATTAACTGGAAGATATATTTTGGCTGCTCATTGTAACTCTGCTTTTGAATTGAAAACACAAAAACCATCTATAAAGCTTTCTTTGAATTCCTCATTGGATGGATCAGTGCATGTCCAGTGGGTTTTTTTTTTTTGGGGGGGGGGGGACCTGAAGGTGTCCAATTGTTTTTGCAGGTTTCTCCTGGGGAAGCACAAAGCAGCCATCGAAGTTTACAGTGATGCAGCCCAGCTGAATGAGAAGGACTGGGTAAATGAGTGTGAGGTCTTCTTTTCCATCCATAAATAGAATTGACTAGACTTTGACATATAAAGATCCACGGATGACCTTGGTCGGTTCCCCTTTGTTTCCGAGAAGCTGCCAGCTCTTCAGGATGCTGCTCATGTCGAGAGGCATCAATATGAATCCAGCTGTAAGCTGATGCAGCCGTGATTATTCCTAGCGCTGCCATAACTCGGGGAAAACTCTAATGCAACAACAGATTTCACTGCTGTCTTTATTGGCCTACGATGGGGTTTAAGATGAATATTTCCCAGTGGGATCGTTGGACATAAATGTCGCTTCCCATGTATGTGGGGAAGTGACAGCATGGACCAGCCTTTAGTCCCAGAAGCAATATGGTCACTTTCCAATGGCGAGCCTACTTCGTGGCTCTACGATGGTATTATGTCAGAAGGAATATGCAGCCCCCCCCCCCAGGTAAAGCAAAATGGAGGAAGCACTGGCTTGTGTCTCCACCAGATGTGCACGCAGATGGTTTCCTCTTTTAATATTCATGCAGGAAAACAAAACCTGGCGATGTACTTTTCATGGACGCAAAGCCATATGATGGCTGGCAATCCCTTCTATAGCTTATTGCCATGGGGAAAAATTGAGTCTACAAGCTTAGGGTAGTCACGGTGATGGATGCCAAATGGTGTCACTGCATTTATTGTCTCTCGTCCCATTTCTAAGCTAAAGGAGTCCCAAATTATTGCAGTTTATCCATCCTGAGAAGGAATATTTTGCTTAGAGAATCAATTCTGGGCCTGGCACAGACTGTAGTCAGATCTGGGGGCGCAAAAAATGTGCCCCCCCAAACCACCAAGGTTGCATACACCATCTTAGGTAAAGGTCACCCTTGCTTGAAAGCCAGTTGTATCGACTCTAGGGTTTGGTGCTCATCTTTGTTTATAGCCAAAGAGCCAGCGCCGTCTGCGTCTGCAGACATTCCGATGGGCATGTGGCAGGCATATTGTCTTGTAAAGAAATGCTTCAGAGAGATTTGTGAAGCTTAGCTCAGAGGAATGTCACGTTAGCATTTTGTATGGTTTATTTTTTGGTTTCATGGTTTCTTTGTATGAAGAGCTGGGTGAGAAAACCCTCAATTCCAAAGTATACCGCAGTGAAGGTTGAACTCTACTCCCTAAAGCGGGGGTTGGCAAGCTTTTTATGTCAGGGGCCAGGTCATGTTCCCTCAGACAGTGGAGGGGGCATCCTTGAAGACTAGTCTGGGAAACCAATGCAAATGGTGCACTCTTTCAAATACAGTAAAACACTGGATAACGTTTGGATTGGATAACACTAAAATCGCATAACGTTAAGTAATCTGGGGAGGGGAATTGGACCGAATAACATTAAGGTCCTCCTATGGGATGGGTCGGATAACAACCGCTAAAGCCTGTGCGGTTACAATGTATCTCTATGGAGCTTTGACGTTATCCGATCCATCCCATAGGATTTTAACATGGATCGGATAACACTAAAAATCGGATAACACCAAGACTTGTGGAACCAAGTCTTAGCGTTATCCGAGGTATTACTGTAGTGTGATCCTCGATAGTTTTTGAATGAATTGGTTGCTTACAGTTTGGTTTTGTGGTAAGCTATGGGTCCCCCCCCCCCCCATGGCATGGCGGGAGGTTTTTACATCCATGTGCATCACATGCAGTTTACAGGTGTCTTCGTTTCTTTTACGCCTTAGGAGATCTGCCACAACTTGGGTGTTTGTTACATGCAGCTCAAGTATTTCAACAAGGTAACGTAAGTGGTTCTCTAGTGGACAGTTCAAGTGGTTTTGCATGCAGCGGGAATGCAGGGCAATTTTGAGGAGGTTGTGGGCGAAATAGATACTTTTTTATTTGCTGAAGAAGAAAGGAAATGGGTAGAACTTGGAATGTCACTTTTTTGAACTGTCCATTCCAAAATCTACTAGACATTGTGGCCATGCTCTTTGGAAATTGCAGTATTGGGTGAAGGGATTAGTGGGTAACAAATAATGTAGGGTACGCTGGTACCCTTGTGGCTGCTGGGATTCCCAGCCCAGCTTCCTGTGGTTATTGATGTTCAACAAGAACAAGCCCTTTGATTTTCTGCAAACTTGAAGTCTGTTGACTTATTAGTAAATCTCAAACCTCTGTACTTTGAACCCTATCCATGAATTACATACTAGATTTTTGCAAAATCCTTCCCATAAGAATGTAGTGAGTCAAAAGCAGCAGGGGGGAAAATGAGCCATGGACTTTAGTCCTTAATTAAAAGTTTCCTCTTCCTTCCCCACAAGTTTTTGGCACTTTCTAGGGATCCCTTTTGACCAAGGAGGAGCTGGTTGTATTTGTTAAGAAAAAGTTGCCCTTTTTGAAGAGGCTGTTTTCTATGCTCCACCCAGGCAAAAGATCAGCTCAATAATGCCCTACAACTCAACCGACACGACCTGACATACGTGATGCTTGGGAAGATCCATCTGCTGGAAGGGAATAAGGATGAAGCCATTGAAGTCTATAAGAAAGCCGTGGAGTAAGAGCTTTTCCTGGGCCCTGTTGGATGGGGTTGGGGGGCAGGGATTGCTCTAAACCAGAGATTTTCAACCTGTGGCCTGTGGGTGCATTTTACAGCAGCGTTTATGGGTGAGGGAAACCACCAGCCTGAGGAGGCATGGTCCGGCCGGTGGCGTACAAAACGTTTCCAACTCCTGCTCTAAGCCATTGTTCCCATTCTATAGAATTGTCCGGTGGTGACGCTTCTTCCTCACACTCTCCTCGGTTGTCTTGGTGCCTTTCCTTTCCATCCATGTCTCGCTTTGGAGCACATTGATGCACACTGGAACTTTTCAATCCTGGAAGTAGAGCCAAGGATTAGTACTTTCACCAGGCAAAGGTCTCCCTTGTGCAAAAGCCAGTCACATCTGACTCGGTGTGTGTGTGTGTGTGTGTGTGTGCGCTCATCTCCGTTTAGAGCCAAAGAGCCATCACTGTCTGCATCGGCAGGGTTTTCCATGGTCATGTGGCAGGCACGATGAGACATTGGAGCACACAGAACGCTGTTACCTTTCCTGCCAAAGCGGTACCTATTTATCTGCTTGCAATGTGTTGCTTTCAAACTGCTAGGTTGGCAGGAGTTGGAACAGACAATAGGAGCTCGGGTCTCGAACTGGTAGCCTTTCACTTGTCAAGTTCAGCATCTTGACCACTAAGCCCCCCCCCCCAGGGGCCCAAATCCCCTGCACTCCCCCATGTCTTGCACCCCTTTAGAAAAAAGTATGTGCTTGCCATTGACACTCAGTCCTGGACTTCAGTGAGACAGAAATGAGGTGAGTTTGGATAGCAGATGTGGGAGAGAATTGAAGGGAAATAGGTAGTATATTATACTTGGAGAAGACTCACTTGAGAAAGCCTTGATGCTTGGAAAGGTTGAGGGCAAAAGAAGAAGGGGGCGGCCAAAAATGAGATGGCTAGATGGTATTGTAGAGACAATGGGCACAAAGCTGAGCGAGTTGAGGGGGATGGTGGAGGACAGGAGTGCCTGGCGGACAGTGGTCCATGGGTCATCGCAAAGGGTCGGAATCGACTGTGCGACTGATCAACAAAATCCCCAGCTTGGGAGACATTTGGGCACCAAACTGTCTCGGACCCTTTTGTCAAAACCTGTTTATCTGCTTGCATGAGAATGGACACTGCCCTATATTAACAATATGGCACCAGATGTCTTAAATAAACCTTTAGGCTATTTTCTCTTTATATATTTCAGGTTCTCCCCAGAAAATACAGAACTCCTTACAACGTTGGGCTTGCTTTACCTGGAGGTATGAAAGGCAGTTAATTGTTTAGCTATTTGACGTGATCTGCTATTCACGTTCAGGCATCCCTGTTCCTGCTGTGGTCTTCTCTGGAACATGTTGGCCTGGGTTTCTAGGGGTGGAAGTCCAAGAACACCTGGAATGACAAGGGTCGCCGTCACTGGTCTAGACGCTTAACAGACTGTCCAATCTGAATTGGAGAGTTGAGGTCTTCTGAGTCGCCTCGGCGAGTAGGCGGCAATATAAATCTGAGCAAATAAATAAATAAATGCCCACTTCCAAAATTTCTCCCTAAAGCCTTTTAGTGCAGAGGTTGGCAACCTACAGCCCGTGGGCCAAATCCGGCCCATGGCACCAAGCCATCAGGCCCATACCTTTGCTCCAACGGAAGTGGCTGCAGATGCATTTACGGCAGCTGCAGACGTGTTTACGGCAGCGTTTACTGTGGGGAAACCACCAGTCCGGCCCCCTCCACTGTCTGAGGGAACATGACCTGGCCCCTGACATAAAAAGGTTGCCGACCCCCGCTTTAGGGAGTAGAGTTCAACCTTCACTGCGGTAGACTTTGGAATTGAGGGTTTTCTCACCCAGCTCTTCATACAAAGAACTGCCCCATAGTCTACACGGACCTTCCCTGCCGGCCACTTTTGAGACGCAATGTTCCCCCTTTGGCTGGGGGGAAATGCAATATAAACACGAGTCCGCCTCCATCAGGCAGCTGGAATAATAATAATAATAATAATAATAATAATAATAATAATAATAATAATAATAATAATAATAATAATAATAATAATAATAATAATAATAATAAAATATCTACCCACCAGCAGGAGGAGCCAGTTGAAGCCACATTAATATTGTTGACACACAATCACCCCTTGGCCCTGTTCAGCCGGCATTTGAACTCACCTTGAGAAGCAAACTTGGCACAGACATCTGCCATGAATTTTCGACACTCTCATTTAAATTTTTTTCTGAACTACCCACAAAATCTGATGCTCAGCCTGATGGATTGTCATCGAAAGCGGTTTCTTTTTCAGCCGTGTGAGAAAAGTGTCCCCTGCTCTTGCCTCCGCATTGCTGATCGCAAGGGCTTTTCCTGTTGATTTGTTGTGATTCTTGTATTAATTGATGTGGCCACAGAAAGTGGTTTTCTTCCTTGTGACAATAGCAGACGAAGGCCAGCCATGTCTATGTCGCACATGATTGTCGCTGACCCCCTTTTAAACACCCTTTCCTAGCTTGAAGTCTACCAGAAAGCCTTTGAGTATCTTGGGAACGCCCTCGTCTTTGACCCCAGCAACTACAAGGTAAATCACGAAACAGGAATGTATTTCATAGGGGAAGGGAGGGTTGAATATCCCACCCACCTGGCGCTATTTCAAATCCAGGTGTGTCATTACTGGTAAGCCATGTAGCGTATGCTTAACATACTACCCAGTTTAAGGTAGTATTCCCTGGGTAAGCTGGTTATGGAGTAACGAAGCAGGTACTGTACAGTGAACCTCTGCTTTAAAGCAAAGCAATGGCTCCTCTAGGCTGCTCCATAGTGCTTGGTGAACTCTCTGGGTGGTTCACAAGTGAATCAGCATTTTGCCTCCCAACATGCTTGAGATTCATTTTACCAACCTTGGGAGGATGGAAGGCTCATTCCACCTTGAGCCCTGGTCAGGATTGGACTCACAGCCTTTCGGTTGCAATCCAGCAGCTTCACCCCTGCGCCATCAGGGCTCCTCCTTTTAGACGGTCTCCACCTTTCTTTACATTCATCCCTAGCAAAAACCCAGATCTTTCATTTAGTGCTCTGCAGACATCACATCCCGGCACCCTTAAGCTGGTGGGAAATGATGAATGGGCCACTGCAGCTGCGTTTTCGGTTTCTTTTGGTTTTCAAAGGCCATCTTGGCAGCCGGCAGCATGATGCAGATGCACGGAGACTTTGACGTGGCCCTCACCAAGTACCGCGTGGTAGCCTGTGCCGTTCCCGAGAGCCCCCCGCTCTGGAACAACATTGGGATGTGCTTCTTTGGCAAAAAGAAATATGTCGCGGTGGGTCTCCTTCTTCCCTCCCTTGTGAAACTCTGCTCAGGCACAGAGCCCTGCCTTCCTCTGGCCGCCCGTCCCGTCTGTCCCCTTCCCCAAACACCACCTGCTTTCTTTTCATTTGTGCTGTTCTGGAGCTGGAAGGACAGGTACGTAAACGGCCAGAGCTCCCTTCCTCACGGTTTGTTCCAGGCTGCTGTGGAGAGCGCACTGGTGGTTGGGTCTGTATTTGCACTGGGATGGGGGAAAGGTATGACATAAACAGCAGGCAAGAGGTCTCTGGTCTTGCTCCCTACGACAGTGCAAGTGAAACCTTAAATCGGGGGTGCCCAGACTTTTTGGGCTGGTCACATGGTTCAGTGGGCCAGTCACGTGGTTTCTCCCACCGGGAGTGGAAGTAAAATGTGCCTTGCGATCACCGCCGTCCCTTTTCCCTTGCAGGCCATCAGCTGCCTGAAACGAGCAAACTACTTGGCCCCCTTTGACTGGAAGATCCTGTATAACCTCGGATTAGTCCACCTGACCATGCAGCAGTACGCCTCGGCCTTCCACTTCACCAGCGCAGCTGTCCACCTGCAGCCCAAGCTGGCAGAACTCTACATGCTGTTGGCAGGTAGCAACATGAAGCAGATCCACTCCACCCTTCACGGTCGGAACATTCGGCTCTTCCTTGGCATCGAGGGCTGCCTCCTTTGCTAGCAGTCAGTTGTGTAGTATTTTAAGCATGCTGTTGTGTCAGGAGACTTGTCTGAACCTGACGCTCTCAGGTTTGTGTCCAATGTTGTCTTCTTCTTGTGCCGTATCCAATTCAAAATATTGGCTATCATCATGGTGATTAGCCGTGAAGACTGTCCTGCGAATATAACAGTGGCCTTTCATCTGCTTTCCGTGTTGGAGCATGACACCCTTACCACAGATCCAGTTCCGCAAGTCACTTTCTGTTCCTGAGCCCTTTTGGCACACAAAGTCTTCCTCAGGCCAGGATGGATGAAGGTGCTGCCCTCCATTAAGATGGACTCAAGTGGGGATAAATCCACTTAGGGTCCATCACCCCTGTGGACTTTGTCAAGGCTGCTAGTCCTCAGGATGGTCAGGTTAGTTAACTGCTCCCTGACGCTTGGCGTGAGTCGCTGGCAGTAGGGTCTACTCCATTACCATAGCAGGATAACCGGGCCAGACTTGTAATGTTCTGTCAGTGGACAGAAATAAAATAAACAAGTGATTTGTTTAGAAAGGTAGGGACTCCCTTCATCATGTGGAGTACTTTAACTGGAGCTGGTAGCTGAATATGAGATTTTCTTTGTGTAAAACGTGTGTTGTAGTGAGTAGAGTGATTCAGGAGGCCTGGGTTTGAATCAGCCATGTGGGTGTGGAACTGGTAAAGCTACCCCTTAAATATCTCACTAACCTTGAAATTCCTGTTAGGGTCACTCGAAGTTGCTTCTGACCTGATGGCACATAAATAACAAAACATACTCCACAGTCAACAGGAGAGACCGGAATCTCTTGTCTCAAGAAGGTTGATGTATTTACTGGGCAGATCCCAGTTTAACAGGCGTCAGGGCTTCTTCCATAAGGGCCCCACGTGAGTTAGGATTCTGATTCAAACTCTGTGGAACCTCCTTGGGAAAGAAGTTGGAATCTCTCAAATCTCCCCTCTTGACAAAGACCAAGATGCGAAATTAATTCCAAGGCTTTCTTTTGAGATTCTGACCCAAGTCATTCCTGTCGCTCTTGTCTTAATGCAGTTGCGCTGACCAATCTTGAGGATGCGGAGAATGCCAAGCTCGCCTATCAAAAGGCTTCTGCACTGGACACGTAAGGGGCTTGTTTTGTTTATATAAGACGGGTACAAGGCACAGCCTTGCTGTTAACAGAGTACTTTTCCTGCCAGTGATAAGGTGTCAAAAAGTTTGGGTGCCCTGCTTTAGACCAGTGTTCCCCAACCTTTGGTTTTGGGACTTCGATTCCCAGAAGCCGAAGTCAATTCCCCAAAACACTGGTCAGCCAATGGACTGACTTAGGCTAGTGGTAATTTAAGTCCCCCTGTGGGGCGTTGGGAACCCTGCTTTAGACACAATCATTAATTAGACTTAATCCTGATAACTCATTTGTCTTTCTCGTGTAGATGCAACCCTCTGATAAGTCTCAACTATGCGGTTCTACTCTACAATCAAGGTGATAAGAATGGGGCCATCCTCCAGTACCATGAGATGAAAAGAAAGGCCCATGAATTGAAGGAGAACACGCTGGAGTTTGATTCTGAGGTATGTTGGTTTAAACCACTGCCTGGAACTCAGGGAGCAACACTGAATTTGCCAGAGAAGTAATTAATTCATTAGAAAAACAGCAGCTCTCAAATTCCTCTGCTGCAACAACTAGGCCAGTGATGGTGAACCTTGGCACTCCAGGCGTTTTTGGACTTCAATTCCCAGAAGCCCAAGAACACCTGGAGTGCCAAGGTTCACCATCACAGAACTAGGTTCTTGACTCATAGTAGCACAGTTAGAAAAGGGTCGCTGTCTTGGTTTTAGGGAAGAACCCCATTTCCTCTAAAATTTCTATTTAGGCAGATCCTTGTTTCCTCCAGCAATTAGGATAGACAGCGTTCTCTACCAAACCCAGAATCTACCCAGTTTCTGCTTTCCTCTTATACCAGGGGTGCCCAAACTATGGCCTGTGGGCCAGATCAGGGCCCCGATGCCAAATTCATCCACCCGACACCCTCGTTGCATCAGGGGCCTTATCTGGCCCACAGGCCGTAGTTTGGGCACGCCTGGTTTAAGCAGAGAAAATGGCAGAAGGCGCGTTTTACTTCCACTTCCAGTGGGAGGAACCACGTGACTGGCCCATGGCCTGAAAAGTTTGGGCACCCCCTTTTTTATACATTATTTGGAAGAAGAACCAGCATGAGATTTGGTAGCAAGACAGAACTCCTTCCGCTTCCATCTCACTTCCCCCTCTTCCCTTGCATGAGCAGATGGTGGATGTAGCCCAGAGACTGGGGGCTGCTTTGCAACTTGGAGAAGCCGCAGTCTGGACTAAACCAACCAAAGACTCCAAATCAATGCAGCAAGGGACTGCGTCCAGGAAATCCTCCACTGCGCCACCCCTGGGATCTAACCAAGCCCTGGGACAGGCCATGTCCTCTGCAGCCAGCTACGCAAAGACCATGATCCCAGGTTTGTGTGAATAAAATGAAACCCTTCGTCTACCACTGAGCCCATGGAATGGACTGGCACCTAAGGTTGATGACACCTGCATTCAGTGGAAGGCAGGGGAGATTGTCATTGGCTTTTATTGTCTAACATTTCCCACATTGCTTTCTACTTATTTAAACATGAATATCAACAACTTAACTTGGTCCATACAAATGTCCCCTCAGAAAGCCCCAGGTCTGTGATGGCAAATCTTGGCATTCCAGGTGTTTTTGGACTTCAGTTAACCAGAGGTCCAAGCCAGCACTCCTGTTGATCAGGGCTTCTGGGAATTGAAGTGCAAGAACAGCTAGTGCAGGGCCTGGTCACGCGCTCTGTCAGCTTCGAGGGCTGGATGGCCATTTTGCTCTGCCTGCACGATGGAGGCGGCCATTTTGTCCCAAGTGCTTCTTGAATGCCCTTGAAGGGACACATGAAATAGCACCATGGGCCGGATCCGGCCAGTGCGTCTTAGGTTGGGAACCCCTGAGCTAGTGTCAAGATTCACCATCACTGCCCTAGGTTGATACACTACTGCATGGGGGTGGTGGGCGGGGGACAACATCTGGATTAGCAGAATTCCTTTACAACTGCTTTAGATTTGAAGTATAAAACACTCGGCTAAGGTTATAGGAAACTCAATTTATATAGAAATACATTGCATGGACACAGTAAGCAAGGCATCTCTGGATATAAACACATTGGATGTTGTCTTTGTTTCATAATTAATATAGAAATTCCAAACAGTTGACGGGAATTTTCGGCATTTTAAGGCTGAAATCCTTTTCTGTGGCTTAACATGAAGGAATTTGTCCTCATTTTCCCTTTTTCAGGTACTAGCAGTTCAACCCAGCTAGCCAAGGCTCCCTCCTTGCCCCTGGAGCCCAAGTCCTCTGCAGAGCCTGCTCCTGAGGAAGCCCCATCTGTTGCAGAGGACGAGCAGGAACAAAGCCATCCAAGTCAGACCATGGAAAATGACCATGAGTCCTGAGGAGGCCCATCAACAGCACCACCCTCACCCTTGCTGGTGCAGAGGGACGAAGAAATGCTTTTGGCATCCCACAAACCTCGCTCTGGCGCAAGGCAGGGGGTAAGACCATCCTCCGCTCTGGGCTCAGAGGATGCCAGGGACTGTTTTCTGAATCTGTGATTCTCAGCATCGCACATACAAGTCCTCTGTAGAAGCAAGTTTATAATAGAAAATCCTAACAGAAAAACTACCAGCCTCCCAAAAGACTCACCGATTCAGCCTCGGGATTTTCTGGCATTAAATTATCTACTAGTAACAGGTTGGACCTAGCAAACGTCGACTGCTAGGGGCACTCAGAGGTTCCTTCCTGGAACAGTTACTTGCTCAGCACTGCCAGTTTCAATTTGGGACTCAGCTGCAAATGCTTTAGCACCAGTGTCTGTACTTTCTGCTGCTACTCTGGACGCCAGAGGGAACAACTTAGTTGAAAGACTAGCAGATTCCCTTCAGCCACTGGATTGTGTTTATTATTCCAGACTACTTAGCAGGAGAAAACATCTATTTTGTATGTTGAGGAAGCCTTCAAAATGTGAGAGTTAATAAATGCTATCAAGCTCCTACATTTTACTTTTTGTAAGTTACTGGCTTCTGTTGTATTTTGAATGTGTAAGCTTACCTGCTAGCCAACGACACTAGTCTCTACATGGCAGGTGAATTAAAAACTATAATAGAGTCATGGAAATAAAAGTTTAGAATGCACTGGAAAAGGGAAAAGGATTTCCTTGGTTTATCAAGATTAAGCAATGCAAATGTCACTGAATCTTACCTTATTTTTGGCTTGCACTGCCTCTCTGGAAGTACGTCAAGAAGTGCCACAGCATAAAAGAAACCCCATCCATTTCATGACAACTCCTTAGATCAGGGATTCTCCACCTGCAGCCTGTGGCATCATTTCATGTGGCAGCACCACCACCACACCAGGAAGTGACGTGGTGGAGGAAGCGCAAAATGGCCATCCAGCCCCTGAAGCTGTCTGAAGGAGTGTGACCCAATGGCCCCCAGTTTAGAAAGGCTGATAAATCCTGCCTTAGATGGTGGGTGATACATTGAGGGAAAGTTTCAAGCTCTAAAGGTAAACCAGAAGAGGCTATGGAGTCCTAAAATACCTTGTTGAATGAGTGAATGCCAAAGAGTGTTCCTCACTGCTTGGATACAAAACAATTTCTGTGAAGTGGAGAAAGCCAATCAATGGACTAGTTATATGTTCAATATGCATACAACATATGGTCCACCATATATACAAAATAAGATACAGTAAATCAATGAGATAACAATTGAAGTAGACACTTTGGGTCAAAACAGTCTAATTGTTTTAACATTTTAATTTGTTTTTTGAGGTTTTCTATATTTCATATACTGTATATCCATAATTTTAAATTCCACCAAGAACAAACAAAACAGGAATTACAGAGGAAGAGCAGCTTGGCAATAGAAGGACCGGGGCAATTGCTTTAAATGATAGACCTTTACAGTCCACTCTGCTCCTGTTATTTATTACACAAGAAAATAAAGTGTGGTTATCATAGCACAAGTGACTTTCACAACCATATGCCTTGGCAACCGCCCAGTACCAAGATAAGAGGCATCGTGAATCTGTCTGCTTTGCCCAAGTAAACTATATAGTCTAAAAGTCCTGATCCTTTGATGGGTTCTAGTAGATCCCTGAGAAATTAGCTGACATTTTTACATTAAAGAACAAAGCAGTAAATAAAGTAGGAGTTTATGTTTTGGCTTCAGCCTTATTTAATAAACGTGTAGTTCCGGGTACTGGAAAGATGCACCTACTTCAATATTTTGCTTTACAAAACATTTTCCTAGTGCAAAGTGAGTCCTAAGGGAAATGAATCTTACAGACTCCCATTAGCATGTGCAGTCACATTACTGTGCAATTAAAGCTGGAATTAACTTGTCAAGGGAAGAGTCTCAGTAACTGCATTCTATTATACACTTATAATACGGATTGTGAAATTTGGGGGTGGGGGGGGGAGGGAAGCAGGCACCAAACATGAGAGCAGGAGGTGGAAGAAGTCTGCAAACGAACAGAAATATACATATACAAAACTATGACGTTTGGAGTATCTTCTTCAGGTATTCTCTCAGAAACTGCCAAGTCCAAGGCTATTTTTCTCCTCCATAGATGGGGGAAATGTGATCCTTCAGGTGCAATTGAATGACAACTTCCCTCTCCCTTGCCAGCAGAATCCCAGGCGTGAAGGAGAGAGAGAGTTAACAAGCCGACATTTTAAACAATCACACAGTGCTATAGCTGGTAGGCCAGCTGTTCTTCCCCAATGAATGGGGTGGGGGAAAGGACATACTAAACAGCTTCTTTCTATCAAGAACCTCCCCTAACTTGAAATATTTGTGTCATTCTTTCAGTTTCTGGAAACCTTGGAAGGGCCTCAAATGAACCTGGGGTTCTCTAGAGCAGGGGTTCCCAACTTTTTCAAGCCGGGGGCCGGGTCATGCTCTCTCAGTCAGCTTTGAGAGCCGGATGGCCATTTTGCCCTGCCTGCACAATGGGGGTGGCCATTTTGTCCCAACAGCATCAAAGGGGTGACCAATTTGTTTCTCAAATGCCCTTGGAGGGGTGGGAGGCCCACATGAAATGGCAGTGGGCCAGATTTGGCCCACAGGCTTTAGGTTGGAAACCCTTGCTCTAGAGGGCAAGAGGCATAATTTCTGTGCCGATGTGACCTAATCTGATGCCAGAAATATTTAATATATCCTGTGATTTTTACTCTTAAGGGCTCCCTCTCGCCTGAGGCTCCCAAAGGCTTCCCCAGACACAAAAGGAACCTCGGAGCTGAAAATAAATGGGCAAGAAGCTTTCACTTAATTTATTAAAAAAAATGCACCCAGCACCTAATCTAGGTTACACCACCAGCCTTTGCTGCTACCCAATTCTTCCCGATAGTAACTGCACAAATGGCTCAAACTAGGGCAGACCTGTTTAAAAAACAAATGAACTAAGACAGAGCGCTAAATAAACCTAACAAGAACTGCTGCATAATTACTATGATTACAGAATTTAAACTACTTTTATAATTGATTTTTATACTACTCCCTTATAACACAATGCAGAAAATCTTGAGGCACAAGCTGAACAATTTTACCATTTTGATTCATCCTAAAAGAAATGTGAGAGGGAGACCATAAGGAAAGCTGAGCGCAGAAGAACAGACACCTTGGAATTGTGGTGTTGGAGGAGAGTTTTGAGAGTCCCCTGGACAGTGAGGAGAACAAATAGGTCAATCTTAGAAGAAATCAACCCTGACTGCTCCTTATAAGGTCAAATAGTGAAGATGAAGCTAAAGTACTTTGGACATCAAATGAGAAGAGAGGATTGGTTTGAGAAAGCCTTGATGCTGGGAAGGGTGGAGGGCAAAAGAAGAAGGGGGAAGGCAGAGATGGCTAGATGGTATTGTTGACACAATAGGCACAGAGTTGGGTGGGTTGAGGAGGACGGTGGAGGATGGGGTGCTTGGCGTGCGATAGTCCATGAGGTCACAATCGACTGTGCGACTGAACAAAGCAACAGCAAAGAAGAAATGGAAGACTTACAACTTATGACTGCAAGACTCCTGATAGAAGCCCCTGCAACAGTGTCAAGAATAAGACATGACTGTAGTTTGCAGAGCGAAGGGGCTAATGAAACAGAATTGTCTTTTCCCTTCTGCTGACAGACAGAAAAGCAACAGCATACTTACAAACTGATGTTGCTCTGGTGAACAGTCACACTGAGTTACAGCACATGGACTCGAGACAACAGAAAGAGTGTAAAGCTGCAAAGAGAGATGGCTGGAATTTTAGAAACTGCAGCTGGGTCATAAAATGGTGGGCGTTCATTTGAGTGAGGCATTCTCACAATAGAATGGCAAATCCAAGAGAAGCCAAATGGCTACAAGCAGCACAAATATAGTTCACTACTGAACAGATGTAAAGAAGGGATCCAAAACTTGATTTTATATGGGATAAAAACACAGAAAATTACATTTGCCAGGCAAGGACTTCTCCTTCTTCTTCAAGTGACATCTCTGATTCTGAATATTGGCCAAGAATATTAGCCAACAAGATTGTCCTTCTTCTGTCATATCCAAATCCGAATATAGGCAATCATCATAACAATCAGCCATGAAAACTGTCCTGGGTACACTATAATGTCGCAGCATGACCCCTGTACCACTGATCCACTTCTGCAAGTCACTTTCTGGTCCTGAGTCCTTATCAGCCCCAGGACTGTGTTGACAAAGCTGCTGCCCTCCATCAAGGTGGGATCAAGTGAGATTTAATCCACTTGGGAGCCATCACCCTTCCTTGTGGACTTCGCCAGCCAGGCTGTTAGTCCTTGGGGTTATCAGGTTAGTAAACCGCTGCTTGACAGTATGGTCTATTCCCCTGTTGGCTAACCTTGGCACTCCAGCTGTTTTTAGTCTTCAATTACCAGAAGCCCAAGTCAGCATTCCTGCAAATTAGGGCTTCTGGGAGTTGAAGATCCAGAACAACTGGAGTGCCAAGGTTACCCATCACTGCTCTACTCTATTATCATAACAAGGCTATCTATTTCATCCAAATACTACCTACTCAGGCAGCAACATTTAAGACTGCCAGGCAAAGGATGGCTCTTCTCTAATATCTGATTTGTGATAATTTTAGGTTGAATATGTCAGGGGTTGAATATACTGGATATTCAGTAGTGATTGATAACTGATAATTGTTACTTCTAAGTTCTGCCCTTTAGTGCTGCATATAAGCTAGTAAAGATACTAACAGTTCTTTAGACAAGATTTGTAAACTTGAGGCTACCTGATTCTGTGCTAGGGATCAACTGGTTGAAAATAAGACTTCTATACTTTAGTTCTAGAACAGTAATGGCAAACCTTGGCACGCCAGCTGTTCTTGAACTTCAATTCCTAGAAGCCCAATTCTCTGTGAATCCACATGAATGGATTTACCGACACTCCAACTATTCTTAGACTTCAAGCCCTAGAAACCCAAGTCTCTGAATCCACACAAATGGGACCTGAAGTCCAAGAATAGCTGGAGTGACAGGGTGTGCCATCCCTGTTCTAGAAAGTCAGCAGCATGATTCTCACATAGAATTGCTGCAGTAGCTAGATCTATAGCTTTTGCTGGTGCATAAATAATTAGTTACACAATTTCGCAGCTGCCGAACCATGATATACCAATATAGCTGAACACAGCTATCGTTACACACATGTGCATGCATGCGCAGACATATGTACACACAGAGTCTAAGAAATCAGTTCAAAGACTTCAGTGGAAGGGATACTGTATGTCATTTTACATACCCTACGTGTGAAGTTCTTTATTTCAACAGACAGTAAGTGAAACAAACAGCATTGGAAGGATTTGATGCATTTGAGAACTAAAAAAGTGGAGTTTTCTTAATGTGAAATGTTTCTTCAAATGCATTTTTCAACTTTCTGCTAGAGGCTGTTATTTGCTCCTTGTTGAAGAAGTTTGGGGATTCCCTAGCAGAAAGTTTAGTAATGCATTTGAAGAAACATTTCACATTAAGACAACTCCACTTTTTTTAGTTCTCAAATACATAAAACCTTCAGTTACCTTAGCCGGTGTGAATGTTATGTCACATTCAAAAAAAAGAAATTAGTTTTTTTAAAAAGCAGGTTAATCAGGCATTTTGCTGCATAATTTTCTATTTCTAATGTTCTGTAACTGTGAAGAGGTTTACAGATAATTTAAGCAAAAAAAAAAAAAGATACTAAGCCATGATAGCAAAGAATGTCGAATTCAGATTAATCAACCTGAGACACTTGCATCACAGTCTACTGGCACTCTGAGGATTTTTGGTTTCATTTTGTCGAACTTCTACTGTTCCTCTGGAGTTTACAACAGCTTTTAAACCTTACAACCATCCTATGAGGTAGGTAAGACCAAGAAAGAGGTTTGTGTCAAAGACCACCTTTGTGAGTATCATATCTAAGGTAAGATTTTAACCCAGATTCCTCTGTGAAAACCCTACAGTAAAACCTCGCTTAAAGAGCACCTCGCTTAGAGAGCAGAATTTTCTCTGAATGGTTGCCTCACTTAACAAATAAAACCAAACAAAAACTCGTTTAACAAATAAATCTGGGTTCACAATCTCCCCCCCCCCCCCCGCCAGAAGTCACAATTGGTCACTTACAATGGTGTTTCACTTAAAGAGCAAACTCACTTAAAGAGCAATCCTGTGGAACACATTATGCTCTTTAAGTGAGGTACCACTGTACTGTACTTCTCTAATATGCCACCAATCAGATGATGTAGTCCACTTTCAGATCTTGCAGATTCTATATAATTCTGCTATGTAGCAGTACAAAAGAAGTGGGAATGTGTGGTTAAACAAAAAGTCAACAGACATGACAACTCAAGACAATTTCCTGTGCTAAGAAGTAACTCTTACTGTGGTCAAGTAATTTAAACTCATCAGTATCTTGTGTTCAAGCACCTGACCAAGGAACAGCAGGGAGTGGTTGATCTAGTTTGAAACTGTTGTATGCTACCATTTATGAGGAGCCAAAGAATCCTTTAAAGTACTCTGCAATGCATTTCTTTGCTCCAACGTTTGTCCAAGTGAACTGCCAATTGTTCTGCTTGGTGAAAAACCAGGGGACTGTAGCTAGACCGGGCATGCTCACTTCCAGCACTGCTCAAAATACAAACATATCATCTACTTAAGGGGCAAGAGTCTCTATGTCCATTAAAAAGTAAACTTTCCTGACAAACAGCAATGCAACATAACGGAGGAGGAAGTTGGCATACGCCAGTCAATAAAGCACATCTGATAAAAATACCATTCTCGCCACTTCATTGACCTAAACAGAAGAACATCTACAATTCAACACCTCTCTTCATCTCAAAATGACTTAACAATACCTCTAAGAACAGATCTCTGTTCTGTTAACTGGGGAGAGTTCTCCCTGGAGTGCTAAACCTGGAAGGATAAACATTTTGACCACACAGCTATCAAACAAAGCAGAAATTGATTCTTGCCAGGTTTGGAATGTGACAGAGTCTCACATGATGAATTTTACCTTTGACTTTACAGAAAAAAGACAGAAAAGCCAATATGTCCTTGCTGCAATAATTAGGCGGGACAGTCTTCTTCTAGCAACCGGGTTTGGAGGTAATTGCAAATAAGACTAACTTGCTTAAAGCAAGAGCAGTTTTGTTTCAAGTTATCATTCTGAGCAAAAAAAAGTGGTCCTTATATTCAACAGTTCACACTTCACCATTAAAATTGTACATATCCCTGTAGCAATACACAACAGCTGGTCTGTGCTAACTCTTCTCTTTTTTTGGTTCATCTATCAAATGCTACCTTTCAATCCACACCTACAATTTCTACAGAGAGGTAAGGTATTTGTCTCCATGAATTAACGAAGGTAGACTTCTGAATAAAGGAGTCCTTCGGCAGAAATAGCATCGCCAAGACCCACAGTCCGCAGTGGATCTTTGCACACAAGGACAGGAGTGTAATAGAATGTGATCCCATCTCTATGCCATTCTGACACTGGCTTGCCAGGCACTAAGGAAATTTTAGAGCCATCTTCCATCTGAGAAGTAACAAACTCCAGTGGTGCCTTCAGGAAGACTCGGCTAGCATCAATGGTTTCAGTGGCACAGGCTTGTGTCCCTGCTACTCGCGCACCAGCAGCAACAGCTGACACTTGGTTGGCCCAGTAGCCATCCACAGTAGCTAGGATGTGGTAGGCCAAAGTGTGAAAGTGGATACGAGTAAGATCTGATGCCTTCTTGGAAGTCCTTCCATGTTCTTTCAAGATCCAGAAGAGGATGTCACTGACAATACCCACATCAGGGACACCATTCCAGGAATCGAGTGAGGCAAAAGGTCCGGAAGCTGCTTGACTGAGGAACAGCAACTCCTGCTCATTCAAGCCAATGGAGTCCACAAGAGGAAAGACCTGCTAACAGACAGAGTAAGTGATAGGTTGGCATTGGAGAGAACTTGTGCAGAAAATCAGAATATGACAAGAATATATAATAATAATAATTTCATGTCAGAAATTATTCTGGGTTGAAAGGATTTTTGCAGGAGAAACTCCACTCAGGGAACACCCAAATGAGGCTCTTTTCATGTCCCCTTTCATGGGACAGAGACAGGCACTTAATCCGTCATGCAGTACCTGGGTTTCGAACTGCAGACTTGCTGGTCTTCCAGCAAACAAGGTGAACTTCTTAACCACTGAGCCACCACAGCCCAAGTATATATATGAACCAGTACATGTAAAGTTGTGAGTATGTACAGTGAGTCTCTATAGGTGGAACCAACAGGTTTTTCTTGCCCCTGCCTTCTTCAAGGAGAGAAGCTAACAATTTGCTGCTGGCTCTACCCTTCCATTGATCAAGACATTTCATTAACTGCAAGACTAGACGGTACCCTTTCATTTTCATTACCTGATATATGATCTCAATCATGAGTTCTGGGTCGGTCATGCTGGCCAGTTCCAGATGTACAGGAACATCTGTGGGAATGTCAGAAATGGAAGCTACAGCCTGGAGAAAGCGGGGGGGGGGGATTATATTAGAAATAACAAAACGTGGAAGACTTAGCTCAACAAAGTGTTATTACATATATAGCAGATATAGCCATTTTAAAGATAAACATTTCATTATCTTTTTTATTTTGCTACTTAGCAGCTTTGAATGCTACTTTTTAGCAAACAAATGAAGTATAAATGTGATATTTTTCTAAAGGTGCAATCTTACACACTTGTAACAGGTCCCTTAACAATGTTTATTTTCAATTAGACATATACAGAACTGCACTAAATCAAAACTTCAAGAGTGCCCTTTGTACAGTGACAAAATGAATAGACTGTAACCAATGTCCCCACACTGTATAGAAGTACTGGGTTTTGTTTATTTTAAGCCACAAAGAAACACCTTGGAAGAAGAGTTCAGAGGAAAGCAAAACACTCTTGCTCTTACCTCAAGAAGTCTCTTCTCACGAATCTCCTTGGTCTGTCCCTCCATCATATGCAAACCTGACAGCACCACCAGGTCTGGTTGGAATTCCTCCAGACTGGACACAAATACCTCAAGCATATTCATTGCCCCGTTAGATAAGTCATGTGAGAAGATGAAGCGGTTGGCATTCGGAGCTTTAAGCTGCCCCCAATCTTCACCTGAGGGGGGGGGGGGAACCAACACACAATTACGTGGGATTTCTACAGATACTTCTATGCATCAGTTAGAACTACAGTAAAACCTCATATAACACTAAAACCTGGTTCCACAAGTCTTCGTGTTATATGATTTTTAGTGTTATCTGATCCTCTATGGGATCCATAGAGATACATTGTAACCACACAGGCTTTCGCGGTTGTTATCTGAAGCATCCCATAGGATCTTAATGTTATCTGATGCAATTCTTCCCCCCAGATTCCTTGATGTTATGCGATTTTCGTGTTATTCGATACTAATGTTATATGAGGTATTACTGTATTATAGTTTCACTTGATCACATTATTAGCAAGAAAACAGCAAATCATTCCCTTATTGCATCACATAGGACAGGCTTTCTTGTTGCTCGTATTTCCTCACCGTCTTCTTCCTGCACAGTGTAATTTCCTGCACCGAACCATTTTCAGGCATTACTATTTCTTCATCATCACCTTACTAAAAACAGTGTTGCAAATCCAGGCATTTGGGACTACAGAGAAGCACAACCAAGCCCCCAGAAGAATCCCCTACAACACCAAGAAGATGACTTCTATGGAGGTCACTTTCTCCCAGGACACTTTAACCCTGTGGCCTCCACATGACTTTTGCTCTCATTGTAATGCACGATAAGAAAACTGAATGAGAAAGGGTTCTCAGTTCTTATCATTCAAGGCAAGAATTTATAATTAGATCAAAGGAATTCTGGAATATGGGCTCTATCCTGATTCTTTTTTCAGGAACCATGAGTTCAAACACCTGAACTCTTCAAATACTTGAAAGATAATCATAAACAGTAAGGGAAGGATCTGTTCTCCATCATTCCAGAGTGCAGGATGTGTAATAACGGGCTGAAACTACAGGAAGTCAGATATTGGCTGAATATTAGGAAAAACATCTTAACAGTTAGAATAGTACACAGTAGAACCAACTGCCTAAAGAGGTGGTAAGCACTCCAACACTGAAAGCATTCAAGAGAGAATTAGACAACCATCTGTCATATCTGCTTTGATTCAGGTTCCTCCATTGAGGAGGGTGTTGGACTCAATGGCCTAAAGGGCCCTTTCCAACTCAGTTATTCTATGATTCTATGAGTTTGATTTTCCACTTTTTAGCAAGCAAACACACTGCAGTATAATACGGTAGAAGTACTGCGGGAAATATGGGCTGTACTGAAACAGCTCTGGTTCAAACCAAAAGCAATGTTTCTGAAACCTTACATGCAATGCCTAGGTCATCTTTTCAAACACAGTACAGTATCAGTATTACCACTTCCTCCTTCCCTACAGCTGAGGCTAAGAGATACTCAGTGGATTTACTATAAAGAACCAAACATGTGGCTTAACAACTGAAAGACAACTCATTTTTGTAACCTTGCTAACAGCTTGTTTAATAGACCAACAGGGTTTTTATAATTTTTCAGTGGATCATACCTGCTTGGTACTCCAAAATAAGGTGAAATTCATCTAGCTCTTGCATTGATTCAGGAGGAACAATTACATTTTCATCAAGCAGTTCATGGAGTTTAGGACCAATTGGGCCACACAGAAGAACCTACAAGGCAAAAATGTGATAATATCTTATGTTTAGTTTCCTTTTCTAATGATATACAGGGATATAGTCCCCCTATTCAACCTTTGTTATCATTGCTGTCTAGTAACCCCAAGTTTGAATTTAGACTGAAAGATCCTTAGGACAGTAATCTGTTATTTGGTTACATTAATACATAGATAGCACCATGCACACTGACATTACTATGTAGACAGTGACTGACTAATGCAAAGAATTGCAAATGCTTCCCAAAATAGTTAATCCTTCAATGTTTAAACTATTGAGAATCTAGGCAAATGTAACATTAATAAGGGAGAATATGGGACACTTTTGACATGACAAGAACATTTCTAAATAGAACTTAAAAGGCAGTGAGGAAGAATTCATCTTACAATCCAAACCAGGGGTTCTCAACCTTTTAAAGTAATGGGCTCAGACGGCTGAGTGGCCTGATTTGAGGTCCCCCCCCCCCGCTGTAAACACTGCTGTAAAACACATCCACTTCTGGTGGTGGCATTGGTCTAATGATTTGGCATTTTGGGCTGGGTCTGGCCCGTGGGCTATAGATTGTCCACCCCTGCTCCAAACAGTTAGGCAGAGGTTATTTAAGGCCTTGTTTCTAACTGCTCTTTGCTCCATGTCTGTTCACATTTGCTCAGTGAACATATCTTCCCATACTCTCCTTCTATGCTGTAGCTGCTATTTTCTTTGCCACATAAAGCTTCTGAGAGTCAACGGTCTGATTTTTAAAAAAATTAAAATCACACACTTTAACCCATACATGCATCATTCAGCTAGAGATAGTGGTAGTTAATGCAAATTACCATGTCATAAAGCAATCTGCATGACTGTCCTAGTTCATACGTGTTTACTTATTAAACATATATTTCTGCAGAATACTATCTGTGTTCTTTAGTGCCTTACAAAAAAAATCATAATTAAAAAGGAAGCCATAGTTGTGCCTCAAGAGACAGCCGCTGAAATGTATTACAAATGGTATCAACAGCATCTGTAGGACATGAACTAATATGTTAAAAAAAACTATGTGGATGCACACTGGGTAAGTGGAGAAGACAAAGCAGATATTATACATAACATTTTAAAAAAGGAGAATCAATTTGAAGAGAAAGCATAGTTATAAACAAATCAATGAGGTCTGCTGTTGTCATCCTTACCTTCAGGTGTGGATTAGCTGCAAATTTCTGGCCAATGAGAGCAGCATTACCTCCCACATATAACTGTAAAACAGTGGAAGCACACATTTGACTTGCAATTTCAACACAGCTGACAGAATAGCATTCTTTTGTGCAGTTGGTATCTGCCCCAGTCAGAAATATAAGTACAGTATCTCCATGAAATAACAGAGCCCCATAATTTAACATAAGAAAACGGGAATGGGGTGTTATTGTAGGGACCACATGCCTACCCATCATCTAAAGGAAGTCTCCAAATTGTGCCCATTTACGAGAGAGAGAGAGAGAGAATAACAAATAACAGAACCTAAATGATCAAACAGGCAAGCAATAAATTTTATCCACTTTGTAGTATGGCAGAGGCACAATACAATGGGTCACACAAACATGAAGAATCTGTTTCAAATGAACTAATGTACCTGCGCTCCAGGATACTTCGAAGCAGTTTGTGCAATTTGATGGAACACCTGTGCATTACTGAAAAAGCGTTCTGCAGCAGCTCCTTTACCCATAAAGTGGATGAAGGCTTCTTTCAAATCTGTTGTGGAATGCAAGACTGAATGGTCTTGTCCTGGCCCAAAATCTAGACCAAGGGCCTGCAGCAATTTTACTCCAGAAAGGACAACATCTACACAGGCATTGACACTGTATGAAAAGAATAAAAAGGTACAGTCTAGACAAGCTCTCGTGAACAAAATGTAATAAAGATCCTTTGGGATGTGCTTAAAGCATGCAAACTGAAGATTTTAAGAGAAAAAAACAGGGAATCATTTTGGTACCATCACCCTTCCCTATGGACTTCGCCAGGGCCGCTAGTTCTCAGGGTTGTCAGGTTACCATAGCAGGATAACCTGGCCAGACTGACAACTGGTGATTTAAGAGGGAAAATCTGTTCCATTACATTTTTTCCAGGCTTACCTATCTGTTGGGATAATAACAATCTTACATGCATTAACACTGGTAACACATCAGACAACAGGATTCTGGCCTTTGTATGTTACTTTGAATATACACAAAATTCTTCTTCCTCACCACAAAGAAAGCTAGGGTATCTGATCTCACCTTTCTGTTTCTTAATTTCTTTACAGTAATAATTCTCAAACTTTAATCTAAGGAATCCCCGGAATCCTCAGGACCAGGAATGACAGATTAGCTTCCCTGCAAGATAGCTTGTTCACCCCTATTTGATCTTCCCTTCTCATGTGCAATGATGCACAAGTGTGTTTGGTTTAACTTCTTGTTCCCAATCATTCTGTTTGCACAAGACAGCTGTACGGAATGGCAAAGCCTTCTAACCAGTAATATGCAGCAAAATAAACACCCTGGAATATTCGGCAGATTGAACAAGCAGGGCTCTTCAGCAGGCAAGATGGTTTGGAAAGGGCCCAGAGACTACGCCCAGGGTAACCCAGATAATGTCATACAGTCACTCACCCGACAGCAACTCGATTCCACTGCTTGACAGGTTGGGTAATAAGTGCATCCCAGGCTGCTGCCATCCTGCTCTCCGGGGATGGAAGATCACCCTGGACATTGTACAGGAAGACACCTGAGAGATACTGCAGCACAGAGTCAGGACGCTCAGGGTCCAGCAAGTAAATGTAGCCTGTAGCAAGGGCCAGCAAAGCCACACACACCGATTTGTGCCACATCGTGAATTTCAGAAGTTGAGACGAAGATCGCAGCAGGGTGGAAAATTTATATGGTCATTTTCCCCAGCTTTGGCCGAAATAGACTATTGCTTTCCTCCATCATTGCCAGTTTCGACGATTCTTTTCACCATCTATAAAGAAATATTTAGACATGAGTGTTACGAGTTTCTGCAGCAACTCTAAATACAGGCTGTTACAGTTTTCTAGCTCCTTTTTCTCCCCTTCCTTCCCCCTGTGCTTGGTCAACTCTTCCTTTTTCAAAACCCCATTTCTAAGCCACAGTATTGCATATCTATGTGACTCAATGGCTTCCACAGAATGGCCAATAATGGGGAACAAGGGGATATTTGTATTTGTGACATTTGATATTTGTATTCATGACACTTGATTATATTTGCAATGTTGGACTGTATTTTTTGCTATTATATTGCTACTGTTATTTTGCTATTATATTGTTATATTTTCATATTGTGTGTTATTTTTTCCTTATTGTTGGACTTTGTCGATTGACTGTATACAGTACTAATTATGTTGTACACCGCCCTGAGTTGGTTACACCAAGTAGGGCGGTATAGAAATCTAATAAATAAATAAATAAAGCTCCCAGTTTCAGGGCCAGATGACCATTTTGTCCTTCCTCCACCACATGGCACTTCCTGGTGTGGTGGTGGTGGGCACATGAAGTGGTGCTGCGGGCTGCATCCGGCCCACTGGCCGTAGGTTGAGAATCCCTTTACTATTCTCTTTCCTACCCAACTTTACAATGAATGGGTGCCACTTCTCAGCCTCCCGCCCCATGAACATGCCTCTCCTCCTCCTCCTCACACAACAACCCTCGAGGGTAGGACAGGCCTAATATAAGGTCGTTTAGGAAGGGGCACAACATGGGAATGGGATGGATGGGTGGGAGGGCTTGAACTTGCATCGTCCCAGCCCCAGAAAACCACTCTAACCACTGCCAATACCCTCACCTGAGGTCTCCTCGGAGAGCCGATCCGGGGGAACGCTTCTGTGGGGCAGGCGCCCCCCTCCTGAGGCCGGGGACCCCCTTTGACTCGCCGGGGCAAAAAAAGCGCGGGCTCGCTTTTTTACCTCAGCTGAGGGAACGGACTCAGGCCTTGGCTTGGAGACCCCCGCCGGCCCGCCTCCACGGGCTCCTCCGCCTTGCCCCGGACTCGCCTCCCCGCCGCCGGGTGTTGGGATAACGGCCACGTCTTCCGCCTCGGAAAGGGGAGGCCTCGGCTCTACGCTATCGGCGTAAGTGCGGTTGGGGAATAGCGCGGTGCCTCTACGTCTCCGCGCGGCTGCGTTATCTCCCTTGAGCGGGCACGCAAGCAGCCGTTACAGGGTGAGCGTGAAGATTCGAAGTCTCCTGAGCTGCCAATCAAGTGGCCTGTACCAACAGTGATACGAAAAGGGGGGACGGGACGGACGGAATAAACTCAGCGGTTTGTGGAAGGTTTCTGCGAGTGGACTGATCCGAGAATAAAGCCAATGGAATGGAACAGAGTTGGAACGAACCATCTGGAGAGGGGGAAGAAATGGGTGGTGGAATGTACCAAGAGGAGCTGCGCTAGGGTGGAGGCATTGATGTATATTTTTTTTCCTTTAGTAATCTGGAGATGTTGTTTTTTTTGCTCTTTTGCCTGCAGGGTGTGGAAAAGGAAACATAGTGAAGATTTTATTTATTTATTTATTTATTTATTTATTAAACTTATATCCTGCCCTTCTAGGAAAAACTTTCCTACTTTTACAGCATAAAACTCAAAAATACAAACTGACACAAATATTAAATTTTTCATATAAACCCATCAAATAAAACCCAAACACTCTAATAAGTACGCCTGTTTTGGATAGAGAGTCAGTGGTTTGATGGATGGATAGATTATTCTGCCACAAAAGCCTTGAAGGAGGTTTAAAGAGTGTGAGCGTTTTATTCTCTTTTGTTTTAATTTTCAGGAGGATTTGTTTTAATTTTCAGGTGGAGCGCCTGCCTCGATCCCACCTCCTGCCATACCTGGTACAGTGGAACCTCTGTTAACAAATGGCTCAGTTAACATTAAAAATCGCATAACAAAAGGAAATCCATAGAAAATAGTGGCATGGTTTACGGATATATTTTTTTTCTGGAACGGATTAGTCAGTTTGCAATGCATTCCTGTAAGAAACTGCATTTTGGTTAAAGTATTTTGTTTTCTGATGCATTCCTATGGGAAATTGCATTCGATGCATTCCTATGGGGAATTTGGTTAAAGTAATTTTCGCTGTAAGAAGCGTCCCGAACACATTAATTACATTAACCAAGGTTCCACTGTAGTTTGAAAGCAAGAAATTGCAAGTAGATACAGTCAAACCTCGCATAAAAAGCATTTCGCTTAAAGAGTAACTTGCTTAAAGAGCAGCATTTTCTCTCAATGGTCGCTTCGCTTAACAAATAAAAGCAACCAAAAACTCGCTTAACAAATAAATCTGGGTTCGCAATCCCCCCCACAATTGGTCACTTACAATGGTGTTTCGCTTAAACAGCAAACTCGCTTATAAAGAGCAATCCTGTGGAATGCATTATGCTCTTTAAGCGAGGCACCACTGTAAATAGGTGGTACCACATCGGTGGGAAGATAACAAAAGTTCACGCCTGCCACATGTCCACAGAAACGTCTGCAAAATGCAGACAGCACTGGCTCTTTGGCTATAAACAGTGATGAGGACTGAACCCTAGAGTCGTATATGACTGGCTTTTGAGCAAAGGCAACCTCCTTTACCTAGGGGACAGGACATTCTGGAGACCTGTTATTCATAGGGTCTCCTGCCCCCTCCCCAGAAGGTTTTTCGCCCTTTTGTGCTGCTAATGCAAATATATCAGCTGCCTGGATACCAATTTGCTTTCTCCATAACATCCTCAATCTGGGATCATTCTAGGACACAGGGGGGGGGGAATGTTTTCTAGGGGAAAAAATTGGCTTCCCACCCAGCTGCTGCTATTTGGGATTCAGCATCTTCCTCTGGACCTCCAGAAAGGAACATTTCTGAAGAGTCATCTTGTTTTGACTGCCAACACTTTTGATACAGCTTGTTCCCTTCAAGCAGGCAAGAGAAAAGTCAGTGTCATGTCAGACTGCAAGCACAAGAAGAAGAAAATAACACAACTATCATTTTCCCTGGAGGGAAATGACTTATTCCACACACTGTGTTGAAAGAGAGCTTTATAGCTGCTATGGGCAGCCAATAAGAACTAAGTGGGTCTTAAATCAAATCAAGCAGTGGAAACACCCAAGCACAAGGTATCATACTTCTGGTGCATTGCAAGAAGGCAAGAATTGCTTGAAAAGACTATAGTGCAGTGATGGCAAACCTTTTAGAGACCAAGCACCCAAACTCAATAGGCTGCCATTCGCGTCACAAAGGGGCGGGGTGAACTCTGTGCTGGGGGGAGGGAGGAAACACTCCCATTGGGATGCTGGGCAGAGGGGGCAAGGCGAACTCTGTGCTGGTGTGTTGGCACACATGTCGACAGAAAGGGCTCTGAGTGCCCCCTCTGGCATACATGCCATAGGTTCACCAACACTGCTATAGACCCGAGGAAAGATGTTCATGTAGACCTTTTGGAGAACATTAACTCATAATACAGTACTGCCATAAGTCAGAAGCATGTCGTTGTTGGCTGCAACTCATATCCGATAATGCATTTTCCCCCAAAGCAGGAAAAATGCCATTGGTGTGAATTTGTTAAAGGTGGATTCCAGTTTGCCATGAAGTGACCCACACAGTATGATTACGGAGTCATCTCCGGCAGCACATATGAAACACAACACACAGGATTTAACACCGGGACTGCAATGGACTGCCACAGCCTTGAGAAGCTCAAGGTTACAGACTTTCAAAGTCCTTCTCTAAGAATGGATTTGAGTCTGAATCTCTCCACTCCTAATTCAGTACTCCAACCACAAACTTTAGATCCAGAAGCAAAAGTTATAGCCTTCAATGTAAAGAATCCCAGGCCCCTATGTTTGTTTATCTAAACTAATGGTTCTCAACGTGGGGCACATGCCCCACAGGTGGCACAGTGGTTAAACTTCTGTCCTGCAACCAAAGGGTTGCAAGTTCAATCCTGACAAGGGCTCAAGGTTGACTCAGCTGTCCATCCTTCCAAGGGCAGTAAAATAAGTACCCAGGTAGTTTGGGGGCCAAATGCTAATTAACTTCTGAACTGCCCAGAGAGTGCACTAAGTGTAAGTGTGATTGCTTTGCTTTACTTCAATTCCCAGGAGCCTAAGTGAGTACATTGGCTGATCAGTGCTTTGGGGAATTAACTTAGGCTTCTGGGAATTGAAGTCCAAAAACCAAAGGTTGAGAAACACTGTTCTAAACTGAATGGAGCTTAGAGCAATTCCACATAAAAAAATCTATTTATGGTGGAAGGAAAATCATTTTGCTTCCACTCAAGAGAGACAAAACCCCTTGCCAAGCTACAGCAAATTATGCCCACCCGAGTAAATTCCATCACTTGCTTTTTTATATACGCAAGACGAACAGGTGTCTCTGCAGAAGAAGAAAGGGAAAGCAATCTGCCAGCACAAGTGGCAGACAAAACAGTGAGATGACTTTTCAGGCTCGGGCATCACTTCTGAGCTCAGCATGGCTCTTTGTAGACAAGATAACTTCAGACAGGAATTCCAGCAGGGATTTGCTCATTTGTAACTAATCAGGAAAGTCAGTTACAATATGTGTTGCTCAAGTGTCAGTGGGTGACTCCAATTTCAGGGGTGCTGGAAATCCACTTTAGATTTTCCTCTGCATTTAGAGGAGCTCTCCAAAGTGCTGAATACTATCTGCAGAAATAGGTTCCTCACCTCAAAACTGTTGTGATGTACCTTGATCTCATGGCAATGCAACAAGGCCAAAATTCTATTAATAGTTTATGCTTGCACAGAGAAATTGCAAAAGTATTGGCAACAAATGTATACTCAGTAATGAGGTGCTGGTTGAGTTCTTATGCACCAAGACTCACTCAGTTTCCATTAGGCAAGTCTGAATCAGCAATAGGATTCTGGCCATATAGCTATGCCACAGGTATACTATTGAAGCACATGCAACTGTTAGAAAATGAGTAGTAGATCCATGAACCGCACAGACCAACTGTAGTGCCTGGACTGCATTCAGGACAGAACTACAGAAAAGGCAACATTTTTAGCAGCCATCTGTAGATGGTTTGACTGGAAATTGTGTTGCACAATTATGCAAATGATGTAACTTTTGAAAGCAAATTGCTGCTGCTGCAAGTTATGAAATCTCTATAGGTATTGTCTCTTGCGTACCTTGTGTGCAACAGTCAATGTCTATGGAAATTTCTTAACTTATGACAATTTGCACCTAAAATACACATTGTTTGCATAACTGTGCAACAGGATTTCAGCCTATAATTTTTTAAAAAAATTGTGTCAGACGCACACAAACGTGCTTTCTGTGCTGAAAGGATTTATGTTGGAGGAACTCCGCTCATGACACCTAAATGGGGCTCCTTTCAGGTCCCCAAGATCTTTTCCCACCGAAGTGGTCCCTATTTATCTACTTGCAATTTCTTGCTTTCGATCTGCTAAGTTGGCAGGAGCTGCGACAGAGACAGGCACTCATTCTGTCCTACAGTACTCAGGTTTTGCACTGCTGATTTGCTGACCTTCCAGCTAGCAAGTCGAGCTTCTTAACCGCTGAGTCCCTATATATAATACCGCCTGAAGAGGGGACTCTGATGCCAAATCCAAAGTTCATGCTGAAACAGACCGTCTTTCAGATGCTCCAGTTCCAGGTCATTTTGGGCTGATAGGTGGCATTTTCAGTTCCTTTCTGAAACAAAATATCGATTTGGATGCAGGAGTGACATTCGTTTCCCTAACTGCCGATCAGAGTACAGTTTCGTGCAGACACTTCTTTTGCTTTGAATTGCCTTTGAAATAATCTCTTTGGGTGGTTGGAGATAACAGCAGAAGGAACTTGCAGACTTGAATGAGTACGCCCTGCAGGCAGCATCCGACCTCAGGGCTAAAGGTTTCATTGCCTGGCATAAGGTTATGTGAACAGCATGAGGGAAATGTTTTTTAGAGTTCAGATCCAGTTTCAAAGTCAAGGATCAAGCATGGTTTGATTTGAGTCAGTAAAGATGTAGGTGAATTCCTCCTGGCAGTCAGCTGTGGAGGATGCTGGAGAAAATGAAGGAAGAGACTAGAATTTAGTCTTTTGTGTCCAGATAAAACTTTACATTGCCAAAATGAAACCAACTTCTTGACTTTGTTGTCAGCCAAAATTAATTCTTCATCAGTATGATGTTTCCAGTAGTAATCGGCAGACCAGTAAATGACCCAGATTCTGGGTCTCTCCACATTCACACGGCATGTTGTTATCCACCAGCAGACTCCACTTGAGCATGTTGGTCTTGCATTTAGGGACTCCAATCCTCAGCCTGTTCAGGGTCCTCCAAGTGACGTAGGGGCGGTTGAGTTCCTCAGCTATCTCCTCCTTTAATGTTATTCCTTGTCCAGTGAGCTCCTTCCTCCATCTTCTAATTTGGTTTTGCTCTTGTGTACCCCCAAGAATGTTTGTTCTTGCCATAAAGCTCTTCCTGGATCTGAACTGGCAGACTTCCACAGGGAAGGGTAATGGTCCCTAAGTGGATTAAACACTACCCAAATCCATTTTATGGAAGGCAGCAGCTTCGTCCATCCTGGCCTGGGGCCGAGGCGGACTTTTTGCCAAAAGGGTTCAGGACCAGAAAGTAACTTGTGGAACTGGATCAGTGGTATGGATGTCATACTATGATGCAAATGGGAGGCCACTGCATTATATATTGTTCCAAGGACAGTCTTCATGGCTGATCACCATGAGGGGAGCCAATATTCGGAATTGGATAAGGCACTTGAAGAAGAAGAAGAAGAAGAAGAAGAAGAAGAAGAAGAAGAAGAAGAAGAAGAAGAAGAAGAAGAAGAAGAAGAAGAAGAAGAAGAAGAAGAAGAAGAAGAAGAAGAAGAAGAAGAAGAAGAAGAAGAAGAAGAAGAAGAAGAAGAAGAAGAAGAAGAAGAAGAAGAAGAAGAAGAAGAAGAAGAAGAAGAAGAAGAAGAGCCTTGTTCTTTGACAGAACTAATTACAAATGTGGGGTTGCTGGAGACGAAATAGCCCTCCTATCCCACCACTGCTACCAATTTTATGCATTAAATAAAATTTAAGGGACACAAAACCGCATTCCTGACTCAATTCACAATAAAAGGGTCACCGGCAAATGTGCTCTTGGTACTATTCCAAGCATGTTTTAAACTGTTTACATTCCTCTGCAGATATATTTACAGAGCAAAGTTCCTGGTTGACTCAAATAGACGGAGTTAATTTATTCCCCATAGCTACGAGCCACAGATTGACATACCAATCTTATAATTAAGGAGCCAGCTTCATTCTCCCCACCCCCCTTAGCAGAAGTCTCCCTTTAGTCCAGGGTGATGGCTTTCTGATTGCTCTCCATCCTGCTTCCACATTCAAGTGCAGCAGTAAAGTCTCTTTATCGTCCTTGGAGACTTTCCTTTCAAGCAAAAGCATCGAAAACCTTTCTTTCAAGGTCATCGACAGATTGCACATAAAGGGAGCCTGGTGAATATCTATTAGGAGTGAATAATAAAAACCACCGCTTGGCTCTGTTTGATTGTTTCTGTTTTACTTTAGAGTCAGGCCACAGGCTATTTCCACCTTTTACAACTGTTTGCCTTCCAAACAAACCGATCTTCCAGTGTTTCACGCCTGGAATATCAGACGTGGGAATAAAGCGGTGCCAGCTGACCAGTCACGAAATGAAAGCAAGCTAATTTGCCAAATGTGGATTGAGACACATTCCTGCTAGAACAGGGGTTTCCAACCGAAGTCCTGTGGGCCGGATCTAGCCCACAGAGCCATCTCATGTGGGGGCCCCACCCCATCAAGGACATTCAAGAAACAATCCCCTCCAATTCTATGGGCCCCCGCTCTAGCTGAGACTTTCTACTGTGCATCAGCCAAAATCTTTTCAAACCATATTATTGGCAAAAGAAACAAAGTATGATGGAAGTCTTCAATTTGGTCTTTAACATCTTCTCTTCTTTTAAGCCCAGACTTCTTGTCTCCTCAGCACTAAAATTCTAGCGTATCTTCCTTGGGGTTATAAAGAAAAATGAAGAAAAGGTGTGCTAAAAAGGAAACCTTGTGCTATTTTTTTATTAGCTGTCAGTTTTTCCTCTAGAATTCCTCCCTTTGCAGCGACTGAAAATCAAAGAGCTGTAACTCCAGGGAAGGAAAACTGCCCTCCAGAAACTCTTCATAAAACTCACAATCTTTTTCAGTATAAACTGCAGTAAATTTCACCTTCATGGCTGAGATACAGCAGAGCATAGTCCCTAAAGAAGGAATCTGTGCACAATTATATTGCTGCCTCAGCACTGGGATTACAAACTGGTGCTTACATTACCTGTAACTAATTACTTTTATTGTATAACGAGGGTATAATGAAGTACCCTCTCAAAAATAACTCAAGTGAGAACAGTTCTCTCTCACACACACAGACTCACACAGACAGACAGACACACACGCATGCACGCGCACACATGCATGCACGCGCACACACGCATGCACGCACACACACACACAACTTGTTTGCATACAACCAGTTACATTTTCTAGTAATTTTTGTAACAGAATTTGCAGGACCTTTGTATAAAAATATTAGGTGGGATCCCCCCCCCCCCGGGTTATGCCTCTCTTTAATCAATCAAAGGGTTTCTTTCCTTTTAAATGGCAATGAAAACCTGGCTGGCAGGTCTGGTCTGGGGAGTGGATGGTTCAGTTTCCCCAGCCAGTTGGATGGTTTGACCCCCAGTACGTCCAAGTTATAATACCTAGCTTTTAATTAAGTTTTTAAGCTCTTTAAAGTTTTTAATTTTTTAAAGTGTTTTTAAAATTGTTGGAAATCACCCTGGGTCCCTTTGGGGAGGAGGACGATAAACAAATATAAATAAATAAATAAATAAATAAATAAAATGGGAATGCAACAGTGTTTTTAATGTTAGCAGTGAGTTCTTTCTCACAGTGTTTGGGAATTTTGTTTCGTATCAAATAATGAATTATTTTTAAAGATTCCCAATTTCCGCTTAATTGTTTTGATCCCCAAATGATACAAACTGTAGGAACATGTTACCAAGACAGGCTATAGGGACATGATATACTGTAAGTTGAATATCAGGGGGGGAAATCTCCTTAATGGTTAGAGCGGTATGACTGGAACCAATTGCCTCTAGAGGTGGTGAACAATCCAGTCCTGGAAGCATTCGAGAGAGAATTGGACAATCATCTGTCATAAGTAAGTACTTTGATTTGGATTCTGGCATTGAGCAATTGTCAACTGTCCATTCAATCCTCTTCTTATGGGGATTGGGGCAACTCAGGCAGCAAAATGTCTTTAAGGCCATCCAAGTTGGTATTCATATGAGGTAGTCATATCGGTCTATCCTGAGTCTCTCAACACTTAGTCCAGGAGTTCCCAATCTTAGGTCCATGGGCCAGATCTGGCCCATGGTGCCATTTCATGTGCCCCCCTCCAAGGGCATTCGAGAAACATAATCACCATCCCTTTGAAGCTGTTGGGACAAAATGGCCACCCCCATCAAGCAGGCAGTGCAAAATGGCCATCCGGCCTTCGAAGCTGACTGAGAGAGTGTGACCCGGCCCTCTGCTTGAAAAGTTTGGGAACCCCTGACTTAGTCCTATCAGTTTAACAACAAAGTGTTTCATGGAGTATGAGAGAGGGCGTTTAGCAACTTTCCATCTAGCCTGGGGCCAGACATCATTGCCCCATGGATTGCAAAATGACTGCTCAAAGGGAAATATAAGGTTAATTAAACCTATTAACCTATGAAACCTATTAATTAAAGTTAAGTAACCATTATTAAGTGAGGCAATTATTACACTTTGAATTGTTTGCTAGACCCCTCCCAAAAATTCCCCTCATGATCAGCATGTTTCACAGCCAAAACTAATTACTCAGGCCAAAAGTCTGAATTAAAAATAGATATCTTAACACAGGTTGGTTTCAGGAGCCTTAGAAGAGGATGAAGGTTTGGATTATTGGTAGTTATGTGTGTGTTTGTGTTTTTGTGGACATATGGCAGGCATGACTAGACACCGGAGCGCATGGAACGCTGTTACCTTCCCACCAAAGTGATCCCTATTTATCTACTTGCAATGTCTTGCTTTTGAACTGCTAGGTTGGCAGGAGCTGAGACAGAGACGGGAGCTCATTCTGTCGTGCAGTACTGAAACATGGAAGTATATTAATCCCAGTAAGAGAAGCTCCCTGGTCCCAAGGATTATGTGTTAACCATACCCAAACTATTATTTATGGTAGGGGTTCTCAACCTTTCTAAGATGGGGGCCGGATCACGCTCCCTCAGACAGCTTTGGGGGCCGGACAGCCATTTTGCCCTTTCTCCACCACATGGCACTTCCAAGTGTGGTGGAGGCAGTGGGGCCCCCACATGAAATGGCAGCATGGGCCGCATTTGGCCCATGGGCCCCAGGTTGAGAATTCCTGCTTTATCGCCTTTCTTATCTAGGATGCACAGAAACAGATAAAAAGGATTAATTCTTAGCACTCTTACTCAAGTTACAATTCCCATGATGGTTTGATAATTCACTGTGTCAAATCTGGTATAAAATTTCAGGGTAGACATACACCGTCTCCCCATTTCTCCTCCTCCTTTCTATTTCTATGGTGCCATTGGTGCTATTCGTATTAATTCAGTCCATGACCCACTTGTGGATTTTGTGCCCACTGCTGTTAATGAGCAATCTTGTGAGCTCCTGTTAAGGATGTTCTGGCTAGCGAACATTAAAGGTATGGCCCTGTGAGACCATTGGGAAGCTGAGAGAAGCAGGCTATGCTCAGTGCACTGTGATTTCTACCTAGGGAAGCCCGTTTGACGCTAAACATCATAATTAGGCATGCCTCCAGGACAAGAACAAGCCACAGCATTGCCACAGTTCAGGGACTCTTTTATTAGGAAGGCTTTATCAGAGGAACGCATTCCAGGCAGATTGCTTACATACTCGGCAGACCAGGTTATTAGCTATGATCCCAGTTTGGGGTGGTTTTTAATTACTTTGTAATCTGCTGTTAATGAAAGAGAGCGGCTACGCCAACCCCCAGCCAGAGTTCCTCTCATTTCATTTCCCCGATATAGCTCGCAAACTGCTGTATTGTTTCATTGAGTAACGACAGAAGAAATGGGGCGACTCAAGACTGAATGACTAGGAGTCCCTGTCAGATTTAGCAGCTTCCACTCTTCATTTATTTGGGGAATATCTGTAGCTTCAAATTAACTGGATGTCTGTGTTTCAAAGTGAAAGACTGGAGTATTCTTCTCTGGCCAGTGATAGTTTTTGGAGGTAACATTCTGCTCAGCTTTGCTTTGCAGAAATAAAAGCACCAGGGACATGTAGTATTTTCCCGGCATTTGCTTTTGCCAGTGTATTATTAACAAAGAAAAAAGTGTGATACATTCTCTGCGGTGGCGGCAGCTGCAACTTGATCCGAGTTTTCCTGCCCCAGGGCATCAGGAGGCCTGGTTAGCAGTTCAAAACCGGAGTACTGCATGACGGAATGAGCGCCCGTCTGTGTCCCAGCTCCTGCCAATCTAGCAGTTCGAAAGCAAGAAATTGCAGGTAGATAAATAGTTACCACTTCTGTTCTGTTGGGAAGGTAAACAGCATTCTGTGCCCTTTGGTATCTAGGCATGCCTGCCACATGTCCATGGAAATGTCTGCAAACGCAGACAGCGCTGGCTCTTTGGCTATAAGCAGAGATGAGCACTGAACCCTAGGTACTTTTTTAAAACAAAGAAAATATAATTATGCATGAATCGGAAAGAGAGGCGGAAGATTGCTTGTTGACAAATTCACACTCCGTAAAATACAAAGGCAGCCCAACCTCTGTCCCCATTTCCCACATGATGCCCCCTGGAATTTCATGCCTGCTGAGCAAATAATGCCAGCCACAGAAAACCTGTACCAGGTTGTTTTATTAGAACTACACAATTTTCACTTGTCACCTGACAGGATACCCTGGGTTGCATTTTAGAAGCCAGGCTGTCAGTTATAAAGAAAACCCACCACCACACTTCCTGCTGGGCTCCCTAATTATACCACAACGTGTTAATGAGAGAACACTTTCAAGTCTTGACAACTGCAAAATGCATGTCAGCCTCACAGCCACTCAACATCAAGATCACTCAGGACAAGATGTGTGTCTTGTTTTCAACTAGTTCATTAAGTAATCTAACACTTGACGCCAGAATCCGGGGATGCCGCTTGGATCGAAGCATCTGCTCTTAAGCATCCTGATGTCAAACTGGCCGGGAATGCCTTACAGATCTCTATCGGATGAGGTTACGCCAAAGGGGATGTAACTTTTTTGGGCAGAAATGAACAACACCCTAAGCTTCCAAATACAACACTTGGACATTAAAATTGCACAGTTTTCCTCTGCCCTATTTCAGTATGGTTTATTTCAGGAGTTCTGTGGGCAGGATCTGGCCTGTGGTCCCCCCACCCCTCCAAGGGCATTCAAGAAACAAAATGGCCACCTCCATCGTGCAGGGAGGGCAAAATGGCCATCTGGCCCTCGAAGCTTACTGAGAGAGCATGACCCGGTCCCTGGACTGGAAAGGTTGGGAACCTCTGGTTTATTTATTAATTTTCTTATTCTGGTTGGCATACTTTTTTTTTGTACTTTCATTCCTTCCATCCATTGCTAAGACTTTTCCCCCTATAAAAGAGACTAGTAAAGGTAAAGGTTTCCTTTACTCAAAAGCCAGTTGTATCCGACTAGGGTTCAGTGCTCATCTCTGCATCAAAGCCGAAGAGCCAGTGCCATCTGCTTCTGCAGACGTTTCCGTGGTCATGTGGCAGGCTTGACTAGACACCGGAGCGCACGGAATGCTGTTTACCTTCCCACCGAAGTGGTCCCTATTTATCTACTTGCAATTTCTTGCTTTCGAACTGCTATGTTGGTAGGAGCTGGGACAGAGACGGGAGCTCATTCCATCCTGCAGTACTCAGGAATCAAACTGCTGACCTCTCACCTTCCAGTCAGTGTCTTAGCCACTTGAGCCACTGCAGTCCCAAAAGAGACTACAAGGATGTTATCTTTTTAAAAATCCAAGAGGTTTTTTTTAAATGAAATCCAGAAGCCCAAGTCACAACACCTGCTGATCAGGGCTTATGGGAATTGAAGTCCAAGAACATCTGGAGAGCCAAGTTTGAGGAACCCTGGCTGATATGTATGGCGTGCTGATGAGACCCATGAGGTCTAGCTTTCTTCTTCAGCAGGAACCACAGGATCTCAGGAGGAAGGTGGTTTGATACCCGGCTGCTCCACCAGGACACAAGCCAGGCAGTACCCTTGCAGATACACTTGGGGGCGCCCTGCCCTTTCCATTTCTACTCCCTCTTGGTTATCAAGGCACCCCATTTATGGCTGGAGAGCTCATATTTCATGGATTAGGGGAAAATATGCGCCATAAAACCAGAAAGGAAAAGGCAGAAAATAGGAGTGGAGGATTTGCCATGAAGCTGAGTGATCCCAGAGCTTGTTAAGAGAAATAATAATAATAATGGAGGTCAAGAACAAGGTCTCTTTAGCTAACAGGAGGCAGAAAGGAGTGGAAAGAGAATCTCCCTTCTTTTCTAGAAGGCTTTAAAGGCCAGATGCAGTGGAAGGTTGCTCTAAACCAGGGGTGCCTAAACTTTGTAGCCCGTGGGCCAGACAAGTCATTCCGGGGGCCAGTGATGTGGTTCAGTGGGCCGGTCATGCGGTTTCTCCCACTGGGAGTGGAAGTAAAACGTGCCTTGCAATCTGTTTCACAACAGGATGAGATTGATTTTAAGCTGCCATTTTCTCTGCTTAAATCAGGGGTGTCCAAACTATGGCCTGTGAGCCAAATCCGGCCCCTTATGCCAATTCATCCAGCCCAGTTCCAGTGTTAAAACACTCACCACCTCTTGAGGCAGTTCCACTATCTTACCATTATAACCGTTAAGAATTCCCCCCCTGATACTCATCCTATATCTGGCTCCTTGTAGTGTGAGCCCATTAATGTGGTCAAAATAGTGCATCTTTAAAATTTGGCGGAGGTCCCTCTTCTGGAAGACATCAAGTCTCCTGTTGAAACTTACTGATGCCTTCCAAGTCTCGCAGGCATCGACGGCTGTCGGGATCGCAGTGGAGGTGAATAAATGGAGTTTAATTTTCAATGAAATGGATGGCAAGGACTGGATCTTATTCATTCTCCAGAAGACTGTTGTCGTTTTTCTAAGGCGGCATTTGACATCCACCTCTGCCATCTCCAACTTTGGAATGCCAAAACAAAGCCACTTTCTTGGCTTTGTCGCTGGCCAAAATTGAATCTTCGTCGGTACATGTTTCTGGCAGTAATCGGCAGACCAGCAAATGAGCCAGATTCTGTTTCTCTCCACAGTCTCACAGTGTGTTGTTATCCACCAGCTGCCCCCACTTGAGCATGTTGGCCTTACATTTAGGGACTCTGACCTTCAGCCTATTCAGAGTCCTCCAAGTGACCTGGGAAAGGTTGAGTTCATCAGCCAGGTCCTCCTTAAATGCTATTTCTTGTCCATTGAGCTCCAATTTGATTTTGCTCCTGTATTCCCTACAGCAGGGATTCTCAACCTGAGGCCTGTGGGCCAGATGCAGCCTGTGGCACCATTTCACATGGCCCACCACCGCCTCCATCACACCCAGAGGTGCCATGTGGTGGAGAAAGGGCAAAATGGCCATCCGGCCCCTGAAGCTGTCCGAGGGAGAGTGACCCGGCCCCCGGCTTAAAAAGGTTGAGAACTCTGACCCTACAGGGTTGTGGACATGAACTTCATTAGGCCAGAATTCAATGGGATTGTCAGGTCTGACTCTTCTTTCCCCATCCTCCATCCTCTTCTCCTTCACTCCCTTTGTCTAGTTCCCTTCCCGGATGCAGATTGAATCTGCCATACGGTCCGTTATTTCATTTCTGGGGTTTTCAAGAAGAATGGGGTGGGGTGGGGTGGGGGGAAACACAGCTTATGGCAACCGACCCCAGTCCACGTGGGTGTGGATTTTAATTTGGCACCAGGCTTTCGATTAACCCCCTGCCAGACGGCTCCCGTCACCTTCCATGCCCATCTCCTGGCACCTGCTGGGCCAGTGCTGAGTGCCTGAGGAAATACGGGTCTGCCTAGAGAGATTACGGGGTAGGAAGACGTGGGTTATCCGCCATGCATAGGCAAGGTGGGGAGGAAACGGTCTGCCTTCGCCGTGCCCTCTCTGCTGGGGGAACCCTCCTTCCACCCACCCCGCTGTGCCAACTGGCACATTGCTAATCTCGGAAGGAAGCTGCCAGAATCCTCGCCATGTCAAAAGAATGGCATTCCTTTCCTTTTCATGCAACTGGATCCCTGCCAAACCACACTGACAGGGGGTTGAGATGGAGGAGGGGGGGAAGGAGCAGAAATGAGATGCAGCAAGTGGCAGGCTCAAACGCAAGGACACTTTCCATTGTCCCAAATGCACCAGGGTTTGTCAGCTTTCTCCCAGCGCCGATTTATCCGGCAGCTTGAGATGTGCCTGTATTTCTCTCCATCGATTCCCCAGATTTATTCCTTCTCCCCATTCTCTGTCAAGGTGGTGGTGGGGGCGTGATTGGGTAATGTCTCAGTTTTGACACTTTGGCCACTTAGACATCATCGAGAAGGAGACGTCTGTCATTTAACAAGAAGGCCAGAAGGAAAGCAGTGATTTTCAGAAAACTGCAAGCCCTCATTGATATGCACAGAGGCAAAACGAGAAACTTAAAAAAACAACCCTCAGTTTAAATGGAATCATAAAACATATCTCCAGAGCGGGGAAACCTATGACCAAGTGACCGATGGAGTGGATGAATCCACTATCAAGATGTTGTTGACTGTGGATGGGAAACGTCAGGGGCTGTTACCTCCTTTCTTCTATATCAGAGAGTAAACAAAGCTATGGCACCTTAAAGACTAATTCCTGTATCTTAACATTAGCTTTTGTGGATGAAGTCCACCTTGTCAGACAAGGATCCAGAGAGAGACAGCAGAGATAAAATATGTACATTGGCTGGACATCCATCTCAAAGGTTTGAATATTAGTCAAGGTTTTCTGTGACATTATCAGATTTAAAAGACCACAACTAACAGGTTGCTATATGCTTTAATTTACCCATACTTTCTTTCCAGAACAAACTTCAGTGGATGGTGCCCAGGCTACTTCACAGAACAGGGTGAATAGCTGGCCTCTTGCTAGGTCACTCACACTACACTCAATTAACTCATTAGCAGATGTTAAGTCACTGACCAGGAGGTGGAAGGTCAGCAGTTCAAAACCTGAGTACTGCACGATGGAATGAGCTCCTGTCTCCGTCCCAGCTCCTGCCAACCTAGCAGTTTGAAAGCAAGAAATTGCAAGTAGATAAATAGGTACCACTTCGGTGGGAAAGTAAACAGTGTTCTGTCATGCCTATGTCTAGTCATGCCTGCCACATGACCACGGAAACGTCTGCAGGTGCAGACAGCGCTGGCTCTTCGGCTTTGAAACAGAGATGAGCACTGAACCCTACAGTTGGATATGACTGGCTTTCGAGGAAGGGTGACCTTTATCTTTAATGCCACAATGTTTATTTTGCATCGTCTACTAACCATTTTCAACTCAACAGAACCAACTTGATGACAATAAATCTAAACCTCAACCAGGGAACTTCTGTTATTTCTGTTTGCAAATAGCCACAATGGTTTATAAACTTGTCTGCTATGGCAACCAACCATTGTGTACCTCTGCACTGGATATATATAAAATAGTGCCACGAAGTCTCACTCCTTTGTCTGATGAAGTGGACTTGATCCACAAAAGGTAACATTAAAATACAGCAGCTGGTCCTTAAAATGCCAGAACATTTTTTTTGTCTTTTGTTTTGTTTACTCTCTGATATGTTCGCACAGACTAACATGGCTACCACTTGGAAAATGTCTCCGATCTTCTAGTTCTGGGGTTCCTAACCTTTTCAAGCCAGGGGCCGGGTCACTCTCTCTCAGTCAGCTTCGAGGGCCAGATGGACATTTTGGCCTGCCTGCACGATGGGGTGGGGTTGGGGGCATTTTGTCCCAACAGCTTCAAAGGGGTAGCCATTTTATTTCTCGAATGCCTTTGGAGGAGGTGGAGGGCCACATGAAATTGTTCCATGGGCCCGATCTGGCCCACAGGCCTTAGGTTGGGAACCCCTGTTCTAGTTCCTTATCTTTAAATCAGATTGGGATTAGCAGGTGTTCAAATTGAGGGCGATTTTGGAAGGAGAATTGAACCCTGGCAGTCGTCCAGGGGAAAAAATAATAACAATAAAACTAAGCTACTTTCTTCACACATAGAGTATCTACACAATAAGGTCTTTGTCCTTGGTGGGGTCTTTTCCTGCTGCTGCGACCTCAGAGGTTACATAGATGTTTTGACATGGATTATTTAGACATACATCTCTCAAGTCCATCCCAATAAGCTTCTGGTACTTTCCTCTTTTCCTCTGGTGCTTTCACACTTTGCCATTGTGTTCACTTGCATTTTAAAAACATCATTCTGTCATGGAGTCACACTCCCCTCCGTTTGTGCCTTGAAACCAGATCCCCCCCCCCCATCTCTCCGTCTCTCGTCTCCACCCAATGCAGCCCTTTTAAACATGGGATCAATGGCCTCATTTGACAGCCATGATTAATTAAACCCAGTCCCACCCTTGGGAAATTGATTTGTATCAGCCCCCAACCCGTCTGTACCTGGCTTTACAATCCAATAATGCCCTTCAGTGAGGAGGGGAAGATGATTGACACATCAAAAACAAATTAATTAAGAATCTTAACCTGATAGTAGATTGTGCAACTAAGCAAGTAAGTAAATACACAGGGCCAAATGTTGCCGCTAATAGATCTTATTCTAGAAACGGTATCTCTTAAAGCCAAATGAGTGGGTGGGCTATGTGACAAAGACAGTGATGTGAAAAGATTCAAGGAAATTAATCTCCAAGAAGCCATCCATGCCTCATTAGTAACTGTTGGTGTTCTCCAGTCATGGTCTTTTCTGTCTTGTCTCCTTCTGCTTTCTCCTTTCTACTCCTTCCACAACTCAAACATTTTTCAGAAGCCTTGTAGCAGATCAGTCTCCTTCTTTCATGTCTGGATCAAATTTTAAATGGCCAAAATGAAGCCCTCTTCTTGGTTTTGTCGTTGGCCAAATGTAAACCCTCATCGGTACATGTTTCCAGTACCAGCAGACCAGCAAATCAGCCAGATTCTGTATCTCTCCATATTTACACAATGTGTTTTGTCTACCAGCAGCCCCTGCTTAAGCATGTTGGTCTTGCATTTAGGGACTCCAACCCTCAGTCTATTCTAGGTCCTCCAAGTGACATAGAGGAGATTGAATTCCTCAGCCACATCCTCCTCCTTTAATGTTATTCCTTGTCCAGTGACCTCCTTCCTCCATCTTCTAATTTGATTTTGTGCTTGCATGCCCTCAAGAGTGTATGCAAGAGCAAAATCAAATTATAAGATGGAGGAAGGAGCTCACTGGTCAAGGAAACAGCATTAAAGGTGGAAATGGCTGAGGAACTCAACCTCCCCTACATCACTTGGGGGACCATGAATAGGGCGAGGGTTGGAGTCCCTAAATGCAAGACCAACATGCTCAAGCAGGGTCTGCTGGTGGACAACATCACGTTGTGTGAATGTGGAGAGATACAGAATCCAACTCATTTACTGGTCTGCCAATTACTGCCGGAAACATGTATCGATGATGAATTAAGCTTGGCCAATGACAAAGCCAAGAAGGTGGCTTCATTTTTGCAGTTTAAAGCAGGGGTTCCCAACCTTTTCAAGCCAGGGGCCAGGTCACGCACTGTCAGTCAGCTTCAAGGGCCAGACGGCCATTTTGCCCTGCCTGCATGATGGGAGTGGCCATTTTGTCCCAAATGCTCCAAAGGGGGCAACCTTTTTTGTTTCTTGAATGCCCTTGGAGGGGTGGAGGCCCCACATGAACTGGTGCTGTGGGCCTGATCCGGCCCACAGGCCTTAGGTTGGGAACCCCTGGTTTAAAGTCTGGCTGATCATAAAAGAAGAAGAAATCCTGCTGTTATGGGCCAATGAGAGAGAGCAAATGGGGCAGAACTCCACCTGCCAGCACCTGGGCCAGAAAAATGCTAGGCAACCGCCAGCACTATAGACATGAACACACCCTTGTCAGAAAAATGGCAAGCCAAAGTCTGAGATCCCCAGAGCCCACAACCGCTGGCGTTCCTCTCCTCTGACAAGCCAGATGCCAGAGTTCTCCAATGCAGGCAGGAAGAGAACCTGTCCGCTTTGCTCCATCTTCCTAATGAGCCGTTTGTCTGCTTTGTGCCCTGGCAGGGCAAACGAGCCTGTCACGGAGTTGACGAGAGACACTCCAGCTGTCTGGGTTAACTCAGGACTCCGGATCTTTCACTCCTGAGACACGAAGAGGCTCCGAGCTCAAAGGAAAAGTGGCAGTGGTGGAACAGGTGATAAAGACCCAGCTAGCCGTCAGTGGCCTGGCAGTGTCAGAATACTCCTCCAAATGTGTCAAAGCTGGAGACAATCTTGTTCTGTGCAAGGCCACTCCCACATCACCGGAAAATAAGGCTGCAGAAGGCCAGAAATATGCACACAACTGCATAATGCTAAATTATACATGCAAATGCCCATTTAGAAATGCATTTTATAATCCAGGAGTTCTCAAACTTTTAAAGCCAGGTCACGTTCTTTCAGACAACTCCGGGGGCCAGATGGCCATTTTGCCTTTCCTCCACCACATGGCACTTCCTGGGAGGTAGGCCAGATGAAATGGTGCCATGGTCCAAGAAGACTACAGGACAATTAACAGATACACCAGATTACTTTCATTCAGTAATGGGCACTATGCATTACACCAAGGGTTCCCAACCTAAGGCTTGTGGGCTGGATCCAGCCTGTGGCACCATTTCATGTGGGGCCCCCACCCCTCCAAGGGCATCCAAGAAACAAAATGGCTGTCTCTTTGAAGCTGTTGGGACAAAACCCCATTGTGCAGGCAGGGCAAAATGGCTGGCCGGCCGGCCCTCGAAGCTGACTTAGAGAGTGTGACCTGGCCCCCGGCTTGAAAAGGTTACATTACACACTGTAGGTGGAAGGAGGTAGTGAAAACTGCACTCACAAAGAACAGTGGTGGTGCGAAAACCACATGTTCTTAGGCTCACTTGAGCTCTGCCAACTCCAGTTCAATTGATTTCCAAGTAATCCAGTTCCCAGGGGTTAGGGTCAAGTTTCCATCCATTTTAAGAGTTGGGTAGTTCTTTCTTTCCACATTATACTCTTGGCATTCTAAGCTGTTCTTTCAAGATTCACAGACATTCAGGAAAAAAACATTTCCTCGGATGCACATTTGATGTAGATGCTTTGAGGCTTTCCTTATTAGCTGCGACTTCTCTCTGTATGTCACTGTCTGCAGTGCCGGCTAGGCAATTTGTAGTGCTCAAACTCCATTTTAGCCGTCAGCTAAGCAAGTCAGTCAGTCTCCTTGTTCATGTCTCTTTCTTCTACTAATCACAGAGCTGACATGTTGGAATCATGGAACCAGTGGTGGGCAAGAGCCGGTTCCCACTGGTCCGCACATACCGGTGGCAACCTTTCTGGGTGGCCACCCATTGGTGGCGGCGGCGACTTTTTTGGGTAGCCACCCAGGGTGGTTACAAATTTGGGGGGGGGGCATCTAGTTCTTCCGCCTCTCTGCCTGCCCAACACATGCGCGCTCTGAGCACAAAATGGCTACTTTTATTCTTCCCCTCTTCTGTTCAGTGTCGAACAAACTGTTATACAGAGTTTCAAGCTGTCACTCCACGTGGATGGAATGGTCTAGCACAGTTCAGCGCAAGCAGAGGTCAAATTTAGAGAGACCCATAAAAGAAACCGGAGACATTCACCAAAGAGTCCATCTGTGCTACAGAGTTATAAGCATTTGATAACAATTTAACAGTTGCATGCCACAGGGCGATGGGATTTGTATCTCGGCGAGGTACTTGAGAGCTTTAATGCCCTGCCCTGAACCATGGCTGAGAAATCCAGGTACCTCGGTCAAACTACAAATCCCATGCTCCTGCAAACTCTTTACCTTACAAGTGAGTAGTTCACAACAAAATGGTGGTCCAAATCCAGTGGTTCCTTTCAAGCAGGCCCTCGTCTGGATCAATTGCATATGTACGAAAACATCATTGACTAAAAATTGGGTTTGAGCTATTGTTTCTGGGGAAATACACAATCCAAATATTTGAAAGACTACAACCAATTGTAGAGGAGTAGTGGCTGAGGACATCATCATCATTGATGAAGCAGCTTCCCCCGGTGGCTTAGTGGTTAAGACGCTGAGCTGGAGACTGGAAGGTCAGGTTTCGATACCAGAGGGCTGCACTTGGGGACACGAAAGTAGCCTCATTCGGGCATCCCCTGAGTGGACTTTCTCCAACAAACATCCTTTCACCCCAGAGTAATCCCTGACACGAAACTATTATCCTTGACGAAGTCCTGCAATATTATACCATATACTGCTCAATGCCGTAATCCGTGTTTCCAGTTCACATTTCTTCCTACAAAATCCTGCAGTTAATTTCTCAAAGCGCTTCTTTAGGAAAACATTGCCAGGGCCATTTACTCAGAAACAAGCCCTCGGAGGTCAGTGGGAGTTTCTGTCAGTACAGGATGGCAGCCTGAGGAAGGTTGGTGAAGATTTTTTTTTTAAACCACACACACACCCCAAAACACAGACGCTTAATTTTACATCACAGTCTGGCTGCGGCTTATTCTAGGTTGCTCGCGACCTTGAAATTATAGGTCTCTGCCTTTCTCTCCTGTTTAAAACAGCCCTGTGGAAAAACAATGTCCATTGCAAAGTGAATCTTAGTACAGTATTCTGATATTCTCCCTCTCACACCACAAAAATAATAAAAATCTGTCCATCCTTTGTATAAATCTTGTAGATGGTTCCTGGTTAATGCCTGAGAGCAAAATAAATCATAACATGCTTGTGGGCATGTGACTACAGACATCCGCCTACACATATACACACATTTATAGTATATATATAAGATAAAGAGGAAGAGAGTTTGTATCTTACTATTGTTTGTAGTATGACATCACCAAGAGCCAATCAGCAAACTCCCTTTGTGTCTGCTACCTTCTAATAAGACTTCATTCATCAGAGTAATTTATGTTACCCAGCAGATTGTTCACACACATCCATCTCACTCACTCTGTCTGTATATGTGTGTGAAATCTGTTAAAAACACACAATCTATCCACTTGTCAACCCCCCCCCCAAAAAAAAAAAAAATACTTGCTAAAGAGCACGATCAGATACCGGACACAGAACTCTGCAGGCATACTTTGCTTATCACCAGTGACATAATGTGACCAGTGAAAAATTTGTTCTCAAATCTACATGTTCTTTTATTTCTTCCCCATCAGTCCTGTTACCCTCACCCACACTTTTTGTATCATAAACGCTGTATTTTTAAGCTGAAGGATTAAACTGGACTGGAAATTGGTACCAGTTGTAGCAACGGGTAATAGCAGTAGTAATGGAATGTTTGGCTTACAAAAGGGGATTCCCAACCTACGGCCTGTGGCCCGGACTTGGCCCACAATACCATTCCATCTGGGGCCCCCGCTGCCACGCTCTCTGAGCCAGCACTGTGTCCACCTACATTTCCATGGCCATGTGACAGTCGTGACTAGACACCGAAGCACATGGAACGCTGTTACCTTTCCCGCCAAGGTGGTACCTATTTATCTACTTGCAATTCCTTTGCTTTTGAACTGCTTGGTTGGCAGGAGCTGCTCACATAACTGCAAATGTCAGTTGCTGTGTTAGCCAGTGATGGGATGTCAAAAATTCTACTACCACGCCATGACGTCATGGACGTCATGGGCGTGGCCAATGTCATGACATCACGACATCATGGGCGGAGCCAACGTCATGACATCATGACGTTGTGGGCAAGGCCAAAAATAAAAAAAAATAAAAAAAAAATAAACACACACACAGACCCGTAAATAACTTAAAGAAATAAAATAAAGAAATAAATAAAATAAAAATTAAATAAAAGTACACCCACCCACCCAAAATATAAAAGCCTCACTTACCTTCCTTGGCGCCGACGAACCTCCATGTGGCCCGGGGCCACCCGGCAAGACACGCTGCCCCCGACTGCGGCTGTTTCCTCCTACGAAGGCCGCGGCCGGCCCTGCAGCCGCCGGCCACGGCCGCCACAGCCGCCTGCAGCCTCTGGCCAGCCACCGAGCTCCCACGGGCACGTTGGTGTCTGCGCGGGCCATCCGCCGCCGCCGCGCCCTCCTAGGGACTGGGGCCCGACAAACCCCCATGCCCTGGGTAAGCCCGGCGGGGCTCGCCACCACCGCATCCTCCTCCGCCGGGCGCCTGCATCTTCCTCGGGGCGGAGCCTTTTCGGCCCGGCTCTGGCGGCGGCCACGGGTGGCCAGGGCCTGCGGGGAGCAGTGGGTATGGTGGCGGCTGCCGTCCCCATGCCGCACCGCCTCCAGCCACAGGCACCCGGCGGAGGAGGAGGCGGCAGCGGTGCGCCGCGCGTCCCCAGGGCATGGGGCTTGTCGGCAGCGGACGGCCCAGGCAGCCCTCAACGTGCCGCGGGGGAGGTGCCCTCTTCAAAGGGCTGGTGCCGCCGCCGCCGCCGCCGTCCTGAAAGCAGTAAAACAATTTTTTTTTAATTGGAGCTAAAATGGCTCCAATTGACTGCGCATGCGCAGAAACTCAATCTGACACATGAGCAATGCGTCAGATTGAGTTTCTGCACATGCGCAGTCAATTGGAGCCATTTTAGCTCTGATTTTTTTAAAAAAATTTCTTTCGGTGAGGCGTCCGGAACCGGACGCCTCAAAAGTGGACTCCCCTCACGGAGAACCCTCCGGAATTGGTCCTACCGGTTCCAGGGATCCGTCTGGAACCGGGGACATCCCATCACTGGTGTTAGCCATTGTGGGGGAGGTGATACTCATATGCTCTCTCTTTCTCAATCTCTCTCTCTCTTGTATAAAAAGGAGAGCAAGATTGAGTTTCAAGGAGAAAGAGGAGTACAGCCTGGCTGTAGAGCTATCCATAACAAGTGGTTAGAAATTAGGTCCATCTGGCTATCTACTTCTCTATGTCCACCAACTCCACCAGCTTACCAGTTTCATGTGTTGGTGCTTTAACTTTTAATAGTAGGGAGATGGTTAGAATCATAATACTCATACAATAAAACCCCGGGTTACAACTGCCTTGGTTTAAGTTTGCTGCGGTTTGCAATGGCAAACCTTATGGAAATGCTGTCCCAATTTACAAAATTTTAATGTATTTTTTTTTCAGTTTACAACGACCAATTCAGGACCATTTTTTAAATTTTTCAATGCATCCCTATGGATGTTTCAGTTTACAATTTTTTCGGGTTACAACGGAGGATGTTGGAACGGACCTTTGTCGTAACATAGGGTTTTACTGTACTAGTTTTTTCTGCTTACCAGTACAGTATAACTTTGCATAAAGAGCGTCTCGCTTAGAGACTAACTCACTTAAAGAGCAGGATTTTCTCTGCATGGCCGCCTCGCTTAACAACTAAAACTAACCAAAAACTCACTTAACAACCAAATCGGGGTTCGCAATCCCCCCCCCCGCCAGAAGCCACAATTGGTCACTTACAATGGCATTTCGCTTAAAGAGCAAACTTGGTTAAAGAGCAATCCTGTGGAACGCATTATGCTCTTTAAGCAAGGTACCACTGTAGTTGCATGCTTTCTTCCGATAACCTACCCTGAAAGTTGAGTTTAAAAACTCACTGGCTAGGCTGGCCCAAGATTCTTGGCGTTGTATGGATGAAAAAGGACTGTTCCAAACCTTCAACATGTTCGCCTTTGATGGAGAGCCAATACCGTATAGTGTTGCTTGCCTGCAGACATTGGCTGCTCATTCTTACATTTCTTCTGGCAATTCTTTCAAGACTGGTGCCATTGAAGAACATCTCTTCTTTTTGCTTGTTAGGAGCCTATAAGTCCCTTACAGTAACAACCACACAAATTTCCAGTTTGTTTTGGAGCCCAGTTCGAAGTTCATTTGGAAAGATCTGCCCTTTCCCAATCAAAACAAGACCAGTCCCTTATAATGTCTTTCTTTTACCTAATAATTGTGGATTTTAAAAGTAAACCTTCACGAGGAGTAGTTTCCAATAATGCAACAAACTGAAAAACCATTTAAAGCAACAATTGAAATGTAAGTCAGCAGTCATGTAAAGCAGGATCAAAACAAAAAGAGCATTTTGATTAGGAAATTAAGAAAGGTCTTAATTTCCTAATTAAGTTATGCTTTCTAGGGTGATAGGAGTTGTAATTCAGTAACCTAGGGATGTCCACATTTGAACTACAGTGGAACCTCAGTTAACGTAATTAATGCATTCTCCAGGACATTTCTTAGAGCCAAAATTACTTTAATTTTACTTTACTTTAATTCCGCGGGAAGTTTGAAAGCGAGAGAACGGGACAGCTTGCCTCCACCACCTCCACCGTGGCTCGGAGCGCCTGCGGCCGGGCAGGGAAGCCGCCGTGGCCGCCGCTACACCTGGCGTCCGAGCTGCCGGCACCTCCCCTCTAGCCCCGCCTCCGTGGGAAGTTTGAAAGCGGGAGAACGGGACAGCTTGCCTCCACCACCTCCACCGCGGTTCAGAGCGCCTGCGGCCGGGCAGGGAAACCGCCGTGGCCGCCGCTACACCTGGCGTCCGAGCTGCCGGCACCTCCCCTCTAGCCCCGCCTCCGCGGGAAGTTTGAAAGCGGGAGAACGGGACAGCTTGCCTCCACCACCTCCACTGCGGCTCAGAGCGCCTGCGGCCGGGCAGGGAAACCGCCGTGGCCGCCGCTACACCTGGCGTCCGAGCTGCCGGCACCTCCCCTCCAGCCCCGACTCCGCGGGAAGTTTGAAAACGGGAGAACGGGACAGCTTGCCTCCACCACCTCCACCGTGGCTCGGAGCGCCTGCGGCCAGGCAGGGAAACCGCCGTGGCCGCCGTTACACCTGGCGTCCGAGCTGCCGGCACCTCCCCTCCAGCCCCGCCTCCGCGGGAAGTTTGAAAGCGGGAGAGGTCTGCATGGCCTCTCCATCATTGCCACAGTTTGGACTACCTCCAGCCGGCCAGTGTCACAACGGGAGCTGGGAGAAGGGATATAGGGGGAGACAAGGTGTAGGTGGCCAGCCGGGAAGTAGGGACTGGACTCTGTCTGTTGGGCTCGAGGGGTTCCAGGGGGGCAACATCGGTGTGGTGACGGGCATGGGGTGTTACGGCGGGAGCCGAGGGGCGGGCCGTACTCGGAGAACGCGGGCCAGATGTTTGGTTGCTGTCCCGTGTTCTAGCCCTTCGGCTACACCTCTCGGCCCTGAGCAGCCGGTCAAGAGTGACCCCTCCCTTAGGCTGCTGCTGGTGAATGCCAGATCAGTCTGCAATAAGGCCCCTCTGCTTGCAGATACCATCTCGGGGGAGCGGGCTGATCTGGCATGCATCACCGAGACCTGGCTGGTGCCAGAGGATGGGGTTCCTCTGTCGGAATTATGCCTGGCCAGGTTCGGTATTTGGCACCAGCCTAGGGAGAGGGGAAGGGGCGGTGGAGTCGAAGTAGTAGCCAGGGAGTCATTAGGAGTCGCCAGGGCTGCGGCTCCGCAAATCCCGGGCTGTGAGGCTCTGTTCTTGCGTGTGGGCCCTAAAGGTCAGTCGGGAATCCTACTCTTGTACCTGCCTCCCTGCAGGGTAGTGGATTCCCTGCCTGAGCTCCTTGAGGCGGTCTCCGTGTTGGCGTTGGAGACTCCCAGGTTAATGGTCCTGGGGGACTTCAACTTGCCGTCGCTGGGGACCGGCTCTGAGGTAGCTCGGGAGTTCATGGCTTCCATGGCAACCATGGGCCTGACCCAGGTAATTCAGGGTCCTACCAGGAGCAGTGGCCACACCCCGGATTTAATATTTTTGTCGGAGCTGTGGCAAAGTGATCTGAAAATACAGAAATTAGATATCACTCCTGTGCCATGGTCAGATCACTATCTGGTGATAGTAGGGGCGAGACTCCACTGTAGGGAGGCAGGGCCGATTAAATGGGCCCGCCCCCGGCGACTAATGGATCCAGAAGGATTCCAAAGGGTACTGGGGTGTTGTCCTCTTGACCTGCAAAGCAGTTCGTCCGAAGCACTTGTCGACTCTTGGAACAGAAGAGCGACCGTGGCTCTGGATGTAATTGCTCCACTATGGCCTCTCCGAGCCCGTGGGGATCGATCTGCCCCTTGGTTCACAGAGGAGCTAAGGGAGCTGAAACAAGCTAAGAGACGCCGAGAGCGCCGCTGGGTGAAGACTCGGAGTGAGTCTGATCGAACACGGGTTAGAGCTGCTATTAAAGACTACCTAGTGGCGATGGGGATGGTGAAACGCCAATATTTCACCGCCCTCATTGCCTCCGCAGATAATCGCCCAGCTGCCCTGTTCTGGGTGACCAGGTCCCTCCTTGGTAGAGGGGGGTCTGGCCCGGGTTGGCAGGGATCGGCCGAGGCTTTTGCTGATTTTCTGATGGGGAAAATCGCTCAGATCCGCTCAAAGCTTGAACCCGGCGTGGAAGGTATGGAACTGGGGTTGACTGAAGCCCAGTCTAGCCATGTTATCTGGGATCGGTTCAATCCAGTTGGCCCTGAGGAAGTGGACAGGCTTCTTGGATCTGTCCGCGCCACGACCTGTGCACTGGACCCATGCCCTACCTGGCTGATAAAAGCCTCTAAGACCGTGGCAGTTGGGTGGGTCGAGGCAATAATTAACTCATCGTTAAAGGAGGGGCTCTTTCCAATATCTCTTAAACACGCCATCGTGCGCCCCCTCCTAAAAAAACTATCCCTCGACCCCATGGAAATTACTAACTATCGCCCAGTGTCCAACCTACCCTTTTTGGGTAAGGTTTTGGAAAAGGCAGTGGCGCGGCAGCTACAGGATGTCCTGGATGAAGCGGATTATCTGGACCCTTTTCAGTCAGGATTCAGGCCCGGATATGGTACTGAAACTGCACTAGTCGCACTGGTGGATGATCTCTGGAGAGAGCGGGATGGAGGGGATCCGTCTGTCCTTGCTCTTCTCGATCTTTCAGCGGCCTTTGATACCATCGATCACGACATCCTTCTGGGTAGGCTCCAAGGGTTGGGAATCCAGGGCACTGTGTTGTCCTGGTTTTCCTCATTCCTGAGGGGCAGGACCCAGTCAGTGTGGTTGGAGAAGGAGGAGTCCAGCCCCAGGCCCCTTCAATATGGGGTGCCTCAGGGCTCGGTACTCTCTCCTCTCCTATTTAACATCTATATGAGGCCACTGGGTGAGATCATCCGTTCCCACGGGGTAAGGTACAGCTGTACATCTCGGCCCGTGGGGACCCAGGCGGTGCAGTGGAAGTCCTCTCCAGGTGTCTGGAGGCTGTTAGGGCCTGGAAGGGGGCAAACGGACTACAACTGAATCCCGGCAAGACTGAGTGGCTGTGGGTGAGGGGCCCTGTGTTATCACGGGAGTTGCCAGCTTTGGTTCTGGATGGGGCAGTTCTGCCCCAAACAGACCCGGTGCGTAATCTGGGGGTCCTCCTGGATTCACGACTACTGTTCGAAGAACAGGTGGCAGTCGTGGCTAGGAGGGCTTTTGCACAACTTCGTGTAATACGCCAGTTACGCCCGCTCCTAGACCGGGACGCCTTGCTCATGGTCACACATGCTTTGGTCACCTCCAGGCTTGATTACTGTAATGCGCTCTACATGGGGCTGCCCCTGGTGACCATTCGGAGACTCCAGCTGGTCCAAAATGCGGCGGCCCGAGTAGTGACGGGGCGCGGGCGTTATGCTCGTGCTACGCCGCTGCTTCGGGAGCTGCATTGGTTGCCAGTATGTCTCCGGGTGCAATTCAAGGTGCTGGTCATTACCTTTAAAGCCCTATATGGTAGTGGGCCAGGATACCTAAGAGACCGCGTCACCCTGAGAACATCTGTCCGCCCCACCAGGGCGGACCGGAGGGGCTCTCTTGTTGTTCCATCAGCTAGAGAGGCACACCTCTCCAGTACTAGGAGGAGGGCCTTCTCCGTGTCCGCCCCAGCCCTTTGGAACCTCCTGCCAATCGAGCTGCACCTACAGACAGAGCTCCTACCCTTCCGGAAAGGTTTAAAAACATGGCTGGCTGAGCAAGTGTGGGGACATAGGGTCGTGGGGTCTAGTGACAGCCACCCTTCGGTTCATCTGGTGTGATTTTTTATGCTTTTATGAATTTTTTAAAGTTTTAACATCAAGTCTAGGATATTGATATTTTAGTCTGTAAGCCGCTCAGAGTCGGGCTTGCCCGATTGGAGCGGGGTAGTAAGTACAAATAATAAATAAATAAATAAATAAATAGCCAAATTTCCCATAGGAATGTAGTGAATGCAATTTCCCATAGGAATGCATTGAAAACCAAAATACATTAACCGAAACATGGTTTCCCACAGGAATGCATTGAAAAACAAATTAATCCATTCAAAAAAAAAATCTGTAAACCGAGCCACAATTTTCTATGGATTTCCTTTTGTTATGCGATTTTTATGTTAAGTGAGCCATTTGTTAACTGAGGTTCCATTGTACTCTGGTTTACTGCAGGCAGCTCTAATAGATTTTGATGGCAGACTTATTACCAAAGGCTTTGCCTTGAATTCTTTGGAGTTGTTATTCAGCGAGGAATCCACACATGGGTGGACGTCTCTGTGATGACATTCTGCACATACAAATGGACTTGAGAAGCCAATTCCATTTGGTGTGTTTTTAAAAGCCATTTGGATATCACTTCATCCGTTGGCTAGGCAGATCATGACGTGTGCCCTCCGCTTTCCCCTTGACCAAGGGATCTGACGAAGGAGGCTCTGGTGAGTTTTAGTCCTGGCTTAACATCAGCAAAAGATAGGCAACACTGCCTAGTTAGATTGCCTTTAAGGTTGCAAATTAACCTTCAAATAAAGCCCAGACAGTGTAGGGCTTTAATGGTGAGGACCAGCATCTTACAGTGAACCTGGGAATGGAGTGATACACGGTGCATTTGCTACACTATTGAGCATTATGTATTCTGAACACTTTATTACACTGCCTTTAGCTCTCCTGGGGTGTTTAGTACAAAGGATTAATCTTAACCCATGAGCTGAGAGACCAAGCTAGCGTTGCCCATTCCATTTTTGCTCTTATATTTAGAGAGGTAAGCTTGACAAAGAGACCAGTCTGTACTTGTGTGTATGTAGAGCAGGGGCTCCCAAACGAAGGCCCATGGGCCTGATCCAGCCCCCAGCACCACTTCATGTGGCTCCCCAACCCTCCAATGCATTTGAGAAAGAAAATGGCTGCCCCTTTGAAGCTGTTGGGGGAAAATGGTCACCCGCATCGTGGAGGCAGGGCAAAATGGCAATCCGGCCCTCAGAGCTGACTGAGAGAGTGTGACCCGGCTTGAAAAGGTCTTGAAAAGGTCGGGAACCCTTGATCTAGCATGTTGTGGGGGGATTTGTGCAAAATTGTAATTACCTTGTGAACCATTCGGAAAGTCCACTAAGCACTATGTCGTGGTATATAAGTTTAATTGCTATGGCTATAATTGTACCTCTGTTTGCTGGTGACTTTTCCACCCCTCCTCATAATGCATTGAAGGCTTTTAGGACAGAGGCATGCTATGAAGGGAACCTTTTCCCCTCCTGGGGAGTGTTAATGTGGTTAGGGGTTAGCACACCAGTGTGATTCCTTCCTCAGTGGGTTGGACAATTTACACTACTACTGCGTGACACCCTCATCCTCCCCCCAGCCCCCTTTCAGAAAACCCCATTCAAAACAGGCATTTAAAAGGAACTATTGTGGCTGAGGTTACCGTTGCTTTAGATGTGTGTGTGTGTGTGTGTGTGTGTGTGTGTGTGTGTGTGTGTGTGTGTGTGTGTGTGTGTGTGTGTGTGTGTGTGTGTGTGTGTGTGTGTGTGTGTGTGTGTGTGTGTGTGTGTGTGTGTGTCTTGGTTTTCTGCCAAAATCCTGTGACCAGACACCACAACCTGTTTAAAGTGAGAAAAATGCGGGCCCCGACCTTTCAGCAATTCAGTTTTAGAGGTGCCTTCAAGTTATGCTATCTGGAGAATTCTGGAAGCTGTAATCCAAAAACACAATCAGCAAATCTCTAATAGAGGACCCACATCTTATGTTATATTACAGGGGTGCCGAAACTTTTCGGGCTGTGGGCCAGTTACGTGGTTCAGCGGGCCAGTCACGTGGTTCCTCCCACCGGGAAGCAGAAGTAAAATGCGCCTTGCAATCTGTTTTGTAACAGGATGAGATAGATTTTAAGATGCCATTTTCTCAGCTTAAACCTGGGGCGGCCAAACTATGGCTTGTTGGTGGGCCAGATCCGGCCCCCAATGCCAATTCATCTGGCCCATGCTGCCCTCGTCGCTCCCGGAAGCAGAAGTAAAACGCTTCCGGGAACGACGAGGGCGGTGTAGGCTGGATGAATTGGCATTGTGGGCCGGATCTGGGCAACAGACCGTAGTTTGGGCACCCTTGGTTATATTATATATACTTGTCTTTGCATGATAGACATTCTGATAGGTAGAAGTTACTGTAACATTATTCTAGGATTGCAGGAACTGAGAACTAAAAGTAGATGTTTAAGATGTCGACACCAGAATAATATTGTGTTAACTTCTACCTATCACTCAAAGGACTTTCCCCTCCTAAGGCAAAATGTCTTAAAATGCAGGCGAAAAGTTAACTGTTGCTTCTTTGATGGTTTGAAGAACAAACATCGCCAGCGAGAGGTTCAGCTGCCAAAATGTCTCTGGGAGCAAAGGGGAAAAAAAGAAAAACCTCGCTTGGCTTTTTGACAGGGAATTTTAGCCCTTCAACTCAATGGGCTGCATTGATCCTTGAGTACAGAACAGCCCCAACGGATAAACAGACGGCGTTTACAACAATCCCTTAATGGAGTATTTAGCCAACAGTCCAGAGAAACTCTGAGAGACTCTATCAGACCTTTGTCTGCTCAGAGCTGGTCTCTTTGGGGCACAGCGCATGGAGGTTTTAAGAGCCAGGAGGGGAATCTGGCTCTTGAGAAAGCAGGCAGTGAACAAGAAGGGAGCCATAAAACCACACAAGGGTCTTGATTCAGATTGAATTTCAGGCTGGTATGTAGTGCAGGGACTGAATTGTAAAGGTCGTTCTTGCTCGAAAGCCAGTCGTATCCGACTCTAGGGTTCGGTGCTCACCTCTGTTTATAGCCAACCATTGCTATAACTGTTATGGTTCCAACTCAAGAAATTGAAAGATTTATAATTGGATGAGATATAGGGAATTTTCTGGAATCATTTGGGGGAGAGAGTGCTGTACAAGCAGTCCGAAACCTTCCTTTGGGCTCGTCAAATATTTTGAACCCAACCCATAGTTCCAGCTTCAAGACATCCCACTGCTTAGAAACAAGGAAAGGAGAACAGAGCCTTCTTTGTCTGGATTTCTTCTTTTCTTCTTCTTCGTCTCACAGCGTGTCCCCGTTAAAGGATGTTTATTGATTTACCCTGAAAGTGGCTCCTTCACCTCAGATGAGCACAGCGATCAGAGGAAGCCTGGAGGAGTCTTATACCGCCCGCTTTCTCTCACCAATTGCTTGTCATATTTGACGAGAAAATATGAGGGTAACAGAGGGGCACGGAAAGAGAAAGAGCAGAAGCCAAGCCAGGGCAAAATGGCAGCCCATGAGACTCACGCAAGGAAAAGGACCTGATAAAGTCACGCAGGAATTAGAGCAAAGTCGGACTTGAACTTATAGATTTCTTTGGAACATGGAGCCGTTTTTGTGACCAGTGTTGGGTGGCTCCGAATGTGGTTCCATTTGTCATTTCGGCTGCCTGTCCTCTCACTTTATTGACTTCTACTTCCATTCCTGGATCAGTCCAACCTGCGGCCTGTGGGACGGATGTGGCCTGCGGAACCATTTCATGGGGGCCTCCCACTGCCTCCACCACACCAGGAAGTGCCATGTGGTGGAGGAAGGGCAAAATGGCCATCCGACCCCCAAAGCTTTCTGAGGAAGCGCAACCTGGCCCCCGGTTGTAAAAAGTTGAGAAATCCGGCCCTAGAGCCCCCAGTTGTTCTGGAACTTCAATTACCAAAAGCCCAAGTCAGCACAGGTGTTGATCCGGCCTTCTGGGAATTGAAGTCCAAGAACAGCTGGAGTGTCAAGGTCAGCCATTACTGCTCTAGAGCGAGAAACAGATGAAACTTCCTGAGTGACTGAGCCCAGTAGATACACATTGTACTGTTGGCTCATATTTAGCCTGTGATCTACATCACTTCTTGCTCGTAATATTACAGAGCTAAGTATCTCCTGTCTTCTATTTGTGCAGTTGGTTTTCCCCCTTCAAGTGTAAAACTTCACATTTATCCCTGTTAAATTTCATTCTCTTGTATTCACCCCAACTGCAGTGGCTTAGTGGTCTACAGGACAGCAGTTCAGGACCTGAGTGAGGCATGATGGAGTGAGTGCCTGTCTCTGCCCCAGCTCCTGCCAACCTCACAGTTCAAAAGCAAGACATTGCAAGTAGATAAATAGGTACCACTTCAGTGGGAAGATAAGCAGCGTCCCATGTACTTTGGTGTCTAGTCGTGCCTGCCACATGGCTATGGAAGCATCTGCAGACACAGACAGCACTGGCTCAGTGGATATAAATGGAGATGAGCACTGAACCCTAGAGTCAAATATTACTGGCTTTTGAGGAAAGGTGATGTTTACTTTTACCTGTTATTCAGCCCAGCGTTCAAGCTCCTCAACAAGAGCTTTTTGAATTCTGTTCCTGACTTCCAAGGTCTTCCACCCAATTTTGTGTCATCTGCAAATTTTGATAAATACGTATTACCAGTAACCGTTGTGCTTATATACAGCCTTTGTGACATGAATCTCTCATACACACACCTGAGAAACTTATTTCTCCAGGACAGAATTGAAAAAACTTGAAAGGGAAAGTGATGGGGGGGGGGGGGGACAGAGAAAGCCTTCCTTCTTAGAAGCTACACAATGAATGACCTGCTGTCATTTAGACCTTTCTGCTTACTGCATGAGCTACTTAAATAAGCCACCCTTACCTTTACTTTGCTGATTATACACAGTTAGGAAACGTGTAAACCCCCCCCCCCAGCAATTACTTGACAATTACAGAAGCACTAAAGCTACCAGGCTTTAGGAAAATGAAAATTCCTACTGCCTCTTCCATTCTTCTTCCCTACGGTCATATCTATGTCATCTCGCCATCGTATCAGAATCATAGGCAAACTAGATTTGCAGGTTCATATTTGTATAAGGAGACAATGTCATTGTTTTGTCCAATTGTAATGCAAAGTATATGGTGGGTAATGAATAAGCTCTCTATTGCCTGAGTAAATATTTTCCATACCTAATCTCTCCTCTTAATAATTGAAGAAGATGTTCTACTTTATTTTATTTTGTCTATGGAATGGTGCATGGTCACACATGTGTGTGTGTGTGAAGTATTATCCCAGGGCGAAGTGCATTTTAAACCTTCTGTCACTTCATGCTTTATGATTCATCCCAGAGAGAATTTATCCTTGCAGTAGGTTTAACGATCCTGTGCTGCAGTTGCTAACTCTGCAATTGGGCTGTAGTGAAATATATATATATATATATTTACTGTACTTGCTATACATTTCTTTGCAATATGATTCTTTCCAAGATTGGCAAAACCAGCCCTGTTATTAGGTAGAGTGATGCAATTCCAGTTATCACTGGAAGATTTTTCCTCTGATCTTTTATATAGATTATGATATGTATTTATATATATATTGTAGTGAGTCCTCAGTAGTGCTCGCATCAAAAGGGTGGGGTACAAATGTGAATGAGCGAATGAACGAATAAATAAATTTTGATTGCTTGGCTGATATTATTGGATCCCAAGCTATTTTCCTTTCTTATAAGAGAGCAACACCTGTCCAGGAATTTCTGTGGTGGCTGATGTCTCGGATAAGATCAGGACTGGAGACGGGAGGTCATGATCGAGGACTAATCCTGTCCCTTCTCTGCCATCCATGCATTTGGTTTCCGGGTCAAGAGGTTCAATGTCTGTACATATCTAGATTGGCCTCAGTGGTGTGCTGGCCCACAGGGATACAGGGACTCATCCTGGCGCGCCCCAGTGACTAGCGTCCCCCAGAGGCAGGCAGAAGTAATGGGAATGTATGAGATTTCTCCCCCCAACCCCGGCAATGGGCCCCCATCACTTCCTGTCCACCACCCTCCCAAGGTGCATAGCACGGCCCTGATCGGCCATTGAGGCTGGCTGAAAGACCGTGACCCGGCCCCTGGCTAGAAAAGGTTGGGAACCCTTGGTGATTCAGGAGAAGAATCAGGACTTCAGGGAGAGGCATCCAGAAACCCATTGAGCCACAGGAGTCACCATGGTAGGCCAAATATGGCCCCCATGTGGAAAATTCCTGAATTCTGCCCTACAGTCTTACCCAGAGAATTCTCTGATGTTTACTGAGCAGAAGACTCTGTATGGAATTACAGTGAAAATGTCTGTGTTTTTCTTTCATTTAGCATGTCTCTGCTTTTCATTCCTGATGCTTTAGAGATTTCTACTGCCACTTATTTTTATACTAGACTACTTTTTAAACCAGGATGAAGGTCTTTTATGGCCAAAAGGTTGCCTTGGATGCTGTGGTGGAAAATTGACCCATAAAACATTACAATAAATTGGTCTATGAGCGGCGTCTGAGCAGAGAGGATATTTTTGCATTCACTGTAAAACTCTGCATTAGATCATTATTTAATGCTTTTAGAAAAGCCTTTGGACAGTGAACAGAGTTCTTCTTTAAGACAACCATGTTTGTTTTAGCTCTCTAGCCAATCACTGTCAAAGCCACAAGCACTAAAACAATCCAATACTAGAAATGAACAACGGATAATGTTTAGATTTTCACAGGGCAGTGCTTGCTACTTCGTCTCTATAATCTTTAACTCAATCTGACATTTTTTGGGAGCACATCTGCTCTATAACTGAGAACCTCTGAGAACCAAAACATTTTGGTTGACAACTCTCACAGTCATTTTATCACTGGTTGATGCTGGCTGAGTCTTCCAATCGTTGTCCAAGACATCTGGAAAGCTGAAAGTTCCCAGCCGGTGGCCAAACACAACTTACAGAGCATGGTTCTGTTCGTTTATTGGGGGAATAATTTCCACTGGTGTTTGTGAATGGCCATAGTTCTTACTCCCAAGTAGGCACACAATAGAGGAACGATCACATCTGCAAGAGAGGTGAGGAACCTGTAAGCTTCCAGATGCTGTTGAATTCTTATTCCCACCAATGCTGGCCAAATTGGCCACTAGTGAAATATCACGTACAGTATATAGTTCATCAAAACTTGTTCTCTGCTTTCTGATGATCTTGTTGCTTTCAGTAGAACTCTTGCTAGCAACTCTTTATTGTCCTGGTTGCATAGAAAAGAGCACACACTAGGCTCTATCATCTTCATCTTCATCTTCATCTTCATCTTCATCTTCATCTTCATCTTCATCTTCATCTTCTTCTTCTTCTTCTTCTTCTTCTTCTTCTTCTTCTTCTTCTTCTTCTTCTTCTTCTTCTTCTTCTTCTTCTTCTTCTTCTTCTTCACCACCACCACCACCACCACCACCACCACCAGGTAAAATATTTTGTACGTGTACGTATGCCACATGTTGCAAATGATCTTGCTTTTATTTTGTCACTGGGAATCTACACCCAGGTTTCTGTAGAAAATCTGATTGCTCAGGTACAGAGGCCTGGAGGACATACACCCCTGAAGAGAAAACATTGTCATACCAGGAAACATGAGTTTCCCTTACAAAGCATCTAGACTCTTCAATCTCAAACTGTTGCTTTTTCTTTCTCGTTTATGTTGGCTCAGCCTGAGAGCTTGGAATTTATTTTCATTTTGAAATGGTGGGGTTTTAGTTCCCAGACACTGGCATGGTCAATTTTCCTCCAAGATCTACTGAGAGTAAAGAGGAGAATGCCTTTGGAATGTGTTTGACATAGATCAAGGGTTCCCAACATTTTCAAGCCAGGGGCTGGGTCACGCTCTCTCAGTCAGCTTCAAGAGCCAGATGGCCATTTTCTCCTGCCTGCACAATGGGGATGACCATTTTGTCCCAACAGCTTCAAATTGGTCACCATTTTGTTTCTGTAATGCCCTTGGAGGGGTGGGGAGCCACATGAAATGGCACTGCAGGTCGGATCCGGCCCATAGGCCTTAGGTTGGGAACCCCTGGCTTAGATCCTCCCATGCTATTTAGCATATCAGGCAGAAAGGAATCTCCAACATTTTCCGTCTTGGGCAAGTACTTCAGCCTCTTGTGTCATTTTCGGCTTCCTGTGTTATTTTCATGATCCTTAAACCTGTCATGAAACTTCTTCACCATGTATTTTGAGGGCGTCCTCATTGCCATCTATTTTTCTCCATACGAAGACGATGGCCTACTCTTTGGAGTCTTCTTCGTGCAACGATGTGACGTAATTTGCACGAGCCACTCCTTCGAAGCACCTCCTCATTGGTAATATGGTCAAAATATTAATCTTTAAAGTTTGGCAGAGGCATCTCTGTTAGAAGACGTCAAGTCTCTTGCTGTTACTTGCTGATGCCTTCCAAGTCCCTCATGCGTAAATGGCTGTTGGGATCGCCATGGAGGCGAACAAATGGAGTTTAATTTTCAGCAATGTAGATGGCGAAGACCAGGTCTTATTCATTCTCTAGAAGACAGCTGTTGCTTTACCAAGACAGTATTGGAGGTCTACTTCTGCACCTCCATTTTGAAATGTGTACAGAGTTAAAATGGTGACACCCCTCAACTTCCAAAGTTTCCTGAGCTTCTGCTGGTACCATTTAACCTTTCCATTAGACCAATGATGGCCAACCTTGGCACTCCAGGCGTTCTTGGACTTCAATTCCCAGAAGCCCAAGTCAGCACTCCTGCTGATCAGGACTTCTGGGAATTGAAGTTCAAGAACAGCTGGAGTGCCAAGGTTCGCCATCAGGGCATTAGACCATCAAGCAGATCTTCAAACAAGAGGGCATGTCAGGAAATAGTTCCAGCTGTGTCTTGCCCTGCCCTTTCCCTCTGGCCTTGGTAAACAATTTACAGCAGTTTTATAAATGGTATGTCTTGTTTAGGATGTCCGCAGGTCTGCTAGTCGGAGACAGCGGAAACTCTGACCTATCTTGCATATCTCACCAGCTGGTGGGGAAGAGTTATAGGTTGCGTGGATGAACATTTGGGGCCCATTTGGGGTTGTGGGCAGCATTTAAATCCCTGTTCTTCTTAGTCAAGTAGGGGTGCTGGAGTTGGAGTAGAGCAAAGCAAAACAATCACACTTATATAATACCCCATAGTGCTTAGTGCATTCTCGGCAGTTCACAAGTTAATTAGCATTCCCCCCCAACATGCTGGGTACTCATTTTACTGACCTTAGGAGGATGGAAGGCTGAATCAACCTTGATCCCTGGTCAGGATAGAACTCATAACCTTTTGGTTGCAGTGAAGCAGTTTAATCACAGTACCACCAGCGGTCATAATTGAATAAAGCTCAGATATGGTGGACGAGGGACGGGAGTAGACTGTATCTTATAAAGAGTAATGACCCTAGTAGGTCTTTCAAGGTAGGCGAGCTATTTAAGGAATCCTTTTTCTAGTTCCATATACCCAGTGAATTACCATGATTGGGTGGGGTTTCAAACCAATGACTCCTGTGCCCTCGTCCATTCATGCCAGTGGCATTTTTCTTGCTTCAGGGGAAACAAAATGTATTCTCAGATATGAGTTGCAGCCGCCACTGCCGATTTGTAGAAATCAGTAATGACAAAATTCCAGGGCTATTTAGAAAGACAGTGACCAAATAAACAGCAGCAATGAAAGAAATCCTGGGGTTTCCACCTTCTTCTTTGCATTCATTTCATATATAAAATTCTGCAGGCAACAGTTTGAGTCAGAATTTGAGGAAGTTCCTTTTCCATGCTACGGTTTGCAGTTCTGGTTCACAGGGAGCTTAAAGTAAGCGACTTGTTTCCAATTTAAGGAGCGCTCAGGGCAGAAGAAGAAGTTAAAGATAGCTTGTCATTAGAGCTGAAAGGGCGTTGATGTTGCAGAGAGTCAATTAAGGATGGAAACAGTCATTCAAAGAAAATTAATTCTTTCTCTCTTAGTATCACGGCATTGCACAATTTCAAATGATGGGCATGTATGAAGAGATAAAATGCAGACAAATGAGAAATTATAATTGATTTGGACTGTTTTTGACCAGAAGTAAGTGACTTCCATAGTGATAGATGGCCATTTTGTCTCCTTTTGTACACGTGGGCAGGCAGAAATTGCATGTGTGTAAATGTTGCATTGTTGAATTTCTCCACATTCACAGAAAATTTGTCTTGTATCCCAGTGGTCCCAGTGACTTCCAGATGGTCTAGGCAGAACATTGTCCTGGTGGGTGACACACTTTGACATTCATCTGTTGGCCAAGGGGTGTTGTTTTAGTTCTTCCTAGGTTTGGCGTAGCCTCTTCTAGTTTACTATTTAGAGCGTCAAAGGTGTACAGAAAACTTTTCCTTAATTTTAGCTGGCATCTAGAGTTATGGTGCACATTAAATAGTTGGGTTTTGTGCTTTATTCCTTTATGTCATTTGTTCTTTGCTAGGAATTAATTTCCCTGTCCGTACAGTATTCTAACTCAAGTAGCAACATCCTCTTTGTGTTGCATGAATACACGATCAGACCTTGTGTTTACATTTCAGTGAGCAATTACAGGTGTGTTGTAGAAGTTGCCAGGCTCCCACAATTTTAGTTGTCCTGTTTCTCTGCCGATATCCCTCTCTATTCTTGTCACAAAACCCAAATGTTGTCGTCTTTGGTCCAACACTTACGTGGGAATGGATTAGTCTGTCAAAGAAAGTAAGGGTCTATGGGGGATAAAATCCGATTTTACCAGTCTTCTCTTCCCAAAACTCTCTGTACTTTTATTATCTCCAAGCATCAATTGATACTTTTATTTTCTCTGGACACCAATGAATTTTCTTTGTAAAAAAAATAATAGTACAATACTGACTGAAAGTAATAGAGTCGCTTATCTAGGAACAGATATGATTTTAATACACTATCATTTCTATCTATGATGAGGAACTAAGGTTCAGAATTGCATGCTTATAGAACGAAAACTATGTCACTGGCTGCAGTGCCGGTGAGGCAATTTGTAGTGCTCAAACTCCATTTTAGCTGTCAGCTAAGCAAGTCAGTCTCCTTGTTCATGTCTCTTTCTTCTACTAATCACAGAGCCGACATCATTTTGGAATCATGGAATCCTACTCTTTCCGAGACAGCAGTGGCCTCGTGTTTAAGACAGTGAACTTGATGACTGGAAGGTTGGCAAGTCAGCAGTTTGAGACCCGGGTACGGCACAACGGAGTGAGACGCTGTCTCTGTCCCTGCTCCTGCCAGCCTAGCAGCTTGGAAGCAAGAAATTGCAAGTAGATAAATAGGGACCGCTTCGGTGGGAAGGTAAACAGTGTTCTGTGCACTTTGGTGTCTAGGCGTGCCTGCCACCTGTCCATGGAAACGTCTGCAAACGCAGACTCTTTGGCTATAAACAGAGATGGGCACTGAAGCCTAGAGTCGGATACGGCTGGCTTTTGAGCAAGGGTGACCTTTACCTTTACTCTTTGTGATTGCTCCTTGGAAAGTAAACACGGGTGTCTTTTGCAAGGAACCGGAGGTTACTTGGATTGCTGAGGCATGTGAATCTCTGAAGAAAAGCCCATTACTGGAGGGAGAATGAGTTAATTGCAGGGGGATGGGCATCCTCTTTAATGTCTACTTTGATCCCCAGCTAAAGTCAAGACATGAAGAGGCAGGGAGAAGAGAGGAAAAAAAGGGAACTCAAGTCGTAGTGTGTGGCCTTGATGCATTACTAGAATGCAACCTGTATTTGCAGCAAGATGCAGAACAAATCGGCCATGCCAATAAAGATCCTAAAAGTCATTTACGAATTAATCAAAGGGAAGGACAAAAAAATATATAGTTGCAACATTATACTAAGTGTTTCCATTAATTAAAAATCCTTTAAAAACCAACCAGAAGGTCTTCTGATTACCTGAGCAATTTACTTTGAACTCTGTTAATTATCCGGATATAAGTACGTATAAAATCTGCAGTCGGCAAGCATTCGCTTGAAAGAGCTGAAGCCTGCCTAGTCCACAGAGGAAGCCTTTTCCCAGACAGAACAGTTTCAAAGCTTGGAAGCGTTACATTTTTTGGACTGTGCTTTGCAAAGATTTTGGGTAAGCATGGCCCTGGCCATGTTGGTTGGTGACCTCTGGTAAGTGCATTCCCAAAAATGTAACTTTTCCAAGCTCTGCCTTAGCTAAAATTAAAAAAAAAAAGACAGCATACTGTTTCCTGCTGAGCCATGATTTAATAAGATGAAGGATATGCAAATTTGAGCAATCGATTGAATGATTTAAATTTGTTCAAGAAGCGTCATGTTGATTTAGATCATAGACTCACTAAATACAGAATTGATGTTGTCCAGCATGGCTACACAGACCATATCCAGGAAGCCTACAGGCTGATGGGCAGAGGGGTGGAGTGGCCTCTTTGCTGGGGGGAGAGAGGAAGCGCTCCCATTGGGCTGTTGGGCAGAGGGGTGGAGTGGCCTCTGTGCTGGGGGGAGAGAGGAAGCACTCCCATTGGGCTGTTGGGCAGAGGGGTGGAGAGGCCTCTGTGCTGGGGGGAGAGAGGAAGCGCTCCCATTGGGCTGTTGGGCAGAAGGGTGGAGTGGCCTCTGTGCTGGGGGGAGAGAAGAAGCACTCCCATTGAGCTGCTGGGCAGAGGGGTGGGGCTAACTCTGTGCTGGGGGGAAGGAAGCGACAGCATGTGTGCCAACAGAGAGGGTTGGGAATGCCCTCTCTGGCACGTGTGCCATAGGTTTGTCACCACTGCTCTAGATTGAAAGCCTTCTCATTCTCCTGGCACTTCACCAAATCAACCCCTAAACCATGCCACCCTTGAGCATGATATTTTACATTCTATCGGCTTCAACAAGATGGGTTTTTTTTTAATGAATCAATGGAAGAGGGAGATTAGAGATGCTCCCCTTACTTGTACCCTGGCAGGACTCTAGATGTAGATACTCTCCTAAATTTAATCTCTTCTCACCTTGGTGCATTGGAGTGCTCAGGCAAAGCTGTTGAACCAAGATGGAATAATGAAATACAGCAGCTTGGTTGTTAGGAAAAGAATGTCTGCTCTCAGAAATCATGAGTGCCCAAAGATTCTGGGCACAGATTTGAGCAGGAAGTCCAAGAACTGAGACATCCTGTCTGTCTGAGAGAGAAAGAGAGAGAGAGACCCAAGGTTTGTGGGTTTGGCTGTAGATCCTTGAGCATCAGAAGATGTCAAGCTGTGAAACATCAGCCAGAGACATATGAAACCAGCCTCTTCTTCTGCAAAGCCTGGCCAGTTATTCCTCCTAAGATACAGCTTCAATCCAAGCCCTTGCCTACATTGGCCCAACGTGGGATGCCAGAGAACACAACGAGATGGCATCAACCCAAAATTATGAGTCTGGGAATCTACCTAACGGCATCTTGGCTTTTGAGGCATCCTTCCCTAGCTCATACATTCCGTGTGATCTTCCGGATAATGCCAGAGATCTCTCCATTGAACGATGAGAATTTTCATGACCCCCACAAGTTGATTCGTTTGCCGTAACATTGGTGTTTCTGTGGGGGGTGAGCAAGTTCCTCCTTATCTTCACAGGAACCCAAATGTCGGGCATTGAAAACATTTCTCCTGGCAACCACGAAGAAATCCCGCAATAAAAGAGTCATTTTCCCCATCATGGGCCATCAGATATGTGAGTCCTCTCTCTGATTCGTGCAGCGAAAACCTCTGCCAATCCGACTGGGTTCAGTTAAGTTCTTTCCATACAGAATTAATCCCCAAATTGAGCCAAAACAGAACATGAGCTGGGCAGGTTTGCTGCGGGGCTGTTGATGTCATTAAAAAAATAACCCCTTATAATTCATCACAGCTGTTTGTCAAAACCACTGTGGATTACCACCAGCTTTCAAAACCAGCCTGTTGCATGTCTTTGCGTGGAATGGCACAAAGATACTAAGGCAGGGATTCTCAACCTGTGGCTGCAGCACCATTTCATGTGGGCCCCCACCACTCCACCACATCCGAAGTGCCATGTGTGGTGGAGGAAGGGCAAAATGGCCGTCCAGCCCCCAAAGCTGTCTGAGGAAGTGTGACCCGACCCCTAGCTTAAAAAGATTGTGAACTCCTGTACTAAGGGAAGGGAAGCAAGCTGATATACCTGTACAGACACACTCTACAGTAGATACTTCTTCTTCAAGTGCCGTGTCTGATTCCAAATATTGGCTATCCTCATGGCGATCAGCCATGAAGGTTGTCCTGAGAATATAATGCAGTTGGCCTTCCATTTGCCTGCCACATCGCAGCGTGACCCCCTGTACCAAATGCCAGATGTTTTATTTGCAGTGGTTTTCTCCTGGGAACCAGAAGTGTCAGTTGCTACAAGCTTTGGGGTTTAGAGTTAAGTGAGGATTGCAGCCCTCAATCTAGTCCAGATCTTGCAGTTGACATCTTAAAATTATTATCATTATCTCTACTCAACGCTCTTCCCTCTGCGTTGCTTTTAAGCACCAACAGAGCAGACTGCAGAAGCTTAATTTTTAGCACAGTGAGGAACTGTGTTCATGTGTGGTTATCAATAACCTTTAGCCACATACCAAGCCCTTTGATCTCTGCTTTGCTCCCTGCCTTATCATTCTCACTTTTCCGGCAATAGTTCTGACTCAGTCAATGTCAGCTAAATGACTTCATCTCATTTAGGAGTTTGGAAACTGTGGATAATATATCAAGGACTATATAATGCATTGGTGTTTGGAAGAAGCAATTTCCAATTAATTGGCCTCATCCGTGGCTCCTTCATGCATTATACTGCATCACAAAAATTTTTTAAAAAATGCTACTTGGTCTGATCCATGCGTCATATACTAAATCAAGTGCACTGAATCCAAATCTGAAGGCCGATTTAGCAAATCTCACCCTCTTGGTTAGATTCTTGCATTGATCACGTGGGGTATATTTGCCACAAATGTAGCAAAAATTGTCTGGTTTATTAACACAGCTTTGCCTACTCATCTTTAGCTCAAAACAGACTCACTATGGCCTAGCTGTACTATCCAATAAGATGGTTTCACACTAGAGACAAGCCCTTGGTCCATCTTGCCTTATATACCTATTTCTGATGTCATCTCACTGGCGTGCCCAGCTGCTGCTGGAACATGCATGCCACCAGGGGACGTGATTCAGCTGAGGCAGCAACAGGCATAGTGGTAGCTGCAACTGTTATAATGTTTCTAAGTAAAAATACATTATCCAATTACCGACTATTTGAACAGCTATAGCATACCTTAAAATCTGTAGGTGATAGGCAAATTCTGAGTTCAGATTTGGAATCAGCACACTCGATATCATGTAAATCACACGTGTTATTCCCAGTAGCAAAATCACTGTTGTGCAGTGTTATAATTCCAGAAGGAAATTTATTTTTATACCCTGCTGCCAGATGTTTCTACACAAAATAGGCCTTGTTACTTCCCTTTATTTGCTGTCCTGTCCTGTCAATGTATGACACTTAAGGATGTACTGGATGAAACCGCCCAATGGCAATGCACACATCTTGTGTAGAGCTCCTGGATACTGTTTTGGGGTACTGTGTTTACAACCAGCATCACTCAACCCCAGAAACCAATCCTGCTCATAATAAGTCTCACCCGGTGCTTTCTGAGATGAAACAGCACCAGGCAACAAAGCCCAGCAGTAGAATGGGCAATGGGGGTAACTAATTGTGCCAGATAATTAAGCCAATGTTTGTTGCAGCATTGCAAGGACAGAGAAAGAGAGGATCAATATTTATCAGAGGCAGGAAGCCTGGTTTTGCATGAGCCGCATCGACTGGTCTGTCAGCAAGAACAATGACTGTATATCTTCTCTGATTTGGATGAAATGAGGGCAGTCTCCGGAAAGAGAGCATAAGACATGGGGGTGGGCAAGACAGACTCACTGGGGTGGACAGAGGTGGGTTTGGGTGTTTCCCCCCCAGGCATTAATGTTCAAAAGAGTGGGTTAACTTATGGCTGAATGCATTTCTGTGCTTATGACCAGGCTGTCTAGGGGGTTGGGGAACACAATTTGAAAAAGTAACTTTCTCAAGTGGTGCTACTTGGCTTGTACTGAGCATTGGTACGTCACCTTGAGAACGTCACAAGATAAGCGATGTGTTTGTGACATTCTGACACTGAAGGTTACTGCTATAAGGCTATTAATGTTGGGATAATAGCAATTTTGCATGCGCTAACACTGGGTATCTTTGGTAGGGAGCTATACAGCCCAATGCAATTTGCCACAAACTTGACTGGTAGAGTTCTTTCCTCACCTCTTGCATTTGAGGCAAGCCATCAAATCATTTTATTGATAGTCCCTCTTTCTCTGACCTCCAACCAAACAACAATTATGTTGGAGACTCTGTTTTTCTGTTTTTCTTCTGACTTTAACTCCAAATGCTAACTGTAAGTAAAATGTCTCCCTTTCTACTTTAAATGCTTCTAGAGTGATTTTTATCACAAAGTTCCACTTTGTGTGTGTGGGGAAAGCCAAAGGGATGGACAGGGATGGAGAATGAGGTTATCTCTTCACATTTTCTCTGTGTTCCCATTGTTGTGTTTTGAACTCATACTCTGCTAACTAAGAGGAATAACCAAACTTCCACAACAGTTAACAGATTTTCAAAAGCTCTTGTTTGCTTCCTGCATCCTCGTTGCATTTACAGTTTATGAGGTTATATATTCTTCTATTAAGAAACTCTAGTGGCCCCATTGTGCAATCCTGAAAGGTGGAAAGACAGAAGTGAAGAGAGAACACATCAGTCTGCAGAGAAAGCCAGTTACCAAGATGCTTCCACACATTCTAGTGGTAAGGTTTGCCATCCAGAGGTTAACTGCTGATGGGCAACTTCAAGACTTCTACTCTAGCTTTGTGCGTGCGCGTGCGCGTGCGCGTGCGCGTGCGCGTGCGCGTGTGTGTGTGTGAGAGAGAGAGAGTACACATATATGCATGGATATATCAGCATCATTGTCAGCTACTTGTGTCCGAGCATACATTTCCCCCTGAAAGTCATTATTTTCTCCATTGATGGATGTGTCTCTGGTGACTCAATAAGCCAATCCTGGCATGAAACATGCAGCCACACACTGAATAGATGGTGGAGGGCGAGGTTAGGTTTGACGAAGATTCTGCACTTGTCACTTAGCCTCTTCAAGTCTGCACTGTTCCCCTTCGGAGTGATCAGTAGCAGCAGAGATGGTTTGGTGCCAAAGTGGGCGATCTTCAGCCACTGCCTCTCAAGTTTGTGGGTTTATACCTGACACCTTCATGGTTTGTTTCAGATGGTCCTTATAATGTTTCAAAGGAGCTCTGCAAAGTCTTTTACCAGAGCTAAGTTTAGCTCTGGAGGGCCCATAAAGAATTTGGCAAGGAAGCCTGGAACCATCCATACAGCGGACATGCCTTATTCATCTGATGGCCTATGATGGAAGCTTCAATGCTGTTTAGGTTTGCCTTCTCAAGGAGGCATGGGTGTATTTTCCCCCTGCCCTCCCAACTCTGATTGCTGTGACCCACCAAACACAACGGGTACCAGCTGCCTTGCCAAGATGGTTGGGCCTTTTGAGTGGTTAAGTCCAAAACATCTGGAGGGCCCAGGATTGAGAACAACTGGTCTAACATCCCCCTCTCCTTGATGGTCTTTGTGTGTGTGACAGACGACAGGTTGGTTTCGAACATATAGAAATTAATCCCCTTGACTTATGCTGTTGAGTGGTACAGTCCAAAAAGGATCCCCTGGGCCCTGTACAATTCTGTTAATTGTGTAACTCAATCCATGAATCACATCAGAAGATGTTTGCTGCACAGATAGCTCTTGGAAGGTTATAAATTTTGAATTAGAACATAAAACAAGCCAAGTGTAGTAGTAGACCTGCGTTCCATCTAAGCCCAGAATACTGTCTCCAGCAGATAGCCAGTCAATCAGAGTTGAAAGTGGTCGAGGAAGGCATAAAGTAACAGTAATGTCCCTAAGTGTAGAATCCTATCCTACAGGGAGAAATTTCTGCTTTAACCCAGCTGGTAAGCTGCTTGGGTCCTGAAGCCAAGAGGATCAATAGCCTGTTACAATCCTGGCTGTACTGGATATCTCTGCAGATGTTTGTGTGCACATAAGTGTTAGCTCTTCTGAAACTCACACTCTCAGTACACTTGGTTTGATATGTTGTGAGAAAGATTAGCCAGCAAACCAAGGTTGCTGTTGCCCTGGATGTACCCCATTGTGGTTCAAAAATGTAAAAACAGTATCCACAATATTCAAGGAGACTCTTTCTGTGGTTGGAGTCCCTAAATGTAAGACCAACATGCTCAAGTGGGGGTTGCTGGTGGTCAACACCACGCCATGTGAATTTGGAGAGATACAGAATCCAACTCATCTGCTGCTCTGCCAATTATTACCAGAAACATGTACCAATGAGGTCTTAAGTTTGGCCAATGACAAAGCCAAGAAGTTGGCTTCATTTTGGCAGTCCAGGATTTGATCCGGACACAGAAGGAGGAGGAGAAGCCCACTCTCTACAGTCATTCTTGAAGGTGCAGTGAAAACCAAGGGTCAGGGAAGCAGAACCCCGAATCTTCTAACACTTCCCTTGAAGCAAATTCTAGCACAGTTCTTTTTCTTCTCTGTCTAGGTCAGACGTGAACCTGCCAGAATGATGCCACATTTGGTGAATTCATTCCAAAGTTCCTTTCACCCAACCTAGTGTGAGAAAGATTAGCCAGCAGAACTAGGAAGCTGTTGCCCTGGGTTATGCCCAAACTGTGGTTCAAAAATACCACAGTCTCCAAGGAGGCTCTTTCTGTGTACCCCACCCTAGCTCAGTGGTAGAACACAATACATGGTTGAGTGGCTGCCATCACTCATCAAAGGACCTCTCTACAGCAGTACAGTGGGCTTCTCTACCCTGGCTTTCCTGGCCCGGCGTAGAGCAGCTTTTCAAAAGCTGCTTGAGGTCAGGTAGAGGAGCAAAATGCTGTTTGGTATTTTGCATCTTGAAAACATTTAATTCCAGATGCCACTGTAGCAGCCAATTTCCAGGAATTTTTTTGTGGGGGAGGGGTGACATTTCCCCTTCAACTGGAAAATGGGCTGTGTTCAATTTTGTTTCAGTCTCAGCATCCAAATACACTGGTGATCGGATAAAATATAGGCAGCGATTTAGTTGAATCCCTGATGGAATTAGCCCAATTGATGCATGCACATAATTGAACTAACCTCCTCCTAACCAGCCCCAAAGAACAGGCTATCAACCCACCTAGACAGCCCCTGAGACAGAAATTTAAAAGCTGGTGCTAGAACAGATCAGAATTCCCCAACCCATCGTCCCTGCAGATCTGGAAGTTTGAGGGCATGTTATTCCTTGGAGAACCTTTATTGTGAGCACAGAATCATGCTGTTTATGTGCTTTCTGTCAGTGTCCCAGACATCTGATGTCTGTTATTTCCTTGAGTGTTAGTACAGCCTTCACCAATTTAGTACCCTCCGGATATGCTTGTCTACAACTCTCCTTATTTTATTAGCTGGGACATATCTGCCTCATGTTGTTAAATACACGGAGCACAATTTTTAGCTAGACATGTGAGACACAAACCTAAATAAACAAGAAAGGAAGCAAAAGGAAGGAAGGACTATCGAATCCCCTCTTGTGCTCTCCCAGTCATGGTGGAAAAGATTATTTTCCCTTTCCAAGCTGCTGTTTTGCTAAATATATTTCTCAGCAACCAGTCCGTGCTGTATCAGGTTGCAAGTTCCATTTAAGATAAAAAAAAATCCATTGAATCAACTGATGAATGGGATGTCAACACATACATAAATCTGACTGAGTCCACTGGTCTACTCTAGATGGGACAACCAACAGGATATTGGCCTATATGCAGTAGGAAGCTTCTTCTTTCATGTCCAGATCAAACTATGGAATGCCAAAATGAAGCCACTTTCTTGGCTTTGTCATTGGCCAAAATCAAATCTTCATTGGTACATGTTTCTGGTAGTAATCGGCAAACCAATAAATGATCTGGTAGGAAGCTAAGGACTGGTATGAATGATAAAGCCCATTCTTATCTTTAATTCTTTGGAACTGGGCCTCCATCATCTAGGTAGTTTGTGGAATGCCTTGAACCTGTTCAAGGCTATTGCTTGGATGTGAATACAAAACCATCTTGGGTAATAGTGTTCACTACCTCCGTTACCTTTAGCATCAGCAAGTAAAGTATTTGTTGAGCTTCTGGGCAAGAGGGTCCATGCGATAGATTTATTCTTTTGTTTTGATATATGGATTTTGGACCTTAGAAGAAACACAATTACTGTGGATTAGTGGGTAATCTAGGAAAGCCAGAGCGGTGTAGTGGTTAAAATGGTGTAGTAGGACTCAAGAGACCTGGTTCAAACCTTCATTGGGCCAAAGTAATTAATGGTGGGGTGGCCCTTGTAAAACCACTCCTTACCAAGGGGGACACTTCACCTCAACATTTCAGGGATACCCCATAGTTCTGGTTGGTCACGAACCATCTATGCCCACCACAGAACTGGAAAAGACATTGCCAATGTAGACAGTACTCTGGACAAACAGTCTACCCTGGCGTAAGGAGGTTTTCCTATTTTATTGTATTTTATGTGTCTGTTTGCATTCTTCCCATAGGGGATTCAGGGGAGTTCACTGTTAATTAAAGCAATGTAGCAAACACAATTAAACATACAGGAAAAAAAGATAATGATTAAAAGAACAATTAAACCAATGGCTACTATTTAAAAACATTTCAAAACATACCCTCCTGAATTCAGTAAATATAGCATTCCCTTATGCTCACTCACTGGTCCAAGTCAATTAAAAGCTTGCCTGAAAAGGAAGGTCTTTGCCTTCCAGAAGAAGGATGAGAATGAAGGGATGGGTGGGTTCCTCAAAGAAGTGCGTTTCATAACCACTCTTGCCGGAAGAGATTGTGAAGATGCTGGAACGTTGGCAAGGGATTCCCCAGAGGAATTTAGAAAGCCTAAGAGGTTCCTATGGAGTGGTGAAATCCTACTTAATTGATCTCTAGAGCAATAATGCAGAACCTCCTACTGCCTGGGGACCCTGGATTCAATTTCAGAGAAGTTCTCAGGGTTTCACTTGTGGGCAGGGCCAGAAGCGAAAGGGCGGGGACCCAAACGCCAGCCTGTTCTTTCTGCCAGTCTTCTTTTTCATTCATGTCCAGATCAAAGTTTGGACTGCCAAAAGGAAGCCTCTTTCTTGGCTTTGTCATTGGCCACAGTTAAGCCATCTTTGGTAAATGGTTCCAGTAGTAATTCTAAATCTCTCCATATTCACCCCGCGTGTTGTTGTCCACCAGCAGCCCCCACTTGAGCATGTTGGTCTTACATTTAGGGACTCCAACCATCAGCCTTTTCAGGGTCTTCCAAGTGATGTATGGGAGATCGAGTTCCTCAGCCACGTCCTCTTTTAATGTTATTCTTTCCAGTGAGCTCCTTCCTCCATCTTCTAATTTGGTTTGCTCTTGCGTAACCGCAAGAGTATTTGTTTTGGCCATAAAACTCTTCCTGGATATGAGCTGGTGGACTTGAGGCTCATATCTGTTCAGAGGATGTTGAAGGTCATTATCTTCCTTAGTTCTCTTGGTGTCCACTGCTACTTCTCTCCTTATCATAGCTGGAGTGATACCAACAAGGGAATATATTTTCTCAACTGGTGTAGCCAGCCATTGAGACAGAAATTTAAAAACTGGTGTTAGAATAGATTATAATTCCCCAAACCATTGTCTCTCCAGATCTGGAGGTTTGAGGGCATGTTACTTCTTGGAGAAATATTCTGAGTTGGATAATCTTTGTTGTAAGCAATACCAAAAAAGAGAATATATTCTCTACTGGTGTATGTTTGAGACATCTTGTTACAATACGTATTGCTTCATTAACAAAGATGTCAACTTGTTTTGCATGTGTGGATGTGCTCCATACTAGTAGTAAGACAGACGTAGGAAATGGTTATTAACTTATAGAATGAGGAGAAATGAGAAAAGTTCAGGGAAACCATTAACTAACCAGGATGGAAAGGAGAGCAACCCAAGGCTCAGACTGAAACCACCAGAGGGGTGGATTGGGCTCCATGGTCTGAGGCTCCCCCACCCAATACCCGAAGCTGTCTGAGGGAGCATGACCCAGCCCCCGGCTTTAAAAGGTTGAGAACTCCTGACTTAGACTGTCAGTCACCTGAGAGATGGGCATCTGGAGATGGGAGATGCTGCTATAAGAGAGACAGAAAACCTAACTGAGGACGGCATGGTGATTTCCCCTTATAACATTCTGTACTAGAAAAACTGGCTGAGAAGAAGTCTTTAGGCTTGAGAGCAAGTCTCAGCCGGCCCTCTAGGGAGTAACTTTACTCAGCCAGCACTCATTAGATGCATTAACCTGGCAATGAGGCAGGATTATTACACACCATGGTACAGAGAAACCTGCTGCCCCAGAAAAAAACTCTGCGATAAGAATCAACGCCAGAGCTACAGAAATACAGGCTCCCTCTCTTAGGAAATACAGGCAAATCCACTGTTAACTGAAGAAGAGCGATGTTGGTTGATCTCAGGGAAAGACAGTTGGAGTCAGGCTCCTTTGAAGCACTTTCACTTTACTTTATTGCTACAAGATCCATTATGTTCATTAATGGAGAGTTGGAAAAATTACCTTTTTAGTATTACAGATCCCAGAAGCCACCATGGTGGCTAGGGAATTTTGGGAATAGTAGTCCAAAAAGATAACTTTCCCCAAACACTCTCCTAATCCTTATGTACCCTTCTTTTCTTCTGTTGCCTCCCTCCTTCCCGAAGGCCAATGGGTGTTGTCATTCATCACATGTCAATCCCACTGCTTTCCTTGTCATCAGCACATTCAGGTGAAAATTGTGATGTCAGGAGAACTGAGGTTCTTCTCCGAGGTTTGGCTCCAGTCTGATGAAAAGATAAGAGATTCAGTCAAGGTGAGAAATTCCCCTCTCAGCCCCTTGGCCTTTCCGATGCCTACAGAGATATGGAGAAGTCTGGTGTGAGAGATCTTCCAATTTGGTTTTAGACATCACCATTATTCAGCCGAAGTAGTAAAACTACCTCCATTGTTTTTCATCAGAAGAAGTCTTGAAATATGAAAAACAAATTTGATGGGTGCACAGAAAGAGCCTCCTTGAAGACTATGCCATTTTTGAACTGCAGTCAGCTGTACCCTGGTAATGGCAACCTTGTGTTGCTGGCTAATCTTTCTCAAACTAGGTGAAAGGAACTGCAGAATGAACTCACCAAAAGGTGCCTTCGTTTTGGTAGTTTCACGTCTGGCCAAGACACAGAAGGGGGAGAAAATGGGGAAAATTTTATAATCTTGTCTAGGGAAGAGAAGAAGTCTGAATGTCTCTCTTGACACTTGCAAGAACCAAAGCCATTCAATCTGGGCCTCTCCTTGATCTTCTGGAAGGTTCCAAGGTAGGTATTGTTCCCACAAGATGCTACATTCAGGGTATTCCAGGCTATCCCTTGAGGAGGATTTGTGTCTCAGGGTCCGGTCGATAGTTGTGCTTTAGATTGGATGCAATGACCCTCTGGATTTCAGACAAATGAAGATATTCCTCTACTGCCAATGAACTAATGGTGGCCTTGTAGTCAAGAACTTTGTTTGGGTCCCATAATGTAGGAGGTAGATAAGAAGAGAGTAAAGCAGGGATTGCCGACTTAAGACCTATGGGCCAGATCTGGCCTACAGTGCCATTTCATGTGGGGGCCCCATTCCTCCAAGGGCATTTGAGAAACAAAATGGCCACCCCTTTGAAACTATTGGGACAAAATTGCTGCCCCACCATGCAGGCAGGGCAAAATGGCCATCCGGCTCTCAAAGCTGACTGAGAGAGCGTGGCCTGGCCCCTGGCTTGAAAAGGTTGGGAACCCCTGGAGTAAAGCATGCCTTCCCCCGTTGTAAAAGTGTGTCACAGATGTTTATAATTCTGAGGATCAACTCATATGCTTGAACCTGCAACTGTCATAGAAGAAGCCCAGCGAATTCTGAAAACCAGAGGCATCAGACTGAAGGAGATTCAGGAGTTCTCAGTCTGCCATCAGCCCAGATTTACAGCAATTTCGCAAGGGATCCATGAAAGCAAGATCAAAGTTGTAACAGCCAATGGAAGGTATGTCTGCTTTGCTGTCATCCATGAGGCTGAATATCAGATGTTTCCTTTGGCTACTGTTACTGTTAGCTAAATCAGATGTTTTTAGAACCCTTGGTTTGTTAAGTTTCTGAATAGCTGCAGATGTGGTTTATTGGAAAACTGTAAACAGGAAATCCAGAAATCCAGTAAACAGGAAGTCCAGAAAGTCATGGGGGCAGGATCACCCCAAAATTATTCATCTCCAGCTAAGATCTGAGCATGCTAGGCAAAGTCTCATATTTCTACCCAGTGCTTTCAGAGCTTTCTAGCAAACAAGTCAGTAGACACCTTGCCTCAGAGAAGGTAACAGCCAGGGGGAAAGTAGAGTTTCTAAGCTCTGGTTCAGCCTACACTTGAAGCTGCACTCAATGTCATCAGCACGGAGATATAGTTCTTTGATGGTGAAACTTGGCACTCCAGATGTTCTTGGACTTCAATTCCCAGAAGCCCAAGCCTCCAGGAATCCACATGGATGGGTTTGCTGCGATTCATCCAGCCCCCGCCTCTCTCGTTGCTCCCGGAAATGGAAGTACGGGCGTATTTTACTTCCGCTTCCGGGAGTGACGAGGGCGGCGTGGGCCAGGTGAATTGCAGCAAACCCATCCGTGTGGATTCACAGGGGCTTGGGCTTCTGGGAATTGAAGTCCAAGAACAAGGTTTGCCATCTCGGATATAGTAGTAGGACTTTTACTGCCATACAAGAGGCAAAGACCCTTTTCTTCTCTCAGGCATTTTAAGAATTCCTTTACTGCTCTGATAACTTTGCATTCTTATCCTGCTGCTCTTTCTGGATTGGTTTTACTTGCTGAAATGTTTTATCCTCTCTTGCTGTGTTTAATCTCATCTCTCTATACTACCATTTCCACACTTTATTGTCGTATTGCTATATTTTCTTTTTGAACAGACTGCACAGTCTAGATAACTTTGGTTAGAGGGCAGTTTGACTGAGCAGTGAATGAATGAATATCATAAATGCCAATAACGTTGATAACGAGAAGGACTGGAACAACAGTTCTGAAACAGAGCTCAAGTTCAGTCCGCTCAACCTGAATTGGCATATCTAAAATGAACTGAGTTTTGCCCTTGGTAAAAATGTTTGTATAATGACTTGGCTTCACATCCGATCCGATCCACATTTACCAGGCCTTTGGAGAGACCATCAAAGGAGATTTTGTCTTTCAAAAGGTGCCCAGTCCAGGACCAATTTACAGTTAGGACGCCCTAGCTCGAAAGCCATTCGTATCCGAATCTAGGGTTCACTGCTCATCTCTGTTTGTAGCTGAAGAGCCCACGCTGTCTGTGTTTGCACATGTTTCCGTGGACATGTGGAAGGCATGATCAAACATCGGAATACTGTTTACCTTCCCACCAAAGTGGTATCTATTTATCTACTTGCAATTTCTTGCTTTCGAACTGCTAGGTTGGCAGGAGCTGGGACACAGAGGGGCGCTCACTCTGTCGTGCAGTACTCAGGTCTCGAACTCCAACCTTCTAGTCTTCAAGTTCAGTGTCTTAACCACTAAGCCACCGCTGATCAAAGCTAAACAATTCACTAGACATGGTCTTTTTCATTCTTCTTAGTTGCTCTGCAGCCCTCATTTTAGATTTGATTCATGTTTCTGAATAAACATCCATATATACCTACTAGCATATGCCACCATGTTTTATGTAAATCTACATCATGGGACTTCGGAGAGCTAATTCAGAACAGGAGACGCACCCAACACTCTACGTTCAGTGATTATTTTGGGATAGGGGGGTATCTCCTACTGTTGTGCAATAAGGAACATTGAGTGTGAAGTTGTGGGGAAAGAGTGCTAGCAAGCCTTCCTTTCTCTAGAGCAATGGGGTGGGGGTGGGAAGTTCAATTCACAGTAGCCTAAGTCAGTCCATTGGCTGATCAGTGCTTTGGGGAATTGACTTGGGCTTCTGGGAATTGAAGTCTAAAAACCAAAGGTTGAGAAACACTGTTCTAGAGCCAAGTTTTGCAAGCTGATCTATCACGCTAAGCAGGACAAGCAAAAGAGGCAGGAACTCACTTCTGATCCTAATCATGTGGCGGTGGATTGAATGAAGCTGGTCTGCTAGCCCAAAGAGCTAATCTGTGCCTTTATAGGCAGCATGTTTAACTTCTCTTTTTGTATGCTGGTCAGGTAGGAAGAGGCTTGCTGTAACCTGAGGCTTTGACCAATGCAAATAGTTTCCATCCATATGTTTTACGCTAATGCACCAAAGTGAGATCTACAATAAAGGTAAAGGTTGGCAGTCATATCCGACTCTAGGGTTTAGTGCTCATATCTGTTTATAGCCAAAGAGCCAGCTCTGTTTGTGTCTGCAGACTGATTGAACAACCAATCAGTTATACCATGGGGTGGGGGTAGCCAACGCAGAGAAACACTTACGCAATTGCCTTATGCTTCACATAGAATACTGGATATTATTACATTTTTAGCTTTGTATTTTGATATTGGGCAATTTTTACCTCTCAATTTCTTAATCTATTGTTTGGGTAGGTGTTTTGATGGGGTTTTTTAGATTGTTGATCTGATCCTGTTCTTCTTGTGAGCCGCTCGGAGTCTCTGGAGTGGGGCGGTGATATAAGTTGAAAAATAAATAAAATAAATAAAATAAAATCTGCAGTTGTACAGTTACATTAACAGAAACAAGTTTTGTGATGATCGGTGCACTCCCTTATGATGATGTGTAGGATTTATTTATTTTTTTGCTTGGCAACCTAGACAACTAAAGGGGTGGGGAAAGAAAGACAGACGGGGAGGGAGGAATTGTGGAGAGATGAAAGATGGAAAGAGGAGTAGCAGTTATTTACCTGGAGTTCTATAAGGTGTAAAAGCAGCAGCTTTTCAAAGTCTGGCTTCCGGACTTGCGTATGGGCCAAAGCAATCTACAGACCATTGATTGTGTTGTCTTAAATTCAATTAGTCCCAACAAGAGTCAATCCATTGAAATCAATGGGGCTTGTTGATTCAGTGGATCTATTCAAGCAAAGCCTAAAAGAATGGATTTAGACAATGGATTTAGGTTGGAAAAGTGAAAGAAGTCATTGCCAGGAGGGCTGTGACTGAGGAAGAACATTTAAGGATGGTCAGGTTCCTCTGAATGGCTATGAGCCTCAAATCTGCCGACTCCGATCCAGGAAGAGCTTTATGTCAAGAACAAACATTCTTGAGGGTACGCAAGAGCAAAACCAAATTAGAAGATGGCGGAAGAAGCTCAGTGGATAAGGAACATTAAAGGAGGATATGGCTGAGGAACTCAACCTCCCCTACATCACTTGGAGGACCCTGAAAAGGCTGAGGGTTGGAATGCCTAAATGTAAGACCAACATACTCAAGTGAGGGCTGGTGGTGGATGAGAATATGCTGTGTGAATGTGGAGAGATACATTTACTGGTCTGATAGTTACTGCCAGAAACATGCTTACTTTTGGCCAACAACAAAGGAAAGAAAGTGGTTTCATTTTGGCAGTCCAGGGTTTGATCTGGACATGAGAGAGAGAGAGGAGGAGGAGGAGAAGGGTTCAGCACACACACACCCCAAAAAAACCAAGTATGTTGCCACCTATTATTTATTTATTTATTTATATTTCTATACCGCCCATCTGTGACAACATTGAAACATAATGCAGGAAATGCTCCAGGACTGAGACGTTCTGATTCCCACTGTATTCTGTTGCCTGCACAATGTAAAAATCAGTGTGAACCAGCCTGGAGCCTCTCTCCCCGACTGTGCACTGTTTTCATCTGCCTCCAGGGCTTCGATTTCATTTCATTTCATTTTCCTAGTTACTTACTTCCTGAAATTGAATGTGTTCACATCGATTCAGACAGCGTGATCACTTGAGCTGCAGGCACAATGATCACGCAACTCTCAAGAAGGCAGTATAAAATCAATGGAAGTGTGGCTCTGGCTTTCTTAATGTGTGTTTCATGCATAGCACATGTGCTCAGGCACCCTGGTGGCACAGCGGTCAAGCTGCTGCACTGCAAACCAAAGGTTGTGAGTTCGATCCTGACCAGGGTTCAAGGTTGACTCAGCCTCCCATCCTTCCGAGGTCAGTCACATGAATACCCAGCATGTCGGGGGTAAAATGCTAATTAACCCCTGATTTAACACACAAAAATGGTAATCAGTGGACTGATTCTAAAGCCACGAATATGCATAGAATTATATTGGAGGCCTCGGAAAAGTTTTTTTTGAGGGAGGATTACAATTCCCCAGAATGCTAGCTGGGAGATCCTGAGTGTTGTAGGCCAAAGAAGTAACTTTTCCAAGCTCTCAATGCATCTGGAGGGCTCAGTGTTTTCACACCTTCTTCCTGCCCTTCCTTTTGACATTTTATAAGTGAAATATATTGTGGCATGGCTGGAAACCAAAGAAAGCCCGAAGTGAATTTCTTGGTGGAAAAACAAATTCCAGAAAGAACTGTGCTTTCATAATCAAAACAGGGTCACATCTGAAAACATAGCAATGGCTTGAAAGGGCATGAAAGACATCATGTGCATCAACTAGCTAAGCCATCGGTCTTTAACAGAGAAGACGCTTGCTTGAGCTACCAATGAAATCACCTCCTTCTTCACCGGGTATCTGTATGTGTGGTTTGAGGGCCATTTTGCACGTGTCCCAGAGGCAAATATGGATCTGGCATGAGTTTAAACTAAACAGAAAGTTGAAGCAATTCTAGCTCTGTTATGGGTTGTCGTCGTTTTCTACTCGTATATGAGTATAAATCCCCCCCCCCCCCGAAACCAATTTCACAAAGAAAAATGATAAACAGGAAAAAATGCCACTGGCGTGAACTTGTTTAAGGTGGATCCCAGCTTGCCATGAAGTGTCCCACACACCATGATCTCAGAGCCATCTCCTGCGGCATGTGTGAAATAAGACATGCAGGATTTGACGCCAGGACTGCAATGGACTGCCGCAGCCTTGAAGATTTTAACAAGGCACGACTTCACAGCCAGCCCATCTGGCATGGCCTCTTCCACCTCCATGACCGTTGGGAATCAGAAGTGGTTCTTCCTCCACTCATTTTGCTGTTTGGCCCAAAAGGATGGTTTCCAGTGGCATTTCCTCCACTGAGGGGGGCCTTCACCCCACCTAAAGGGGCTCATCTGCCTGTAGCCATTGGCTGGGGCAGCCAACAGGAGCTCACTGCATCGTGCGGCGGTTGGGTCTTGACCTGTTGAATTGCTAACCTTCCGGTCATCAAGCTCAGTGCCTTTACCACTAAAGCCACCAGAGCCTTTACTTTCAGAGCTACAGACCTCAGGAAACCCCAGCCAGCCATGCTTCTGTTCTACCCAACTCAAGAATTTCCCACCTTTCAGTCAACTTGTCTTCTGTAAGGGTTTGCATTTCGGTATTTTGTCTTAGGCAATAAAGTAGTTTGAGCTAAGCCTATACAGAGGGCCCTGTTCGCATTTCAGCATGTTCTAGGTTGCATTTGAATCAGGGAGGTAGACCTCAAGAAAAGATGCAAAGAAGTCCAAGACACACCTCAAGGCTGTAGTCTATTCCGTTGATGGCAAGTCATGAGAGAACGCGCATAGATTCATTAGTGGCTGCAAGATGATAATGAGCAGGCAGAAACTGTAGTGTGCCTTTGTGATGCATTTTCCGTGTGATATAAATGGTCCCTTGCTCTGTGTTATCACCTTCGGATAGAAAAGACAAAAGAGAAGAGGAAGAAAAATAGATCAGGCGTCTTCTGTTCCTCTTGCCAGAACGTTTTATGCAAATCACTAATGAGGTGATTTGCATATTTGCGGCTGATTTGCATGGAGCCATAAACCTGTTAGTGGCTGTTGTTTGCGTAATGTGCTGGTTTTACTACTGCCGTGCTGCTGGTGCGCAGGGCAACAGTGAGGCATGCTCTATCCGGGCTGAAACATTTTGCTGTCAGGGTCTTGACCACTCAGCTGCCGTGGTCCCTCAGCTATATGTAGCCACGTAGAAACAGCCATTCGTGAGATCCTATTTTATAAACAAGGGAATAAAAGAAACAGGATCCAGTGGAGGACTTGCCCAGGAATGGATTACCCAAGCCATTCTTCTATTTTGATATGACTGTACCAGATTAGTCCTACAAGTCAAACAGAACATGGAAAGTATTAAGGAATCTGTAGGGTGCTGTGACTCCCTTATTTGCTTAGATACAAGCAAACATGAACATATTTCGCCCATAGGTTAACACATCAAAAAATTATAATAGCAATTATACTTATATACCTCCCCATAGCGCTTATAGCACTTTCTGGACAGTTCACAAGACAATTAGCATTTTGCCCCAACATGCTGGGTACTCATTTTACAGACCTCGGAAGAATGGAAGGTTGAGTCAACCTTGAGTCCTGTCAGGATCAAACTTCATAACGACAGCAGTTTTGGCTGCAATACAGCATTTTAAGCACTGCCCCAAATGCATAGGCACACTTGGCATAAGCATAGATCATACAGCATAGACATACGTAGGTAAATAGAGGTGTAAGTATAAATCAGAGGCCAATATTCTGAGCAAAGAGTAAATTAAGAATAAGGACAAGAGTAAGATTAAATATAAGGACTGCGATGGCTTAGTGGTTAAGAAGGTGAACTTGATGATCAGAAGGTCAACAGGTCAGCAGTTCAAGACCCAAGTCCTGCAAGACGGAATGATCTCCCATCGTCTATGTCAGCTCCCGCCAACCTATCAGTTCGAAAGCGAGAAATTGCAAGTAGATAAATAGGTACCACCTTGGTAGGAAAGGTCACAATGTTCCATGTGTTCCAGCACCTAGTTATGCCTGCCACATTGACCATGGAAATGTCTGCAGGCGCATGCAGCACTGGCTCTTTGGCTGTAAACGGAGATCCGCATCCAACCCTCAAGTTGGATAAGACTGGCTTTTGAGCAAGGGAAACTTTTACCTAAGATTAAATATACAATGTAGGCTTTGATAAAGGTTATAAATCAGAGATAATATCTCTGTAATCCATAATTTACACTCAGGTACATTTGAATGAGTTATTTAGTGGATAAATTGATGGCAAGCATGCTGTTAATGGTAAGCTTTGATATCAACTAGCATAGGGATTCTCAACCTGAAGCCCATTGGCCAGATGTGGACCCACCAACACCTCCACCACACCATGATGTGGAGGAAGGGCGAAATGGCCTTCCGACCCCCGGAGCTATCTGAGGGAGAGTGACCTGTCCCCTGGCTTTAAAAGGTTGAGAACTGCAGCAGAAGAGGGCTGTGTTATAACAGCAACCTGAATCAAGTCATATCAGGATAACCCCCATCCTAAGAAAAAAGAATGCAAAAGAAGAATCAGAGGAGGGACAAGGACTCTAATCAGGGAAACTGATGGAAAGTATGAGTTGTTTAAAGGGATGACAGTACTGTCTCCCCAGTTACTAAAATAGGTAGAGTGAATGCCAATCATCAGATTGTTATTAGAATAATTAGGTTTACTTACATTATCTTTACTTACATTATCTTATTTGATCATGGAGTGAGCAGCTGAAAGAAGGTAAAAGCTGTGGGCCAGACAGTTTCAAGATGCTGGGAGATTTTCTGTTGTCCTGGACGGAGGACTCCATTTGATAGCAGAGTTACCTTGGTTTGGTCCATGTACCTTGTCGGTTTCTTGCAAACTTGATCTTGTAAATTGTAGGACGGTATTTGTGTTGAACCAAACAGAAGCCATCAGTCTGGTCAGGTTATCCTGCTATGGTAATAGAGCAGACCATACTGCCAGCAACTCAGTGGTGGTTAACTAACCTGACAACCTTGAAGGCTAATGTGTGCCAAAGTCCACAGGAAAGGGTGATGGTCCCCAAGTGGATTAAATCCCACTTGAATCCATCTTGATGAAGGGCAGCAGCTTCATCAATCCTGGCCTGGGGTGGAGAAGGACTTTGTGTGCCAAAAGGGTTCAGGACCAGAAAGTGACTCACGGAACTGGATCAGTGGTACAGGGGTCATGCTGTGATGCTGTGATGCGGAAGACAAATGGAAGACGTTTACATTGTATTGTTCCGAGGACAATCTTCATGGCTGATCTCCATGATGATAGCCAATATTTGGAATCAGATACGGCACTTGAAGAAGAAGAAGAAGAAGAAGAAGAAGAAGAAGAAGAAGAAGAAGAAGAAGAAGAAGCCATCTTGCTTTAGTTGTATAGGGAGAAAAGGAGATTCCATGGAAAAGATAATCATTCTGGAAGAACTTGGAAATTAAAAGAAAGAGAAGGTGGCTATATATAAAACAGATTGACTCAATTAAGGAATACAGGGTCTTTAATCTGTACGATCTGAGTAGTGCTGTTAACAGTGAGACTTTTCGGAGGTCACTAATTCATAGGGTCAACCTAACCTGGAGAGAGACATGATGGCATATCAAAACAACATGCCGAACTTTAATTCTATGTCTGTTAAAACTATTCCTTAAAATAAATGTCTTCAACTGAGCTTAAACCTCTTTGAGTCAGTTGGTGTGAGGGCTGGCTGGCTTTCAGAGCTGTCAAATCGTTTTTAAACTAATGAGAAAGTAGAGAGGGAGCTAATTTGAAGAAACCAAGTCCTTTCAGATGAGCCAAAATGCTGGTTTGCAGCCTGGCTCAAAAAAACATCTTTCCGGCCCATTTACACATGTTGACTGTCTCTTTGGCTCTTGGCTTTCCTGTGTGAAAAACAACAACTCTTCTATTGCTACCATCCGGCATCCCACAACTTCCCCCTGTTTAATTCTTTGGTTGAATCTGGGGGCTCATCTGTTGAGATTGCTCTTTCCTCTAACATCCTTTCCTCTGTGGCAGAGAGTAAACAAAAACACTTTAAAGACTAACTGCTGTATTTTAATGTGAGCTTTCATGGATCAAGTCCACCTAGTCAGACATAGGAGCAAGACTTCATGGCATCAATTTATATACATCAGGTACAGAGTGAACCTAGCAGTTCAAAAGCAAGAAATTGCAAGTAGATAAATAGGGACCACTTTGTTTAGAAGGTAAACAGAGTTCCATGCACTACAGTATCTAGGTATGTCTGCCACATGTCCACGGAAATGCCTGCAGATGCAGACAGCGCTGGCTCTTCAGCTATAAACAGAGATGAGCACTGAACCCTAGAGTCAGATATGACTGGCTTTCAGCAACAGTGAACTTCACCTTTAATCACAGCTCATAATAGGGAAGGTAAACTGGTTGTTATTCCAATTAGTTGTGAATTTTTGCCCTTTTGAATTGCAAATAGGAGGATATAAGACAAACGCCTGGCATTAAACATTTGCTAATTAGTTTTGCCATCAGCATCTACTGGCAAAGTTCAAAGTTGTTCTGTGAGACAACCTAAAACATTTTTGTTTTTTGTTTTGTTTACTCTCTGATATGCTTGAAACACAGACTAACAGGGCTAGGTAAAGGTCACCTTTGCTTGAAAGCCAGTCATATCTGACTCTAGGGTTCAGTGCTCATCTCTGTTTACAACCAGAAAACCAGTGCTGTCTACATTTGCAGACGTTTCCATAGTGATGTGGCAGGCATACCTAGACACCAGAGTACAGTGAACACTGTTTACCTTCCCTTCAAAGTGGTGCCTATTTGTCTACTTACAATTTCTTGCTTTCAAACTGCTAGGTTGGCAGGAGCTGGGACAGAGACAGGAGCTCAGTCCATCGTGCAGCACTCGTGTCTCAAACTACCAACCTGCCCGCCTTCTAGCCATGAAGTTCATCAGGGCTACTATTAAAAAAGAGTCCTTTCCCCTGTTTGTTCGCTACATCATCTCTTTTGAACATGGTAGACCACAGAACCATACGGGATGTGGTGGTGGTGGTGAAGCCTAGTGTATACGTTGTAGCTGCTCAGAAATCCAAAATCAACCTCCGATTAATAAAACAAGAATCGCCTGGTCGCTATCCTAAAGGGAAATGTTAATTATGCTCCCACCCCTCTCCTACCCACAAGAGAAACCAGCAGATGTGCCCGTGCATCTTCCAACAGTTGCCTTTTCCTCTCTCTTGAGTGTTGACACAAGGGTAACACAGAAATTTATTAATGCAATCAGATCTTTGCAGCAAGATTGAATTTAAACAAGGAGGGAGAAAGAGGGCAATGTTTATTAATTTTTATATGATATAGTTAATGAAACAAAATGCTTAATTTAAATAACAGCAGATGGGCCCCCGTCGGTGAAGTAGGTTCCATTTGCAATGCTTCTTGCCTTTCTTTTTCCCTTTTTTTGGCCTGTTGACATGTTTCTGACCTGTTCAGCAATGCATGTACAGTACCTGTATATACTCCATAGTTGTAGAATCAATCCAACATGGCATAGGGGTTAGAGTGCTGGACTAGCACTTGTGAGAGCTGAGTTCAAATCCCTAAACCTTATTGTTTGGCCTCAGGCCAGTCATTCTCCTTCCAGCTACTCTACCCCACACATTAATTTGATGATTAAGTTGTGAGCCGAGCAGCCATGTGTATCAACGATGATGGGGAACATTTAACTATAACTGTTAATGCTTTCTTATAATTAACGATTTTCCGTATCTCATTACTGTGTGCTCTTTTTATAAATTATAAGTACTGAACATAACCTTTCACATAATAAGTGAGTCATTAGGTTAGCTAAGACTGCCTTAGGCAAGTTTTCTATCACCCCAGTAAAGTAACTGGGGGGGGGGGGAGCATCTGACACACATGTGTGCTAATGAGTCTGGAGCCATGAGTCTGGAGCCAATTTTCCATTGTGAAGACTTCTTACCATTGTCACAAGCTTGTCATTGTGTCACGATTGATTGCTCAAAGATCCCCAAAAGCTGACTAAGGCACGTTTTACTTCCACTTCTGGCGGGAGGAACCACGTGACTGGCCCGCTGAATCACATGACCGGCCCGCAGCCCGAAAAGTTTGGCCACCACTGATCTGGAAGATCAGTTTCCCCACCCCAATGTATCCAGTTCCCCTCCCATTATGAAAATTTCCTCTCCGTCCAGAACACCCTCCCCCGAGGAAATTCATGTCCTTTTCCTGCTCGCTGGCAGAAATCCAGATATTCTTAACCCTGCTGCGTACTCACAGCAATGGAGGCACAGAATTGGCATTGCTTGAGCCAAAGGAATAATTTCATACAGGTCATGCAAGCTTTCAATGTACACAGGCTTTTTATTCGGAAGAAAACCAGCTACAGTTGTGTGTAAATGCTCCTGTTGATCAGTAGTTTGAAGGATGAATTGAATTTCTGTGTGCTGAGTGGGGTTTAGACAATGATCAGGAGTGGTTCCCCCTAATTATGTTATTTCCTTGGCCAGAGGTAGGGAGGTCTAGCTGTTTCTCTGGTTACCCGCCTGCCAAACTAAGACTATTTCGCTTTGAGGCTGAATAGTATGCAAGCGAAAGAAGGACAAAATATCTCCCCAGCAAAGACTAGTTCCACAAAAGACTTTAGATTAGGACTATATTCAATTGATGAAGCCTGGCAGGTGTTATTCAGATTAAAAAGACCATTGATTCACATTCGCTATTGTATCAAACTGAAACATGATGTTGAGATCTGAGCTCTACTTCAAGCCTTTGTTGAGCATCAAAGTATAGCTTTTACCATTCCCTTCTTTTTTTGCAAATTCACCATTTCGGATGGGCTGATGTGACACCTTAGACAAGTAATTCAGATGTTAGAGACTGTAGAGATCAAACAGAAAGATTAATTCCCAGCCGTACGGCATTTATTTAAAATAAAATTTCCACCTTCATTTGCTTCAAATTTTTGTTTTGTATCTCGCCTTATTGTATTTGCCGTAGAAGGGCAAATAGTAAAGATGAAGCTAAGGTACTTTGGACATCAAATGAGAAGAGAAGACTCGCTTGAGAAAGCCTTGATGTTTGGAAGGGTTGAGGGCAAAAGAAGAAGGGGGCGGCCAAAAATGAGATGGATAGATGGTATTGTGGACACAATGGGCACAGAGCTGAGCGAGTTGAGGGGGATGGTGGAGGACAGGAGTGCCTGGCGGACAGTGGTCCATGGGGTCATCGCAAAGGGACAAAATCGACTGTGTGACTGAACAACAACAAAAAAATCTTGCCAATGCCAAACACTCCAGCCACAGAGCTGGTAAACACTCCATATGAACAAATAGGATTCGGGCTTAAAAGTATTAGAAACAGGTTTAGAACTGTTGCTGAAAATGGGCAAATTGCAGCTTGTATGGCTGTGGGTGCTAAAAGGAATACATGCACCAAAAGTAAGAGACAGAGAAAGGCTTCATTATATGTATGCATAGGGTAGTGGTGGCAAACCTATGGCACACATGCCAGAGGTGGCACTCAGAGCCCTCTCTGTAGGCACCCGTGCAGTCACCCCAGCACAGAGTTTGCACACACACACACCAATCTGCCCAGCAGCACAATGGGAACGTTTCCTCCCACCCCCAACACAGAGTTCACCCCGCCCCTCTGCCCAGCAGCCCAATGGGAGCATTTTCTTCCTCCCCTGTTGCTGTGTTGGCACTTTGCAAAAAATAAGTTGGTTTGGGGTCACAGTTTGGGCACTTGGTCTCTAAAAGACTCCCCATCACTGGCATAGAGGCTCTTCATCTTGCAGGAAAGAGTCAAAACTCTTCATATAGAGAGACACCAGACATTCCAATACACAAAATTCACACTGGGCCACAACTTGTCTGGCCAGACTGCCTTATCTTGTACACAGAGGCACAGTGAAAGGGAGTTTTTATTCCTTTGTCCACTTAAAGTTCAAAATGGATTTTCTTCAGCTATGGTTGAAAACATTTCTGAAAATTACATCTCAGCATCTTTAAGCCAAAGATGACTTCGGCAACCAATTGTGTAAGGTCCCCCACCCCACCCTGCAGGCTCCCTTTCCATGCCAGGTCTCACACTGGTTGTGGTGGGATCAGCACCACAACCAGTCCTGTTGACAGGAGGTTAGCCTAATTTCCCTAGGGAGGTGATTCAGCGATCAAGGGGTTACTGCATTAGCAAGATATCTTTCCAGAAGTTTGCACATAATTGGAACTTTCATTTGGATAGCCCACTTAAACCAGGGCTTAGAGGAGGTTGGGTTTCTTTCACCTTCCTGTATATATAAACACAGAGAAGCCAGTGGGTTTGAGAAACTGTTTCTATAGATCGGAGAAATTGCCATGTGGCTGGTATTTCCGAGTCTGTGGAAACATCTGTTCTGAAAGTTTCAGTAATACGATGTCTTAATTGGAGATACCGCAGGAATGCTGTCTCTGAAAGGCCAAATTCATCTCCAAGATTATGGAAGGATTGGCAGTGTTTGTTAATTGTGTGCCTTGTTTAATGATTTGGTGTACGCAGGTTGATTTATCACTCTATGGTAGTAAAATGTACTGATTTTTGATTACAGCGACTGCTTATGGATGTTCCTAGGCAGGAGAGTTTTGGGATTTGTGGGCTGCAACTCCCAAACATCTTCAAGTTTTCCTCACAACCATACTTTTGGAAGCTGTAATCAAGAAATCAATGCTCTTATAGGTGTATTCATGCTCTTAAATCAGGGGTTCACAACCTTTTTAAGCTGGGAGCTGGGTCAGCTCCAAGGACCAGATAGCCATTTTCCCCAGACTGCACGATGGGGGTGGGGGTGACCATTTTGTCCCAACAGCTTCAAAGGGGTGGCCATTTTGTTTTTCAAATGCCCTTGGAGTGGTGGTGGGGCCATATGAAATAGGGACCACTTCAGTGGGAAGGTAAACAGTGTTCCGTGCACTCTGGTGTCGAGGCATGCTTGCCACATATCCACGAATACATCTGCAGATGGAGGCAGCGCTGGCTCTTCAGCTACAAAACAGAGATGAGCACTGAACCCTAGAGTCGGATATGACTGGCTTTTGAGCAAGGGTGACATTTACCTTACTTTGCTGCTGCGAATTGTGGCTAATTGTTAAGCTGCCAGGGCATCTCAGTTGTGCAGCTGGATGCGTTACCAGACATGTTATTAAGATGCTTGTCAATTAGCTACAGTAAGTCAGAGCAAATCACACAAATCTTGTGTTAGCACCGATAAGGATCTATATGCTAGTTGTTATATCAATAAACACATCTAGAACTATTTCCAACCCCAACCTTTCAAAATGATGCCCTGTCAATAAAGCAAAAATGAAAATCTACAGGTCTTTTCGGAGATCCTGGTCTTGCAGTTTAAGAAAGTAACATTTCAAAACTCTGTACTGAACTTTAGCAATGTTGAATTCTTTCCTGCTATATATCAGGAGCTCTGTCCTGGTTGGAACTGAGTTCCTTGGAAAGTGGCATATTCTTCTGTTTTCAAAGAGAGGTTAGGTGGCCATTTGTCAAACATGTTTTAGCTGTGGATGTCACTCATTGGCAAGGTGGCGGACTCAGCCCTTGGGGTCCCCTCTAGCATTGCAATTATACGATTCAATATAACTTAGTAAGCAAATTACTGATTACGATGCAGGTAGTTCATCCATCACTGGAGCAAATATGCATATAAATGTGGTGTAACTCTGAGCATGCAATACACCAAGAGGAAGAAATGGCACACCTGCAGAGGAGAAATCACCGTCTTCTCCTTTATCAAAACAGGGGAAATGGGGAAAGTGGTAAACACCAAACACCTACTAATTTAAGGCACACACAGCTTGCAAAAAACCCTTCTAAACAGTTTAACTCTATTGTAGTGATTTCTGTTATAGACCAATTTGGGAATCTTTCTGACAGAGGGGAAAATTGAGCACAAAAATAAATATTCAGAGGCACATCTCCTAGGAGAATTTGGGAGACAAAGTGATATTCATGTTCCTTCCAAAATCTTTCTCAAATCTTGACAGCTTTCCCAATGGAGTTCAGTGGAGATGAACAGTGGCAGGTGAAGTCATTGATTAGGATAAGGATAGACACTTTGCAAGGCAGTTGTGCATATATAGGAGCTATATGAATCGCACAACCACCGACACACTATGGGACTGCAGTGGCTCCAGTGGCTCAGATGCTGACTGGAAGGTGGCAAGTCAGCAGTTCAATACCTGAATACTTCAGGATGGAATGAGTTCCCGTCTCTGTCCCAGCTCCTGCCAACCTAGCATTTCGAACGCAAGAAATTGCAGGTAGATAAATAGGGAGCACTTCAGCAGGAAGGTAAACAGCGTTCCGTACACTACAGTGTTGAGGCATGCCTGCCACATGTCCACAGAAATGCCAGCAGAAGCAGACAGCGTTGGCTCTTCGGCTATGAAACAGAGATGCGCGCTGAACCCTAGAGGTGGATATGACTGACTTTCGAGCAAGGGTGACCTTTACCTACACACTATAACAGTGTTGGCCAACCTTGGTACTCCAGCTGTTCTTGAACTTCAATTCCCAGAAGCCCTGATCAGCAGGAGTGCTGACTTGGGCTTCTGGTAACTGAAGTCCAAGAACACCTGGAGTGCCAAGGTTCGCCATTATGGCTATAAGACCTGTACTCTAGGGGTGCATGATGAAATATGCACACATCCATGCTGTGGGCATGGATCTGCAAGTGACCTTCAGGGAGACGGGACATCCGATCATAAATAAAGTATAAGCATGTATAGGAATCTGTCAGGTGGATATAGCCATCTATATCTGTATTCACTGTATACTCATGAAGTATTCCCAATGGCTAGGCTGCCTTTCAAGTGAATTCACCCAATCTGTAATTTCCAACAAATATATAGAAGGGGAAATAGTTATGCTTTAGACTGTGCATTGACTGCACACAAATATGAATGTATTAGGGGAAATTGCACACTGCATACAAATATGTGCAGTTCTATTGGGGGAAGTGGCAAATAATTATTGGCATACAATAAATGGGGGGACTCAATTCAGTAGTTGTCCAATAGCAGAAAGGATGGGAAGCTTACAAAGTCACCCTTGGTGTTAGAATTACAGCGCAGCAGGGGAAGCACAGTGGCTGCAGGTAGGTGTCATCAGCAAGACACAGGTGTGCAAGAAGCGCCCACTTGCACTTTAATTTGCACACTCAACCACACTCCCAGGGGGCTCTGGTGTATGTCTCCCACTCTAGTCACCATATGCAGCCCTGGGCCCCTAATAGTGTCACTCTCTCTCCTTCTCTCTCTCCCCCCCTGCCAAACCCCGCCCCCCCCCCCTCCATGAAGGGATCCATAAGGCTGACTTTGTTGCTTGACAGCCAGAGACCTGACCCTGCAGTTCGAAATCTGCAGGCACATTTTTGGGGGTTAGGTGTTTACAGAAAGCCTGGCGGTGCTGTCCGGAGGAGAAGAAAAGATTATTGTTCAGCCGCCAGGAACCATTGGCGTCTCTCTGCCTGCACACATAAATATCTCTGTGTATCCGTACTTACCATGCTGTATTAGGGTGGGGATGTATGAGTGTGCCTGCATGCAGATGTGCTCAACAGCCTGTTTGCATTAGAAGAGATGGCTATTCTTAGGGTATTATAGCCCCCCCCCCCAGGCCGCCTATAGCTTTCCTGATATTTTCAGACCTTGCTTTGCAGTCTGTTCAACTGAAGCAATCACTGGAAGTCAAAACCTGGATGCGATTTCATCATGAGAGCTCATTCATTCCTAGTTCAAACCACCTTGGTATACCACTTGACAGGACACTTTCTTTTAAGCAGCGCTGCCTGAATACCAAAACCGAAGTGAGCACAAGGAACAACATCATCACAAACTGTTAAGTGGGGAACACTCAGCCACACACGCTGCGCGTACATCAGCTTTGGCCCTGAGCATCTCCGCAGAAAGTATACCGTCCCAGAATGGAGTGAATCCATGCACCTGGAACAAGTTGACATGTCTGTTAACGTAGCAGCGGCAGGAGACCTCAAACCTGCATCAGCTGAGAAAATACCCCCTCTTGTTGGTATCACTCCAACTAAGAGAAGGAGAGAAGTAGCCGTGGAACTAATCTGCCCAGAGCCTAAATTTAATCAGCTGAAAATTAAAAAGCTTAATTTGGAATGTTGCCAAATTGACAAAAATTGGAACCCACAAGAACAAGAGGCGATGGGGAAGAATGGGCAAGCAGTTAGATGCCCAAGAGATCCATCCCTAATCATACAAAGTATCAAAGAGATGGGTTTTTTGTCTTCAGTTCCATCTTGTCATCTGCTGAAATTGCCCAAACTCTCCAGCTCATTTGCATTACGCAGTGAAAGAACAGGTTGGTAACATGATCTGATTATTTTTGCATGCAAGTGCTGGCTCATTAAAAGCTCGGCTGATTATAGTTTTACAAGCTTTGTCCATATCTGTCAATCCATCTCTGGAAGCTCGTAGCCTTTCTTTGTTCTGTCACAGTTTTGCAGCCTTGGTTTCTTGTTTCTTCTATCCCTCTAATGGCCATCATGGCCTTTCCCTGTTGATCGGCCACTGTGGTCGCTCTGCATAGGTCTGTCTTCAAAGCAGACAACTATTCCTTGTGGATTTTGGAGAAGTTACTTCTAGGGCTATCAGAATGCAAAACAAGAACAACAACATTGAAGCACTTTAAAGACTGCTCTATTTTTTATGTGAGCTTTCATGGATCAAGTCCGCTTCATCAGACATCGGAGTGAAATCACAAGACATGAAAATGTATGGAATTGGTCATAGCTCCATCCTTGGAGCATCTTGAAGGTTTTCAGGCACATGAGTTCAAGTCTGGCATGACCTAGAAATAAATCTGCCATTGGAGAAATGATGCTTTTTTTTTTCTTTGACAGTGTAGAGTTGATCTCTCGAAAGCTGATGCCTTAACAAATCCATCACCGTTTCAGGTTCTACGAGATACCCATATATACTCGAGTATAAGCCGACCCAAATATAAGCCGAGGTACCTAATTTTGACCTGAAAACCCAGGAAAATCAATTGACCTGAGTAATTTAAAAATACACACCCAGAAGCAATAGTCATTTTTGTATGCATTTTATTTTAAATTACCTGATGTCACATATTTCATAATGGGCTAAAAATAGAAAATACAAGATGTAAAAGAGGTACCGAAAACTATGAGCAATCAGTGTTGTAATTTAGACTCCCCTCTCCCGAAAAGTTTAAAATAATACATTTAACCTGTACTGTACTGCTATCCTTAGCTTTTATCTAGCCTGGACATTGGTCCTAAGCAAAAAGTACAATAAATCCAGTTTCCTGATTGTGATGGGACTTTTCCTAGTAGACAGCAAAGCTTTCAAATGTCATGTTCAGGTATTCTTTTCTACACCAATATCTGACCTACTTGCTTCCAATTCCATATCTGTGACCTGACACAAATCCAGAGTATTTTTATATCTCGACTACAGTACGCTTCAGCAAGTAACTTGTCCTATGTTGCTGTTTTCTCATTTACTGTGAATATGTTGTGAATCGCCCTGGGTCCCTTCGGGGAGGATAGATAAATAAATAAATAAATAAATAAATAAATAAGATGAGGATGGGAAATGTAGCTACCGCTACTGAGTTTCAATAATCAAAATACATGAAAATATGTTAAAATTAATTAAACTGTTGGCACATCTCAATCTGGCATGGTTCTGGAACCCTCGTGGTCATTGAGCAGAGTATAAGTTGAGTTCCCTTTTTGGTGCTAAAAAAACCTCAGCTTATATGGTACTTTATGGTTTTGCCACAACAGACTAACTATTGAAAACTTAACATCATGGGTTTTTAAAATATGAATGGGAGTCTATGAAATGCAAGGAAAGGCTTTTATAAGGAAGCAAATTATAATTCGGGACTGCGGTGGCTTAGTGGTTAAGATGCTGAACTTGATGACTGGAAGGCTGGCAGGTCAGCAGTTCAAGACCCGAGTACTGCCCGACAGATTGGGTTAAGACACTTACTGGAAGTCAGGAGGTCAGCAGTTCGATACCCGAATACGGCAGGATGGAATGAGCTCTATCTTTGCCCCAGCTCCTGCTAACCTAGCAGTTCAAAAGCAAGACATTGCAAGTAGATAAAGAGCTACCACTTCAGTGGGAAGGTAAACAACGTTCTGTGCACTCTGGTGTCTAGCCATGCCTGCCACAGAAACATCCGAAGACGCAGACAGCGGTGTCTCTTTGGTTGTAAATGGAAATTAGTGCTGAACCCTAGAATCGGATACGACTGGCTTTCGAGCAATGGCAACCTAAATTATAATTCAGATAGGAATGGTAGGTTCTCAGACATTTGGAATCAAGAATGAAAGCTGCATGTATCGCATGTGAACACAACACTCAATGCAAGAGGCATCACTTGACCTTGATCCTGATATCTGGAAGGGACGCAGGTGCTCCTAGAAAGCCCAAGGGAGTTTTAAGACTCCAATGTCAGCAGGGTGGGTCTTCCTGTTCTCTCAGCCCCTAGCCTGGGTACTGTATATGCAAAAATGGTGAATGTCAGCACTTTTCCCTTCACAGATGTGGCCAGGAGGCTGGGGAATTCTTCGAAACCAGAGCAGTTTTAATGCAGATAATGCTTTGGACGTCCCCACTCAGATATATACACTGTGATCTGGTTACAATGCAGTTGCCAAATGAAGATTTGATTACACCGCATCACAAAAAATTAAATACTGTCTGCTACTTGGTCTAATCCATGTGTCTTTATACTGAACCCAAATCTGAAGTCCGATTTTGCCTAGGGTTAGCAAATCTTACCCTCTTGCAGACAGGGCAAAATGGCCGTCCGGCCCTCAAAGACTGAGAGAACGTGACTCGGCCCCGGCTTCTAAAGGATGGGAACCCCGATCCAGACTCCGATAAACTACATCTCCCAGCATTCTTTAGCACTGCACAAGCTGGCTGGTGCACCCCCTGTAAGCCAGCAAAATCATGAGGACCACTTATTCTCCAGCTTTGATTTCATTCATCCAACAGCTTGCGTTCAACAAACAGTTCTCCGTCTCCAGCTGGGCTCCTGTCTCCTTTGTCTGTCTTGCAGTGAAGACGACTGTGATTGCTTCCAGTCTCAGCGGGGCAGGCTTTTCATAGCCATTTCCTGCAGCCGTCCTTGTCCTTCCAATTAAATAGTCACTTAATTGTTCCTTCTGGCTCTTCTTCTGTCTCCTCCTTGAACCCACTGAGTTACAGGGGATTCCATCCAGAAGCAGGTCCATAGTGCTGAGGGGCCTTCTCCCTTCTTCTAGAATGGGAAACATCATTCACAATGCCTAATAATAATAGTAAAAGCAATGGTCTTCCCAGTAGTCATGTATGGCTGTGAGAGCTGGACCATAAGGACGGCTAAGTGCAGATGAATAATGCCTTTGAACTGTGGTGCTGCAAGAGACTCTTGAGAGTCCCCTGGACTGCAAGGAGATCAAATCAGTCCGTCCTGAAGGAAATCAACCCTTACTGCTCCTTGGAAGGTCAAACACTGAAGCTGAAGCTCAAGTACTTTGACCACCAAATGAGAAGAGGGGACTCACTGGAGAAGCCCCTGATGCTGAGAAAGATCGAAGGCAAAAGAAGAAGTGGATGGCAGAGGATGAGATGGGTAGATGGCACCATTGACCCAGTGGGTATAGACTTATGTGGGCTGTGGGAAATGACAGAGGAGAGGGGTGCCTGGAACTCGGTGGTCCATAGGGTCACAAAGAGTCGGACTCGGCTGTGCGACTGAACAACAACAACAATGGCCGTGTGTAATCAGGTTGACAGCATGCGTACCGACAGAGAGGGCTCTGAGTGCCCCCTCCAACACACGTGCCATAGGTTCACCATCTCTGGAGTAGACTCTACTGCCAGCGACTCAGCAGCGACCATCAGGCAGTGGTTGACTGACCTGACAACCCTGATGGCCTTGGACAGGAAAGTCCATGGGGAAGGGTGATGGTCCCCAAGTGGATTAAATCCCACTTGAATCCATCTTGATGAAGAGCAGCAGCTTCATCCATCCTGGCCTGGGGGCTGAGGAGGACTTTGTGTGCCAAAAGGGCTCAGGACCAGAAAGTGATTCACAGAACTGGACCAGTGGTACTGTGGGTGTCACGCTGCGATGTGGAAGGCAGATGAAAGACCACTGCATTATACTGTTCCCAGGGCAGTCTTCATGGCTGAAAATTCTCACATTCTGTGGCAAAAAGTGGCAGGAAGCAGCAATTATTGTCCCACATCCTTCCACTGTGTTCCTTTAATGATTAATTGTGGGTGCCTCTGTGCCTGGCAAGAGGGGACCCCATCCCTTTCCCCAGAACTATATTGTGATCAGGTTGATTTTTAGAGCCATTAAAAGTCATAGCTCTTTGTGTTTCTGTGTGTCCATCCATGCATATGTCTATAAGCCAGGAGGAGCATTTGAAACAAAAACCAACAACTGTAATCAAGATATATGCACACTTGTACTGTATCTCTATCTCTGTCTCTGTCTCTGTCTCTGTCTCTGTCTCTGTCTCTGTCTCTATCTCTATCTCTATCTCTATCTCTATCTCTATCTCTATCTCTATCTCTATCTCTATCTCTATCTCTATCTCTATCCAGTGGTGGGATGTCAAATAATAATAAAATAAAATAAAACTAAGCACACACACACACACACACACACACACACACACACACACACACACACACACACACACACACACACACACACACCACAAACCCGTAAATAAATAAATTAAATAAATAAATAAAATAAAAATTACATTAAAATACACCCACCCACCCAAACACCCACCCCAAACATAAGCCTCGAAGGTGGTTCCCCCCCAAAGCTGCTACCGGTTCTCCGGGACACTGGGAAAAGTTACTACCATTTCTGGCGAACTGGTGAGAACCTGTTGATCCCATCATTGTCTATATCTATATCTATATCTATATCTATATCTATATCTATATCTATATCTATATCTATATCTATATCTATATCTATATCTATATCTATATCTATATCTATATCGGTGTGTATATATCTTAATTGCAGTTGTCATTGGGTTGGGTTTTTTTTTTAAAAAAATTAATTTTATATGCTCCTCCTGGCTTTCTTTGCTAACAACCACATCTTGGCATTGCCGGGGGAAACCGATACTGAACATATGGTTGATTGTGTAGCTCTAATCCTTCCAAGACTTACGTGTTCCGGGATGGGGGGGGGGGGAAATGCCAGATTGCATGAGAAGGAGTTGGCATGCCCGTTTCCCAAAAGACGTGATATTCCCAGAAGCTACAAAGCAAAACTGAGAGAGACAAAGGCTCAGCTAGAGAAATTGTGACTATAGGATCTGAGAACTGCCTGAAAGAGTGATTATAGATCGTGATGTGTCGGTAGTTGTTTGCCCTGCTGGTCCAGAGGGCATCTGACCATACTGTTCTTCCCTTTCATCCTCCCGATATACCCTATCTTGCGGCATGAATGCATTAGTAAAAAGTTCTCCATTTGCATTGGTTTTGCCAGGTTCGAAATTAATTCAAAGGTTATAGAATATGTAATGCACAGCTGAAGTGCACATTATCTTGCCGACAAGCAGATTATTTTAAACCACCCACTGGGGGTCATTTATTTAGCATTGATTCTCTTATTGCTGTATTCTTCAATTAAGGGTGTGTGAACATGAGTATCAGTGTACATTGTGACTCTTGGGCTTCCCCTGTAAAGATAACAGACTTCTGTGTAGTTTAGGAATATTTTTAATTATTTCCCTATCTGTTATAATTATAGTACAATTGTACCTCGCTTAAAGAGCATAATGCGTTCCACAGGATTGCTCTTTAAACGAGTTTGCTCTTTAAGCGAAACACCATTGTAAATGACCAATTGTGGGTAGACTGTGAACCCCGATTTATTTGTTAAGCGAGTTTTGGGTTGGTTTTATTTGTTAAGCGAAGCGAACATTCAGAGAAAATGCTGCTCTTTAAGCGAGTTACTCTTTAAGCGAGATGCTCTTTATGCGAGGTTTGACTGTATAATACCCTCGACACCCGATTTTTTTTGGGGGGGGGGGAGAAGAAGAAGAAGAAGAAGAAGAAGAAGAAGAAGAAGAAGAAGAAGAAGAAGACAATATCTGTTATAATTATAGTACTTTGATACTTTTGCACTGAATTACATACTTACAATCTTGCCATAAATGAAGATATGTCCCAACCTCTTTTTTTTTAAAAAACATCTCCAGCAATCCTGATTATATTTTGAGCCATAATAGCTTAACCGACCGTTGTGCTGGCTAATCTTTCTCACATTAGGTCAGACGAACTACGGAATGAATTCACCAAAAGGTGCCTTCATTTTGGCACTTTCACATCTGGCCTAGACAGGGAAGAAGAACCGACCATGAGTTTTGTTTAAGCTACATAGAAACAGCCACCATGAGGAGATTTTGCAATTTTGGTCTCTTTGGGTTTTGTCTGGGTGTGAGGAGAATAGCTGGAGAAGGCAGGTCCTTGAAATGTCAAAGGTTTCAGACCCAAAAATTAGCTTATTTGCATCTTGTTCAATTTTCCTGAGAGCAAGTGTCTTGAGAGAGAGTTTTGCTAACTTGTCTCTTGGTAATACAGCTGCCTCTCTCTGGCACCCTCTTTAAACATGAGTACAAGTGTCAGTTTCATTTTGTTGTTTTTTCCTATGATTAATTAGTTAATTCTATGTTGGAATGCCTTCAAAGGGCCTTTCTGAGGAGCTTGGCAAATTCTCTTAGCTCCCTCCCCACGCAGGGTAGTTGTGTGTGCATGTGTGTGTGTGTATTGTTTGTCTTTAGAAATTCAAGGTTAGGAAGATGTTGCCTTCACACTTGTAGATACTTGCTAATTAATCTCTTGGCCCTCTCTGTCATGATCAAAGCGTCAGGCAAATGGAAGGGCATTAATACAAAGACTTGTTGAAACAAAACAAAAAACTGGAAGAAAGAAAGAAAAGGCACATCTATGAAATGGAGAAGGAAAAATTCATTTGGTTCAGATTTTAATCCAAAACTTCTCTGAGATTTTGTGACACACTGCCTTGATGAAATATTTTAAATGCAAATTTATATAGGAGGAGTAATGTACATAAGGAAAAAGCATATGTCTGTGTAGGTATAATAATAAATAACATTGAAATGCATATATTGGGTGGATGTACAGGAAAAACTGATATGTATGGGGAAAATTTAAAAGCCTAGGATTTGGGGAAATTGCTTAAAGCAGGGATTCTCAACCTGCAGCATTACCGTCATGCATTACCCCGGTCTTGAACTGCCGGCCTTCCAGCTAACATGGCTAGTTAATGGCAGAAGGCAGCGGCTATATAAGATCAAAGGGACTGCAGTGGCTCAAGTGGCTAAGACACTGACTGGAAGGCAGCAGGTCAGAAGTTCGATTCCCGAGTACTGCAGGACGGAATGAGCTCCTGTCTTTGTCCCAGCTCCTGCCAACCTAGCAGTTCGAAAGCAAGACATTGCAAGTAGATAAATAGGGACCACTTTGGTGGGAAGGTAACAGCGTTCCATGTGCTCCAGTGTCTGCCACATGGCCACAGAAACATCTGCAAAAGCAGGCAGAGCTGGCTCTTTGGCATTGAAACAGAGATGAGCACTGAGGCCTAGAGTTGGATACGACTGGCTTTTGAGCAAGGGAAACCTTTCCCTTTATATAGGATCAACATTAATGCCTTGCCCTTGGGACTTTCCAGACAGAGGATTGTTTCAAGCATGGGCACCCAACTTATGATACAGCACTGGTGAGCTCTAAACTGGCATTGCTCCTTTCTCACAACCCTAAGGAGGAGCCAGCACATTCCAGTGCGTGGTGTGAAAGTCTGCCCTGTGATTCTGGCCTGCTTCCCCAAATCTGTTTGGATGGATGGATTGTTCTGACAGATCCTCCTCACACCTGGAGTGACAAAGGCATGTGCCGTCTGCCAGTGTGATTGCCCGCGTGGGAGCTGTTGAAACGGATGTGGGGCGAGGGAGCTGGGCTTGGAGAGAAGGCGTTCAGGGGGGAGCTGCAGTAAGATAGCGGCAGGCCAGCTTTTGCCCTTATGCTTGGCTGGAGCCAGTGGTGCCGTCGCTTTTACTAGTGAGTAAGTTTCCCCTCCTGTCTGCTTGTTTCCTAATTGCCAGTCTTGTAAATTGCTTGATTTATGGCTCTGCTCATCAGTTCTGGCCCAGGGGTATAACATACTCCCCCCTCTTTCTAGGCTCCGAAGCAAAGAGTAAATTAACAACCCTGCCAAAGGTTCAATAAGAAGTTGAACATTCGGGGGATCTTTATTATTATGCCTTTGCCAAGAACTGCTGCTTCATCCACCCGCATCTCTCTCCCTCTCTCTTTCTCGTCTTCCAACTCTGTCTCTTTTCTCGTTGTGGGCGACAGCTGCATCATGGATACTGGATCACGCAGAGAGACTTTGAACTATCCTACAGGAGAAGCCACAAAGGACCATCTTGGCTGGGCATCCATTTTCATTGCAAACATGGAAAGGATGCCAAGTCCTTGAAAAATAGGTTTCTATTGTTCAAGGGAAAGGAGGGGGGGATTGAAAAGAGATGTTCTGTGTGCTTCTTGACCTCCTGCAGCAGAAGAAAGACGACTGAAGATCAGAGGAAGGCAATTTCCCTGGCAGATGGGCTTCCTGAAATGTAGCCTCAACAAGGGTTTCATGGCAAACTTGGTTCCCAGAGACTCAGAGCTGGCTCTACTGTTGGGCCGAGTGTGCTGACTACCCCAGACTGGAGAGTTCTGTTGTCATGGAAAGGCATAAAATCGTTGCCTGCGTTTTACTTCCGCTTCCGGGAGTGACTACTAGGGTGGCATGGGCCGGATGAATTGCAGTAAAATCATTCGTGTGGATTCACAGAGGCTTCTGGGAATTGAAGTCCAAGAACATCTGGAGTGCCAAGGTTCACCATCATGGCTCTATACATTCTAAACTTTGGTGGAAAAGACTTGCCATCCAAATAATCCTGGTGTTAGGACAAGTCAAGGGTTCTGAAAGAAAGGCATTTCTCAACTGGAACACAACGGTTGTAAAGTCCCTTTCCAATAAGAGAGAGAGAGAGTTGAGAAAGCTATCAGACCTTCAAGAAGGTTGCGTAAAAACTAGTTAAGTGGAAATCCTGTTATGCGCTATCCCTTTACGGCCGGAATGAATTTAAATTTATGAGAAAGAATGAGGCTAAAGCTACATGCCATATCACTAAATGTATCATGTAGAGATTGATGTATCCTGAGGGGGCTGGGAATTAACCAGAAGCTCAGGCTAGTTCTTGGAAGACCTTTTTCATGTTTAGCACCTTTAACTGGGATGTGCTCTCAAAATTTGGCCCACCTAATTATTTCCTAGAAGCCAGTGGCCAAAGAATTAGGGTGTGAAATTCAGGTATTACTGACTCTACTCAGGTACAGACCTCCAAGGCAACCCCACAATCTCCTCCTCCTCCTCCTCTTCCTCCTCCTCCTCCTCCTCCTCCTCCTCTTCTTCTTCTTCTTCTTCTTCTTCTTCTTCTTCTTCTTCTTCTTCTTCTTCTTCTTCTTCTTCTTCTTCTTCTTCTTCTTCTTCTTCTTCTTCTTCTTCTTCTTCTTCTTCTTCTTCTTCTTCTTCTTCTTCTTCTTCTCCTCCTCTTCCTCCTCCTCCTCCTCCTCCTCCTTCTTCTTCTGTGTTTAGGTCAGACATAAAACTGCCAAACTGAAGCCACCTTTGGGTGAATTCAACCATTCCCCCTACTTTCTGTGCTTTTTTGGTCTCCTATTATTCTGAAGTAGGATTTCATTTTATTTTTTTGCTGGGGAAGGAAAACTTAGCACTTGAGTTTTTCCAATGCAGAGTTCATTTCCTCATCAGAGACTTCCAATCAAAAGCCTTTAATTAATCTATTTATTTGTCTCATTTGTCTCATTTAAACCCTTTAATTGGCTTTAAAATGGGGACAAATCCCTTAAGATGTAGTGATGTATCAAAGAAGGCCTTTATAAGGATTTCTTTCCTGGAAAAGTCTGGAGCAGGAATTTTCAATGAGTGGCTGTTCTGGGGGGGGGGGGTGTCTCCTAGATCCCATCTGAATTACTCAATTTTCTCGTATGTCTGGTGTCTACTATGATAAGACTTGGAGATGATCCCCAAGTGGATTAAATCCCACTTGAATCCATCTTGATGGAGGGGAGCAACTTCATCAATACTAGCCTAATGAGGACTTTGTGCACCTAAAGGGCTGAGACCTGGAAAGTGACTTCTGAAACTGGGTCGGTGGTACGGGGGTCATGCTGCAATGCAGAAGGCAAACAGAAGAACACTGCATTATATTCTCATGACAATCTTCATGGCTGATTGTTATGAGGTTTGCCAATATTCGCCATCGGATCTGGCACATGAGGACGACTCATACTTTATCGTGCATAATCAAATAGGCATCCATCCTGTTGAATTTGATTGATATCTGACTATCTCTGCCAGAAAGGTAGGAAACAGAAGAATGGTGATCCACATTTTACTTGCTTGATTTCTCTACCTAGAAAGGCATGGTACTAAATTACACTTACTCGTTCCCTGCACAGTGCAGGGTTCCCTGCTGTGTCTGATTGCATCCAAAAGGTTGCACTTGTGAGAGCTATGGCACCCCAGGGATAAGGGGAGGAGCTCTCTTATGCCTCCTCCCCCGCATCTCATGGACCTTGATTATATGTTCTTCCTGCTGTGACTCATCAGTGCCATTAATCAGTTCTACCGCCAGCTACAGGCCAAGGGACTCTACCTCCTGTGGATGTTGACCTCAATCGTTGTCTGCTGAATGCCCTGCCGTTCTTCAAGGAAAGCGCCTTTGGACGTGATTTTTGGCCAGGGATGAACCAGGGGTCAGGCTGTGAAAGAGTGACTTCTTCAGATGGCGTTGACTAAGTTAGTTTGGTTCATCACAGAGAGAATTCATTGAAACAGAATGCATGTCTACATCAGGGGTTCCCGACCTAAGGTCCACAGGCTGGATCTGGCCCCCAGCGGGCACGTTTTACTTCCGCTTCCAAGAGCGACAAGGGCGGCACTGGCCGGATGTCCAAGAACATCTGGAGTGCCAAGGTTTGCCATCACGGCCCTATAGAAGCCTTCGGCTACTTGCCGATTGAATATTGATGTATGCCAAGGTCCAGCTGTGAGAACTTCTGCAGTAATTTGAGCAGGTCCCAGTGATGTGTGGTTGCCAGCTTAATTGCATGATCTACTTGCGCTGCTGCAAGAACTGGCACAGTCGGAGGTCCTTAACGTGTAAATATTCAACGGCATACCGGCCTAACAAGTTTACTAAAGCATATACTTTCATGAGCCATAATCCGCCAGATCAAAAATGATTTAGTCCCTAAGCTGCCATAAAATTTGGCTTGTCGCTTTTGTTGCAGGGAAAGAACACGACAATCCCTCCGAACGTCTTTTGCTGCAAATGCACAGAGCCATTTTCATGGAGGAACTGGTTCAAGAAAGGAACTCGCTGAAGCCGAAGCAAGAGGGCCAAACAACAATAAGGATTAAAAGGTTGGAAGCTAAACATTAACTCGGAGCCAGAGAAAATTACAACACAGGATATTGAATTAGGAGACATAGAGGGTCAAAGGGTCAATCGAATCAATATTATGAACTATGGGGAAGAAAATAAACAACAGAAGCATTTCCAAGAAGAAAAACGGTATGTAACATTAATACCAGAATCTAGTCCTTCCCTAACATTTCAGAGCCACGATTTCCCCATACTGTTTGATGTTGGTAATTTACTTTTGATGGAATAATGCTAGCGATGTTGGCAAAGTTTGCCATTATGCAGTTCATTATATCATTTTTGCCCAGCTTTTAATGTTTGGGGTTTATTACAAAGAAAAAGGCACAGCCCATAGCTTTGGCAAGCGTGATTCTCTGGCTTGCTAGCATAGACTGTGCATGTGCTTCAAAAGCAACATCCGGTCTTCTTAGAACCATAGAATCGTTGGGTTGGAAGGCAACTTTTGGGTAATCAGGTCCAAGCCCCGGCTCGAATCGGAATCAAAACAGATCTGACAGATAGTTGTCCAATTCTCTCTTGAATTCCCTTCTTCCCTGTTATGTGCCATCAAGCTGGAACTGACTTAAAGGTCACCCTTGGGAATTGAACTGCTGTCCTCCGGGTCTTCGGCTTTGAAACAGAGATGATCACTGAACCCTAGAGTCAGATATGATTGGCTTTCGAGCAAGGAAAACCTTTACATTTACCTATTCATAACTTTGGGAAACGGCTCCCCCCCCCCCCGCCTTGGATTCTGTAATTTCCATGCTTGTAATTGTTGACTCAGTTCTTAGTTTAGCTAAGGGGTGTTTACCAAAGATTAGACATAACTGTGTAAAGCGACAGAGCTGAGATAGGATATGTTTTGCCTGCTTAACCTGGTTTTATCCTTAATCCTTGGGCGATTTGCAGCCCATGATCACAAATCACTGAGCAGAAACGAGTGAGGTAGAAACAATCGGCTGAACTCTATGCCATTGTCAGTTGGAAGTGTGAAGATTATCGCCGGGTAGGATATGGCAAGTTGCAGAATCATACATCGGGTATGGTTTGTAGAGTCAAGTCAATTACAACTTATGATGGCCCAATATCAACGAATTACTTTTTGAAGATGATCGGGCATTTATAGCAAGTATAGTTGTTGTTCAGTAACACAGTCGATTCCGACCCTCTGTGACCCCATGGACCGCTGTCTGCCAGGCACTCCTGTCCTCCACCATCCCCCTCAACTCGCTCAGCTCTGTGCCCATTGTCTCTACAATACCATCTAGCCATCTCATCTTGGGCCGTCCCCTTCTTCTTTTGCCCTCAACCCTTCCAAGCATCAAGACTTTCTCAAGCGAATCCTCTCTTCTCATTTGATGTCCAAAGTACTTTAGCTTCATCTTTATTATTTGACCTTCTAAGGAGCAGTCAGGGTTGATTTCTTCTAACATTGACCTATTTGTTCTCCTCGCTGTCCAGGGGACTCTCAAAACTCTCCTCCAACACCACATCTCAAAGGCATCTATTCTTCTGCGCTCAGCTTTCCTAACGGTCTAGCTCTCACAACCATACATTGCCACAGAGAATACCATTGCTTTGACTATGCGAATCTTTGTTTGCAATGTGATGTCTCTACTTTTCACTATGCTCCCCAGGTTTCTCATTGCTTGCTTCCCAAGAATCAGTCGCCTTTTTATTTCATGGCTGCAATCACCATCTGCAGTGAGCTTAGATCCTAAGAAAGTAAAATCTGTCACTGCTTCTACTTCTTCCCCATCTATTTTCCAGGGACTGATAGGGCCTGTTGCCATGATCTTGGTTTTCTTGATAGTGAGTCTCAAGCCAGCTTTTTCACTTTCTTCTTTCAACCTAATCAGGAGCTTCTTTAGGTCCTCCTCACTTTCTGCCATTAGGGTGGTATCATCTGCATATCTCAAATTGTCATGATATCCTTAGCAGCCACCTGTAGATCCACCTTTCAAAGGTTTTGATTTTCTTTTCTGATGCTCTTGTTTAGCTCTTGCAAACTGTTGCTTCATTTCATCCCACCTCATGTTTTATCTTCCTCTTTTCCTATTGTCTTCAAGTTGAAAGAAACAGGGGTGAACTAGACACGCTAATTACCAAAAATCTTTATCTGCCAGTTATGTCATCACTCTTCTAGAACGACGACTCCATCGTCACAGCCATAAACTCAGAACTAGCCACTGTATTCTCCAACACAGTCTACTAGATATTCTGAGACTGGAGACAACCCAATTATTATGGAAGGCAAAGAATTTTATTGGGTTCATGTTCCTCTGTACCAATTGCTCACCATAAAACACTGACACAGCATAAAATGTGTCTTGCCTCAGAAAGCAATGTAGTCTGTATTTGTAATGTGTTTTGGTGAAGAAAAACGGTATGGAACTGTTTCAAAAATATGTACCACTAAAAATGCCTGGACTTGAAAAATGCACACAAATAGACCATAGCCAATGGGGGGGAAATGTAAATAAATATGTGCGTTAGTAAAAATGCATATAAACATTTATATTTTAAAAGGGGGAAATACACAAATATCCAAGCAGGAAGTGTGAAAACTTTTACAATCTATACAGAACTGGGACTGAATCATGGATATCTAGGGGAAAGTGGAATCCTATTTTTATACATTATTTTAATATACATAGCCACACTGTGTTGTAATGGTGCATGATATGTATGTAACAGGGGTTTCCAACCTACGGCCTGTGATCCAGACCTAGCCCACGATGCCATCCCATCTGGCCTGTTCCCGTCTCCACTGCACCCGGAAGTGGAAACAGGCGTGTTTACGTCAGTCATAAAATATTCCCACACATACACAAATGTACCCGTGGCTGTCATAAACGTGGAAGTGGTCCAGCCTGCTCAGCTGTCCAGTGGTCAGGCTCATGACATAAAAAGGTAGGTCACCCTGGTATATAATCTGTAATAGCCTGCCCCTATGCAGCCTTGATTCCCTTCTCCTAGAAAAATAATTGTTTGTTTTTTTGGACTAGGATGAGAATGCTAATCGGATTCTGAGGAAGACAATGAAAATGAAGCGGAGAGATAATCACAGTATTATCTTTACAGAAGACAAATCAGACTGATGACTTTCTCTGAAATCAGCGACAGTACTATGTTCAAGTCACATGGCATCAACTTCTTCCGACTCAGCAAATTGAAGGAATGAGCTCCAAAAGATCCTATCATTAACAGCCCTACTCAGATCTTAGGGACTAAAAGGTGTTGGTATCCTTTATGAAGTCAGTTTATCTTCTTTTAGAGCTTTCTCTTATTCTACCGCCTTCTGCTTTCCCCATCATTATTGTAATTTCCAATGAGTCTTGTCTGCTCCTGGTGCGTCCAAAGTGTGGTAGATTTAGTTCAGTTGTTTTAGCATTTAGGGCATGGGTTCTCAACCTTTTCAACCCGGAGGCTGGATCACACTCTCTCAGACAGCTTTGGGGGCTGGATGGACATTTTGCCCTGCTTGCATGATGCGGGCAGCCATTTACCACATGGGGCACTTTTGGGTCTGACAGAGGGAGTGGGTAGCCATGTGAAATGGTGTTGTGAGCCACATCTTAGGTTGGGAACCCTTGTTCTAGGGACCCCACCTGATCTAGAACCCTTTGATTAATCTTTCCGATGGCCCATGGTAATTTAAATGCTCTTCTCCCAAACCATATGATGAATGAATTATTTTTTCTTGTCACTTCATTGATCAACTATCACAGGAGCATAGAAATTGGGAAGCACTATAGAGAGAAAGATATAAACATAATACACATTTAAGTACAGACATCTCACCATGGAGGAGAAGTCAGGGCTGTGACCAGATGACAACCTGTGCATCTGATCACTTCGTTTGTTTATTAAGTAACTGTGGATGGACAATACCAAAGCTCTTGATTCCCCTTGGTATGGATTACTGTCTTTAAACTAGTTTTGCACTGGAAAGCCCTTCCAACAGAGGGCAGTATCCAACCAAGGATCGCCTTCTATAAATCCTAAAGCACACCACCACCTTACTTCATGTGTAGCAACAGACTGCATACAGTTATGCAGGAAAATGTTGGCATGCACCCATGACAGGCATCTCATGATTGCTGATCTATCTGTTGAAAGTTTCAAGGTAGTACAGTATAGCTAAACAAAAGTGGGGGGGGGGGGGAAGAGATTAAAATAATCAAAGATACTATATCTAGTCTGGCCAGGTTATCTTGCTAAGATAATAGAGTAGACCAGGGATTCTCAATCTGCGGCCCATGGCACCATTTCATGTGCGGCCCAACACCACCTCCACCACACCACGAAATGCCATGTGGTGGAAGAAAGGCAAAATGGCTGTCTGGCCCCCAAAGTTGTCTGGGGGACTGTGACCCAGGCCGCGGCTTAAAAATGTTGAGAACTCCCTGAGTAGACCCTTCTGCCAGTGGCTCAACACACCAATCATCAGGTGGTGGTTAACTAATTTGACAACCCTGAGGACTAACAGCCTTGGGTGGCAAAGTCCACAGGGAAGGATGATGGTCTCCAAGTGCATTAAATGCCCACTTGAATCCATCATGATGGAAGGCAGCAGCTTCATCCTGGACTTGGTCTGAGGAGGACTTTGTGTGCATAAAGGACTCAAGACCAGAATGTAACTTGTGGAACTGGATGAGTGTTACAGGTATCACACTGTGATGAAGAAGGCAAATGGAAGACTACTGTATTATTTTGTTCCCGTGACAATCTTCATTCATGATCACCATGATGATAGACAATATTCGGAATGAGATATGGCACTTTAAGAAGAAAATACTATATCAGTGATAGCCAACCTTGGCACTCCAGGTGTTCTTGTACTTCAATTACCAGAAGCCCAAGTCAGCACTCCAGCTGATCAGGGCTTCTGGGAACTGAAGTCCAAGAACACCTGGAGTGCCAAGGTTCACCATCACTGTACTATATGATGTGAGGTGGACATCTGTCTTATGACATATAGAGGTCAGTCTTCAGTTGAACAATGCCTTTGCTTGGAAGGGCTTTTCAGGACAAATTCCAGATCCATCTATTCCACCACACTGAGAATGGGACACCAAAGTATTCCGTAGAGAGGCGCACCAACACAGCCTGTTCTGAAGGCTATAATTATAAGATCATTAATTATGTTTATACTCTTTCAGTGGCATGCCCCTCTCATTGCTCAGCTGGAGGGTGGGAACAGTGGCAACAGCTGGAGAGCACAGAGGGGCCTATGGTCAGTAAGATGCAATAGATCACTGAGTGAAGAAGTCAGGATTGGTGGGACTGCCCTTTGTCTGATGTCTATAGAATTGCCTTCTTCTAGTGATCTGCATATTAAAAAAATCTCCCATTAAAACCATTTGAGAAAGAGACCAAGCATCAAGGAAGGCCTCTGGCCATATTGTTTAAGAAGCCTGCCTGCCCATTGTTTCCATCTGCTCCCCTTTATTCTTTTCACAGGAGCTGTTCACTCCCACCTACTGTGTGGGGCTACTGTCTGAGACAAGTCAGGGTGAGAAGGGTCACCCATGCTTCCACGCCACCTCTTTCTTCTTCTCTAGTCACCCTCTTAATCACAAAGGTGTGGAGATGAGATTTATATCTCTTCACTCTGGTGACAATTTTGGCCATGGCCATCTTGGCACTTGTGTGCATGAGAGAGATGTGCTTCAAAGAAGGTGTACTGAGTATTTTTTTTTTTTTTGTCTCATATTCTTGGCTTATCGACTCCTTGGGTGTTTATATTTATGGCTTTTTCTGACCGGTTCCCTTAGCATCCATGCACAATAGCAAAACAACTGTGCTTAGCTGGAAAAGGGCCATGGGGTGGTGGTGAAGCATATATCCACAGAATTCAAGTTTTGAGACATCAACGCAATTGAAGAAGCTTCTTCTTCAACAACTCTATACTTGTGGAAATTCTCATAAAGGTTTGAAGGTAAGGTTGCATCTGGTGTTCAAAGATTCAAAGTCTTTCTCTTCCAATATTTCTGGCAATTATAAAACAGACCCCATAAATTATCTCCATGATTAACCATTTAATGTTGTGGGACTCCTGGTCTAGATGAATGGAATCAAACTATCAGTAAATTCTTGTTCAGCAGTTTCTTGTTAGGAATTTTTCATGGAGTTTCTTTGTTGAAGGATAGCAATTTCACCATTTTTATCTCATGTATTAGAACTTCTAGGGCTATGTATTTGTCTGATGTAAATAACAGAAGGGCATTGTTGACAAGTTATAGCTTACAGTATAGCATGGCAGATGAGCAAACTGTTGAAGGCATGGCTGACATAATCTGGCACCAGAATAGTGAGTTTTCAATAGATCTGGGTGTAGGGTTAGGAAAATATCCAGGTTCATTCAGAGTCTGGTCTCTAAGGATGTTGGGTGAGCGTTAGGTGACTTTTTATTGCTTGTGTGAGGCTGTTTTATAACAAGTTGCCAGCTAGATCACAATTACACTCAGAATTTGAAGGAAATGCCTAACTGAAGCCTTCATGTGCCTGCTCTCACAGTCACTAAATTGGATCCAACCCAAATGTCTGCATAATACTCCAGTATTAAGGAGACTAAAATAATGTGCAGACTCCTTTTTCTGGTTAAAAAAAGAGTCCAAAACTAAAACAATGGACATAATTTTTTAGGGCCATTCCATGGCTGAAGTCCTGTTGCTCAACTTTTTGCAACACAACTCAGATGATGTTAAGCAGTTGGCAATTAACCGCACCAATTTAGGGCTTTACTTTCTTGGGATGTAAGATCACTGCAGATGGTGACTGCAGCCATGAAATAAAAAGACACTTACTTCTTGGGAGACAACCTATGGCAATCCTAGGCAGCATAATAAAAAATAGAGACATCACCTGTGATGGTTAGAATGGCACCTGAATGTGCAATTTGAGTCTGTAATGGAGATTTCCATGTGTGTGGGGAGAGATGGTGCATTCTAGAGCAAGAGTGATAGTCAAAACATGCTAGCCTCATGGTTTGGAGGAAACAAAACTTAAATTAGACAAAGATGCACTACTGAACATGCATTGGCTGGATTTATTTAGGGGAATGGCAAGAGGGTAGAACTTGTTTGGGGAGATAAAAACCAGAGGGATTGGGCAGGTCTTTTCTTGGTCCGATGATCAACATTGTGTAAGTCATGTAGGGGCTTTTAGGCTAAGAGGGCCCCCCAGGGCTTCCCCCATTAGATAGACTTTCATTGCTTTAATGTGCTTTCTGAACTTTTGAAACTATGAAATCTTTGCTTCCTAAAACTTTGTTCTGTAACTTACTTTGACTACAATATACTTTTAAAAGACAAGATGATGACTGGAGTGCTTACTTGGCTATGCACTACCTTACCTACAGCCTAGATTTAGGTTTGGAGGCGTGATAAGGCAAGCTTAGAATCCTGGATTCAGGTGCAGTCCCACCTACGTGTAGACTGGGGTTCTACTTGTGAATAATGGGGTTGTTACATCACTCTGCCAACAAAAGTCCACATAGTTAAATCAATGTTCTTCCCAGTAGTAATGTGTGGCTGTGAGAGCTGGACCATGCCATGGCTGGTGTCCTGTTGCTTAACTTTATGCAACACAACCCATAAGGAAGACTGAGTACAGAATAGTAAAAAGAAACTGGGGGAAATGTTTGCCACCCTGTAATTAACAATAAAGGCACCTGGAGGCCTCCATAGTTACCTGAAAGTCAAGTCAAGTTACAATGAGATCCTCTCTAATTTCCCATGTTGTTACCAGAATCACACAGCCACACCTCTTGCTGAAGTGCTGAGAGAAGTTGTCCCCATCAGATTACGAAGATCAAGTCTCTCAAGCATAGGCAGATAATTACATACCTGAGACGAAGGGAGGCTTCTTCTTCAGACTGGCTGGGTGCCTCAAAGAGGCTCCCCGTTTTTAATCTCATTTTAATTTCAGTTGAAGAATCCGACTTTTCGGGATTGAGTCACGGCAGATGGAGGAGACCTTGATCCTTGTAGGTTTCGACCACACATGTCACGATCTTTTTGCAAATTGTTTCTTCTCAAAATTTCCAGGAATGATCAAAGAGACTCCAAGAAAACACACTCGTGATGTTGCTTCACACCAGAGTACAAAATTAAGATTGCTCTGATGAAACCTTGCCTACTGAGGGAATGATCACTCTGGATAAGAGCAAAACTCTATCGAGTCAAAATTCTGTGTTCACACTATAGTCAACCATTGTCAGATCACAGAACTTGAAAATGCAACTTTTTGTTGCTGTTGTTGTTGAAAGGTTTTACCCTCCACCAGTCAATATGGCTTCTGAACAAGTTGGTTCCAAAATAGTACATGGTAATTGAGATGTACAGTACAGTAAAACATCGGATAACGATTGGATTAGATAACGCTAAAATGGCATAGCATTAAGTAATCTGGGGAGGAGAATTGGATCAAATAACGTTAAGGTCCTATGGGATGGATCGGATAACAACCACTAAAGCCTGTGCGGTTACAATGTATCCCTATGGAGCTTTAACGTTATCCGATCCATCCCATAGGATTTTAACATGGATTGGATAACACTAAAAATCGGATAACACCAAGACTTGTGGGACCAAGTTTTAGCATTATCCGATGTTTTACTGTACTGCGGTGGGTCAAGTGGTTAAGACGCTGAACTTGAAGACTGGAAGGTCAGACTGGAACTTGAAGACTGGAAGGTCTCTGTCCCAGCTCCTGCCAACTTAGCAGTTCGAAAGCAAGAAATTGGAAGTAGATGAATAGGTACCACTTTGGTGGGAAGGTAAATAGTGTTCCATTTACTCTGGGGTCTAGGCATGCCTACAACATGTCCATGGAAACACAGACAGTGCTGGCTCTTTGGCTATAAACAGAGATGAGCACTGAACCCTAGAGTTGATACGACTGGCTTTTCAGCAAGGGTGACCTTTACCTTTACTAACTGAGATAGTTCCTGCCAATTCACAACAGATAGCACTAGTATGAATATAATAACAAGCTGAAATACCCTACCAGGCAAAGTTATTGTAAGTGTTTTGCTCCTTTTCATTTCATCAGAAAGTCATGGATAATTTTGGTGCTTTTGCAGGGCAGACCTATGAATGTCTACTCAGGAACAAGTCCCACTGTGATCAGTGGGGCATAGTCTCTGGTAAGTGTCCACACGAATCTAGCCTTAAAGGCATTGTTGAGTCCACAAGTGTCTTCTGATTATTTTTGTCAAACAAATGAAAGCTTCCCACATTCCAGATTGGAAGGATGCGCTCCTTGGATGGCAGCCTGAAGCAGAACGCATCCGCCCACATAATGCCTTCTGCAGTCTTTCAAACGCTGCCCAGTTAAAATCATTAACCATCAGCATCATTAACCTTCTTTCTCAAAACAGAAGACTGTTATTTTCCCAATGCCTCAAAGAAATCATACTCTAGACCAGGAGTTCTCAACATTTTAAAGCTTGGGGCCAGGTCATGCTCCCTCAGATAACTTCATGGGACAGATGGCCATTTTGCCCTTCCTCCACCACATGGCACTTCCTGGTGTGGTGGGTGCAGTGGGGGCTACATGAAATGGTGCCTTGGGCTTCATCTGGCCCACGTACCTCAGGTTGAGAATCCCTGTTCTAGAACATAACGTACCAAGCACAGGCTGGCTTGCACCCAATGTGCAGCTTGGAGAAGGTCAGATAAATTGCTAGCAGACCTATAATGTGTGGGATGAAACTCTTTCTTGTGGGATAAAACGTACAACTCTCCAAAAGCGTTGGAGGTGGTGAAGCCTTCTAAGCAAGATGGAACTGCTGCCAGGAAGATCTGGAGGACGCTAAGTTGATACTCACCCATCATCAAAGCTCAAACCCAGAGATACCTCAACAGCAGAAGAACATAAAATACAGTAACCCCAGCCCTGCTTTTCACTACAGCTTCCAGATTTCATAAACCAGCATAGCCACTGACTGGGAGAAGTAATTTCAAAATGTTCCTTTTCTAAGTTCTGATTTTGCATATACAGTATCGATCTCTTTTCTATGCCAATTCTCCACAGTTGGGTTATATGTTTGGTTAGATCGGTGGTGCTCAAACTACAGCCCATTGGCAGATCTGACCCGCACTGTCAATTCATCTGACCTGTGCCTCCCTCTTTGCTCCTGGAAGCATATGGGCATGTTTTACTACTGAATTCTGGGAACAACGAGGGCTGTGTAAGCTAGATGAATTGGTGGTGTGGGTCAGATCTGGCCCACAGGCCATAGTTTGGGCACTCCTGGTTTAAGCATTGGTGGATGATCTCTGGCGAGAACGGGATGGAGGTCATCCATCCGTCCTGGCTCTTCTTGACCTCTCAGCGGCTTTCGATACTGTCGACCACGGTATCCTTCTGGGAAGGCTCCAAGGATTGGGGATCCAGGGCACTGTGTTGGCCTGGTTCTCTTCATTTCTGAGGGGCCGGACCCAGTCGGTGTGGCTGGAAGGCGAGAGGTCCAGCCCTAGGCCCCTGCAATATGGGGTGCCTCAGGGCTCGGTATGCTTGCCTCTCCTATTTAATATCTACATGAAGCCACTGGGTGAGATCATCCGTTCCCACGGGGTGAGGTATCACCAATATGCAGATGACACCCAGCTGTATATCTCAGCCCGTGGAGATCCAATTGATGCAGGAGAAGTCCTATCCAGGTGCCTGGAGGCGGTCAGGGTCTGGATGGGGGACAACGGGCTACAACTGAATCCCGGCAAGACTGAGTGGCTATGGGTAAGGGGTCCTGCGCTATCTCAGGAGCTACTATCTTTGGTTCTGGATGGGGCAGTTTTGTCCCAAACAGACCCGGTGCGTAATCTGGGGGTCCTCTTGGACTCGCGACTAATGCTCGAGGAGCAGGTGGCAGCCGTGGCCAGGAGGGCTTTTGCACAACTTCGTGTAATACGCCAGTTATGCCCACTCCTAGACCGGGACTCCTTGCTCATGATCACACATGCTTTGGTCACCTCCAGACTTGATTACTGTAATGCGCTCTACATGGGGCTGCCCTTGGTGACCATTCGGAGGCTGCAGCTGGTCCAGAATGCGGCTGCTCGGGTAGTGATGGGGTGCGGGCATTATGCTCGTGCCTCACCGCTGCTTCAGGAGCTGCACTGGTTGCCAGTATGTCTCCGGGTGCAATTCAAGGTGCTGGTTATTACCTTTAAAGCCCTACATGGTAGTGGGCCAGGATACCTCAGAGACCACGTCACCCCAAGGACATCTGTCCGTCCCACCAGGGCGGATCGGAGAGGCTCTCTTATCATTCCATCGGCTAGAGAGGCGCATCTCTCTAGTACCAGAAGGAGGGCCTTCTCCGTGGCCACCCCGGCCCTTTGGAACCTCCTGCCAACTGAGTTACATCTACAGACAGAGCTCCTGCCCATTCGGAAGGGCCTAAAAACCTGGCTGGCAGGGCAGGTGTGGGGCTCCAGGAATATGGGGTCCCATGTTGGGTGGCTGATCTGATGGGACAGCCACCACCCCCCTCACTCTTTTAAACTTTTTAAATCTTTTTAACCTTTTTAACCTTTTTAAATCTTTTAGATCTTTGTAAATTCATGGTTTAATACTTTTTTAAATTGATTTTTAAGTAATTTTGAACCTCAAGGTTTTAATTTATGAATTTTCTGTAAGCTGCCTAGAGTCAGGTTCGTCTGATTAGGGCGGGATAATAAATCTAAAATAAATAAATAAATAAATAAATAAATAAATAAATAAGCAGAGAAAATGGCAGCTGAAAATCTATCTCACCCTGTTGCAAAACAGATTGCAAGGCGCATTTTACTTCTTCTTCTGGTGGAAGGAGCCGCATGACCGGCCCACTGAACCACATGACTAGCCGGCTCAACCACATGGCCGGCCCATGGCCTGAAAAGTTTGGGCACCCCTGGGTTAGATCCTTCTTGTTTTCCCTTCAGTCTCCACATGAAGACAACTTGCACTGCATGGACTTCAGGGCTAGAAATCTATTGCCATAAGTGATAAAATAAAGGCTAATTATAATAAGTCTCCCTCTTCAGCAAGAAGTCTGTCATGTCTCTGGTTGTCTGTTTCTTTACATGTTCATTCACACGTTGGCCAACCAGCATGACTGCCTCTTCAATAGGACTGACAATTCTGTTTAGGAAATAGGGTTTCCTCCACAGGATTTTGGTCCTGGTGTGACTGAAACCATGGATACTTAATCCATGTGGCCGGAGGGGGGAGGGATCTGTATTCTATTACAGTAAATATCACTTTTTCTTGACCTTTTAAGGGTGTATCATGAAAAGAGCACCAGCCCTCCCAAATATACTATTAGTAATGATAACTCTGTGCTGTCAAATCAACCCTGTTTTACAGAGATCCTTTTGGGCTTTCTAAGTAGAGACAAATGTGGTTTACTCTCTTCTTGACGGGGCATCCTGGGATTCTGCCATTGGCCCAAAGCCACACAAACTGGATTTCCAAGGATTGCAAAGTGGGACTCGAACTCCCACCTTCGGTTTCTCCAGTCAGATGCTTAACTCACTGAGCTATCCAACCAGCTCCCGAATAGCCTCGGAAGCTAACAAATGTGGGTGCCTCGATGTGGTTATACCGCCACGTATATTTGGAAACAAAAAAGAAAAGCAATGCTAATAACATTCAATGCATGAATATAAAAGATATGATCTTGAAACGAGGAACAAGCAAAGATAAACACACAGCACAAGGCCTGACCTATCAGGGTTTACACGCCAGTAGATGCAAACAGTTTGCTCAAACAAACAGATAATATTTTTCATAAGGTTATAAATAACCCCGTCTTCCAGATATATTCTTCAGCAGAAAGTTAATGCATTAACCCAGCATTTCCAAACTTAGTATCCTCCAGATTTGCTCAACTACATTATCTCTGGCCAGAAAGAGAATGCAGCATGAATCTACTTTAGGCCAAGGTTGAAAGCTAGCCATATCCAACTCTAGGGTTCAGTGCTCATCTCTGTTTACAGCCAAAAAGCCAGCACTGTCTGCATCTGCAGATGTTTCTGTGGACATATGGCAGGCATGCCATGACATGGAGTGCTATTTATCTTCCCACCCAAGTGGTTCCTGTTTATCTACTTGCAATTTCTTGGAGTAAAACTGCTAGATTTGCAGGAGCTGGGGCAGAGACGGGAGCTCATTCCGTCGTGCAGCTTTCAGGTCTCAAACTGCTGACCTTTCAGTCATCAAGTTCAGCATCTTAACCACTAAGCCACCACAGTCCTCTTTAGATACTCCTAATTCTCTATGGGACTCATATCTCCAGGCATCTAGTAAAGAAGCCCCTGTCTGTTCTATTTAAATATTCTACAGGATGTCCCAAAATCACCATACATGACAACAGATATTTTGGAACATGTGTTTATCATTGGTGGGAGAGAAGGCTTTGTTTGTGTATAAAAAGATGTGGCCGACGCATTGAGAATATTTTGTAGTATAGTTGCTGCTAAAGAAAGTGAGCAGAACACATTGAGAATATTTTGTAAATGTTTTGTAAGATTTGTAATGAATATTTTGCCAATAAAGGTACATTTAGTTAGAATTTCCCATTTTCCCTATGTACTGTACAGTGACTTTGGGGGGAACCCTGTATATGTATTGGATCTTTACGATTTTCCATACCAAGCCCAGGCATCAGGGTCTGGTCTGCACTTTCTAAAATCCCTGAGAACAGCCCACTAAAATATCAGTGACTTTGCTCCTTGCAAACAGAAGCCACAACTCACAAACTACGTGACAGCCAATTATTTATATATTCTAGAACAGCTGGGCTCAGTGTGTACATTCGTCTTATCAACGATGCCTTCTGGAGCTGCCATGCGTTAAAGGTGGATTTTATACATATCCTTTGGGTTGGCTCATCAATATAATCTTTCTGGCAAGAAATGCTGGGGGAAAATAAATGACATTACGGGGAATGATACACCCTTTTATGTTTGCTCTGCGTTGGATGGAAGGGTGGAATTAATTGAAAACTTGCGTCCTTCCATCAGATAAACTAGCAAAAGGTAATTGGCAATCTTCAAGAAGCTCCTGACCTATACCTGCCTGGTTCTTTGCCGTCGGAGTGGTAGCAATGGTTGGTACCCATAGGCATTGTAGCCGAAGTCACAGCGGCCCAAGCTTGAAAGCCAGTCATATCCAACTCTAGGGGGCAGTGCTCATTTCTGTTTACAGCCAAAGAGCCAGCGCTGTCTGTGTCTGCAGACGTTTCCGTGGTCATGTGACAGGCATGACTAGACACCAGAGTACACGGAACGTTGCTACCTTTCCTGCTGAAGTGGTACCTATTTGTCTACTTGCAAGTTCTTGCTTCCAAACTCTTCGGTCGGCATGAGCAGGGACAGATGACGGGCACACACGCCACAGCGCAGCACTTGGGTCTCAAACTACTGATATGCTGACCTTCTGGTCGTCAAGCTGAATGTCTCGTCCACTCAGCCACCAGTAAGCCACAAACAGCTTCTGAAATGGGGATGCTTCACCCAAAAATTTCAGAGAACACCCCTGTCTGCAGTGGGGAGTCTCAAATCCTTTAATTTTGGAATTTCTAAGCACTATAAAGTAGTATAGAAGTGTAATTGCTATTGCTATTCTTCTTATCAAGCACATTTTTATCTCTCTATAGCATTTCAATTTTTAGCCTTCTTTCCCTTGTAAACTAATAAGCTCAGAATGCTTTTCTACATTTTCATCCCTTTGCCTACAAAAGGCTGCTCTCTCTTTCTCTCTACTGCCTCTTCCGCTCCTCTCTCTCTCTTTGTGCAGTCATGAAAAAGATCTTTCCTCACTGTCAGCTTGAGAACCATTCCGAAAAATATGTAATTTGCCTTAATACATATATCAGTAGAGAATCTTGCCACACCAGGCTGTAGAGAAGTAATGCAATAATTTCTGGTTTGAAACGAGCTTAATTCCAACTGACCGTGCCGGAGCATTGCGGGACGCCTTTCCTGCACTTAAACCCTCTAAATATAGGATGGCAGATCAATTATTCAGATGGCTAGCTAAAAGAGGGGAAACTTGTGGGCCGGAGACGGTAGTGTGTTATCCAAAGAGTGAAGCTTTGTGAGAGGTTTTGAGACAGGAGATGAAGCTGCCGGAGCTTTTTGGCACGCTCTTTAACTGTGTCAACCCAAATGGCATGACACCATGGCATTAAATTTGCAGAGGATTCAAACCAAGAAAGAGGGGGCAGGCAAGTTGGTTTGGAATGATTTTTTTTTTGTGGGAGGTGGCTTTTAGATGGGAATATCTCGACAAAGTATCAGTGATGGCCAACCTTGGCACTCCAGGTGTTCTTGGACTTCAATTCCTGCTGATCAGGGCTTCTGGGAACTGAAGTTCAAGAACACCTGGAGTGCCAAGGTTGGCGATCACTGGATTAGGTCAAGATCAAAAACCCGGGGGGAATAAGAAGGATGGTATAGGGATGAACTTTGTGACTTCTTTATCTGTTTTACATTTATTGTGAGCATCAGGCAACTGGTCCTCTATTCTTCTCGATCTGCTAACAAGAGTTGAACAATGTGGACAGGCAGCCCCACTAACTAACAAACTAGCATAACCTGGCTGCACCGAAGAACTGTGGCCAGTGGTGGGCTCCAAAATATTTTATTATCACACTGTGAGTGTGGTATGGTGGGTGTAGCCAGGGGGAAAGCCCTGCATTGCACCCGAATTAGGACTACTTTGCAGTACAGTGGTGCCTCACTTAAAGAGCATAATGCGTTCCACAGGATTGCTCTTTAAGCGAGTTTGCTCTTTAAGCGAAACACCATTGAAAGTGACCAATTGTGACTTCTGGCGGGGGGTGGGTGGGATTGCGAACCCCGATTTATTTGTTAAGCGAGTTTTTGGTTGGTTTTATTTGTTAAGCGAAGCAAACATTCAGAGAAAATTCTGCTCTTTAAGCAAGTTACTCTTTAAGCGAAACACTCTTTATGCGAGGTTTGACTGTATTTCAAAACTTGGATGGGCAAGGCCAATCAGAATTTCTGCTACCGGTTCTGGCGAGCTGGTGTGAACCTGCTGATGCCCACCACTGGCTGTGACCATCTGGCCAACTAAAATTGCTGGAGGAAACCAGGGAGGGCTCTTTCCTCACTTTGAGTTGGACATATGAACCCTCCCACAGACTGGGGTCATGAGTGTGTTGGTAGGGTGTATGTCAGGAGTTCCCAACCTAAGGCCCAGATCTGGCCCATGATGTCACTTAATGTGGCTTCAGCCCTCCAAGGGCGTTCAAGAAACAAAATGGCCACCCCCATTGTGTAGGCAAGGCAAAATGGCTGTCTGGCCCTTGAAGCTGACTGAGTGAGCGTGACCCGGCCCCTGGCTTGAAAAGTATGGGAACTCTGGTGTATGCCATTGATGGTCAGCCTCTGCAGGAGGACGTCTGAAAGCAGCACAATATCTCTTGGCACTGGCCTCTCTGCTTAGCTCACAAATTCTTCTGATTGCCATTTGCAGCTGGAAGAATATTCGTGCAGCTGGCGCTTGACTCTGATGCCTGCAGAAAAGCAAGAGGCCTCTTTACAATGGCCGTTCTGCAACCCAATAGACTTGTGATGTCAGCTGTTGCTGGCAAGGTCAAGAGTGTGACACTAAAAGAATGACCTCAGAGCACTATAAAACTTTTTAACGCCCCTGGGTAGATTGGATCTGTGATCAGTCACAGCTGACGTTAACCTTGGCAATGATCTCCTGACCAAGCCCTGTCTGCTAAGCTGAGCCTTTATTGCTCTAACAAGCCATTTCTTCTTCTTTCTTTTCCCCAGTGGGGCTCACTTTCCCTTACTGAGCCATATACCAAAGCTAGAGATGGACGGGCAAGAGCCATGAACACCCATGAGATCAAGAGCACAGCCACATCCCTGGACATCATGCTGCCCCTTTTATAACAAAGGGATGGGAGACCTTGTGTAGTCATACAGTTGCATCTCACCCTTTGCAACCCCATTGACCTCAGAACGCCAGGCTCCTGTCCTCCTCCATCCTCTGGAGTCTGACCAGATCCATGCCCACTGTGTCAACAATACTGTCTAACCCAATTCTCCCAACCTTTGGTTTTGGGACATCAGTTCCCAGAAGTCTAAGTCAACTTCCCAAAGCACTGATCAGCCAATGTACTGACTTAGACTTCTGAGAATCCAAGTCCCACTGTGGGGCATGGGCCCCCTGTTGGGAACCACTGGTCTAACCATTTCTTCTTTTGCCATCACCTTCTCCTTTTGCCGTCAATCTTGTCTAGCATCAGGGGAGCACTCAGGGTTGATTTCCTTCAGGATGGACTGATCTGCTCTCTATGCGGTCCAGGGGACTCTCAAGAGTTTTCTCCAGCACCACAGCTCAAAGGTGTCTTTTTTTTTGAGCTCAGCCTTCCTTATGGTCCAAATTTCACAACTAAATATTACCAATGAGAAGACCATAGCTTTAACTATGCAGACTTTTGTTGGCAGGGTGATGTCTCTACTTTTTATTATGTTGTCTAGGTTGGCCATAACTTGACTTCCAAAGAATAAGTGTTCTATTATTTCATAGCTGCAGTCACCATCTACAGCAGGAGTTCTCAAACTTTTAAAGCCAGGGGCCGGGTCATGCTCTCTCAGACAGCTTGGGGGGCTGGACAGCCATTTTGCCCTTCCTCAACCACATGGCACCTCCTGGAGTGGAGAAGGCAGTGGAGCCCCCACATGAAATGGAGCCATAGGCTGCATCTCAGGTTGAGAATCCCTGATCTACAGTGATCTTAGATCCCAATAAAGTATAGTCCATCACTGCTATTTGCCAGTAAGTGAGGAGGCCAGATGCCATGATCTTGGTTTTTGACTTTGTGAGATCTGGCCCACCTCAAATCCAGTTTCCTAATCCTGAAATAGAGGACACCTTCAAATAGAGGGTTCTCTTCTCTGAACTAGAATCTATAGCAACCTGAATGATGAGCTTTGCTAAGACTTGACACACACACACACAAAAACACAGTGCATTTATATCCTTCTCTGATGGCAAAGCTGTTCAATTCATTCCTCTCTTGATTTCTAATAAAGTGGCCCCCTGATTGAGTAATGGTATGACTTTTCATTAACTGATTAACCTAATCTGCATAGGTTCACACTGAGCAAACTTTGCCTGTGTATGGGCAGGGGGAGGACAAGGAAAGGATTCTTCCAGCTCCAAACATCTTCAGCTGTGCCTTTCCTGACATGAGGACAGGTGACCAGCAGAGCATCTGTGTGTGCTCAGCATGATACACTGCACAAGGCTAATAGAGTTTATTTCTCATTTCTGCTGATAGAGCGCTAAAAGCCTCCCTCCAGTTGAAGCCAATTGACCTTGTGGCCTATAACCAAGGCTGCCATCTGGCTGATTTTCAAGTAGCTCAACTATTATATATAAATTCTATTACAGTGGTACTTCGCTTAAAGAGCATAATGCGTTCCACGGGATTGCTCTTTAAGCGAGTTTGCTCTTTAAGCGAAACACTATTGTAAGTGACCAATTGTAACTTCTGGCGGGGGGAGGGATTGTGAACCCCAATTTAGTTGTTAAGTGAGTTTTTGGTTGGTTTTAGTTGTTAAGCGAGGCGACTATTCAGAGAAAATTCTGCTCTTTAAGTGAGTTAGTCTCTAAGCAATGCACTCTTTATACGAGTACATTTTACTGTACTTGTTTTGGTTTAAAGGGGGTGGAAAAGAAGGGGGGTCAAGGGAGAGGTAAAAACACCTGTTCATGTTTTGAGCACCAGCTGATAATGGACTGAGCACATGCAAAGGTTCGTTTGCCATTTTCCTGTTGGAAAGACAGCAATCTTGCATGCTATAACAATGGGCATCAATAAGAATAGATTTTACAGCCTAATATGATTATTCATTGCCATTGACTTGATTGGTAATTATTTTCCCCTGCCTATAGCATACCAGGAATGCTCTTTTTGTTGCTGGTTGTCACTTTCTTCTTCTGGCCTCTGTTAGAGATACATGCAGCACATGGAAGACTCCTTGAATAAAACCTGTGTACCTTGTTTTTCTTAATTTTTGGTGTTATGAGCCACCAACTGTCACAATGCTGCTGTTTACTTCTTATTATGTTGCCTAATATGTTTTTATTGTTTTGATTTCACTAGATCTGTTGTTTGACTCTGTTTGTACTTTCCTTGGTTGTAAATTGCCCAGAGTAGTATACAGTAATACCTCATATAACATTAGTATCGAATAACACGAAAATCGCATAACATGAAGGAATCTGGGGGGAAGAATTGCATCAGATAACATTAAGATCCTATGGGATGCTTCAGATAACAACCGCGAAAGCCTGTGTGGTTACAATGTATCTCTATGGATCCCATAGAGGATCAGATAACACGAAAAATCATATAACACGAAGACTTGTGGAACCAGGTTTTAGTGTTATATGAGGTTTTACTGTATTTATCAATGGTATATAAAAATCAGTCAATTGATCCCTGGCTACCAAATTCCAAGAACGACTACCTGATGCCCCTTTCTTGCTTTGCCTGATGTTGCATCTGGCTTCATCACATCTGCCTTGTCAGACAGCCCACAAGCATGGAAGCTGCAGCATCTTCCTCAACAGTAACATATCGTCATTCAAGTTACTTTGCCCCTGCAGAGGGGTCACTGATTCATCTGAAGAAGAAGAGCAAAAGCATTTCCTGTCAAGGTTTGGGCATCGCCTTTGCAGTAATAATGTTTCCTGGCTCTGGAAGTTTTTATTGGGTAAGCAAATTTTGAAAAACAACAGTCTTGTGAGGTTGTCTAACACATGTTTACCTTTGGGCCAGTTTTGAACAATAAGGTAAAGGTCACCTTGCTCAAAACCCAATTGTGTCCTATTCTAGGGGTGGTGCTTCTCTCTGCTTATAGCCAAAGAGCCAGGACTATATCTCTCTGCAGATGTTTCCATGGTCATAAGGCAGGCATTAGTAGATGCCAGAGCACATGGAACGCTGTTACCTTTTCTACCGAAACTCCAGACCTAGTTGTATCTGACTCTAGGGTGAGGTACTCGTCTCCATTTACAGCAGGCATGACTAGATGCTGATGTGCACAGAACGCTATTACCGTTCATGCCGATGCGGTACCCATTTATCTACTTGAAATATCTTGCTTTTGAACTGCTAGGTTGGCAGGAGTTCAGACAGATGACAAGTGCTCACTCTGTAGCACCTCAGGTCTCGAACTGCTGACATTCACACCTTCCATTCATCAAGCTCACTGTCTTAACCAGTATACCCAGATTCTTTTCTAACATCCATTCAAGCTGTCTCCTGGGCAAAATAACACATAACTGCAAAGGATCCCAGAGAAACGAAATGACCTTATCTTGGTAGAGGGTGGAAAAATAAAGTTTGCACCCAAGCAAGCTTCCTGGGGAGACATGCAACATTATTTCTTCTCGTACTATTTCTTCTAAATAAGTGAATTAATTGCTTCCTGTTCAGCCAGACTGGCTGTGGAATATCTGAAAGGCTCCTTAATACATTCCTATTCCCTTCAAGTAGGGAGGGTTTCTTGATTTCCTTCTCGCAAACAAAACCCTTGTTTTGTTATGATCGCAGCTGGGAAGTTTCACTGGTGAGAAATTAAAGGAAGAAAATGATGACAGGCTGGTTTCACAACTGGGCCCTGGCCACAACAAAACAACAACACACATAGAAACATGCGCAAATGAAATCAGACAAATGCACAACATGAACAATTCTGCAATACAGTGTAATCGTTGGGTAATTATCTCTCTCTGGTGTTCTGAGCCTGCATGTCTGTTCCAACTTAATGCCAATCCTAGTAAGGTTCCCAAGGTATGTGAGATATTTAAGGAGTGGTTTTATAATTGCATTGGGCTGCTGGGAAGAGGAGCGGGGTGAAATCTATACTGGGGGAGGGAAGAAGTGCTCCCATTGGGCTGCTGGGCAGAGAGGTGGGGAAAACTCTGTGCTGAGGTGACTGCACAGGTGCCCATAGCGAGGGCTCAGAGTGCCACCTTTGGCACGCATGCCATTGGTGCGCCGTCACTGCCCTAATATGTCCCAAGCACTGTGGTTGTCATTCATGGGACATATTATGGGACTTCTTAGCAGTGGCTAAGGCAACTGGGGCCAGCAGGGCTCAGACCATTCAAACAGGAAGTAAACCCCATGGTGAATTCAGTGGCCCTTGAATCTAAGGAGACCCGTCAGTACTGTTGCATTATAAATGGCTCGTTGGGAAGCAGCCGCAGTCTGCTTTGCACACTTGACGTCCCTATTCATCCAGAGATCTTATAAGATGTTCTAAACAGCATGGAAACCTCCCTGAGACTCACAGATTAAGCAGTAAGCCCCCGAAACGTGCAGCGCATGAGAAGCAGCGTGGCTGGAGTCTTGGTTTAAAAAATGAGAAATGAAAAATGTAAGTATCTCAAAGAAATTTAATTAAGTCGGGAAGTGCTCCTTTCTCCTTATTTATGCTCTGCAGGAAGCCTCACACAGAGATTCTTAAGGATTCAGTTGAGTCTCACTTCTCCCTTTTAAACAGGCTCAAGAAGACATTCCAGTCTTTAAATAGGTTGCTCTGGGCTTCAGCTGTTCTCCTCTTTTCTCTGTCACAGCGGGCTACCCTTCCCGTCGTGGGCATTGGGGAAGGGAAAGCAGCTTGCCCTAGGACTTACTAAGTCTGACAAAGTGGACTTGATTCGTTAAACCTAATATTAAAATAGAGTAGTTAGTCTTTAAGGTGAAAAAATGGCAGTTTGATTTGTCTTTTTTTGTTTTGTTTTGTTTACTATCTGGTACCCCTGAAGCTCCTGCCAACCTAGCAGTTCAAAAGCAAGAAATTGCAAGCAGATAAACAGGTACCTCGAACCTGAGAATGTCCTGAACCAGGAATCTCAGCCTGCTTCTGGCCCAACTCTGTTTCCCCAGGCAAATGACCTGTCAGATCAGAAGTCTGACTCTTGACAGTCATCAGCCCTTAGCCAGGGAAAGGTACAGAAAGCAGCTGCGCCTGAGATGCAAGCAAGCTAGAACTAGTTACCAGAGAAGTCTCCCAGCTGATACCGATTAGCTGGGAGGCTCTTAAGCAAGCTTGTTGCAGCATTCCAGCATCGGTACAGTTCTTCAGTGTAAAGACCAACACCCTGCTTGACTGTGGATACCACTTGAGATTGCCTGCCTAGACTCTGACCTGCCTGCTGTGACCCTGACTTCTCTGTCAACCCTGACAATGCTCCTGGACATCCTTTCACTAGATGCTTGCTTGAACTACTGGTAACCAGACCTCAGCTTGCTCTTTGGACTTTGCTATTTGGACTCTCCTTTAGACTCTCTGTGTAGCGCTACAGTGTGGTGACTATGCCCACTGGGGTAGATCATCACAAAAGGTGCTAAGAATCCTTGGTCCTTATTTAATCCCTTTGGTGTACATTGGAATCTGTGAATATAAGCCCACTTCAGTGCATGTACATATATACCTCCCTTTGTAATGGCTTTACAACAGTTTCTTCAAAATCTGTCTCCTAAGAGGTGGACACTATTCTGAAACTTTTGTGTGTGTGCTACCATTTCTGATGTCAGATTTGGATCCATTTATTCTCTTGGGGAGATATTGTCCAGTTTGTTGTATATAGAAAGCCGAAGCACTCCTGGCAAAGGATGGCATAAGATCACACTGGCACACAAACAAACGAATGAATCGCAACAGATAAAGCCGATTGTTCCACCTAGTAACAGGATATCTGAGTAATCAATATTTTGAATATTCATTACCGGAACCACTAATCCCATTGTTACTCAAAAAATTAACTAACAACATTAAGTGTCTTCTTCCCGTTTTACTTTATTCTTGCCCTGCCTTGAATGACAGATTAGTCAGATGAGCAGTACAGAAAGACAATACAATAAATAGCTGCATTCTGTGTATACCAGAGGTGCCCAAACTACAGCAGTGCACCAGATTTGGCCCATGGCACAAAATCATCTGGCTCACACCGGCCTCAACACTCTTGGAAGTGGAACTAAAACACACCTGTGTATGCACAAAACGCTGCTGTAAATGACCCACAACTGCATTTACGACAGCTGTGGGTGCATTTATGGCAGTGTTTTGCACATGCGCAGGTGCATTTTACTTCCACTTCTGGTGGGAGGAACCATGTGAGCAGCCTACTCAACCACATGGCCGGCCTGTGGCCTGAAAAGTTTGGACATCCCTGGTGTATACAAATCTGTGGCCTATTATCTTCTGTTTCTCTGAAGAAGAAAGTTGTAATCCATGTAAATTCACACTGATAAAAATCTTGTTGTTATGTCCTGCCAAGTCAGAACATACTTGTAGCAACCCTCATAGATAAGTGAAGTGTTTAAGGAATGGATGTACCAATTCCACACCCTCAGTGAGTACCCATGGCAGAACCTGGGAATTGAACCCGGGTCTCCTGACTCTCCTGTTCCATTACTCTGTCCTCTAGGCCACACTCAGTGCATTGAGATAAATCTACTCATCTTTACCACAATGCTTCTGTTTTTATTTTTATACCTCCTTTTAGACAGTGTCCTTTAGAAGTTACTCACAGATAACCTTTCAGGTAATCAGAAAAAGGACTCAGTAGAGAAGGTCTCATGGAAAGCTTATGTCAATGTGGCACAGATATATATATATCTACCAATATTTTGAAAGGCCAAGCCGTCACTGGGCAGCCTGATCCTAAACCACAGCTTACTCGATAGTGGATTTCATGTCTAATGAAAAAGACCTATGTGACCTTGGTGGAAATTCTCATCATCGAGGAATAGTCACAGTTCTGTGTGCCTCTGCTCCATCCATGTTTAGGTATAGGTAATGGAAAAGGCGGTCATGCTGGGGGTTCTCAACCTTGAACCCCTAGCTCAGTGATGGCGAATTTATGGCAGGCGTGCCAAAGGCGGCACTTGGAGCCCTCTCTGTGGGCACCCATGCAGTCACCCCAGCACAGAGTTCACCCCGCCCATCTGCCCAGCAGCCCAATGGGAGCACTTCCTCCCTCCCCCCAGCACAGTTCACCCCGCCCCTCTGCCCAGCAGCCCAATGGGAGCATTTCCTTCCTCCCCTGTTGCTATGTTGGCACTTTGCGATAAATAAATGGGTTTCGGGTTGCAGTTTGGGCATTCAGTCTCTAAAAGGTTCTCCATCACTGCCCTAAGTGTTTAGTAGACTTCAGCACACCTATTGATGGAGGCTTCTGGTAATTGAAGTCTCAGAACATCTGGGGGGCCAAGATTGAGGAAACTCTGGTAGTGGATAGAGTAATGGACTAGGATTCAGATTGATTGACTGACTGACTGGTTGATTGGTTGGTTGGTTGGTTGGTTGACCGACCGACCAACCAACCGACTGACTAACTGGTTGGTTGGTTGGTTGGTTGGTTGGTTGACTGTCCGATCAAGAAGCTGCAAGTGACTTATCTAATGCTTCACTTTTTAGAAGTCCAACTAGCAAGAAAACACCTGCAGCAGTACAATGCAATTATACAATCTGCACAAAACATCAAACCTATGAATGTGAAAATTCTCTTTGAGACCAACAAAGACAACCTCGGCATCTGAAAGACAAAGGGGGGGGGGGAATCTTAACACGTTTTGTTCTCATATGGATTTACATCTCTAATTTTCAGTTCTTCAAAGATCTGCAAAGATTGAACCAGCAGCTCTGCAGAATCTCCTGGTGTTGCAGAGAAACTGTGATTGCCTTTCTCCCCATTCCCCCCCCCACACACACACACATACACACACTTCGCACTGAGCTCTCCTCATTTTTGGCTTGAGCACAGAGCTTGAAATTTGAGCAGCTGGATGTTCTTTGCTTGAGGAGGAAGCCGCGAAAGGATCAAAATGTGGAAGACTCGGAAGGCAGGCCTGGGGAGATCAGACAGTAAGCATGGAGAAGAACAAACCCCCTGCCCCTTCTTAGATTCCTGCAAGCTGGTGTTTGATGTTGAGGGGTCTCCTGCAGTCACGGGTTGCTGTGGCCCCGGCTGGCATCGCTGTGCTAGGAAAAGGCAGTCAGAGAGCTAATCTGTTGGAACAGAAGGGCTTCCCTTTGAGCAAGCCCAGCATGCCGGGCCACTTTCTGCTCCAACGCACTCGGGGAACCCCTGCTGATTCTCATGGCAGAAGCTGAAAGCAAAGGAGTAATTCATCCTATCTTCCCTTCCACAGCCAGAATGGCCAGAGGTCAGAAGCAGCCTGGCTGAACTGATATACAGTCCTTCAGGGAGAACGTTCCCATACTTTGTCTTGAGGAGACAGTGGCCACGCTGGACTTGGAGGCCAGAAGTGGAGGTGACAGCGGGAGAGGGATGGTTTGTTTGGCAAGGGGCCAACATGGCAACTGAATAAGGAGGAAACTATATTGAGGCTGCCTCCTTCCTTCTCTTTTGATGTCACGTGGTGTGGGGAATGATATTTGATTGTATGGTCTATGTTAGGTCCACATAGCTCATATAAGGTCACAGTATAGCAGGGGTTCCCAACCTAAGGCCCATGGACCGAATCTGGCCCATGGTGCCATTTCATGTGCCCCCCTCCAAGGACATTTGAGAAACAAAATGGCCACCCCTTTGAGGCTGCTGGGACAAAATGGCCACCCCATCATGCAGGCATGGCAAAATGGCCATCCAGCCCTTGAAGCTGACTAAGAGAGTGTGACCCAGCCCCTGGCTTGAAATGGTTGGGAACCCCTGCATAATTGAGATGCATGAGGAATAGTAAGGTAAAGGTCTTGCTTGAAAGCTAGTCATATCCAACTCAAGGGAATGGTGCTCATCTCCGTTTACAGCCAAAGAGCCAGTGCTGTCTGATTCAGATTGCTTTGCAGTTGGTGCTTCTTTTCCCCCTTGGTCAACCCTGCATTCTGCATTGCTCCTGGCTCCTAAAGTGCCATGTGGTGGAGGAAGGGCAAAATGGCCATCCAGGCCCTGAAGCTGTCTGAGGGAGTGTGACCTAGCTTTAAAGGTTGAGAACCCTTGGAGTAGACCATACTGCCAATGACTCAATGACAATCATCAGATGGTTTTTAGCTAACCTGACAACCCTGAGGATTAACGGCCACAGGTGGTGAAGTCCACAAGGAAGGGTGATGGTCCCCAAGTGGATTAAATCCCACTTGAACCCATCTTGATGGAAGGCAGCAGATTCATCAGTCTTGGCCTTGGGCTGAGGAGGACTTTGTGTGCCAAAAGGGCTTAGGTCTAGAAAGTGACTCGTGGAGCTAGATCAGTGCTATGGATGTCACATTGAGATGTAGAAAGCAAATGGAAAGCCACTTCATTATATTGTTCCCAGGACAACCTTCATGGCTGATCACCATGTCGATCGCCAATATTCGGAACTGGATACAACACTTGAAGAAGGAGATGAAGCATACCAACATGCAGGCAGATCAATGGCCATCTCAGCCCTTGAGAAGCAAATCTTTTTCTTCTTCTTTTTTTTTCTTGAGTGAATAGCTCTTAAACTTCAAGACAAACCATCATCATCACTTCATTATATTCTCAAGACAATCATCATGGCTGATCGCCATGAGGCTAGCCAATATTTGGAATCGGACGTGGCACAAGAAGAAGAATTGACAGTAGACAGTGCTTGCTTCCTGAGGGCAGTAGCTACAGCTTCTCCTTGTTTTAGCTTTGCATATGGTGTTTGCACTGCACCCGACCTTTAGCCATCGAGGTAAATAGAAGCTGCTGTGCTTTATTTTCCATGGAGGAAGAAACCAGGGAGGCAGGTCTGAGCTTTGACATGATGACTGGATCTCCTATCCACCCAGGAGGGGAGCAAGAACTGACATTTCCTCTAGGGAGTCCCTGCCAAAGAGCAAGCCAAGAACAGCGCCAAGCCTCTGAGTTATTAACTGTCAGGGAAGTGGGGGAGAGAGATTAGGGAGACGAAGGGCTGCCTTTCATGAAGATTTTCAAGGCTGACTGGACACCTTACTTCCTTGATATGGGGAGGGCTAGAAGCAGGTAAAACCAGTGGTATCCAACTCTAGAGGGGTCAGTCCTCATCTCCGTTTATGGCCAAAGAACCAGTGCTGTCTGCAGATGTTTCCATGGTCAGATAAATCTGATGGCCAGAACATCCAGAGAACATGAGGTTGAAGAAACCTGCTGTACACATGAGGTTGAAGAAACCTGCTGTACGGTAACAATAGGCAGGAAGAGATGTTAGATAATTAAAATAAACAGTCTTTTTCTCTTAAGGGGTTACTGCCTCTAATGATGTGTTGTTTCACCCAGTTTGGCTCTGAATAAAGATTTGAATCTGATCTGAGACCATATTATTGTTGCAGAGAGGTGCTTCATGCGAACATTTGTCTATAGGAAGTCAGTCTTCAAATGAAGTGCAACGCCTGAAGATCAATCGCAAAAGAAAGCAATCTAATTTGCAAATTCTACAGGAACGCCTCTTCATATGAAACTATACACGGTGCACCCAAGTTCTAATTATGTATTGTCACACCTAAAGAAGTTTAGAAGGTTGTGACAAGAGTAATGGAACCAGTTGCCAGTGGAAATTAGATCTGCTTCCACTCTAATGGCTTTTCGTAAACAACTAAAAATGTACCTATTTCATCAAGCAGTTCCCTCATTAGTAAATTGATTTTACATCTGCAGTATTCCCCTTATTTGTTTTGGTTTAAATTTGGATCCAGTGAGCTGTGAATAAGAGAATGTAAGTTATGAATTATTGGTGAGGTCTATTAATTCACATGGGATGCAATCTAGATAAGTAATCTGCTTTGTATATATAATTTTATTTATGGAAATGGTTGTTGATGTCATTTTTTAAAAAAATTGTGAGCCACCCAGAGTGGTGCTTGTACCAATTGAGCAGGATATAAATGAATGAATGAATGAATGAAAAATACTGTTGAGGAGATAAAGTCCTCTTGCTGTGGCAATAGCAGATGATCAGCTTTTAAAGAGTTTCTTCTTCCACCAATGGATAACCTAGAATTTTGATTCTGTTCCCATACTAGTAAAGGTAAAGATCTCCCTTGCTCAAAAGCCAGTCATGTCTGAATCTAGGGATTGCTCATCTCTGTTTCTGTGGTCATGTGGCAGGCATGACTAGACACTGTTACCTTTCCCACCAAAGCTGGATCTATTTATCAATTGCTTGCTTTTAAACTACTAGGTTGGCAGGAGCTGGGACAGACAACGGGTAGTCACTCTGTGACTACTGACCTTCCACTCATCAAACTCAGCATCTTAACCACAAAGCCATGGCGGTCCTCTATAATTATGGTATAATGAGCTTTTTCGCCTTGGGGAATGTGGGTCACTGTTTAAAGCTTTCCTATATAATAATAATTTCATGCCAGAAATTATTCTGGGTTGAAAGGATTTTTGTTGGAGAAACTCCACTCAGGGGGCGCCTGAATGAGGTTCCTTTCATGTCCCCGAGATCTTTTCCCACCGAAGTGGTCCCTATTTATCTACTTGCAATTTCTTGCTTTCGATCTGTTAGGTTGGCAGGAGCTGGGACAGAGACGGGTGCTCATTCTGTCATGTAGTACCCGGCTCTCGAGCTTCCCCCTTATCAGCCTTCCAGCTAACAAGGCGAGCTTCTTAACCTATGAGCCAGCACAGCCCAAAAAGCTTTCCTGATTTTTTAGGACCATTTGAGGGAATTGGATAATGTCATATCAGTAACTGGCTTTTGATTTTCAGCTAGACCCGTTGTTTATTTTGGGAATGAACTTCGGAGCGGGGTGCACAAAACAAAGCAGGAATTCCAACAGCGTTGAAACTCTCCAAATCTGGTCCTTTCCACTATTGTTTGTACACACGCGGTTTGCTTTTAAATAGTACAGTATATCGATGGGTCGCAGGGGACAACCCTTTCCTCTGTGCCTTAAAGCTGTTTTCTCTTTTCCCTCATTTTTGCGCATTTCTTGTTCAGCATCTTGTTGTGCGGGGACTGTGAACAGGTAATGAAGGTCAGGCTGTGAGATGTATTTCATTCTTTTTCACCAGCACGGTGCAAGAGGGGGGATGGCGAGCTGTCACCTGAGGCACAGGGGTGTTTGCGTTTCTGTACACCCGTGCTGTTGCAGTTTAATTATTAGACAGAGGAGAAAATGCTGGCTCCCGTTTTCTTGAATATTCTTGGCACACTACAAAATTCATGGAAGGCAGGAAAAGGAAGTGGAGAACACTCGGAGATGGTATTAAAAATGTGTTGTGACTCTGATCTTTCCTTCCGCAGTCCCTAACTCTCTCTTTCTCTCCCTCAAGGCATGTGAAATCTCTTTTTTATTTTGTTTCATTTGACAGATGGGGAAGGTGGTTTATGTGTTTGAGAAAAAATAACTGCGCTTAGATTGTAAAAGGAAGGATAGATAAAAGGCACCCAGAGGAAAAAGAGAAAGAGACTCTGTGCTATACAATGAGCAGGAACATATATTCCAGACATTCGCAACCTATGGCCTGTGGGCTGGATATGGCCCACAGAGCCATTTCATGTGGCCCTCTGCCCTCGTTGCCACCACCACCGGAAGTGGCAGAAGCACTGAAAACATGTTGAAAATGTGGTGAACATGTGCAAGAAGTTGCACAGAACCACATGACTGGCCGGCTCAGCTGTCTCACTGTGTGATCCAGCCCGCAACCCGAAACGTTGAAAAAGCCTGATATATTCAGAGGTGGGTTTTTTAAAAAAAATAGATATAAACTCCCAGAATCCCCCACTCACCTATCTTGGCCACTGTTGCATGTTACAGTCCTTGCACAAGATCGTTACTTCTTCTGCTCTCGCTGTGCCTACGAGTAAAGGTAAAGGTCTCCCTTGCTTGAAAGCCAGTTGTATCCAACTCTAGGGGGTGGTGCTCGTCTCCGTTTACTGCCAAAGAGTCAGTGCTGTCTGAGTCTGCAGACATTTCTATGGTCATGTGGCAGGCATGACTTCTAGACACGGAATGCTGTTACCTGTCCTGCTGGAACGGTGCCTGTTTATCTAGTTGCAATTTCTTGCTTTCAAACTGTTAGGTTGGCAGGAGCTGGTACAGACAACAGGAGCTCACTCTGTCAGGTAGCAATTGGGTCTCAAACTGTTAAACTTCATTTTTAAGAAAGGGAGCCTAGCAGACCATCATGCCATGAACGTTTGGGATTCCCATGGATAATTTTCCTGTCCTCTCCATAAGAAATTGATGCATGCCTGAAGAAGTGGTCTTGGATCATGAAAGCTCACACAATGTTTGGTTTTTTAAAAAGTGGTGGTGCAGAGGTTAAAGTCAGTGGTGGGTGGTTAAAATCTTCGCTACCCCACCATGATGTCATCGACATCGTGGGCATAGCCAACGTCATGACATCATGACTTCGTGGGCGGAACAAAAAAATAGATAAATAACATTAAAAAATGTCTGCGCATGCATCAAACCTCCGTTTGATGCATGCGCAGTTCTTTTTTTAGTGTGCATGTGTCAAACCGCTATTTGATGCATGCACACTAAAAAAAGAACTGCTCATGCATCAAATGGAGGTTTGACACATGCACAGTTCTGGTCAGCCATTTTGGCTGTCCAGAAAAACATTTTTGGCGGGTGCTGGAGAGGCGACCGAATCGGTTGCCTGGGGTTTTACCATCACCACCCCCGGCAAACCCTCCTGATGGGGCGCTACTGGTTCTGGCGAACCGGTCCAAACCGGTAACCTCCCATCACTGGTTAAAGTTCGATCCTGACCAGAGACCAAGGTTGACTCAGCCTTCCATCCTTCCGAGGTCAGTCAAATGAGTACCCAGCATGCTGGGGTAAAAATACTAACTAATTTGTGAACCGCCCAGAGAGTGCACTAAGTGCTATGGGACAATATATAAGTGTGATTGTTTTGTTTTTTGTTCTGCTGTGCTCTCCTCTTCACAACGAAAAGGTGCGGGAGAACGGTGGCAGAGACCACATTCTTGGGAATACTTATAAAGATTCGGATTTTTATTTAATGAAGTTTACCCTGGCTAGTCCCAAAAAACCGATTGCTCTCGTGTGAGTTATTCCCTTACAAAAATCACCCCAGAAGCCAAAGCAAACGCTGCCTTGTGGTAGGGTGTAAACAACTTAATAATCAGTCTGTGAGTAATTTCTTTCTCGACAGATGTAACCCATTGATCCTGAAGTGCCAGAAAGATAGTGTTCGGTGAGTTTTTCTGTCTGGAATGGGGATGGATGAGAAGCGCGAGGAGATAAATTGGCCTTGTTTATCAGCTTGCTGCGATCCCTTGTGATTAGAACAATTTCCTTGCTCCTTTTTCTGTGCCTTTGACAATAAATCTTGAGATTTTTCTTTGCTGCTTTATTTTGGCTTGCTCGCTCTGGGCTGTATGTTAAGCAGTGAGCAAAAACACATTTGTTTTATTTATTTCTCTCTCTCTCTTTTCTGGTATTTGAGCCGAAAGTTGCCAGCAGACATTCTGCATCCACCCTGCTGGCTGGAAACCAACTGCCTTATCTAGCATCCAAGGCAGAGCTTCGTTTGGGTAGAAATAACGTCTTCTGAAATAAAACAACCTTATGTCAATACCTGCCAAGCCCGGTTTTGCTTTTGCTCTCTCTCTCTCTCTTTTTGTGTCCTTCCTTTCTTTTTAACGTGAAAGGAGAAGATTAAGAAAAATGGCTTCAGAGAGCACAAAGGAGCATGCTGGCTAAATGCGCACACTGGTTTTGGCTGGCAGCGGTCCTTTGTGAGATCACAAGGGAGTCTGGCTAGCAAACATGTGCCGGCCGCATCTCAATCTGCAACTTGTGTATATCTCCCATATGTTCCCAGTTGTCCTTATTATTAGTTGGATGGTTCTTATTTGTTCTCTGGGAAGTCAAGCTGCCTGTCTAATTCCCTCTTAATCTATTATTATTATTATTAGAAATAACATCTTAATTTTGCCAACGCGAGTTACTAATGCCATTCTTCGGAGTTTAGCTTTCCTTTCTAGAGTTATCCAAAAGTCAGATCTCTATTAGCAAAATGCAATGGCAGACCTTATAGGTACAATTCTTTGATAAGCCTTAAAAGCAAAGGTCATCCATTTTTGAAAATATTTTATTTATTTATTTATTTACCCATCCCGCTGTGATAATGGAGTAGTAGACCATATAGCCAGCGACTCAATGCCAAGTGTCAGGTGATAGTTATTTATTTATTTATTTATTTAGATTTATATCACCGCCCACTCGCCATGGCAACTCAGGGCGGTTTACAGTCAGGAAGAAAAACAAAAACAAAACAACAACAACTCACACACACACAGCACAAACTGCTAAAATCCATTCCTCCTCCCGGCCAGAGGACGTTAGTCTTTTCCTTCCCTGGGCAGGTAGGGACCAGGATTAGGAAGTGGAAGCTTCCATCTAAAAACTTTAAAACTGTTAAAATTTAAAATTAAAATCTAAAACAGATTAAAAACACACACCAGATGCTACAACTACTAATTTAAAAGTAGAGAAAGAGAGGGGCTCAGATCATCCAATGTGCTGGGGTCATTATACCTTCCATACCCCATATCTGTCCCGCCAGCCATGTTTTTAGATTCTTCCTAAAGGGCAGCAGCTCTGTCTGGAGACGTCACTCCGTAGGCAGGAGGTTCCATAGGGCCGGAGCGGACACAGAGAAGGCCCTCCTTCTGGTGCCAGAGAGATGTGCCTCCCTGGCCGATGGAACAACTAGGGAGCCTCTCCGGTCCGCTCTGGTGGGACGGACAGATGTTCTTGGGGGTGAGGCAGTTAACTAACCTGATTCCCTGAAGGCGCCAACAGCTACAGACAGATGAGCACCTTAAGGTGGGCTGATGGTCCCCCTCAGTGGAGGAAATGTCACTGGAAACCATCAGATTGGGCCCAACAGCAAAATGAGCGGAGGAGGAACTCTGGTTCCCAACGGTCATGGAGGCGAAAGAGGTCATGCAAGATGGACTAGTTATGAAGGTGCACCTTGTCCATATCCTCAATGCTGCAGCAGTCCATGGCAGTCCCAGTGTTATATCCTGCATGTTGTGTTTCATGTGAGCTGTGGGTGATGGCTCCGAGATCATAGTGTGTGGGTCACTCATGGCAAGATGTGATGCACCTTAAACAAGTTCACGCCAGTGACATTTTTCCTGCTTCAGGAAGAAAAATGCATTCTCAGATACGAGTTGCAGTTGAATATTTATTTATTTATTTATTAGGCTTATACCCCACCCACTAGGATACACTCCCACTCTGGGCGGCTCACATTGTTAAAAAGGGCAAAGCTAAAGGTAAAGGTCACCCTTGCTCAAAAGCCAGCTGTATCTAACTCTAGGGTTCAGTGCTCATCTCTGTTTATAGCCAAAGAGCCAGCGCTGTCTGCATTTTCAGACATTTCTGTGGACATGCAGCAGGCACGCCTAGACACCGAAGTGCACAGAATGCTGTTACCTTTCCCACCAAAGTGGCCCCTACGTATCTACTTGCAATTTCTTGCTTTCAAACTGCTAGGTTGGCAAGAGCTGGGACAGAGACTGGAGCTTATTCCGTCCTGCAGTACTTGGGAATTGAACTGCTGACCTGCCGCCTTTCAGTCAGCGTCTTAGCCCCTTGAGCCACTGCAGTCTCTTCACTACTTGGCCTGTAATTCAGATTTCCAGAAGGGAGGGTTAGACAACGTGTGCATGGGAAACCACTGTCAAGGAATCGTTGCCTGGGGAAGGTGCAGGAGCAGTGAATTGGAAGACAGATTGCTGGATGGATGAATGAAAACTGAGTCAACACTGTATTTCTGAGCCAAGCATCTTAGTGAGCTCAGCCAACGCTGTCACCTCCGGCTTTTACATAAGAGCCCATAAAGCAGCCATTCAGTTATAAAGTGGGCATGGCATGGATTCTTTCGCTCCAATCCAAAGAAATATTATAATTCTTCAAAGTTGTGCTTATGTGTGTTAGCGTAAAGTGCAATATTACACAGCACTATCTGTTTCTCTTGTGCTCTCTCTCTCTCTCTCTGTGTGTGTGTCTCACACATACACACTGCCAGTGTGTTTGCCTAAAGAGTACACAACAGAGCATGATAATATCAATGGAACATAAAAACCTAATAAATATTTCTGAAAGCTAAGTTTAATTAGGGCAAAGCTGCGTGCATTTCGTAGTGTTTTGTATAGAATATATTAGTAGAGCACAAGAGATAATACTATATTTAGATCTGTAATAGAACTACAGAACAAAATATGTTCTTTATTAGTCTCTATGTTTCCCTAAGATCTTAGTTGGTTGTATGAATATTGGACTGGCTGGTACAGAGGAAGTGTTCACTAATGGGTGAATACACCGCTTCCCTTAACGTTGTGCTTTTAATGGATTTTCTATTCAGCAGCAATTTAGTCTTATAATACACCTTGTTGTGTTTTAATGGAATAATAGATTCGGTTCTTTTATCTGTAGCTTTCCCCCAATTTTGGAAACAGGTTTGAGAAAGAAAGAAGTATTTAGTAAGAATCTCTTCAAGGTTTGACACCTCTCCAAAACAATGTCTGCCAAACTGGTTCTGTAGAATTCCAGTTCCACCTCCTAATCCACATTAAACCAATATTAGAATTTCCCTCAATTTGGCAAGTTTCAAAGATGGGGAAAAGAATGATTCCTGCCTTCTCTTCATTGGATTTGCTTTCTTTAGAGTGTGAGAGAGAAATTTTGATTCATATTATTTATCAAATGTGCAGCCATATTAATTGGAAGTAAAATCAAAATGCTATAAAGGGTGTCATCCCATGGGTAAGAATGTAATTTGTGGTTAGGGTCATGTTGACCGGACAGAAAAGAGGAACCGCAGCAGGTGACTCAAGATCACCTGACAAGGGTCAGTGCTAACCACAACATGTGTCTCATGCTGACCACACAATATGACTAATACTAACTACAAAACGTGACATGACCTAATGTACTAAAAAAAGAAGACAATTTCAGAAGGTATATAAAGAAGGAGAAAAGAGAGACAACTTGGCATTGCCACCACAGGATCCTTTGGGAACCTGTCTTTCCTTTGCTCCAATTTCTGTATTATTGGTCAATCTTTATATTACTTGCATCTCTTTATTATTAAGGTACTGTATTGTACTTTATCTATTATGTTCTGATTTTATTTGACTTTTGCATATGATAAACTACTTAATAATATTTTAATATACTGTTTCTAGAGTCCTTTTGTGTGTAGCAGCTGGGGGAAATGGAAATCAAATGTCCCTGACAAGAGCTTTGAAAGTTGCTTTTGTAAAATAATGCAACACAATTACATTTTCGAAGCCCCTGCAACAGTGAATTAACTACAGTTATAGTTAATGTCTGAAGTTCAGCCTTTTCTCTTTTGTTGAATACAGCTAAAGCAGTTGCCTTTGTTGTTGATGTCATGATGTGCTGCTTTTAGTGACCCAAACAGGGCTTTCAAGGGAAGTGGAACCATTTATGGAGTGGTTTTCTCCGTTCTTAGGGGTGCAGTGGCTTGGTGGTTAAGATGCTGAGCTTCACAACCAGAAGCTCGGCAGGTCAGCAGTTCGAGGCCCGAGTGCTATGTGGCAGAGCGAGCTCCTGTCATCTTTCCCAGCTCCAGCCAACCTTGCACTTTGAAAGCCAGAAATTGCAAGTAGAGAAATAGGTACCGCTGTGGCGGGAAAGGTAACAGCGTTTCATGTGCTCTGGTGTCTAATCATACCTGCCGCACAACATTGGAAACGTCTGCAGAGGTAGACAGCGCTGCCTCTTCGGCTGAAAGTCAGCAGTTGGACATGACTGGATTTCAGGATTTCATTTACTTATACACAAACAATAGCAATATAGACAGAATATCGTAATGCAGAAAGGCAAGGGGAAAACATTACGGCATGAACAGACATGATCTGTCTAGGAACTGATCATGCTTGTGTATGTCTGACCTGCCAACTGTATTCTTATGACTCACATAGGTAGCTGTAATCAAGGAGTGAGAAAGTCACTTTTGCAGTCAAAAGGTAGCAAACTTTGTATGATCTGGATCTATGAGTCCAATGCTCTTAACTGCACTGGTTCTCTGTCCCTCTCCCATTTCGTTTGAGAAATCCACTACCCTGAGATTTATTGTCAGAGCTGCTCTATTAATATCAAGGGCAGAATTGGTGCAGACTTTCCAGCTGCCAGGCAGGCAGAAATGACCTTTGCAGTCCGTGACACTGAGAAAGTGGGGAAGGCTGCAAGGTGCTGTATCTTTTTCTGACCTCCTCAACTGCATCAACTGGGACTGATTTCTGCTAGAATACTTACCGGTTCCTACTAGGGCGTGTGTACTAGAGTGTCACATTTATAGGGCAAGCCTACATGAAAAGTTGGAGAGCTCTGATACCAAAGCTCTCTGACTTTTGGTGCTCATCTTCCTTTACAGCCAAAGAGCCAGCGCTGTCTGCATCTGCAGATGTTGCCAGTCATGTAACAGGCATGACTAGATGCTGGAGCTCATGGAACGCTGTTACCTTTCCCGTTGAAGCGGTACCTATTTATCTACATGCAATTTCTTGCTTTTGTAATGCTAGGTTGGCAGGAGTTGGGACAGGTGATGGGCACTCACTCTGCCATGCGGCCCTCTGGTCTCGACCTGCTGACTTATAACAAACTGGAACAAATGATTAAAGCAGGGGTTCCCAACCTTTTCAAGCCAGGGGCTGGGTCACGCTCTCTCAGCCAGCTTCGAGGGTCGGATGGCCATTTTGCCCTGCCTGCATGATGGGGGTGGCCATTTTGTCCCAACAGCTTCAAAGGGGTGGCCATTTTGTTTCTCAAGTGCCCTTGGAGAGGTGGGACTCAGGCCACATGAAATGGCCAGATCCGGCCCCCAGGCCTTAGGTTGGGAACCTCTGGATTAAAGGGTGATGTCTAGGATTTACACAGATCCATGTTGCGTTCACTCAAATATTAAGTTTTACCACTTTGCAGCACTGGAGCCAAAGCCTAGTTAATAATGGGCAGCAGAGCCATATACTTTATGGTTGTTATTAGTACAGTAGCTGAGAAAACATGCTTGTGTAAATTTCATGAATAAATCATACACAATAACAAGCGCATGACTCTTCAAAATCTTCCTAATTGCCGTTTCCCATCCCCTGAGTCATTCCATTGCCTTTAAATCCACTGCACTCTCTGAGTGGCTGAGATCTCAGAGTGATCCAGTCTGGCTTGACACAACCAAAAATCTGAACAGCAGGGTGTGTATCTTCACAACCTAAAAATAGGGGCAACCGTCCATGTGCTAGGACACACCCGGTCCCCAGCCCTTTAACTGTTTGGCAAACTCAACACATAATTGTAGGGTTGCGTCTTTCCAATATACATATATCCTCCCTGGGAAGATCTGAGTGTATGTTAACGGCCATGTTGGCAGCTAGAATTCCAGCATGCTTAATTTATCCAGATATTCTTCACCTCTCTTGACAGAATACTAGAGGCACAAAAGCATTTCGGATCGAAAGCGGCAGGACAAAGAGAAAGCTGCCATGAGAAACATGGCAACATTAGAAACATTTGCTTCAGAGCAAAATGTTAGCTGTTAGACCAGGGATTCTCAAGCTGTTAGAGCAGGGATGGGCTGGATACATCCCATGACACCATTTCATGTGGACCACCACCACCTCCACCACACTAGGAAATGCCATATGGTGGAGGAAGGGCAAAATGGCCATCCAGCCCCCAAAGCTGTCTGAGGGAGTGTGACCTGACCCCTGGCTTTAAAAGGTTGAAAACTCCTGTGTTAGACACACTTCACACTTGCTTTCTCCACCCTTCTATCTGGAATAGACCAAAGCTAAACTTATCCAAATGGGCGTTGACTCTTTATTTTGAGTTCTTGGAACAGCATCCAGCTACATTACATTTGACATCGCTTCCCATTAACAGTCGGTGGAGTTTGGAAGCAACTAGTTACAAGTCCCAGCCAGCTGTGTGAATTTGTATTTCCAGACTGCACATCCCATAATGCTGCCCCCTTGCTACCTGGAGAATTCTAGGAGCTTCAGGCCAAATAGCTCTGTTCGTAATAACAAATTGCACACAGGTCATGGCAGCTTAGTGGTTAAGAGGAAATCAAGCTTGACAATCAGAAGGTCTCCAGGTCAGCAGTTTGAGATCCTAGTATAGTGTGGTGGAGTGAGTGCCTGCCATCTTTCCCAGCTCCTGCCAACCCAGCAGTTCAAAAGCAAGAAATTGCAAGTAGAGAAATAGGTACTGCATGGTTGGGAAAGGTAACAGCGTTCTGTGTGAATTGGCATTTATTCATAGCTAGGTTTGATAATCAATCCAATAGGGACTGCAGCCAAGAAATCATAAGGAAACTGAGACTCGGAAGGGCAGCAATGAAGGAATTAGAAAAGTTCATTAAGTGCAAAGATGTTTCATTGGAGACCAAGACTAAGATCATTTACAACAGGAATTCTCAACCTGTGGCCTGCAGGCTGTATGTGTCCCACCACCACCTCCACCACACCCGGAAATGCCATGTGGTGAAAGGCGGGCAAAATGGCCGTCCAGCCCCCAAAGCTGTCTGAGGGAGCGTGACTCAATGCCCCCGGCTTCAAAAGGTTGAAGGCAGCAGGAGGAGAAGACGACCAAACACAAGATAGATTGACTCTGTGACTTCCCTGTAGGCTTGTATTTGGAAGAGTTGAGCAAGGCTGTTAAGGAGAAGACATTTTAAAGGTCTCTCATTCATAGGATCACCCTAGGTTGGAAATGATTTGACGGTACAGAACAAGAACACATGTAACCAATGTTTAGCTGTCATCCCCCAGCATTGGCTGCCTAAGGCAGCTGTTACACTATGCCTAATAATTAGACGGCATTGAATGGAAATAGGATGGCTTTAGCTCTGACTAAAATAGAATTGAATGGGCTTCCATCCCACTCCGAATAACAATAAACTAAGTGAAAATTTAAGGTTTGTGGGTTGTTGTTTTTTACAATCATTAATCGTTGTCTTGAAGGAGATTTGCAGACACTAATTTGCTTATAGTACACGGATGGCAATACTCTCTACCATCAGCATGAATCCACTCTTTCATTAAAGAGAAGTGTAATTGTGATGCCATCAACACACCAATGATCTCAGCCTGAGGAAAGCAAGCAGCACTTTCCTGGGTTTTAAGGAACACTTTGTTCTATTTGTAGTTTTATAAACTGTTCGATGTTTCTGCAGGAGTCAGAATCATCGTCTGACCCCCTTGGTTTAATTGTTTCTGGAGTCTGCAGTGTGCACTGTAATGCCATTTTGAAAAGCTGTCAGCCACCTATCAAGGAGGGTAAATCCACACCATAGGTACAAATATTGATGTGTTTAATGTACAACATACCTGTCAGGAAGAGACAGCCATTCACAGTAAAATACCCTACATCTCACATCTTCAAATTTCAGCTTCCTGGCTTTGATCATTGGCCTACCGGAGGCAGAGAAGAAGCAGAAGGGGGGAAAATTGGCAGCCTTTGCCAAAATGCATAGGTTTTGGTAATCTGTCTGGAGGATTTCTCTCACTCTGTCCAAAATAAATTTGATGCTTGTGAAAACTTCTGAGCTGGCAGTGTGGAGCAAGCCGGTGGTGATGAGGGATGGCATCTCTTCTCCTTCTCCTCTTCCTCCTTCTCCTCTCCCTCCATCAGGTGTCGAGGGAGATGGTTTTTGATCTGGCACTTCTAGCGGCTTCCACCTGTGTTATTTGGTGTTCTTGTAATTTACCTCTGATGTTATCTCTCCCCCTTCCTCTGGGTCTGACTTTGTCATTCTCCTCTTTCCACATATGCATTGTATGACATGGAATTCCAAGACATTCTCTCCAAATGTGCAAACCACTTTATTTGTTCTCTCTATGTGTAGTGCAAGATTGCTTCTGTTCCAATTATTTCCCTTATAACATCATTCCTCATTTTATCCCTTCTAATCATTCCAGAAACCTTCCTCAGACATCTCATTCCCAAGGTGACCAATTTTTGTTTATGTTTTGTTGTAAGTGTCCGTATTTGGCACCGGTAACATAAGGTGGGGATGCAGTTATAATGAATCTGTTTCCAGAAACACTAACTCACTGCAATAATTAATCCAACATTTACCCACCACCCCTTCTAGTACAAAGTTCAGTCTTGGTTTTCTTTTAAAGCCCCTCTCTGCCTAGATTTTCGAAAGCTGAAGTTCTGCAAGTTGGGAAACCATTGTGATACAAATGACACCTAAGACATGCAGAGCTCAACCATAATGTAATACAGGTGTGTGGGTGGGTGTTTGGAGACCTACATCAGATACCTGAAACTGTGGATAACAGAGAACTCTATATTTTACATTGCAGACAGTGCCCTCTAATGGCTAGCTTTGGTAATGTGCCATAGAAATACATGATTATTATTTTTTACACTAGTGGAGGCCAAAATAAGTGCCAGAGTAAGAACCCTGCATCTCCCTCAACACCCGAAGGGATAGAAGAAGAAGAAGAAGAAGAAGAAGAAGAAGAAGAAGAAGAAGAAGAAGAAGAAGAAGAAGAAGAAGAAGAAGAAGAAGAAGAAGAAGAAGAAGAAGAAGAAGAAGAAGAAGAAGAAGAAGAAGAAGAAGAAGAAGAAGAAGAAGAAGAAGAAGAAGAAGAAGAAGAAGAAGAAGAAGAAGAAGAAGAAGAAGAAGAAGAAGAAGAAGAAGAAGAAGAAGAAGAAGAAGAAGAAGAAGAAGAAGAAGAAGAAGAAGAAGAAGAAGAAGAAGAAGAAGAAGAAGAAGAAGAAGAAGAAGAAGAAGAAGAAGAAGAAGAAGAATCCAAAATAGTAACTTTCCTGGGCTCTGCAAATGAGATCAGATGGAACCTTTGGAATAGTTTTATAATGGCATGTAATGCTCTCTCCAGGAAAGGCATGTATCACCTACAATAGACAGCTGCCAAACTTTTGATTTGATTATGGGGAGAAGCTGAAGAAGCAGACAGAGAAAAAAAGAGACTATACATGATATAGCTCAGTGTTCACAAAATGTGTCAGACTAAAGTGCCCATTGACTTCTGTTGTTGGGACTGGTGAGGGCTATAGTCCAGAGTGGTGTAGTGGGCAGAGCGATGGACTAGGATTCAACACGGCTGGGTTTGAATCCCTATTCAGCTAAGGAAGCTCACCAGGACAGGGGTTTCATGTGGACCCCCATGCCACCCCTCCAAAGGCATTCAGGAAACAAAAGACTGGCTCTTCTCATAGGAGGCACATTGGGGAATCGACCTCTCAACTGATGGTTTTGCAGGGAGATGTTTAAACCACTGAGCTACCAGGGTCACTATAAATCAGCTCCAACTTGACAACAGATCACAAAAGACAGTCTAACACATCTGAAGGCTGCTGGACAGGAGGATCTGGATTATTGTCTCACGTCCTTATCCACATTTGTGTTTTGCTGGCAGCTCTTCTTTTCATTAATCTTCCTTTGATGTTCCCCTTAATTGATTGTTCGTTGGGAAGCATTATTGTTCCCCATTGCTGCATTGGCGTCTGGCTTTACGGAACACTTATTTCAAAAATGCCTTCTTGATAATATAATAATTGTAAAGTTAACAAAGTTTCCTGGTGTCAACAATTCTGGTCAAACGGATTTCATTGGTGTTTTGGCACTAGCTTGTGTCATCATTCCTTTGTTCGGTCGCTGGGGTACTTACTAAATTCAGAGTTATGGGGATAAGATACAGTACTAGCTGCTACTACGTGACCTAAAAGTCAGCCAGTAACTTTTGGAGACATGGTTTTTGAGGTTATTGGGATTTTGCTTTGTTTTTATTTAGAATTTTAATGCCTCCACAATAGTGGTGGCATTACTTATCAGATCGCAGAGCAACATTATACATTACTTGGAAGGATAATGACCAAATGCCATTTTTTCCAAGATACTGGGACTCAGAATGGATCTTAGGACATTCCACAAATTCTATGTATTGCTTTGTCTTCCATTTGAGTGGAGCACCTGTAGAATTCAGAATTGATCGCTCAGGTTGCTGTGATATTTAACACCTCTGTAGCATCTGCAGATGGTGACTGAAGCCAGGAAATAAAAAGATGCATACTGCTTGAGAGGCAAGCCATGACAAAGCTAGGCAGCATAATAAAAAGTACAGACATCACACTGCCAACAAAAGTTAAAGCAATGGTCTTCCCAGTAGTAATGTATGGCTGTGAGAGCTGGATCATACGGAAGGCTGCATGCAGAAGAATAGACGCCTTCGAACTGTGTTGCTGGAAAAGACTTTTGAAAACTCCCTGGACTGCAAGCAGATCAGTTCAGTCAATCCTGAAGAAAATCAACCCTGATTGCTCCTTGGAAGGACAAATACAGAAGCTGAAGCTCAAGTACTTTGGCCACCAAATGAGAAAAGAGGACTCACTGGAGAAGGCCCTGATGCTAGGAAAGATCGAAGGCAAAAGGAGAAGGGGGCGACAGAGGATGAGATGGTTAGACAGCATTGTTGATGTAGTGAGCATAGATCTGGGCAGACTCCGGAGGATGGCAAATGACAGAGGAGCCTGGCCTGCTGTGGTCCATGGGGTTGGAAAGAGTTAGACTCAACCGTGCACCTGAACAACAGTATTTAACATGAGCTAGCTGTCTTGCTCTGCCTTGTGACAGAGCTAGCCCTGTAATGTTCTGAGACACGACTGGAAGATGTGCATATATATATTCTGTCTCTACTGATAATAGCAAGTTTCTGCCTCCTTGTTTGTTTGACTGTCTTTTTGTTACTGCATCACACGAAATGGCAAGATTTGGAGAGCAAGCTTGGAATGAGCTGACATTTAAAAAAAACTGGCAACTTGGCATTGAAGAATATCACTTCAGGACCCTGTGAGTCATTGCAATTAGTGTCTCATAAATAGATGGATGGATTCAGGGAGTAGATTTGGGATAGTTTGCCTTGATACACAGGGTACATTTATAAAAAACCCTTTGGGCACAGCTCAATTATTTTTGTCTTCTGGGTGGGGTTTTCATCAAATTGAGAGGGTATTCTGTGGGGTGGTCTTACTTTTCCTATAGGCAAAGAAGTAATGTACTTCACAATCACATGGAAGGCCCCTGGGCGACGCTCCATTATATATTTTGTTCCCTACCAAATTGTTCAGCACTTAACTTTTCAACAAGCAGAGATCAAAAATATACATGTTTTGAATGATGTCATTTTATAGCAGGGGGTGGAATTCAGTGTTCAGTAAACGAGAGCCATGCTGGCTAAGAGACCGTGGGAAAACCCAAGGAGTTCCAAGGTATGAGAAAGAGAGAGAGAGAGAGAGAGAGAGAAAGGCAGAGTGACTCTAATGTGAAAGAAAGAAGAGAGAGCAATTGTGGGGTGTGTATGTGTGTGGCATTTACAGAATTTAAACCCAGGTGAAGATGTGTCCATTGGTGTGTGTACATCAGGAGTCCTCAACCTTTTTATGCCAGGTCACGCTCCCTCAGACACCTTCAGGGGCTGGATGTCCATTTTGCCCTTCCTCCGCCACATGGCACTTCCTGGTGTGGTGAAGGTGGTAGCTGCAGGTTGAGAATCCCTGGTGTACATGTATGGATTGGAGAGAAACCAAAAAAAGAGAATTTATACATCGGTCTGGCCAGGTCTGGCCGGGTTATCCTGCTATGGTAATAGACTCCAAATTTACTCAACCTTGGGGCCCCAGATGTTCTTGGATGTCAATTCCCAGAAGCCTTGATCAGCAGGTGTGCTGACTTGGATTTCTGTCAACTAAAGTCCAAGAACATCTAGGGACCCAAGATTGAGAAACTCTAGAGTAGACCCTACTGCCAGTGACTCAACCTGACAACCCTGAGGACTAATGGCCCTGGGTTGCAAAGTCCACAGGGAAAGGTGATGGTTTCCAAGTGGATTAAATCCCACTTGAACTCATCTTAATGGAGGGCAGCAGCTTCATCAATACTGGCCTGGGGCTGAGGAGGACTTTGCCAAAACCTTTGGCAAAACGGCTCAGGGCAAGAAACTGACTTGCGGAACTAGATCACACTGCGATGTGGAAGGCAAATGGAAGACATTGTATTGTTCCCAAGACAATCTTCATGGCTGATTGCCATGATGGTAGCCAATATTCTGAATCAGATACGGCACTTGAAGAAAAAGAATACATTGGAACTGTTCCTTATTCTGGCAAGCCAAAATCACAGGAAATTCAAGAGACTTTGCTTGAGAAAGTATTTAGATGAGGGTTACTGGTGGCTTTCTTGACCACTAATGATGTTGTAAATGAACCTGTCATATGGTGACTCCCAAGGGACTTGTCTTGCTCACAATCGGTCAATGCAAGCTGGCACTGAGTCAAGACGTCTTGCACTCCAGCATGTCAGCTCTTTGGCACATGCAGCGTGCAAAATGTTGGATCCAAGGGAAATGTTGTTGGAATGGTTTGTGTCCCCAAAGGGGACTTTACAGTGCTGCAGACAAAGGGGGCAGGGGAGGAATGGAGAGATGGGGGTGGGGGAAGAGAGAGCCCTGCCATCAGCTACTCCGCAAAAGGTTAAGTCTTCAGATCGGGGAATGGATAAGGAAGGAAATTGACATCTCGGAGGATAAAGTGTCCTAGAAAGTCCCGGAGGAAATGATGGTATTGCAGGAACATAATGGCAGATTTGTCTTCCCCTTTCGTGAGTCACGGGCTGGCAGAATTAATGGTGAAGGGTTGGAAGATAATGGAATGGAAGGAGATTAGTGAAAAGTTGTGTTATTGGAGAATGCTGCAATGTTTTCTGCTGACTCAGATCACTAGTCTGTGGAGCTGAGTCCGGTCTCTTGTCCCTGAAGATGTCCCTCCAAGGTCACTTGGAATCATCAGTCATATATTTTGAAGTGGCACCACTCATTGTGATAGTCCAGTGATGGTGACCCTTGGCACTCCAGATGTTCTTGGACTTCAATTCCCAGAAGTCCTGACATCAAGAGTGCTGACTTGGGCTTCTGGGAATTGAAGTACAAGAACACCTGGAGTGCCAAGGTTAGCCATCATTGTGATAGCCTTTGCAAGGGGACTGTAGCGGCTCCTCAACAACAAACTAGTTCTTCTATCTCCACCAGATCATTGGTCCTAATTGCCAATTCAAGACAAAGACCCCAGGAAAATATTTTACATTTCTCTAAGAATAAGTCACAATAACATATTGTTGAGGGACTGCAGTGGCTCAGGTGGCTAAGACGCTGACTGGAAGTCAGGAGGTCAGCAGTTCACTACCTGAATACGGCAGGATGGAATGAGCTACCGTCTTTGTCCCAGCTCCTGCCAACCTAGCAGTTTGAAAGCAAGAAATTGCAAGTAGATAAATAGGGACCAATTTGGTGGGAAGGTAAGCAGCATTCTGTGTGCTCTGGTGTCTAGTCATGCCTGCCACATGACCACAGAAACGGCTGCAGAATCAGACAGCACTGGCTCTTTGGCTATGAAATAGAGATGAGCACTGAACCCTAGAGTCGGATGACCTTTAACATATCATATCAAGTCAAATTTAGGTGCCTCAGTTTATATTCGGGTCGGCTTATATTCAAGTATATACAGTACCTAGAAGGAAAAGGGAAACTGTATTTGATGTTGACAATGTCTCCAAGCCCCCCACCCCACTCCGTATCCATTTCCCTTGCTCAAGAACTGCTTGCGAAGCCAGAAATGTCAAAAAAAATCAAATCCAACTTTTGCTTCCAATCCAAGCAAGTATTTCTGAGTCTTCAACTTTTCTCGACATCTCTGTTTTTCTTGGAAGACTTCCTTGTCAATCTGTTCCTTTTTTTAGCCGCACATCCTTGGCACGCCCGAGAGAAAGAAACCGAAGCATGCCAGCATTTTTATACTTGGCATGTTTCCGTGTGCTTATACATTTCTAATCCTTCCCCCCTTTCTTTCTGGAGACTGGAAAGCCGCATCATGCCTTCATGTTGCAGGTTGGGTATACAGCCACCCAACGCATGTACTGTACCAGGGATTTTGTACAGGAAGAAAAAACTTCTACCTTAGCAAGGGTTTCTATTCCTTCAAGGGAATCTGCTTTAACATTTGAGGAAGGGTTTTTTTTAAGCCTAATTTTAATCTGCTTGTCTCTATTCCTTTACAACGTGCAAGATGCTACTTGCTAAGTCACACCATTAACTGGGGTAAAAAACCAGGACTCTTCCTTCTCTGGGGTTCATGTTTTAGAACAGGGGTTGCCAGTCTAAGGCCCATGGGCCAGATATGGCCCATGATGCCATTTCATGTGCCCTCACCCCTCCAAGGGCATTCAAGAAACAAAATGGCCACCCATTTTGAGACAAAAGGCGACCCCCATCGTGCAGGTGGGGCAAAATGGCTGTACGGCCCTCAAAGCTGACTGAGTGTGACCCGGCCCTCAGCTTCAAAAGTTTGGGAACCCCTATTTTAGAATAAATGTACATGTATATCTTGTATGTTACATGACAGTTAACAGCGTTTCCCCTGGTGATCTGTGCTGAAAAAGGTTTGAGTGGCGAAGACTTTCTGCCTAATTTGAAAATAGCCAGTAAGTGAAATATAATTTTGTGAGCTATCGGTTAGGTCTTATTTAGACATATCCTCATGATGAGCTTAAAAAAAAATCCGTAACATCTCTTGCATTGTTCCCACTCAGCAGCTTTTTCTGAGCATATCTTTCATTTCTTCCATTATATCTGAGGATGTAGAAGGAAGAGTAATACGGTATTGATCTAGTGACATCTCTTGTGTGCTTGTTTCTATGTATTTGTTGTGATGCACTTGTGTAACTTGTAAAAGTAAATGTCTCCCTTGCTCAAAAGCCGGTCGTGTCCAACTGTAGGGTCTGGTACTTTTCTGTTTACAGTCCGTAGATGTTTCTGTGGCCATTGCTTGACCGAGTTTTCCATAGCATTGTTTCCAGTACCCTAATGAATATAAGGACTACTAAGATATATTTCATTCATAATCAAGTTATTTCTATCGCCAGGTCTCTGTAGTTTGTTATTTCTTCCAGTTCTTTGTCTTCAATGCTGACATCCCCTAGAATTGCAATGTCAATTATCCAGGCATTTCTTTGTTCTATTACGGTTATATTTTGTCTATTACACTCATGGTGTCTATCAGTTTGGATCCGGAAATCCCACCTGACCTTAACTTGGTCATTTTCTAACTTCTTCTCTACTTAATGTTCCCATGAATCCTCGGGTGCTGACAGATCATATTTTTTACATAGTGACCAGTAGATTAATTTTGCAATTCTATTGGGTTTTGCTTTGTAGTCTGTTTGCATAATCTTGACAGATGAGGTGTGACACAATTTAGTCTTTCTTTTAATAGTGTTGACATTTGTTGTTTGCACTAATTCCTTGAATTTTTGCTATCATAATATTAGCTTGGATTGCTTCTTCTTGTGCAGCAAAATCAAACATTTGCTTTCTTTCTTAATGGTCCCCAGTTTTAGCCGTGCCCAAGTGAAGCTGACACCATCGATATTTCTCAGATATTGTCTGTGCAATGGTTTGCTTTTCCAGTTGTTTAAATGATGTGCAATGGTTTGTTTTTCCAGTTGTTTAAATGATCTTCAAATTGTTGTTTCTTATTTTCCACTTTTGTTTCTGTACTTTTCCATTTTCAGCACTGTAAGAAATTTTTCTCTGCTTCTATTGTTATAATCATTTAACCTTTCTTTCTTCCTCAACAACCTGTTTTATTTGTACTAACCCACAGCCTCCAATTTTTTTTTTTTTTGCATTAAGTATAACCCTGGCCACATCACTTTTTGGGTCCAATGTATGATGCATGTTCATTAATTTCTGTATTAAATAATAGATTGGGTCTAATCTATTATTCCAGCAGGGGAGTTGATTACCAGAATTGCCCATGTGTTTATGGCTTTGATGGTATTTCCACCATTTAATTCTGATTTTAACATTTCCCACAGTCTTTTGATCTATTCCCTCTGGGTCAGATCTTTAACTTTTGAATGCAGGATGTTGTTTGTTATCCGCTTCCAATACACCAAGGTATTTATAGTTATAATAATAATTATTTTGTGTCAGAAATTATTCTAGGTAGAAAGGATTTTTGCTGGAGAAACTCCACTCAGGGGACGCCCAAATAAGGCTCCTTTCATGTCCCCAAGAGCTGGGGAAGAGACGGGCACTCAATCCATCATGCAGTATCCGGGTCTTGAACTGCTGACTTGCTGGCCTTCCAGCTAACAAGGGGAGCTTCTTAACCACTGGGCTACCACAGCTCGATAATGATTTTATAATATCACAATTTCTTAGCTGTATTCTAAATTTGGATGTTTGGGTTCTTGTTTCAGTTGCTGCTACTGCTGTTGTTTTAAGTGACAGGATAATTAAATCACAGATTTTAGGTGTTTCAGTGCCACGTCTGCAGAAGCAGACAGCGCTGGCTCTTCGGCTTTGAAACAGAGATGAGCACTGACCCCTAGAGTCAGATATGACTGGCTTTCGAACAAGGGAAACCTTTAGTGCCACATTCCCTCCAACATGGAGAAAATCTGGAATTACTGAAATAAAACATTTTATTTGGATAAATTTTCCCTATATAGGTAAAGATCGCCTTTCTCAAAAGCAAATTGTATCAGACTCTAGGGTTAGGTGCTCATTTTCATTTACAGTCAAGGAGCCAGTGCTGTCTGTGTCTGCAGACATTTCCATGGTCATGTGGCAGGCATGACTAGACACAGAATGCTGTTACCTTCCCCGCCAAAGCTGTACCTATTTATCTACTTTAAATTTCTTGCTTTTGAACTGCTAGGTTGGCAGGAGCTGGGACTGAGATGTACGCTCACTCCATCATGCAGCGCTTGGGTCTCAAACTGCTGACTGCATAGTTTCAGATGAACCAAACTTAAGATGAAGGACTGGAAAACTCAGGCCAGAAAGAGATGTTAGAGATTACCCATGGTTGGAATAGGAAAATCATTAACTAATGCAAGCGTCTGATGCCAGAAACAGAGGCAAGAGAGGCAATTTGGCAAGAAGAGGAAACTCTTTTAACTATTACAAAGGTTTGAGTATCATAGCAAGAGCTTCTCGTATCTCTGGGGATAGATATGGGCTATCTTGACTTCTTCTTCTGCTCCCTAAGTCACAGCAAGTGTCCCATGAGTGGTTCCAGGAGTATGTATCTGCAGGGGCTCAAGTGGTTAAGATTCTGAACTCACTGACTGGAAAGGTCAGAGTTCGACTCCCAGGTACTGCATGATGGAGTGAGCTCCCATCTCTGCCCCAGATCCTGCCAACCTAGCAGTTTGAAAGCAAGAAATTGCAAGTGGATAAACAGGTACCAATTTGGTGGGAAGGTAAATAGCATTCCATGCATTCTGTTGTTGAAGTATGCCTGCCACATGACCACAGAAACGTCTGCAGATGCAGACAGTGCTAGCTCTTTGGCTATAAACAGAGATGAACACCGAGCCCTAGAGTTGGATACGACTGGCTTTTGAGCAAGGGCGACCTTTACCTAAATAACTTTCCTTCCTTCCTTCCATGATGACTGGTCTCCAGGACTTAAGCAAAATGTTCCTTTGAAGTCTAATTCTGCAATATTTACTTTCTTTCATCTCTAATTACAGGCTATCTCTAACGCAAATCCTGTCTGAAAAGAACCAAAACCAACAGATTGGCTGATCCTCAACGTAGTTAGCTATTTGTTGCTGTTTACTTGCATCTATGTGGAACAGAAGAAGCTGTCTTGAACTGAGACCAGGTGACCAAGTGGGGATATAAAGTAGTATACAGTATAAAGTAGTGCTGGATCAGGCTAGAAAGAGCTAGCAATGGCTGCATCTGCAGACGTTTCTGTGGACATGTGGCAGACATGACTAGACACTGGAGTGCACGGAACACTGTTTACCTTCCCACCGAAGTGGTCCCTATTTCTCTACAGTACTTGCAATTTCTTGCTTTCAAGCTGCTAAGTTGGCAGGAGCCGGGACAGAGACGGAAGCTCACTCCATCATGTAGCATTTGGGTCTTTAACTGCTGACCTGCCGACTTTCAGTCATCAAGTCCAGCATCTTAACCACTAAGCCACATTTCAAAAGAGCAGCTCTGCTTCTGAACAGACCAAAAACAGTCTGGGCTGGGCACGGAAGAGGGGTGAACTGGTTTGTAATCTCCTTTACATCATCTGGTCACCAAAACAAAATACGTAGGTGGAACAAGATCATGCCCCCAGGCGCTCTAAAAAGTGACTTAAATTGCCATCTGATTGAACCCTGAGCCAGACTCTTGGTCAATCTTTGATTGGCAGACACTTAGTTGGCTTCCGATCGGATTCTTTCTTTGCTTCATCTGACAAACATTGGTTTCCTTTTCTGGTAATAACATATTGCTGCTGCTGCTGCTTCTTGTGCTGTATCCAATTCCAAATACTGTATTGGTGAACCTCATGGTGATCAGCCATGAAGACTTGTCTTGAGAATATAATGCAGTGGCCTTTCATCTGCCTTCCACATCACAGCAAGACACCACTGATCCAATTCTGAGAGTCACTTTCTGGTCCTGAGCCCTTTTGGCACACAAAGTCCTCCTCAGCACCAGGGCAATATGGGTAAAGCTGCTGCCCTCTATCAAGATGAATTCAACTGGGATTTAATCCACTTGGGGATCATCACCCTTCCCTGTGGACTTCGCCACCTATAGTAGTAGGCTCTACTCTATTATGATGACCACAGCTGAACCATGGAAATCCCTTTTAGCTATTGGGAGTAGCTGTTGATAGTCTTCTCTTCCATGAATGTGTCATATTCCCTTTTAAATCTAAACCATCACCGAAATCAATAATGCTGAACAAAACATAGAATTTTTTTAAAGAATATATCCTTATTTTAAACATTTATTCTTCCCTTTTAATGGAGAAAATGTATTTCATGTGCAACTGTGTAAGCATTTGATTTCCTTCCAAACGGGAAGCCAGAAAGAACGGCAAGGTCAGCCTTTACCCCCCACCCCAAATCAGCAGATAACAAAATCAAAAGCAATTACAACGAAATGGGCTCTTAATGTCCATTTATGCCATAAAGCTGTCTTAGCTCTCCTGTAGAAGATTTCTCAGTGTAAGGGACGTCTCAAAATGTCTTAGCACTGAATTTCCGTCTCTGTGATCTATGATTTCAGGAAGGCCCATTTTTGAAATGCACCACTATTTCAGAATGCAATCTGTCAAGAGTAGCAGCCCTTGGAAAAGTTATTTTTCTGACCTACAACTTCCAGGACACCCCCACCCCTGCCCGTCCTTCAGCAGCAAGGTCAGGAAATTCTGGGGATTTGTAGTCTGATTTATACCTTTCCAAAATATAGCTTGGAAATGAGCAGGGGAATCTAGATAACACAATCTAGTCTAGAGTTAAGGTACTCATAATGATAGGGACAATAGGGACTGACAATAGTCTAGAACCGTGATGGGGAACCTTGGCACTCCAGATATTCTTGGACTTCAATTCCCAGAAGCCCAGGTCCCTGTGAATCCACACGGATGGATTTACTGCAATTCATCTGGCCCACACCACCCTTGTCGCTCCCGGAAGCAGAAGTAAAACACGCCCATCTGGTTGGACATTGACTAATACTAATACTAATACTAATACTAATACTAATACTAATACTAATACTAATACTAATACTAATACTAATACCCCTTCAGGTGTCAAGGGAGATACAAGTCTCTTGCTCTGGCATTTCTAGAGGCCTCCACCAGTGTTTACTTGGTGGTTAAGAAGCTTGCCTTGTTAGCTGGAAGGCCAGCAAGTCGGCAGTTCAAGACGCGGGTACTGCATGACAGATTGAGCACCCATTTCTGTCCCAGCTCCTGCCTACCTAGCAGATTGAAAGCAAGAAATTGCAAGTAGATAAATAAGGACCACTTCGGTGGGGAAAGATCTTGGGGACATGAAAGGAGCCTCATTTGGGTGCCCCTGAGCAGAGTTTCTCCAGCAAAAATCCTCTCAACCCAGAATAATTTCTGACATGAAATTAGTATTATTATTATTATAGTAGAATAAAATTGATTGGGCACCAATTATGTATATTTTGGAGGCAGTGAGTGAGGGACCCAAGAGTGATAGGCAGAGTTATGGAGGGGATTCTGAATGTTGAAGATTGATTGGAAGGGAACCAAAATCATCAGCAGGCTGGTAAATTAAGAATAATCTAGGTTGAGATGAAATTACGATTGACTAATGAGTGTGGTGGATGAAAGAAAAATGGAAACTAGTAATTATTGTTGCTTTACACACATTTCTTCCAGACTGCTAATAATAATAAAACAACAACCCAACAAAACTCTAGCTGCAAGGCAGTCTATGGTTCAATCTCACAGTTGGAAGAGATAGTCTGCCTAACCCTCCTTTTCATGTCTTAATGCCCTGGGGGATGGCTATCTCTCGATTACCACACTCCACTCCGGCCCAGGCAGTACATAATTTATGTTCTGAAGAAGAGAGAGAGGGAGAACTAAATTAGGTGATGAGTAAAAAAGAAAGAAACAACAAACCGCAAAATCACACAAAGACGACTTAGGGGGAAAAATGCTGACAATATCATTTCAGAGAAGCAAATTGGGATAAAAAAGCAAGAAAGCATGGCTGCAGCGTCTCCCTCATTTAGGAAAACAAAACAAAATGAATTTCGGCGCTCAGAAGTAAAAATGGGATTGTAGCAAAGGCTGGCCTGAAATGATTTTGATTGTGTAGGAAATGTATGTAATTATAGCCAAGAACAAAGGCATATTTCTTCCACCCTTCTTTATCCCCCCTCAAAAGTATGCTCCCATTTTCCGTCAGACATATTCCGTATTCCAGCAGTGTGTGCGCAATTATTGTCAAGCGTTGGTACCTATCTGGTTTGTTCTTTTCGTATTTGAGAACTTGCCAGCTGGAAAGAACCTGCCCACTCTGGAGGAACAAGTTCTCACAAGCCCTCTGTTTTCATAGGGCTTCTATCTCACTTTCATTAGCTTGACTTTTCCCTCACAGGAACACTTTATTTAGCTAAGTCAACATAATAACTAAACTTGCGTTGACTAGCAGCTCTCAGATTCACGGTCTTGTTTTAATAGCCCTTGCGTTGGTCTTGAATCCCACGGAGTGAGCAATTTCTAACAAGACTGCTTTCGCAGAAGGGGGATCAGGCTCATTTGGTAGATTTCCGGAGGATCTGTGATATTATGTTGTTTATTTCTGGGTAGATAGCTTAGTAGTTTCTGTCTGTCTGGACATCCTACTACAGTAATGGAGTAGACCGTACAGCCAGCGACTCAATGCTGAGTGTTGGGTGGCGGTAAATAACCTGACTCCCTAAAGAGGCCAATGGCTATGGGCAGTTGAGCCCCTTTAGGTGGGGTGATGGTCCCCTCAGTGGAGGAAATGTCACTGGAAACCATCATATTAGGCCCAAGGGCAATATGGTATGGTATGAGTCGCCATGGCGAGTAGGCGGTGATATAAATCTAAATAAATAAATAAATAAATAAATAAATTCCCAACGGTCATGGAGGCAGAAGAGGTCATGCCAGATGGAACGACTGTGAAGGCACACCTTGATAATATCCTCAAGGCTGTGGCAGTCCATTGCAGTCCTGGTGTTAAATCCTGCACGTCTCGTTTCATATGTGCCACAGGAGATGGCTCTCTAATCATAGTGTGTGGGTCACTTCGTGCAACCTGGGATCAGAAGAGTAGCATGCCTTGGCGGGGTCCCGTATAAAAATTTGTTTGGGGGCCCTTAGGAAGGGTAAAGATTTATTTTGCTTACGCACGTTGGGGGCCCCCGTGGCCCGGGGCCCCCGTATAATTGATACGGCAGATACGGCGGTAGCTACGCCTCTGCCTGGGATCCACCTTAAACAAATTCACGCCAATGGCAATTTTCTTGCTTCAGAAAAAATGCATTCTTTGATACGAGGTGCAGCCGACGACGATGAAGTCACTTTATGGCTCCTGGAGCCAGCCATTAAGCAGACTCACATGACATCTCCATGATAGGCAGGCAAGCCTGGAGACAGAAGCCAGTTTTAGGGACTTCTGTAACCAGGTTCAGGACTCTTGTTTCTCATGTGCAATCCTTACATGGATTTGCTGAAGCAGAAAACTTAAAAGTTTGGATTTTGACCCAATTATGAGTTTCTAGAGTTGTTGCCTGATAGTACCAGCTGCTTTTTAGGATAAATATGAAATATTATTAGGTCAACTACATACGATGCTGCAATAGGAACTCAGTAATTAGCTTACTGCCTCTTGAAAAGGAATTACTTATGAAGAGTTCTGAGCAGGCTTTACCCAAAAAGGGACATGCCTCCCACATACACTCCAAGCGTATCATAGCCTAGGCATGTGTGTGAACGGAAACAGAAGAAGGATGCAGTTCAGGGTTTGAGTCTTTGTCAAATGCTTTGGCAGCATTTAAGGCAGGAGTTCCAACCTTTTCAAGCCGGGTGCCGGGTCATGCTTTCTCAGTCAGCTTTGAGGGCCAGATGGCTGTTTTGCCCTGCCTGCATGATGGGGGTGGCAATTTTCTCCCAACAGCTTCAAAGGGGTATCCATTTTGTTCTTGAATGCCCTTGAAGGGGTGGGGGTGGGCCACATGAAGTGGTCAAGGACTGGCCATGGTTGATGCGGAGCCATTCTGTTCACATAGGAATGGAAGTCCTCTCCCCAATGTGACTGGGTAGAACAGGGGTTCCCAACCTAAGGCCCTTGAATGTGGAGAAATAGAATCAATGCAGCATTCATGTGTATGCAATTTATGCCCCACAATGTATATCAGGGGTGCCAAAATTACAGCCCATGGGCCTGATCCGGCCCCCAATGTCAAATCATCTGGCTCATGCGTCCCGCACCACTCCTGGAAACAGAAGGAAAAGGGACCCACACATGCGCAAAACACTGCTGTAAATACACCCGCGGCTGTCAAAAACGCATTTACTACAGCCACGGGTGCACTTATGGCAGCATTTTGTGCATGTGCAGGCAACTTTTACTTCCGTTGGAAAGAAACACATGACCAGCCCACTGAACCACATGAACAGCCTGCAACCTGAAAAGTTTGGGAACCCCCAATGTAATGTTTAAAAAATCTAGCAAACGGCCAACTGTATAGCATTATTGTAGTAGACCGCTTCTGGTCAAAACCAATTTAATCATCTTAACATTTATATTTGTTTAAAGTGTATCTCTCTTTCATGCATTTAAATTGTGTCACACTGTGATACTAATAAAGAAAGCTGTGAGAAGCTGCCCATGGAAGACATCAGGAATTAGCTTTAAACTTTGCCATGAGCTGAGCTGATGATGCTATGGGTTGTATGACCTAAATAGAAAATGTAAGTGTCAAGAGGCCCAGGTGTTATATAAACAAACTCATTGCCATTCTGAGAAGAGAGCCAGTAGAAGGTATTAATTACATATTTTTCAATCAAGAATGAGCAAACTAAACAATTTAGATTTTTTTTAAAAAAAACCTATTAAACAAACAGAAAAGGAAACAGGTATTTAAAAAGTTTTTAAAACAAAGTTTAAAATATCCAATATACCTAGGGTACATGAGCCAATAAGAGATTTAATGTCCAATTGAATTTGGCGGCTCAATGATTAAAAGCATATGTCTGCGATGAACTGTGGGCTTTGTGTGCCAAAATTTGGGCTTTCTGTGCCAAAACAAACAAACAAAAATAATAATTCTGCTCACTCTTGCAAGTTGACCCATTGTTGGGACTGCTATAAATACTTGAGTTTTGCAGGAATTTTTTCCCGGAGTGTCTGTGCACTTCCCTTATTATTTCTGAACTTTTATGCCATACAGTATATGTTTCTGGGCAGGCAGCTACAGCTCAGGGCCATTTTACAATCTTAAGCCGTCCCAGTGAAGTTCATGGAACTGCTCCAAGATTGCTCTGAGGCGACAGTGTGGGGGATTGTAATCATACGTTGATAGATTTGATTTAGTAAACCCAGCTTGCATTCTGCAAGTCCGCCTGTGTGTCTTGGGATACCATTGGGAATCTCCTCCAGGCCTTTTCAGGAATGGGGACAGATATACACAATTTTAGCAACCAGCTCATCTTAGAAGGGATCAAATGGGACTGTCATCAATGATCCCAAGTTGGAAAAACTGCCTTACAATATTTTTATGGAGATGGGGAAAGTCAAGGCATACACTATGTTAGCTGGCATACATTTATACATTTATATCATGGTATACCAAGGTGTTATCTCAACATTACTGTATGGCTGTGAAACATGGACCCTCTATCAAAAAGCTTGAGCGTTTTCACCATCAGAAGCTAATGTCCATCTTTAACATCAAATGGGTTGGCTACGTCACCATCATCACAGTCAGTCCTTGATAAGGCAAATGTAAATAGCATAGCTTTCCTCATAGGCCATTGTCTTAGATGGATAGGGAATGTCCACCATATGGATTGTTCCAAACTTCCTTGTCAAATTCTTTATGGAAGTTATTAACTCCAGTACAAGACCTCACGGAGCAACTTTCAAACGCTATAAGGACCAGCTGAAACAAACCACGAAGGTGTCAGGTATAAACCCACAAACTTGGGAAGCAGTGGCCGTAGATCACCCACTTTGGAACCAGACCGTCTCTGCTGCTGCAGATTACTTCGAAGGAGAACGCCGCAGACATGAAGAGGCTAATTTTAATTTAATTTAATATTTACATTTGTATGCTGCCCACTCGACAACGTAACTCCGGGAGGCTCAGAACAGTACACAATAAAATCACATTACAACAAAACAAAATACAAACCTTGAGCTATGAAGTGTGTGTCAAGTTGCAGGTTCAGAAGTGTTTCTGAGCTGATTAGAGGTGACATGAAGTTCCATCGGTGGTCTTTGATCTACAATGGCTTGCTGACATACACAAATCATCACCTGATACTTCATCAAGTCATTTAAGTAATGAGTAGGCATGCATGAAAGGGACCTAATTACGTATCTACTTTTCCTTGAGGTGAGGGCAGAAGAATCAAGACCTTGTAAAAGTTACATTTTGGGAACTGCTTTTCCCCTGTTTCAGCATGCCACTGAAAGGGGGGTGGGTGGGATCATGATGAAAGAAATCAGCAGTGAAATAATAAACAAGATTTCCCCATCCTATCTGTGTGCAGGGAAGAGCAGTCAAAATGTTGAAAGACATTCTCTATTCTGTAGAAACCTGGGGGGACGAAATGGCTTGTTGTTGTTAGGAAACCAAAACCATATTGTAGGAAGAACTGAGCTTCTCATGAATGGTATAAAAAGCACAATTTGTTTATTTATTTAAAACATTTTTACCCCTCCTTTCTCTTATAAAAGGACCCAAGGTAGTTTATATCGTTGAAAAGGCAACATAAAAGCTAAAAACAGTATTTACAATATTAAGAGAGAATTAAACAGATATCGCATTAAAATAGTAAATAGAAGCAATCACATTTAAAAACAACAAAGCAAAGCTAAAATCACATTAAAAAGCAACAAAGGCACATTAAAAAAATCCTATTAGACAGCCAGTGACTTAGAGAGAGCCTGTTTGAAGATAGAAATACTTTTCGTTGCTTATGGAAGGATAGCAAAGATGGGATTAGCCAGTCCTTCTGTACAGTCGGAGAGAAGATATAGGGAAGGTCCTTGCCTGTATTTCATGGACTTCTTTTGTGTTCTGATCAAACCCTGGACTGCCAAAATGAAGTCACTTTCTTTCCTGTGTTGTTGGCCAAGCTGAAGTCCTCAATGGTGCACGTTTCTGGTAGTAATCGGAAGACCAGTAAATGAGCCGGATTCTGTATCTCTCCACATTCACACAGCGTGTTGTTGTCTGCCAGCAGCCTCCATTTGAGAGCATGTTGGTCTTACATTTAGGCACTCCAACCCTCACCTTATTTAGGGTTCTCCAGTGAAATCAGGGAGGTTGAGTTCCTCAGCCATATCCTCCTTTTATTCCTTGTCCAGTGAGCTTCTTCCTCCATCTTCTAATTTGGTTTTGCTCTTGCGTACCCCCAAGAATGTTTGTTCTTGCCATAAAGCTTTTCCAGGATCTGAGCCAGCAAAGTTGACTCGATAGCACACCCATTTTATTATTAACTCATTTTAATACAGACATGGTAGGATATAGCAGCCTAAGAAAGTTAATCTCATATGAAAGGTGACTGATGGGTCATTAGATTATTAATTGCTTTTTCTTCCACGGACAGATGAGCATAGAAGTCAGGCAATTATGTGGCAGTGGTTGTCCTCCAGATGTAAGGCGCTGAAGTTTATCATCAGCTCTAGCAAGCCTGGCTGATAGCAATGCATGAGAGGAATACAGTTGTACCTCGCTTAAAGAGCATAATGCGTTCCACAGGATTGCTCTTTAAGCGAGTTTGCTCTTTAAGCGAAACACCATTGTAAATGACCAATTGTGGGGGGATTGCGAACCCCGATTTATTTGTTAAGCGAGTTTTTGGTTGGTTTTGTTAAGCGAAGCGAACATTCAGAGAAAATCCTGCTCTTTAAGCGAGTTACTCTTTATGCGATGCACTCTTTATGCAAGGTTTGACTGTAAAAGGCTTTTGCCAGCATCTAGGGGTCACATCAAGGGTCATGGTGGCATAGTGGTTAAGACGCTGAACTTGACAACCAGAAGGTCAGCAGTTTGAGACCTGAGTGCTGCATCACGGAGTGAGATCCTGTTGTCTCTGTCCCAGCTCCTGCCAATCTAGCAGTTCTAAAGCAAGAAATTGCAAGTCGTTGTCGACTGCAACTCGTATCTGAAAATGCATTTTCCTACAGCAGGAAAAATGTCCTTGGCATGAATTTAAGGTGGATCGCAGGTTGCCATGAAGTGACCCACACACTATGACCAAGGAGCCATCTTCTGCAGCACACATGAAATGAGACAAGCAGGATTCAACACCGGGACTGCAATGGACTGCTGCAGCCTTGAGGATATAGACAAGGTGTGCCTTCACAGCCAGTCCATGGCTTCTTCCACCTCCATGACCATTGGAAATAAGAGTTCTTCCTCCACTCATTTTGCCACTGGGCCCATAGCTGTTGCAAGTAGATAAATGGGTACCACTTCAACAGGAAAGGGAACAATGTTCCATTCATTTTGGCATCTAGTTGCGCCTGCTGCGTGACCATGGAAACATCTGCACTCAAGACAGCGCTGGCTCTTTGGCTGTAAACAGAGTTGAGCACCACCCCTGGAGTTGGACTTTCCAGCAAGGAAGACTAAAGACCCCGCTTTAGTGAAGTGCGTGGGGTGAAAGCATTTTTGCCTCTTCACATTCTGCGTCTTCATGTACGCGTGTGCAGTCTATCATTCCAAATCCATCGACCAGAGAAATAACAATCCCCATAAATCCCAGAGACCTTCCAGGGAGCAAATTGGTATGTTTTCATTTTTTTAGTCGGGTGTGCTATTGTTGAGTTGATCTAGATTGGCGCCTGCTTAACCTCCTTTTCTGCAAAAACCAGAGTCGTTTCCTCGCGTGTCTCTCCCTCGTCTCCCTTTTCTTACCTCTAATCCACTCTCAAATCCCTTTTCCTTCCCCTCTTTCTTTTTTGCCCCCCTGGATCGGGATTGGCGCCGATCCTTCCCCTCCTCATCCAAACGCCAGGTTTTCCTTCCTTCCCTCCCTCTCCATCCCATTCACTCGAGGCGGAGTTCGGGAATGCCCATTAACAGCCGCGCGCGGGGGTGTGTGCGTATGGAATGGAAGGAGAGGGGGGGGAAGGGAGGAGGGGAAGCCAAGGAGCGAAGCGAGGCGGTGGGAGGAGGGGGGGGGGTGTCAGAAAAGTGGGAAGGTCCGATTGCTTCTGCCGCTGCTCGGGAGCTCGCGTGGCGCGGAGGGGCTGCGCGCGCACCCGCTACCTGCTGGCTTTTTTTTTTTAACCCTTTCCTCCCCTCCACCTCCTCCTGTGCTCCCCTCCTTCTCCTTTGGAATTCTGTCACCTCAGCCCTCGCGCCCTCTTGGGCTCAGGGAGGGAGGGGGGGGGAAGAGGAGGAGGCAAAAGCGCCGGCGCGCGCCGGGGTGAAAGAGTCGACGGTTGGGATGAGGGAGGGGAGGGGGGGGTGTTAATATTAAGGAAAAGGGGGCGTGGCCGAGGAGGGGGCGAAAAGAGCGAAGACGGTTGGTCGCGTGAGGGAAAAGGAGGGGTTGGAGGCAGGAAAGGGGGTAATATTAAGGAAAAGGGGGCGTGGCTGAAGGGGGAAAAGGACGAAGGGGGTTGGTCGCGTGAGGGAAAAGGAGAAGGGGGTGGTGGTAGTAGTAAGGGCGGGCGCGCGCGCGCGCGCCGGCTCGCGGGAGAGTGGGGAGGGGGGGGAAAAGAGCAGGTGCGCGCGCCTCTCGCTCTCCCTCCCGCGCGCGCTCCCGGCGGGAGCCCAGGCTTGTTGCTCCTCCCGCCGCCGCCGCCGCCTCCTCCTCCTCCACCGCCGCTGCCACTGCGGCGGCGGCTATGCGCGTCTGCCGGGGTGTCCGCCGGTTGTGTGAAGCGCGGTGGGGGAGACGGAGGAGGAAGAGGCGCTCGCCGTCGCCTCAGTCCCAAGCCGGCGAGAGAGAGAGAGAGAGAGACGCCACTGGGCTCCCCCCACAGTCACCGGTGTTGCTGCTACTACTCCCATTACTCCTACTACTCCCATTACTCCGACCACTAGCTTTATACCGACCTCCTCCTCCGGCTCTTCTCAGGACCGGCAACTGAGGAGAGGTGGGGGACCGGGCCGGGCCCCCGCCGCCGCTGGAGCCCGGGCCCTCGAGCGAGCCGATGGCGGCGGCGCGGGGAGCGCGGCGGCTCCTCCTGGGCTCCCTTTGGGTCGTGTTGCTCCTCGGGCCACTCCGCGACTCGTCGTCGTCGTCGTGGTGGGCCGCCGCCGCCGCCGCTTCCCCTCCTTCCAGGAGCAGTGGCTACGCGTCGCAGCCGAGCCCTCCGGCCGCAGGTGAGACTCCGGGTGGGCCGGGGGAGACTCTCGGGGGCCGCGAGGAACGGGTGTGTGTGTGTTTGTGTGTGTGAGAGAGAGAGACGAGCCCACCGGCGCCTTGGGGTCCTGGTCGCCTTGGTTGGTTGGCCTGTGGTTGTAGAGAAGGGGCAGCCAGCGAGTATTTGTGAATGGATCACTTTTGCTGGGGAGAGCGAGGGGTGTGTGTGTGTGTGAGACAGAGAGAGAGAGAGAGAGAGGTGTGTGAGAGTTAGATTGTGTTGCGTGCGTGTGTTAGAGGTGTGTGTGAGGGGGGGAAGTTGTGTGTGTGTGTTTTGTATGTGTGAGAGGTTGCGCGTGTTGTGCGTGTACGCGAGAGAGCGTCTGTGGTGTGTGTGTGTGTGAGAGAGAGGGGGAGAGTGGTGTGTGTGTGTGTGAGACAGAGAGAGACTGTTTTGTGTGTGAGATATAGTTTTGTGTATGTGTGAGAGATATTGTGTGTGTTGTGTTTGTGTGAGAGAGAAACGATCCTACTACGGGCGCCTTGGGCTGCTAGTAGTCGCCTTGGTTGGCCTGTGGTTGTAGGGAAGGGGCAGCCAGCGAGTATTTGTGAATGGATCACTTTTGGTGGGGAGAGCGTACTGTATGTGTATTTTGTGTGTAATTGTGTTCTCGGTGCATCCTCCTCCCTCCAACGCAAGCAAGCACTCAAAACCAACCAACGGGGTCCTGTCCTGCACGTCTCTGAGCCCAGGGAGTATTTATTGAGCGGCGCTGCGGAGGAGAGAAGGGGTTGTTGCACCAAGCAGGCAATGGCCTTCCTTGCGCAGTGATTTCCCTTCTTCCTTTCTGATTCTTTCCTTGGTCTCTGCTAGCGCGAGTGTTTTTGCCCCTCGGCCGTGCAAAAAGCCTTGTGGAACACAGTTCTGTGTTGGAAGAGTGAGTTAACCGAGAAGGTTTAGAAAAGACACAAATCTGTTTCTGATTATTTGAAGGGACTTTTTCTTTCCACACACCCCTATTTTTCCTCCCTCCTTGGTTTGAAAAGGGGGGGGGGTAGAGAAAGAAAAGAGGTCCCTTCCACTTGTAAGAGTCCTGTTTCCTGCACCAGCAGAGGCCACTAAAGACTAAACACCTCTGTAGTAGATGCTTATTATTAGTGCTCTCTTACTACGAGATACAAGGAGAGGGAAGCCACTGCAGAATCCTCGATTTGGTATTCATCAATGAATAACCTCTCCAGGATCTCTCCTCCCTCCCTTCTATTGCTGTGTAGTAAATACTGGAAAAACTGTTGAGATTGTGTTGAAATGAGGGGAAAGGAAAAGAGGAGAAGCCAAGAGTGTTCACCTACAATGAGCATGTTTCTGATACCCTTTTGCATACTGGCTATAGCTCTGCGCGCTCGCTCTCTTTGCCAGTGGAAATTGCTTACATGTCACTGATCGTAAAACAAGATTAAGTTCAGTTGGATCTGGAGCTGTGCATTTCTGTCATATTGCCAGTGCTGAGGAATGCAGTGGGACCCTGTGCATGATTTTCTCTGAATTACATTCTGCTATGCTCTTTGGAATCTGTTTCTAGCTGAGCTTGCATAGGGTTGTAACCTAATGCTAAGTGAGTAAGCTGGTAATGAGTTGCCCACAAAAGAGGCTTCTTATGCTACTGTAAGTAAAGTAAACATGCTGTTAATGTAAGACAGACATGCACAGTATGAAAATTGAGTGTGGGCAATAGTTCTGTGTTGAGGGGTATATTTACTGTCTTGCTGGAGTCTGGATTGATTGACATCATTTCACTGATCTAAGAAATTCTTTTAGTGGAACTGAATGTGAGTGATATCCACTCATATCTTCAGAAGGACCCCGCTACCCAGCCCTCTCAACTATCTGAAGGGGTGTGGTTCAGCCCACTGCTTGAAAAGGTTGAGAATCCCTATTGAAGAGGTATGAAGACTGATGTTTGGAAATAGAATAATTCCATCCCTGGTCTGTTAATATAACTACTTACAACAGCTAAAACATGAAGCTTAGCCTATACTTGAGGCACTTTTAAATGGCATCTCAAATCGTCCCTGATCACTGCCCATGCTGGATGAAGCAGATGAAAGTTCTAGTCTAAAATATCCAGAGAGCATGGCTGTGGAAATAAGTTTACTCACTATGAATAATGACTTAGTTGTTCCGGCAAATATTTTAGATAATTGCAAGCCTTAGAAAGTATTCACAGCTTGATTTGTGGTGAATATAATGCCATTTCAGATTCTCCAAAATGTTTTGTCTAGACTATAATGCTTGTGACCAGATTTGTTGTACTAATAGTTTTAAAGTTTAGATGTGGATGGCCGTTTGACGACATTCTGAAGTGGGGAAAGAGAAGTGTGTAGTGGTAATAATTAAAAACTCTTAAATTGGATTGTCAATGATCTTAAAATGAGAATAAAACAGTTATCCTGAAAGTACCTTGAGCTTGGTAATACCCTGAGTTGCCTAGTAGTGTGTTGTAAGAAATGTTTTATATATTTTCCCCTAAGCTACTACTATACATCTGAGCAAACTCTTCCAGGTGCCCTCCTTCGATGTTGACATTTGTGTTGTAAATATGTGCTGACATTAACTGTGTTTATGACATGTATTTGCTCTTGAAACTGTTAAGTTAGTGCCTTCGCTACAGTACTACTTAAAGCTTCTCATTTGGAGGCTTGTGAAATGACATACAGTACAGAAATATAGGAGTGGGGCATTCCTCTTGAAGGTGTGCAATTCTTATACACTCCAAGTATGTGTTTCTGGGTATAAGCCTGTATTCTACCTGCCAAAAAATATACCTTTTGAAGTCAAAATGTATGAGAAACAAAGCCGAAACAGTTTAAAACAAGTTCTGTGTTATTAAAGAGAATCATACCAGAGTCTGAAAAGCAGGTATTTGTAGTACAGTAATCATAACATCTTTTTCTATTTATTTATATTGCTGTATTTTGTTTTATACTGTACTAAGTTCTCTGAGTTGAGTACAGCATGGAAGTAGCAGCCAAACTGCAAAGCAAATTCAGTTCATAAAGAAGAAGAAAACAGCAAAATGTAGTCAGTTAAAATAAAGATTAATTAAAACAGTAGAGGGGAAAATCAACAGTACCAAGCAATCTTAAAACCACAAGATTGTTCTGGAAAAATTAAAAGATTAGTTGTTTAGTTTAAGGTTAGTTTAGTTTCAGAAAACATTAGGAGAAGGGGTTGCTCGGAAGTGGACATGCTACTTCAAATGAAATGTAACTGAAGCAGATTAGAACAGTATTGCTACTTTTGATTTAAAGAGTATTACATCAACTACATTATATTACTACATTAGCTTTTCTTGAATCTGCTTTACACATTGAGTCATTTCTAGTTTGTGGTCTATTAAGAGGCCTAGATTCTTTTCATGTGTACTACTGGCAAATCAGGTAATACAGTCCTATAATTTTGCACTTGATTTTTCCTTCTAAAATGTAAAACTTAACATTTGTTCCTAGTGAAACACATTTTTGTTATTTTGACCCAATTGTCTGTTCTGTTAAGTTTGTCTTAGGGTTCACTTATGGTACGTAGTGATGTTGTCTCCAATTGTTTTGTGATTGTTGTAATAATTTTTTTTGCTGTGGATTTGAATTGATTATCCCATTTATTTTTGTCCACACATTGAGTTATTTGTTTGCACAGTGTACTGGGATTTGCTGGGTTGTCCTATTGTTGATTGTCCACACATATCTAGATTTGCTCCATAATGTCTTACTCCCAGCACAGACTGTGTCCTCCTCCTCTTTCTGTTGTCTTCAATCTTTTCATGCTTGAAACAAGGGACAAAGTAGCCTAGTGCGGACCTAGAGTACTGTACTGTACTGTATTCTGATTGGAGCCAGAGGTAATTCTTCTGAAGTTAGTTCATTTTCCCCTCTCAGTGTGACTTATGAGTAGAAGAAGCCACATATTTCAGTATTATTCATCATTTGCAGTAAAAAGAGGAGGCGGATGAAGAGGTGATGTAAGGTGAAAGTTTGCTTCTATTTGCATGGATTTATTGATGTTTTTTGCATTGTAGAAGTCTATTCCAAACAAGTTGAGCCTTTAAAATGAAAAGTGTAGGAACTCTGTAATACAAAGTAGGCTTGATTGTCTAACCCAGTGTTTCCCAAACTTTGGTTTTTGGACTTCAGTTCCCAGAAGCCTAAGTCGATCCCCAAAGCATTGATTAGCCAATATACTGACTTAGACTTCAGGGAATTGAAGTCTCCCTGTGGGGCTTGGGCCCCACATTGGGAACCACTGGACTCTAACCCGAAGGTTGGTAAGGATACCTATAGCTGAATCTGTTTTGTAGTATTGTCCCATAAACCTGTAGTGATACTGATTGGGATAAATCGTTATGGCCCGGGCTACTTTTGTAATGAGTTTGAAATGTTCTCAATCTTTAATGTTGAGTGTTCCAGTTTTTTAAAATCAGACAACATTTGTTAGGGCCAGAAGCGTAGCGTGCCTTGGCGGGGCCCCGTATAAAAATTTGATTGGGGGCCCTTAGGAAGGGTAAAGATTTCTCACAAAAGAAAAAAAGAAATTGCTTTTTTTGACTTTTGTCATTTGTGAAATAAATAAAAAAATGGGAAGTTTTTATTAATTTTTGCTTACGCACGTTGGAGTCCCCCATGGCCCGGCCCCCCCGTATAATTGATACGGCAGATACGGCGGTAGCTACGCCCCTGGTTAGGGCTGCTTCACAACACAAGAACCAGGAATGACTAGATCAGGATTTCTCAAACTTGGTTCTCCAGGTGTTCTTGGACTTCAGTTACCAGAAGCCCAAGTCTGTCCACCTGCTGATCAGGGCTTCTGATAATGTAAGTCCAAGAACATCTGGAGAGCCACATGTGAGGAACCATGGATTAGATGATGATGGTGTGTAGTACTGCTTTTTCCTCTTGACCATGTCACAGTATTTGTACTGTGGCCAAGGGAGCTACCTAACTGGATTTTTATTGTTCACGTTAAATAGCGAACAGTAGTGTTGAACTTAATTTCCCCAACATTCTTGTACATTTTGTTTTGTCTCTTCCTGTTCTTGGGGTTCTCTTTGGACCATTTTTGTTCTTCCTTGCTTCTTTTCTCTTTTGATCCTAGCTTGTTGGGGTCTGGATATCCAGTGTGGTTTAGTGCATAGAATAATGGGCTGGGAACTAGAAGACCTGGGTTTCATACCCTTGGTTTGGCATGGAAACTCACTGGTGGTATGTATACAAATGGTAAAACTAGACTTCACTTTGAGAACCTATTAGAGTCTCAGTAAGTCAGTTCTGACCTGATGGCACATAACAACAGTTAGGAATCACATGTGGCAGTTATGTCACAATGCTTTGTAGTCAGTTAGGTATAGATATACATCAACAACAATATGTGCAAATGAAGCCTATTAGAATGAGATCAATGCTTCCAGTACTAATTGCATGGATTATCTGAGATTGTTCTATGCTTGAACAGTTTTAAAATCCTTTTTGTTGTGCTCTGAAAGATTGCCAGAAAAGGCCCCCTCTTTTGAGTTATATTAAAGCTTTTCTGAGAACAGCCACCCATCTTTTGCAGTTTTGGCTCAACTGTCTGTAGTATTGCATACGCCTTGTTAGGACTCCATCCATCTTTTCTTGAATGTTTTTCCATCAGCATTTTTATACATTTTGAAGCATAACCATACTTCTTTCATATGACAATAGAATGAATCCTAGCAGACCTAGGAATCCTAACAAGTCACCCAAAGCCACTATTTCCATGGAAACTGATCTTATTTGTTGCAAGTAATTTTACTCAAACATGTATCTTGAAATAGATCATTTTTTGTGATTTTAAATCAAGCATTCAAATAGTTTGTAGAATAGTTTGTTCCTAAGGGTCTGATTGGAAGTAATTGGTAGAGGTGGGTATTTTTTGTACTACAAATCCCATTATTCATTCTGGGAGTTTTTCCTGATAGATACCTAAATGTTCAGGAAGCAAACTTTCCAGCTAGCACTTGGTCAGGAACATGGGCAGATGCTTGGGATGAGCTAGCCTTCAGAGATTCCTAGTTTAGGTCTTTCACCCAGGTGAGCCAACTTTAGGTGTCTAAAATTGTCTGTTGGACAGGACTCCCAGAATGGATAATGAATCAAAATCCCATCTGTAGTGCTTTTGTTGTGAAATCTGTCAAATTGTATCAGAGCATTAACAAAGTATTCTATGGAACTTCTGCTGGTACATTCAAGACCTGTGATTTTTATGGGTTATCTGAGATGAAGATTTTTTTACAGGCTTTTACCCATCAGGTGAAATTTATGTGTTGCAATTGTTAATATGATGTTGTCCCCAACTTACAGTGGCTCTATGAATGAGAGATCTCTAAAATGTCCTGTCTTCAGCAGCTTTGCTCAACTCCTGCAAGTTATAGCCTGCGGCTTCCCTTCCTGTAATTGGTTTTACTCTTTTTATGTTGCCTTCCACCTTTCCCAGAATTATTATCTTTTCCAGAGAATCTTGCCTTCTCATGATTTGCCCACAGTACAACAGCCTCAGTATTGGGGTTGGTTGTTGAATTTCCATTCCTAGAAGCCAAAGTCAGTACATTGGCTGAACATTGCTTTTGTGAATTGTAGTCCAAGGACCAGAGGTGGGGAAACACTGAAGTAAATGATTTTGGTCTCCAGTGAAGCATCACCTTGGGTTCACTGCTTGAAGTCTGAAGTAAATTTCTTTAGTGAGACTATCTCTGTCACTAGTTTCCCTTAAAGGCACAATAATCTGATTGTATCTTTCTGTTGGTGGCTTTCCTTAAAGGAACAATAATCAGATTCTGCATAGTTATTGGTAGTGGTTAAAACTGCAGATGATAGAGCAGCCTAATGTTTACTGTAATTTTCATAGAAAATGCTCTTCAGTTAAAGCTATTTCCACTGATATTCCTGTCTAATTTTAATTGACCAGTGGGGAATTTTAAAAAAAGATATTGACTGGATAGTGTGCTTCTGATTATGTCTTTAGCAGAGCGATAGTACTTAGATGCCTTCTTTCAACCTTCACCTCTGTCCTCCAGCCGAGATCTCCCTTATGTGTTCTTGCTTAGTAAGTAATAGTTGTTCATGGGGACAATATCTGTCCCAATTTCTGGCACAGATAAGCCCCTTCCTGCTATACCTGTTGTCCTGTAGTGGCTTTTTGGATACCTTTAACTCCCTTTCAGATTAGGCACTCCCAGAGTGGGTGAAAAATCCTCCAAAAGGTAGACTTCTGTGGACCTATCCCAATTCTACTTGTAATAGTTTTTCACCACAGTCCAGATAAACTTGATAGTGAGACACTAAGGCTCAGGCACAGCAGTTTACCAAAAGGTCACAAAAATTGATCTATGATGGTAATGAGCTCAACTAGTTCCTAGAAACTTTGTGAATATGATTGCTGTATATTTCATATAGTGATCATGGAAATACAGCAGTTAGGTGGTTTAATTTTAGAATACAGTACAGTATGCTGAAATGTTTCTAGTCTTCTAAAATTAGAATTATAATAAAAAACCATTCATTCATTCATTCATTCATTCATTCATTCATTCATTTGTTCATTGTAATAGCAATAGCAATTACACTTATATATTGCCCCATAGGGCTTACTCCACTCTCTGGGTGTTCATAAGTTAATTAGCATTTTGTCCCCAACATGCTTAGTACTCATTTTACCAACCTTGGAATGGTGGAAGGCTGAGTCAACCTTGATTGCCATCAGGATTGAAATCACAAGATTTTGCCTGCATAATAGCAGTTCAACCACTGCACCACCAATTAATTAATGTTATCATTTTACTGGTTATTCTTCTAGTTATATTAATAAATTAGTCATGTAGGGTTTTTCTTGCTACTTTTGAATTACATAAATTACTTTTTTCTTTGTGTGTGTGCGTGCGCTCTCTCTGAAAATAACTTTCTTTGGCTCACCTGTGTCGCAGATATGGCATATAGGATAATTGCAGTACTCCAGGTACATTTTTAAAGCAGCTTGGTAATTTAGTCATGGCACACAAAACTAAATGATAGCCTTTATGTTGAATTGGACACTGCATATGTGTTTGCATGCAGTACTTGCTATAGACTAGTCAAACCTGAAATGTCAGATTTGGGATGTTGCATCTTCAAAAAATGCAGCATGATTTGGAATTTGTTGACGTTTCATTATGAAATACCAAAGGCCTAATTAAAGTAATATTTACTTGTGCATTTCCTAGTTTTAAATTTCTTGTTTATTCTAGCAAATGCTGTTTCCAGCTTTGGAACCTTGTTTGTTAAAGTAATACAGTACTGTATGTCCAGTCTACCACAGAGATCAGTGTCCTTTTCTCTAGGCTAACCTGACTTTAATTTTCTAGAAGCAGGCTTAGCTTTTGAGAGACTAGAGCTGACAACCCCCCACCCCCAAATAAATAATAAAATAAAACATTGTATTGATAGCCTATAAAAGTGGCAGTGGCAGCTTTGTGAAAAAGATTCTGTTTCAGATTTGCTGATTTAGGAAGTTGATTTGTTTCAAGCAACTTGCCATGCTGATTTAGAGAGTAAATATTTTGAATTGTTAGATACTTTGTTCATCGATTTGTTTAGCTTTCTTCTAGTGCTTTATCAAAACACCCTTGCTAGTTCTAAATAAAGCAATGGTGGAAATATTAGTACAGTGGAACCCCAGGTTACAGATGCTTTGGGTAATGGAAAACTTGATTTACGGAAATAAATCCATTGAAAATAATGCCTTGGCTTATGGAATTTTTTTTGGAACGTTTTCTCTCTCTTCATGCATTCCTATGGGAAACCGCACTTCACTTTACAGAATTTTTCCATGCATTCTTATGGGAAACCACATAATGCATTCCTATGAGTACTTTGCAATAAGGAATTTCTGCTATAAGGAAAACCCCGCTGAACAGATTAATTCCATAACTCGGGGGTTTACTGTACTTTATAAATCCTTACGTGTGCTTGCAAGAATATTCAGAGTAACACTATTAGGATTTTTAAAGACTCCTTCTAATATGTTTGCAATTTAAATTAGACAGCTATCTTCTCTTGTAAGAAACAATCTTGGACAGGATTACAATAAAAAATAATCTGTACCATTGTTAAAGTACTAGATCAGTATTAAGGAATTCAAGGATTTTAGTTAAGTTGTGTTAAAGTGCACACATCTGGAAAAATAGCAATTACACTTAGATACTGTGGTGGCTCAAAGGTTAAGATGCTGAACTCTCTGACTTGAAGGTTGGAGTTCGATTCCTGGGTACTGCGCAATAGAGTGAGCTCCTGTCTCTGTCCCAGCTTGTGCCAACATAGCAGTTCGAAAGCAAGAAATTGCAAGTAGATAAATAGGGGCCACTTTGGTGGGAAAGTAAACAGAGTTTCCATGTTGAGGCATGCCTGCCATATGTCAACAGACATTTCTGCAGATGCACACAGTGCTGGCTCTTTGGCTATAAACAGAGATGAGGACTGAATCCTAGAGCCGGATACAACTAGCTTTCGAGCAAGGGAGACCTTTACCACCCTTAAGGCACTCTCTGTTTGGTTCACAGGTACTTAGCATTTGGCTCCAAACATGCTGTGTATTCATTTTATTGAACTCAGAAGGATGGGAAGTGGAATCACCGCTGAGTCCTGTCAGGATCGAACTCCGATTGTGAGCAAAGTTTGGGCTGTAGTACTGCATTTTAACCACTGTGCCACTGTTGCATTTCACCCAAAAGTTGTTCAGGAAAAATGTCTGTCTAAATTTGTATTGGCAATGTTTGCACAATGTTGTACAAAATATCTTTTTTTAAAAATTGGATAAATACTGTTATTAAGCTCTTATTTTAAAAGAGTTTGCCCCATCCCTCTGTCCAGCAGCCCAATGGGAGAGTTTCCTCCCTCCCCTGTTGCTGTGTTGGCACTTTGCGATAAACAAGTGGGTTTTGTTATTTAGCATCAATAGCAAAAACAATACAGAATTGCTGTTCAGTCACACAGTCGAGTCCCACCCTTTGCAACCCCGTGGACCACTGCACACCAGGCTCCTCTGTCATCTGACATTCTCCATAGCCTGCCCAGATCTGTGCGCACTGCATCAATGATGCCATCTAGCTATCTCATTCTCTGCCGCCCTCTTCTCATTTTGCCTTTGATCTTTCCCAGCATCAGGGCCTTCTCCAGTGAGTAATCTCTTCTCATTTGGTGGCCACAGTTCTTGAGCTTCAGCTTCTGTATTTGTCCTTCCGACGATTAGTCAGTGTTGATTTCCTTTAGGATTGACTGATTTGATCTCCATGCAGTCCAGGGGACTTTCAAAAGTCTCTTCCAGCACCACAGTTCAAAGGCATTATTCATCTGCACTTAGCCGTCCTTACGGTCCAGCTCTCACAGCCATACATTACTACTAGGCAATACAGAATATACATACAGTACCTAATATGCTCTGAATTTTTCTGTATATTTAATTCTTGAAATTAAATTATTCTCTGATTCTGCATCAGTGTCTGAAATCCTATTGCTTAGCATAGGAAGTTACAACTAAAGGGGATTTAATGAGTCAACTTTAAATTCCATTGATTGAGTAGGATTTGCTTACTTATGATTTATGCTGAGGAGCAAGATTTCAGACAGTATGATACTGATGATGACTTTTTATGATGTCTGAGTATTTTGATTACATAAATTTAATATATAAACAAATATGAAATGTTCAGTCTTGTAGAATGTGTGTCAATATTTATGAATTCACTTTGCAAACACCACTGTATTTACTACAGAGATTTAATCAACTGCAGCCTTATATGTTTTGGTATCTTTGCTTTCAGTATACTAATGGAGAATATGCCAGACTGAAATATACTTATCTAATATTTTGAACATTCTAGAGTTTACTTTGAAGCCTTTGGTATAGTATATTTAGAGTCTATGAATATCTCACTATGTGGCTGCAAACATTTTTTTTGTATAGTTGCAATTATTTAAATTATTTGTAAATTATTTAAAATTTAGAGTCCTGCTGTCTTATATAAATATATAGTATTCTTTCAGAAGTATGGAGCTTGATTTATATTATTTTGTTGCTTATCATGGTACTTTTTAAAAATTGTATTAAGGGTTTTTGTAGTCTAGCTGATTCTTCTAGGCATAGAAATTGTTTAAACTTTGGAAGATTCTTTCTAATGTGATCCAGTAATATACAAATGGGAGCCAATATTTTATGTTATTTTTGGATGTGTAATGCATTTATAGCGGGTTAGTTTAAAGACCAGTTTGTTTTGCTGAAGTTTGTGCATTATCTGTGAGTGTCTTCAGGCCTTGTTTGCAAGCATGCCTTGCCTATGATAAATTCAGGTGTAGAATAGATAATGTTATTTGGACAGAAACCTATTGATGTTTGTGTGAGATTTGTGTAAATTGGCAAGGCACATTTCAGTTACATGGGAGGAAGGGAGGCTACACTCCTGATTGTGCAACTAAAATTGTGTTACAGCAAGGTAACGCAAAGTCACATGATCACCAGTTATAGCTAGATTTTGTATCATGAACTTTGTTTCTGACCTGTTGGCTTAGATTTGCTTGAGTAGTTCAATTATTCACAGAAGCTTCCTTTATCTTTTGGTCCTATTAAAGAATATACAATTGTGTTTAGCCTGTATCTGTTGACTGCATACATTCTTGTTGAAAGTTTGCTTCCTGTTGTCCTGAAGAGATTGGTAATAATTCTTTAATTTGTGGTGCTCTCAAGTCAATTCATACTTAATAATAATATACTGTACTTGAGCCAATCCTTTTCAAGGATTTCTAGGTAGAGAATACATAGAATTGGGTTACCACCCCTACTTTCTGGGTGTACACAGCGATTGTGCAGTTTGCCCAAAATTAACAATATTAACAATAAAACTGCCTTGGGTGGTTGTTATAGTCTGAAACCAGCTGTGTATTTAGTAAATGTAAAGATACATTCCGGAGGGATTCCAGTTCATGCTTTACCCAAATATCCTCGAACATATAACATTTATTATTTTTATTTTATTTAAAGCATCTTCTTTCATGTCCAGATTAAACTTTGGACTACCAAAAATGAAGCCCCTTTCTTGGCTTTGTTGTTGGCCAAAATTAAATCTTCATCAGTACATGTTTTTGGTAGTAACTGACAGACCAGTAAATGAGTTGGATTCTGTATCTCTCTACGTTCACACAGCATGTTGTTATCCATCAGCAGCTCTCATTTGAGCATGTTGGTCTTACATTTAGGCAGTCTGACAGCCTGTTCCAGAATTGGAAAGAAGTAACGTTTCTTCAAGGGTAATAATATTTCACAGTATTTTGCTGCTGGGATCCATTTTGAATTCCTTTCTGAATTTATTTCTTTAATATGCTTTGTGGTATAGCAAAGAGTCAAACTATTACTGCAGTGATTATAATTATCATTGTAGAATAAAATCAGATGAGTGTGTGTTACTAATGTTGTTTTTGTTTTGTTAAACTAGTATTTTTGTAGATCACTTGAATTTGATTTTCATTCTATTTGCCATTCCTGTGCACTTTTAAAATAAAGTTATATTCTCAGGCAAAATCTAGTTAGAGTTACACATTGTAAAGTCCCAAGCACATCAACAAGACAGAATTCAGTATGTGCTCAACTATGGTTAGATTATGTTAAGAACTGAAATATTTGGTAAATCATGTTTTTAGTTTTTTACAAAACCCTAGGTTTTTCTTAGTCAGTTCTTTGACAGAGCTGAATTATGTTTGAGGCCCTCTGTAAGGAATGGTTTTCATTACTTGGGGCTGTGGTTGTATTGGAGAAATGCCATGTTTGAATGGAGGTGACTGCAACTGAGTACAAATGCAGGAGAAATGCGATAGCTTTATTGGATCCCTAAAAAATGTAAGCTAAAAGTAAGCTTTCGTGATTCAAGATCACTTCTTTAGGCATGCACCATTTTTTTTGTTGATAGTGCAGGGAAATTATTAATGACAGTCCCAGGAGTTCATACCGATCTTTGTTTATTAGAAGTGAGAATTGGAATAACAGCAAGCTGGATCTGATATTTCTCCCATTCCACAAACAGAGGAAACTAGGTTACATATATACTTTTCAAATTAGCAGTTGTGTTAGGTTGTGTAAGCATCTCAAGCAGGAAACAAAGCAAAAAGACAAAAACATTGTGGCAGTTTGTCTTTAAATTGCTACACAGTTTTTGTCTTCTCTTCAGCTTTGAAATAGAGATGAGCACTGAACCCTTGAGTCTGATACGACTGGCTTTCGAGCAAGGGAAACCTTTACCTTTTGGCTTTATTTTTCTTTTGTTTCCTGTTTGATATGTATACAGTACTTGAAGGCATGTTTAAGAATTTAGCAGTGCAAAGTGCTGAGATGTCTGGAGCTAGTTTATCATAGCACATGATTTTGAAGTCAGTAAGTGATTCAAATCAATCAAAGTAGATATTGTAACTTCGTTTAAGTATTTATCTGTCTATACTGGCCCTTCCCTGTCTGGAGTAACTCTGACAAGATTTCGCTCCTTCAAAGGAACAAGATAAGGTTGCAACAGCTTCACTGCCACCAGCAGTATTTTCCAGAAGATTTGGGTGTGTGTGTGTGTCTGTCACTGGCTATTTTATCTGTCTCCAACATGAACATATGTTGGGGAGAGGATAAAATACAGTACAGCAAAAATGTTGTACCCCTTAATGGGATGTCAAAATGAGGCAGATTTGGAGCTGGTTGGACCAATTGACATGTACATATGATTGGACCAATCAGCCCCCAAACCATTACAAAGAATGGGCTATATGTGCATGTGAAGACAGTATATAACTTGGAGTTGGAATTTAAGTACAGTACAGTACAGTATTCATATCAACTTGTAGAGTTTTGAAGAAAGCTTTCATAACTGGAAATAACCATTTGGTCAACTGTCAGGCTATGGAAATGTCTGCAGACACAGACAGTTATTTCTCTTTGGCTACAACCCTTTGACAACCAAAATCTAGAGTCAGATACAACTGGCTTTCGAGCAAGGGTGACATTTACCAGGTTGAATTTAAGAATTCAGGATGTTATTATACCAAATCAGATTGCATGTCCATACAGTTTAGTCCTTTGTACTGACTAGTGACTAGTGGTGAAGTTCAGACATTCATACGGGAAGTGTTTTACAGTGTTACCTAAAAAAAAAGTAGAATTTCATTTGGTATTTTGTGCATGAAAAACATACTATACTGTGTGCTTTTGTTCTAAAACATGTATGATTTGTTTTTTCAATTTAGTTTTAATTTAATTTAATTTTTGCACTTGTATGCCACCCGCTCAGGAAACCCAACTCAGGGCGGCTCACATAACAGTTAGACAATCACCATAATTACAAGTAATGCAATATAGAAAAACTCAACATTATAATGATAATTCTAAAAACCCTATCAACACTAACAAGCACTAAAAAATTTAAAAGATTACAAATCTAAGATCAAAAATTAAAAGATTAAAAGGGAGAGAGAATATTACATTTCTCCACAATATGGGGGACTTAATTATTCTTAATTCAATTAGGAGCTCTAGCTTCATCAAAATTATGTTTATATATATATATATATATATATATATATATATATATATATATATATATATATATATATATATATATATATATATATATATATATATATATATATATATATATATATATATATATATATATAGAGAGAGAGAGAGAGAGAGAGAGAGAGAGCTGTATTTTCTCCCATACAGGCCTTTTGTAACACAAATTAGTGGTTTTGCTGTTGGGAAACTATAGGCTTTTTTATCATTGACACATATAATTAAAGTTTACTATCTATTGAACTTTGCTTTTTGCCTGTAATGTCATCATCATAACATGCTTATGATATTTTGTGTACAACTTTCTTAGAATAACCAGTGCAAACAGCTTAGAAATGTAATTGAGCAATACCTGAGGGAGAAGATGTGAGAAGATCAGAGCCTGTTGCTTTTGAGTCTTCCTAAATGACTCTTGACTAAGTACTATAAAAATTTAATTGCATCTATTGGATATGAAATAGAAGCTACTTGTTACTAGTTTAATATTTTTCAGATCATCATGTTAAAAATAAAGAGTATATTCAGCCAATGGAAAAATGAATTAAAAGTTAAACTCTCCTGCAGAATTAAAGTTCTGAAGCTTTAGAATGAAATTTTAAAATTGAGAGATTTTAATGGAATACATCACACAGTATCCAAAATATTTAATGCTCCTAGCCTTTTAAATGTGAAACATACAGAATGAAATAGTTTTCACAACCTCCCCCAGTATAAATTGACCTCTTTCTGGCAGAGGTCCCAATTTAAAAGAATGTGTCACTCCACTGTGCCAAACATTCAAAACAGGTATTGCTTTACACTTTAATTAACTGCATACATCTTGAAAAGAAAAAAAAAAACCTAGTGGGCTTTTTCCACCATGGGCACATAAAGCCTTGCTTCACAGAGAGAGCACTTAAGCAGGAACAAGGAAGCTTATGTGAAGTGAGCTAAAATTGTATACTTTAAGGGGGGGGGGAGTCCGATCTTGGTGTATAGTTCTTGGCAGTTTCAAACAAAACAGTCAGTGTTCTCTTAGTTTAGTGGGGGAAATGATTGAAAAAGGCCTTCTAAAAACCCACTGAGTAAAATGGCTGCAAAATGTTATTTTCTGAAAGCTATCTGTCTTTTGTTTAAGCTTTCCACTAATATTTCTGTGGACATTCTATTAGTCATATGTAATCTTAGGATTTTGAGGCTAAGGCTGTGGAAGCTAACAAAATTTGAAATGTAAATATTGAGTAGACTAAAAGCACAATGTTTTACACGACTATGCAAAAATCAATCCTGCTAAGCCCAGTGGGTCTTACACTTAAAGTAGAATTGTAACTTCAATAGGTATGTGTATGTCTCTGCATGTAATGAGTTGAGCTCTTAGTCTTTCTTGCTTATCCATATTTATGCTTGTGCAATCTGTATGTAGGAATGGAAGTCATGCTCAATCCAACCTAGAATTGGATGTTCATAACGATTGTCTGGTTGCTAACATCCTGTATATGGGCAGGGTGATAGAAAGAGTGATGGCGGGTCAGATGTGGACATTTCTGGAGGACACTGAATGCCTTGATCCATGCCAGTCTGGCTTCAGGCCACACCTTGGCATTGATTGCCCAGCTGGGTGACATTCTGAGAAAAAGTGATGGGTAAATCCTCCTTGTTAGTTCTATTGAATCTCTCAGTGGCTTCTGATACCATTGACCACAGTATCCTTTTGGACAGCCTTGTCAGGATCTGTATTTGGAATCAGCCTTATCATGGCTCTGGTCCTTATTGGAGGAGCATGTTCAGAGAGTACAGCTTGTGGAGGAGTTGTCTGTCCATACAGCAGTTATGGTGTGGATGGGGGATAACATGCTGAGACTGAACCCAGACAAGATGGAGGTGATGTTGGTAGGGGGTAACCAATTGCAGGTAGAGTGGAGACCCATTAGCTTTGGGGCGTCCTCCCTTTGAAGGTGAATGTACATAATCTGAGCATGCAACTTGACCAGACTTTGACTCTGGAAAATCAAGTGTCATTGGTGGTCACGTTTGCATTTTTCCCCAGAAGAAGGGAAGGGTAAAGTACTTCTGAGTACTTTCTGCCTAGAAAATCCTGGAATGGGTTTGCTGTAAGTCAGAATTGACACGAATGCACACATTGTTGTGTTCATAAAGTTACATAATTTATTCTTCTTCATGTTTGTTTCATCTTCCTGTTCCATATTTTCCACAAATTCCAAATGATTGTCATCATAACATTAAAACCATAAAATTAAAGTGTTTCTGTTTTTATGCTTTATAACAGCATGGAATTCTTTATCAGCAGTTTGGGCACATACTGTACAAAAGTCTTAGGCCACCACCTGGTTTGGGAAAAAATTCATTGTAATGGGGAGGGAGAAAATCACTCAAAACTTCCCCCGAGCCATCTAGACTAGTGATGGCCAACCTTGGCACTCCAGGTGTTCTTGGACTTCACATCCTAGGAGGCCAAGTCAGCACTCCTGCTGATCAGGGCTTCTGGGAATTGAAGTCCAAGAATACCTGGAGTTGCAAAGTTGGCCATTGCTGATCTAGACACACCAAAATTGGAGAGTCTTCTCACTCTCCTGTCAACCCTTTCCAAGTTTGGTGAAGTTTGGAGTTAAGGTGCCCAAGTTATGGCCCTCCAAATTACTCACTGAATTTCTACTGCACCAGTATAACAATGATATCTGTGGAGTTTCACTTTCTTTGGAAGACCAGTGGTAGTAGGCTAGAGAGTTGATACTACCTACTGAACAGGAGAGACTTCTCCTGGAGCCTCATTTTGACAATACAGTATTTAATGAAGTTTTTGTTGGAAGGATCATACTAGACCCAAAAGTTTTAAGAAATTAAGTGAAATGTTACAAAATAAAAGTGTATATTAGTTGAACACTTTGTTACTATGGCATCCAGTAACAGCTATTTTAAAAAAATGATGGGTTTGGCACCAAGTCAGAAATTTTTATTGTTTCATTCTAAGAATGGCACTTAGGTGTATTTGGACAGCTTATGTTTCAAGACTATTATTAGTGTTGGAAACACATAGCCTGCATAAGCTTCCTGAAAGGAAGCAATTGTAAAATGTTGAGGAAACTATTAGAAAGTGAGAACTTAGGCTCCTGTGCACTCCTTATTTTAGGGATTTAGAGTTGTTGTATTTTTGTTGGTCAAACTATTATTTGCAAGAGAAACAACATTGTTGCTAATGAAATAGATTTTCCTTTCTGAAGTCAGTGGAATGCAAGCTTCATAGGTTTGAATGCCTTCTTGTGTCCTATGGGAAAGTGGTTTCTTCTTGCATATCTTACTCCTTAGAGTGAAATTTGATCTCATTTTTATTTTTATTTTTTTCTTTCTTGAATTGCAGCACTAGGAGACTAGACATTATTTATATTACATTTTGACCTTTGGGAAAACCAAAATCATTTTCCCTCCCAGAAAACTGTGGACATCATTGTCCATATCTGGTTATATAAATGGTATTTTTACTTGAAAAATACTCATGCATAATTAACTCTGAAGGAATGTTTCTTAAGTGTGATGTAAGAAAGACAAGAGATGTCTCTGGTTCAGAGAGTATTGTTCATAAAGATAATCATGTTTCCTCAGTATATGCATTTTGTGCTACATACAAATCTGTTATCTTTCTAGATTTCTGTCTGAATTTATATGAAGCAATTTGTACATTAGGAAAAGTTTACAAATAATGTTGATGAGGTCATTCATTCCTTGCTCTGATTTAATCAGCCTGCAACCCAAAATTTCTTCGTAGCGGCAAACCTTCCAGCTGCTCCATGCTAGTAGTGTTTGGGCCAAAATGGATGGGTCTGTCCAATTTACAGCATCCATACATGCCCAGCATATAAAAATCCCCTGCACATGGGAATTAGGCTTAGAGAACAAATGTTTTCATTTACCAAATGGGTTATCACAGCCATGGGAAGATGTGTTAGTTGATGGCTTCATTGGCTTGAAGCTCCTGCTGTCTAGCAGGTTTCCTCCTAATACCTTTGAGTCTGGTGTCAGTTAATTTTCCTTGTACAATACATAGTTTCTTGTTAATTTAACAGAAGGAATGCACCAAAGAGAGAGAGAGAGAGAAGAAAAATCTTTGACCTAAAGAATAAGTGTACTGTACAGTTGGGTGAGTTGAGGGGGATGGTGAAGGATAGGAGTGCCTGGAGGACAGTGGTCCATGGGGTCGTAGAGGGTTGGAGTCGACTGTGCGACTGAACAACAAAAACAGTACTACTGCTCCATTGTCATTTTTGGAACATTTGTGGTAGAGCTTACTGTCCTTGGTAGACCGAATAGAGAAGGGATTCTCAACCTGCAGCTCATGGGCCGGATGCGAATCACGACACCATTTCATGTGGGGGGGCCCACCGCTTCCAACACACCAGGAAATGCCTTGTGGTGAAGGAAGGGCAAAATGGCCATCCAGCCCTTGAAGTTGTCTGAGGCAACTTGGAAGGTTTGCCGCCAGGAAGAAATTTTGGGTTGCAGGCTGATTAAATCAGAGCAAGGAAAAAACCTGGCCCCTGGCTTAAAAAGATTGAGAACTCCTGGAATAGAGTTTCAAGGGGTTATTGTTGAACTCTTAACTATCCCCACCCCTGAATCCATAATCCAGGAGTTCTCAACCTTTTTAAACTGGGGCCCAGGTCATATTCCCTCAGACAGCTTCCGGGACTAGATGGCCATTTTGCCCTTCCTCCACCACATGGCACTTCCTGGTGTAGTGGAGGCAGTGGGGGGCAATGAAATGGAGCCGCAGGCCGCATTCTGCCCATGGGCTGCAGGTTGAGAATCCCTGCCCTAATTGAATGCACATTCGCTGGGAAAAAAGATTTAGAAAAGATTTTAATTTCATACAGTTGGCTACCCTGGTTACTGTTAACTCTCATCTGTCTAAAGGGAAAATTGCTGTACTGTATTTTGTAGGTGTAATTTATCCTTCAGTCTAATACTGAAGGAACAAATGTAATGATGTCATCTTTCCTTCTCTGTATGAGTGCTGTATAATGCTGGATATATTACTTTAAAGGATGGCAAAGAGATTACTCTTTATGTGGTGGATTGATGAAACACTGATTTTTTTTCACACCACGAAACATTCCTGTTGACAGTTATGCTCAAGTAAGGTAGATCATGTTAGCTATGGTAACATCACTAGCACCTAATAAAGGGGAAACGTGCACCCATAATTCACACAGTTACTATCATGTAGTGTAGTTGATACCACTTTCTAGCCCCATTGATTTTGTTACATGTCATCAAGGCGCCTCTGATTTATGATGATTCTACGAATGAACAGTCTCCATAATTTCCTGTCCTCAACAGCTGTGCCCATCTTTTGTAAAATCAAACCTGTGGCTTCGTCAGTGGGGTCAGTCCATCTCGTATTTGTCTTCTTTTCTTGCCTTCCGTCTTTCCCAGAATTATTGTCTTTTCCAGAAAATCTTGCCTTTTCATGATATGGCCAGAGTAAGACAGGCTTAGTTTCATCATGTTGGCTTTCAGAGATAGCTCCAAGATTTGTTCTATGACCCACTTGTTTCTTTCTGGTAGTCCAGAGTATCCACAGGACTCAGATACCATATTTCAAATAAATCATTGTTCCCTGTCAGCTTTCTTTACTGTATAGTTTTCAAACCTATACATGGTGATTGGATACATTGCAATACAAATACTGTAGTGTGGATGATTTTGGTCTTGGTCTGCCTTACTCTTGATGTTTTTTATGATCCCTTTATTGGTGTCCTCTGAATCCCCAGTTTCTTCCAATTTCTTGCTTGCAACTCCATCTTGCACTATTTTGTTTTTTTTTTTCATTTTCAACATTAAAGTTGGGAAGCTCTTCTGTAGTCATGATTTTTAAAATTTTAACCTGCAGTTCTCTTTTGTCAATTTCACTTTTACTAAAAGTTTGTTTCAAATCATTGGGGCTTTCTTCCGGGAATATGGTATCATCTGCATACCTTATTGATGATTTCCCCACCAATTTTTTGTTTTCCATCTGAATCTCGTCCAACTTTTCATATGGTATGTCCTTTGTACAGACAACAGATAAAGGGGGCAAGGGCACCCTTATCTTGAAAGAAGAGTGTCATCCTTTTATCTCTTATATAGGTCCTCAGTATACAGTTGCCATTTATTTGGATCTTCTAGAAGAAATCCCTTGCTTGTCTTCCGTCTGTTGTTTTCCTCTGTTTCTTTGGACTGCTTAGTATAACTGTTCTGTTTTTCTCTACATGACAGTTGCTGAAAATTGCATTCAGGGTTCTGACCCAATTTCTGTCACCTTTTACTTTTTGCTTCTCGCCTAACCTTTACAATTTTAAGTGTTTCTTCTGTTATCCATCTGGATTTTTCTTTTTCTTTTTTTTACTACAGAAGTTTCCTTTTTGCATTCTTTTCTAACAAGATCTCTGGATTTACTTCACAGTTCTGTTCACACTTAATTGATGTTACTAATACAGATCTGTTCCGTATGTGGACTTAAAATTCACAAGGAATTTTATTTTGGCACTAGGATTCTTTTAGTGTTCTTTTGCAGCTTTCTATTGCAATTTTTTACCACTGCCTGCTGATTGCTTTGCTTTGGCCAAAAAGAATACAGCTTCTTCATCTTCTGCTTTGAATTATGTAATGCATTTGCTTTCTGTAATCACCACCTGTTGTATTCACCATGAATACAGCCATCTATTCGGTTTGCTACTACTGAACTGTATTTCTCGGCTGGGTACTGGGAATAGAGAATAGTTGATTTGTTCAATGCAATTCAAGATATTAATGATGGATACCAGTATTAGAAGTAAGTCTCCCTGTGGTGTGGGGTTAGCTCTGGGGAATTGGGTCAGTTTTTCATTTCTGGACAGTTATGTAAGTTTATTAGTGCCATGTGTGTATTCAGCTCTTTGTATGTACAGGTGTGAGAATGAAGTTGTATTGCATACTGTATATATGTTGTGAAGATAGTAAGGTAGAAAAGTTTATTGATAAGTTGTGCGAGTTGAACATAGTTGTTAGTTTGGCCCTTAATTTGACTATGTAAGTGTACACTTTCCCCTTTTTGTACTATAGTACAAGTGTCCTATCACTCTTTTTCACTTTTCATTTTCCTAGAGAAGCTTTGGTGTAGGGGTGTATTCTTTCTCCATTCTTAATTTCTCATTTCCTGAGAGACTTCATAAATATCACTTTCTCTTACCAAGCTGCTGACATGAAGCAAAATTTTCTAATACATTATTCATATGGTGTTCATTTTCCGAGTTTAGGAATTAATGTAGCTTCACATGCAAAGTCGTTTCTATAGCTGGAGTAGGAGAAAAATGGCAAAGTGAATAGTGTCTGTGAAGTTATATGCCACATATTAAGTCTAATCAATGAAAGAAAGAAAAAACAGTTGCTTTATTATGTTATATTATTTTTTAAAATAATTTGAGAAATTGTTAAATAAAACTAGAGAGCTACTCTACACATTTTATAGTCTGTTAAAGTAAATATTTATTCCCTGCAGTTAGCCCGTGTCCCCCTTACAGGCTAGGGACCTCAGAGATTCTTCTTCTAGTGCCGTATCTGATTCTGCATCTTGGCAATCATCATGGTGATCAGCCATGAAGATTGTCCTGTGAATATGGTGCAGTGGCTTTCTATTTGCCTTCCGCATTATAACGTGACCACTGATCCAGTTCTGCAAGTCACTTTCTGATCCTGAGCCCCTTTGACATGCAAAGTCTTCAACAGCCCTAGGCCAGTTTGGATGAAACTGTTGCCCTCAATGAAGATGGATTCAAGTGGGACTTAATCTACTTGGGGACCATCACCCTTCCCTGTAGACCGCCATCGAAGGCCATTAGTCCTCAGGGTTGTCAGGTTAGTTAACTGCCAATTGATGGTCAATAATCAGAGATTAATTTTCAAGAATCAAGCTTGCAAATTAAGTCTTAAATTTACTTTTCTGTGACCAGGATTCTTTTGGTACTCATATAAGATTTGCATAATTTGTGGCAGTCAATTAATGAGATTCGGGGGTGTATCTCAGTTCCATGACTGGTCATGTACTGGCTGCAATTAAAAAAGGCAAGTTATGCAAATCTTATGTGAGCATTAGTAGGATTCTGGTGTATGGTATAAATATGCTAATGTCATATATATCAGCATATACCAAAAAGTTGTACTAATAAATAAAGATGTGAGAAGCTGCACATGGTAGACACCAGGAATTAGCTTTAAACTTTGCCATGAGTTGAGCTGATGATGCCATGGGTTATGTGACCTAGTTTGAAATGGGTGATCCTGTCTTTAAATAAATGATACTTGGAAATTACCTGTACAGCTTGTAGAGCAAGCTATGTGTGGATTGAGGTGCGTGTTTTTGGGTTCCTTTTGCCTTCAAAACTTTGTAATAAAGGATGTTGTTAGAAATGAACTGAGATTTGCTCTTATTTCTTTTTAAAAGACCTGTTTGTCATGTTTTAGAACTTTGGTATTATGCTGTATTTAGGTTTAAAAATGATGATATTCTGAATACAATACTGTATAAGCGTCCTCTGTAACTTCATTCAAGTAGACTCTTAGGCCATAATTTCCTTTAACCAAACTTATTGAAAAGACCAAGTTTCGTCTCATAGCATTCAGAAAAATGTTTATTTGGCCTGTTTAACTCTAGTTCTCCTTCCAACCCTATCACCTTTAGAAGTATGTGGCTGCTGTATTGAAACTTGCCAGCAGACTGCTGTGGCTTTGCCATATCATCTATTCTTAAAAAAAAAAAAAAAAAACTTGTCAAAATAGGTTTGGGAACACAAATGTTTGTCTCCTTATTACAATCAGCGTTTCCTACTGTACAAGCATACTTTGGTGTAAATGCAGCCCATGGGCATTTGTTGTTTTCAGTTCAGATGATCAGAACTTAGTAAAGTTTTGTTGCAGTTGTAGAGTTTACATCAGGGGTTCTCAACTTATGGCCCATGTCACCATTTCATGTGGTCCGTATTGCTGCCGCCACTGGAAGCAGAGGTGGATGCGTTTACAACAGCCATGGACACGTTTTACAGCAGTGTTTATGGCAGGGGAACCACCAGTCTGGCCCGCTCAGCTGTCTGAGGGGGAGTGGTCCAGCCAGTGGCTTTAAAAGGTTGAGAAATCCTGGTTTACATTGTTGGTTTGTTGCGAGTGTGATTGAATCAGTTCAAGGAGTGGTGGTGGTACACAGAAAGGGTCTCCTCAGAGTTTGTGGTATCTTTGAACCACAATCGGTAATGGCCACTTTGTGTTGCCAGCTAATCTTTTTCACCTAGCTAAGGCGAAAGGATGAACTCACCAGAAGGTGGCTTCATTTTAGCAATTTTAGCAATTTCACGTCTGGCCTAGACACAGAAGAAGATTGTCAAAGGGGCAGTGGGGAATGTGTTCAGTTGATTGTCCCTTTCCTCTCCTCAGAACAATTGTTTTATTATGCTTTTTTAATTTCATACAAGGTTGGCAATTTTTCACAGGTTGTTATATCAGTTCAGCACTCTCTCACTTCCAGTTTTTAAAGAGATGGGAAACTGTGTGTAATGATAGGGGAGGATTGGTGACCTGTGATCCATCTGAGAATTGCAGTGATTTGAGGTGTAGTGTGCATTCTTGCCCCTGAAATTGCTTAGGATAATTAAACATTCTGTGTGTATGATAACAGTAATTAAAATGCTTTAGGAAACATTGAACTGACCTGAACCAACGCAAACTGCTTTGTTGTCTAGAAGCTTCTCTGATTAAATAAAAAGTATTTTTTGTGTGTGGTAACTGTTTTGAGAAAGATGTAGTTTGGGTAGCTGAGCTGTTACATTTGCTTGAAACTTGGCTATTGTGGTTCCGGTGTATACAATAATGTGACTTCTACATAGATATTATCCAGGATAATTTGCTCTTAATTGCCTTTTGACTTAAAGTATCTCTCTGTTTTCTGTGTTAAACTGCAGTTTGTTCACTCTCATCTAAAGTATTATTGGCTTTAAACTCCAGTATAGAACAAAATCCTTGAATTTTTATGGAAAGAGACAGCTAAATGTCATCAGAATACTGGTGGAATATCAACCCAGACCTCTGAACTGTCTCTAGTCATTTTTTGAATACTGTATGTTAAACAGTAGGCTATAATGTTAACTCAGCATTTTGACAGTTTTGCAGTAAGCAAGTTATGTATTCCTTTCATGTTTACACCATTTTTTAACATGTTGATCGAAATTCAATATGATTTTTTTTAATTAAAACTTTCTAGCGCCCACCCCCCCCCCATGGTCCCATGGTTACCTTGGAATCCCTTTCTTTCTGGGGAAGCTGTTGAGGGTCATGCGGCTACAGAAGGAGACTTTTAAAAATGTTCCTCATCTGAGTCCCTCCTTGAAGTGTTTAGCCTCCATCATAGTAGAGAAAAGAAGTATTGTACTAGTGAGAAATGGGAATAATACCTTCTGATATAAAGTTTTCTTAGTTACTTCAGTGACTAAAATTTCTGTTTTAGAGATTGACATCTAAGAGTTTCTGATACTTTATTCCATTCCATTTTTATGATACAATACTTTGCCCATGACAGGGAATTTTTATAACAATGCGAGATTATTTTTCTCTGTGGTTGTGTAAATTTTACTGGATTTGGTTCCATCTAGTGGCCGAAATATTACACATGGAAGCATAAGGAGAACAAAGACATGAATCACGTCTTGGTCCTTCTTGTTATTTCATCCATTAATATAGTTGAATTATTCTTAATGCTTTTATTTTTATAGTATTTTAAAATGAAATTTCATTGGTATCAGTTTTTTTTTTTGCATATTTTGGTTCTAGCTTCAAACTGTAACTTTTTCTTCTTTCTGTTCTACTTTGTGTTCCCCTTTTCTCCCCATTCATGAAGACTTGTATGTTTTCCAAAGGTTCACAATAAGGTGGATACCATGAATCTTGAAGCTTATATTTTTTTTAAAGGTTTCTCAGTTACCTAATCACACTTGAATCACAGTGGTGGATGTTGTCTGTAGAGAATAGTACATCTGGTCCCATGTACAGTTTCAGAAGGAGCAAAAATAGATGACTGCTTCTTGAGAACCTTTCTCAGGTTACTTTATGATCTCTAAAATAAAAATTGGAAGATGCTCTATAACCCCATCTTCCTTGGATATTGTTTTACAGCCCGCAGCAGGATAGGAAAAGTGAAACCACAGCCCTCATGAGCATTTCTATAGGTTCCAACAAGCCCTCCACAAGCAACTTCCAGTCCTTTCTGGATTTGAAAGCTGTTTCATTAATTGCGGCCAGGCTTTTAAAAGCCTATAATTAAAAACGGGCTGTTAATGAACAAGCATACTCTTGAGACCTTTTTACATGGGCCACCAGTTTGGCTTATCTCAATTCAAAGTGTGCCTTTTTGTGTGGTCTTTTGTTCTTTGGTACACTTGCACAGATGTACCAGTTCACTCAGCATTAGATTGATAGTATTATTTTGACGAAGCTTACCACGTCAAAATATCCTGAAGTTTTGGCTATTTAAATAGTATAAGAGCAGTAATTGCATATGTATGGATATTTGGGCAGCAGAAGGTTTGCAATGCCTTGTGTAAATCAGAGATGATCTTTTGAGTTGTATGTACGATGGTGTAATCTTGGAATACTGATATTATGGTAATGTTATTCTTTATTGGGAGTCATATAGACAGAAAGATAAAAAGTCACATACAGTGTGGCATACTTGCCTGGATTAAATCATCATCAATACTTCGATCTTAGACTGGAAGCATATAGGCAGCCATTGCAAATCCTTCAGAACTGGTGCCCTGTGGATTCTGAAGGATATTCCTGTTAACAGTTTGGGTGTTGAATACAGCACATGCTGCAATATCTGTGTCATCTTCAAAGGTAGCCACACATAGAGTGTGTTGCAGTATTCTAACCAGGAAATTACTAGGTTATGGACTTCTGTGGCCAGGTTACCACTGTCCAGTAATGGTCATAGGTGGTAGAACAGTTAAAGCTGATGCAAGACTTCCTGAGCTCACATGAGCCTCCAGTGACAAATATTAATCTAGGAGTACTCCCAAACTATGCACCTTTTCATTCAGGGGAAGTGTAACTCCATACACAACAGGTCACCACCCCAGCTCTTGGACCTAGGAACCAGCAAACCACACAGCCTCTGCCTTGTTGAGATTCAGCAGATGATATCAATATGTTGTTGACACTCAGCTCTATTTCTCCTTATTATTGAGGTCAGCCAAGAATGTGCAGGGTGTGAGATTCAGGTTCATCTACTTTACACAGTTTTATGAAGAAATTTATGCTTAATTGAAGCTAGAATCCTTCAAAATTTAGTTCAGATAAGTAATGACATGGGAGATCTGCAGCTGGTGTAAATATAGGCCATCAGTTTAAGTATTCTGATACAGAATAGTTAAACATGTCTCTAGTTATAAATATTTGAACACATATATTTGTTTATTTACAATATTTATGTATATATGATCTAGTAATGAAGGTTTTTTGGAGTAACTTGCAACAAAACCTTTCATTAATCATTTAAAAGTACAGTATCAGACTTTGTAGTTTCTGTTAAGTTGTATCATTCCTTTTAGACAGCTTTTCAGTTGGCTAAAATGAACCATTTGGCTTTCATTACATTATTAGCTAGTCTGTTTGTAATGAAGCAGTGGAACATAACAGAATGAAATTGGGTAGGAACATTCAGTCCATGGTTATGTACTTTAAATTTGCATGCTACCTTGGTTGTCAGGGCAGGGAGGAAAAAATACCAATTATTTGTTTGTTTCATTTATAGGTCTCCTTTCAATTGGGGATTCAGCATAACTCGTACTGTTAAAAATTAATTTTAAATACAATAAATTATACATTAAACAGAAACTAGCAATAATTAAAATATATTAAATGATTTAAAACATGTAAGACTTTAAAAAACATTTTCTCAGCTAAAAAGCAGCATCCAGGGAATTATTTATAAATGATTATTAGAAGCCTGCCTGAAGAGGTGGCTCTTCAGCTGTCAGTGGAAAGGTTGAAGAGAGGAGGTCAAACTAATCTTCCGAAGGAGCACATTCCACAATTTAGGATATGCCACTGAGATGGATTTTCTCATGTCTCATTTGTACCTGCAATGGCAATGGGACCATGAGAAGGACTTCTTTTGAGGCTCTTAAGAACCAAGAAATTAGTACGTAGTGGCTGGAATCTTGTTTGGACAACTATGGTTGTTTGGGTCTACTGACATTATAAGCAGGAGTGATTGTCAAAAAATTAAAACACTTCCTATTTTGTCCCAAGGCAATCCCATGTAATCCTCTTTATTGTTAGGAAGCTGTGGGACATGAGGACTAAGTCTTTAATTACTGAAAATTGCTGCCTCTGTGATGATTTTACCAACAGCAGTGATTTTAAGTAATTAAAGACTTTCATCCTGCAGCTACCATAGTTTCCCAGTTATAAAACAGGTCATTGGTGAAAGAAATTACATGGCTTGATGTAAGAAATGTTTAATTAAAAAAAACCCACCCTTGCTGATGACATCAGAACTCTCTGGATAGTTAGTGAATAGGATTTTACCAATTGTTGCAGGTCAGCTGAACAGTCAAGTAAAGGTAAAGGTCACCCTTGCTCGAATACCAGTTGTATCTGACTCTAGAGTTCAGTGCTCATCTCTATTTATAGCCAAAGAACCAGCACTGTCTGCGTCTGCAGACGTTTCTGTGGTCATGTGGCAGGCATGACTAGACACCGAAGCACACGGAATGCAGTTACTTTTCCCCTGAAGCGGTAACAATTTTTTTTTGTTCAGTCGCACAGTCAAGTCCTATCCTTTGCAACCCAATGGACCATAGCTCCTCTGTTATCTGCCATCCTCTGGTACCAATTTATCGGCTTGCAATTTCTTGCTTCTAACCTGCTAGGTTGGCAGGAGCTGGGTCAGAAACGGGAGCATGCAGCACTCAGGTCCCAAACGGCTGACCTTCCTACCTTCCAGACTTCAAGTTCAGTGTCTTAACCACAAAGCCACTGCAGAACTGGGCAGTACTATATACCTTTACTTAAAAAAAAAACACCCTGAAACTTTATATGTTTACTTTGCACCCAAGAGAATGTAAAGCCTAGCATTGTCTGACGAGACAATGAAAATGCAATGTATTTTCTTACTATAATTCATGTTATGAATGTCAAAAATTACTAGGCCTATTTGGTTGTTTTCAAGGAAGACAAAATATGTAGGCTATTGTAATGAGGAATATGCCTGGTAATCATCTAAATCACTTAATAAATACTCTTTTCTTTGGATTTTTACAGGGCCCGCTGTGAGGACCTTTACTCCATTTTATTTTGTCACGGAGCCACTGGACACTTTGTCAGTTAGAGCTTCTTCAGTTACACTGAATTGTTCAGCTTATTGTGAATCATCTCCAAAAATTGAATGGAAAAAGGATGGGACTTTCTTGAACTTGGCATCAGATGACCGGCGACAGCTGCTGCCAGATGGATCTTTATTAATTAACAGTGTAGTGCATTCCAAGCATAATAAGCCTGATGAAGGGCATTATCAGTGTGTTGCAACTGTGGAAAGCCTTGGGACCATTGTAAGCAAAACAGCAAAGCTCACAGTAGCAGGTGAGTATTACAGGTTGTTTCCATTTCTAGGGCTTTCTCCAGTTCAGAATTTTAGGTGTGCTAACTTTATTGAATAAATATCTTTAAACATTTCAGTTCTGACAATTTCAATTCAGGTAATATAAAAATACCATCTGTTTCACTTTGCAAACCCATGATAAAGTACTAAACATTTACTTTCTTCTGACAGCAGAATCACAGTATCTAAAACTCAATAGGGGTGTGCAATTGGTAAAACCACTCCTTATATATCTCACTTACCTTGAAAGGTCTTTTATAAGTCTCTTCCAACTTGACAGATCATAACAACAAAATATAATGCTGTGCTCCTCCCACCCACCCCACTTATTTTCCAAATATTTTCTTGCTTTTGTAGTAAGTGAAAGTCTGCCTGGGTTATCTTGCTATGGTAATATAGTAGACCGTACTGCCAGAGACTCAACGCTGAGTGCCAGGTGGCGGTTAACTAGCCTGACAACCCTGAGGACTAATGGCCTTGGGTGCTGAAGTCCACAGGGAAGGGTGATGGTCCCTAAATGGATTAAATCCCACTTTAATCCATCTTGATGGAGGGCAGCAGCTTCAGCAATACTGGCCTGGGGCTGAGGTGGACTTTAACTGCCAAAAGGGATCAGGACTAGAAAGTGACTTGCTGAACTGGATCACTGATACGGGCATCATGCTGTGATGTGGAAGGCAGATGAAAGGCCACTGCCTTATATTTTTGGGACAGTTTTCATGGCTAATCACCATGATGATCGCCACTACAGTATTCGGATATGGCAGAAGAAGTAGTAGGTGGGCAGGTGATTGTATTTCCTGGGAAACTAATTAAAGAGGGAAAACACAGAAGGTTGAATGGGTGTTTCCTTTAGATTAGCTGTAATTAATCTCTAATTATCTTTTTACTTCATACCACTTCACCTATCTCTAGTTACATCATTGCTAACCTGAATAGTATGATTACGTTGCCAATGACCTCCCCAAGATTGGAACAATTTCCCATCAACTCTTTGTCTTTGAAACCAGGGTTCAGATATTGTTCCCTGGGGTCATTAGATTTTTTTTCATTTTGCCTTGAGTCTCATAGTGAAGCTATGAAGAAATTTTCCTTTAGCAGAAGGTGAAAGTAATAATTCATCATCTCCTTACCCCCATATCTTGGTCTATCCTCCTCCCTTTTCTTCATCAAGGAATACGCTGAGAAGAGTTTTTCCCCCACACGGAAAATTTAGGTGACCATGGTGGATTACTATTGCATGTTTACGGCAATAGTCTGTTCCTACATTGTTCAGCCATCTGTCAGAAGAGAGCACCTCTCTCCGGTAGTCTGTCTCGTTTTGCAGAAAAATTCAGATACTTTACTGCTCTGAAAAGGGACTGCAGTGGCTCAAGTGGTTAAGTTGCTGACTGGGAGGTGGAAGGTCAGCAGTTCGATACCCGAGTACTGCATGAAGGAATGACCTCCTGTGTCTGTCCCAGCTCCTGTCAACCTAGAAGTTCAAAAGCAAGAAATTGCAAGTAGATAAATAGGTACCACTTCAGTGGGAAGATAACACCACATGTCCACGGAAACGTCTGCAAATGCAGACAGCGCTGGCTGTTCAGCTATAAACAGAGATGAGCACTGAACCCTAATGTCAAATACGACTGGCTTTCGAGCAAGGGTAACCTTTACCTAGGCTGCTCTTCATTTCCCAAAAAGAAGTCCTGTGAAAGTATTATAAATCAAGTTCATCCAGGAGCTCACGGAGTAGTTCAGGTTTCTGCCATCATATGTGTGGATCTTCTATATAAGTCCCTAGAGCCAAAGATCCATGACCCAGTGAAAATTTTAAAGAAAAGATATATCAAGATTTAGGAGAAGATTAAAACTGTCAATGCAGCTAAGAAAGATAAGTAATCTCATGTTTGATTCCGGGAAGGTTAATAAAGTAGTTCCCTAGAATCTAAATTTACCTCTCTTCTCATTGAAGGAATGAATGATGCTGTTTTGTTGTTTTGATTTCTTTGTTCACAATATTTAGTTCTTTGCTATAGATATTTGAACTCAATTTGTTTTTCTTCAATGATGAAAGAGAGAACCATTGTGTTTTCCTAAACTCTGTTGTTAGAGATCTTCCCTTGCCTCTCTTAGGACAGCTAAGATGACTAAACATTCTGTTGTAAAGTGTTGGGTTAGCTTTCAGTATCTCTATATATTTGGAATTTGCACTTATTATAAACTGGAGTAAAACTTCTATTTGGAGCTCCATTCACTTGGAAGAGATGGCAAGACCTTTACTCCATTGGCCCTTATCACCTAATGCTGCAAATAAGAAATTGTAATGCTATTGTTTTTTTTTAAAAAGGGAAACTTAAAATGAGTTTTAAAAGAGGGGGGGGGGAATTGCAGCCTTGAGCTTTGTCTTTGTAAAACAGAAGAAGGGAATGTAATGGGCCAGACCTAAATGGGTTCAGAGTCTAATACAGTCTTTCATCAGTGTTTTCAGGCTCAGATAAAGGAGATTTCTGTTTCTGAGGAAGAACAGAATAAAGATTCTCCTTCATGTTGTTTGGGGATGCACACTGATGGGTTCTGCGCCTGCGCTGAATCCTGAGCGGAGCTGGAAAGCTGATTGGATAAAGAGTTTTGAATGTGGGACCGCCCACCATGCCCAACCCCTTTAGGCGCCATTTCGCGCTCTCCCCTCAGTTTGCTTTTTTCCGCTGCGCAAGCAGGAGCCTGGAAAAAAAGCTGTGAGTACTTTACTGAGATTGTCTCAGAATCTTCCAATTTTTCCAACCTACATTTTTTCTCGGACCAGGGGACTTGATCCCTTGGTCCTCGTGTGGCTGGGGCTCGCCCTCAGCCGCCGGTAAAACAAAACAAAAAAAAAACCAAGAAGGAAACCGTTCTTTCCTGCAATCTCGTGCCGGGGCTTCCCGGCCGGGATAATTTTTTCTCTTCGGCCATCTACCTCGGTGGATGGCCTCAGCGGCAGCGTTCAAGCAGTGTCCGTCCTGCAAGAGAAAGTTCCCTAGTTCGGACGGACACGTGCGCTGCCTCCGCTGCCTTGGGGAGAGCCATCAGGTCCAGACCTGCGAGGTGTGTAGAGGCTTCTCGAAGGCCGCCATCAAGAACCGCCAGTACCGCCTCCAAGCCTACCTCATGGAGGCCGCACTCGCACCACCGCCTCCCCCAGCTCCAGAGCAGGCCGCTGCCTCAACGTCTGCTCCTTCGACTTCTGCTCCTTCTTCACGGCCGTCAGCCTCCGAACTGTTTAGACGGAAGAAGGAGCAGGAGAAGAAGAAAAAAGACAAGAAAGAGAAGAAGAAGCGCCGTAGCTCTACGTCTTCTCTCCCGCCGACCCCGGGACCGGCTCACCCCTCGCCGCCACGCTCCCTAGCATCCGCCCCGGTTGCAGCCCCACCTACGCCGGGCAGGATGCCGGTCGATGTCCGGGAAACCACACCGGAGAGGGCCCCCAGCCCTCCGCCGTCGCCAGAGGCCCTTCCACCTCCACCGCCGCGACGATCTACCTCTCTTCGCGACCATTCCGTGGCTCCTGGTCTGGCTTCCGAAGCGCCACCCCAGTTGAGCCTCATCGCCCCGTTTATCGAGGCGATGGTGCGGAAGCTGCATGCCGAGCTCCAAGGCCCTCGACCGACACCATCCGCGTTCGTGGAGCACCCTCTGCCTCCCGAACCAGCCACGGAGGCACCACCGCTCCGTGACGAGGGCCCGGCACCGAAGAGACAACGAGTGGAACAGGCGCGGTCGGAGGCCTCTCTCCCTCCGTACCAGCTGCCTTTGCCGGGGAGCGATCCGAGATCCGCCAGGCCGTACTGGTCGGACTCGGACCCCGAGGCCTACCTGCCACCGCCCAGCGTCTCGGTGCGGTCAGGAGGCTCCGACGACTCGTCGGACCAGGAGGAGGAGGATCGGCCACCACCGGTTGCGGTTGACAAATCCCCGGACGATAACATTGGCTCCGTCCATGGCTCCCAACCGGAGGACCAGAAAACATACACGGCCCTCATCACCCGCCTTGGATCCACGCTGGGGATCCGGGCGGAGGCTCCCCTGGACGAATGCGAAGATGTCGTCTGCGGCTTGGCCGACCGGAAGGAGCTAGTCCCCGTCCGTCTGGGACTACTCCCGAAGATCGCCAAGGCGGCCAAGGAGATCTGGAAGAGACCCGTCTCTTCCCATTCGGTGTCCAACAGGGTGGACTCCATGTACAGACTGCTGGAAGACTCCAACTTCCTACACGTCCACCCGGCACCGAACTCCCGAGTGGTGAAAGGCTCCCAACACCGGACACCGATTAGTAGCACCCCCGTTCCGTCGACCCAAGAAGGAAAGAAACTGGACGCACTGGGCAGGAAGGTCTACGCCAATGCCTCCCTGTCCTTCCGTGCGTCCAACTACGCGACGGCCATGGGGGGCTACCAGTGCCGACTGTGGGAACAAGCGGAGTCCTTCAAGTCACTGCTTCCGCCGGACAAGCGAGCGGACTTTGAGCGGGTCTGCATGGAGGGAAACCAACTCGCTCTCCAGCAGATCCGTACGGGCCGCCACGTCACGGAGTCAGAGGCGAAGAATCTGGCCTCTGCAATCCAGCTTCGTCGCCACGCCTGGCTCCGCTCCGCTGACTTGCAAGACGACGTGAAGCGGCTGGTGGAAGAGCTCCCCTTCGACGGTGAGGGCCTCTTCGCCAAGGAGACCGACACCTCCTTGGGAGAGCTGAAGGGGGACTACGCCACCATCAAACAGCTCCGCCCTCCACGCCGTGGGTCCCACCGTTACCAGCAGGACCAACCGTCGATGTCCCAGGCGGGTCCGTCCTATCAACCTCGCCCACCGCAGAGGCAAGGCGACTACTCCCGGTACCAGCCCTACCGGCCACGACCACAACCCAGCCGCCCACGCTACCAGCAGCGTCACCAGACTGGTAAACGCACGGAACGGAAGGGCAAACAACGTGTTTGACTCTTCCGTGACAGAGACTCTACCCTACCGTCCCCTCGCCAACTACCTATCGGCCTGGTCTGCCATCACCACAGACCGATGGGTTTTAACCATCTTAGACTCTGGCTACGCGATCGAGTTCAGGAAATGCCCTACTGTCGGACGGGTCCGCGTCACCGATCCGTCCCCACCGCTCCAGGAAGAACTATCAGCTCTCCTAGAGAAGGGCGCCATAGAACCGGTTGCAGCGTCGGAGTCTCACGAAGGGTTCTTCTCCCGCTACTTCCTCGTGGACAAAAAAGACGGGGGGACACGTCCAATCCTGGACCTCCGTCTCCTCAACAAGCACATCGACGCGAGGAAGTTCCGGATGCTAACTCTTCATTCCATCCTCCCACTGATCAACCACGGGGACTGGTTCACCGTCATCGACCTGAAGGATGCCTACTTCCACGTATCCATCAGGAGGGAACACCGCCGATTCCTACGCTTCCAGATCGGCGGCGACGTCTACCAGTACACCTGCCTACCCTTCGGCCTCTCCACCGCTCCGAGGGTATTCACGAAGTGCATGGCGCCGGTGGCTGCTCATCTTCGGCTGCAAGGCGTCCAGGTGTTCCCGTACATAGACGACTGGTTGGTCTGCTCCCCAACCCAACAGAAAGCCAAGGACGATGTTGCCCATTGCCTGGCCCTTATGCAGAGTCTCGGTCTACGGGTCAACTACAAGAAGTCTCAGTTGACCCCCACTCAACGAATAGACTACATCGGAGCCGTATTGGACTCTCTGGCTCTGAGAGCCTACGCTCCCCCCAAACGTCTGCTCGACATCCGCACGGTAGTGGCTCGGATCCAAGGCAGTCGTCGCGTCCGTGCCAGGGACGCTCTCCGCTTACTAGGACTCATGGCGTCGACCACAGCAGTGATCTCGCACGCCAAGCTCAAAATGCGGTCGCTCCAGTCGTGGCTCCTAGCCTCCTTCGACAGCACCCACGACAACCTCGGGAAGTGGCTCACACCGACCCCCGAACTGCGGGACCAGCTGAACTGGTGGACAACGGACCGCAATGTGACCGCCGGGAAGCTCTTCACCCTCCCCGCGCCATCCGTCCAGGTCACCACCGACGCGAGCACACACGGATGGGGTGCGTGCTGCCTCGGGTTACGGGTCCACGGCATCTGGACGCCCGCGGAAGCCGATCGCCACATCAACTTCCTCGAGCTGTTAGCGGTATGGAAGGCGATGAGGTCCTTCAGACTGTCCCTAGCAGGCCGCGTGGTGCAGATCGCTTCGGACAACACCACGACCCTAGCCTACCTCAACCGGCAAGGAGGGACCAAGTCCCTCTCCCTCCTTCACCTGACGGTCCAGATCTGGGAGTGGTGCCTGAAGGTACATGTGTTCCCCATCGGTGTCCACATCCAGGGCACGCTGAACTTAGAGGCGGACTCCCTGAGCCGCAAAGGGACAGCGATGCACGAATGGGAACTGGACGGATCGGTGTTCGACCGCCTGTGCCGACGGTGGGGCACACCGAGCCTAGATGTGTTCACGACACAGATCAACACCAAGTGCCGCCGTTACTGCTCCCGGGCGGGGATCGGCCACGGATCGGAGGGCGATGCCTTCATGGTGCCGTGGCACCAGGAACTGTTGTACATGTTTCCTCCGATCCCTCTCATCCAACGGGTCCTGGTACGGATCCGTGCGGAGAACGCCTGGACGATCCTGATCACCCCGTCCTGGCCGCGCCAGCCGTGGTTCCCACTACTCAAAACCCTGGCTTCCGACCGCTTCCGCCTACCCACCGATCCGAGCCTCCTCCGCATGGAGGACGGTCGGATCCTCCACTCGGATCTGCCGAGCCTATACCTGACGGCCTGGCTTATCCGCCCGACATAACACGGATCCTTGAACTTTCAAGGAAACCTTCCACGCGAAAGTCCTATGATGCCAAGCACCGTCGCTTCATAGACTTTCTAGCATCCAGTGACCGCACCGTGGACTCGGCATCCCTGCAGGACGTCATGTCCTACCTCCTGCACCTGGCTGAGTCAGGATCTGCACACTCATCCTTAAAGGTCCACTTGGCTGCGGTGGTAGCCAAGGCCCCACCTTCATCAGTATTGTCCTCCGCTTTCAGAGACAAGACTGTTAAAAGATTCCTCCAGGGACTGCGTAATGCCTACCCTCCAGTGAAGATACCACCTCCTCAGTGGTCCCTCACTGCTGTGCTCACCGCGCTCACGAAGGCGCCCTTTGAGCCCATGGCTACAGTGGACATTAAGTTTGTTTCTTACAAAACCGCCTTTCTCGTAGCCATCACCTCTGCCCGGAGGGCAGGAGAACTGGCAGCCCTGCGGTCTGACCCTCCTTTTCTCAAGTTCTACCCAGATAGGGTAGTATTGCACCCGGACCTGGCCTTTCTGCCCAAAGTCCTGACTGAATTCCACCTGGCCCAGTCCATCACGCTTCCAGCATTCTTCCTGAATCCTTCGTCTGCACAAGAGAGAGTGTGGCATTCGCTGGATGTCAGGAGGGCCTTGCTGTTCTACACACAAAGGACTGCGTCCTTCAGGAGAGCCAAGCAACTGTTTGTGGCCTATGGTGGCAGGTCCAAGGGACACTCTCTGTCTGCCCAGAGACTTTCCAAATGGATCTCAAGCACCATCTACTTGGCCTATGAGATGTCATCTCTGCCACCCCCGCCTCATGTCCGGGCTCACTCCACCAGGACATTGGCTTCCTCCACTGCGTTCCTCGAAGGCATCCCGATGGAGGACATCTGCAAGGCCGCTACCTGGTCCAGGTCCTCCACCTTCATCACCCACTACCGGGTTGACACAAGGTCTGCTTCCGATGTCAGACGGGGCAGATCCATCCTGACGGCTGGTCTCCGATCCTCTTCGCTGATGACCGCCCATCCATGATGCCATTGCGCTCTCCTACATCTCAGGACGCCGGCTGCCCACCATCCAAGTAAGTGAGCTTGCTAGTCACCCATCAGTGTGCATCCCCAAACAACACGAAGGAGAAGGACAGGTTTCACTTACCAGTAACTGTCGTTCTCCGAGTATGTTGTTTGGGGATTCACACAACCCAACCCTGCTTCCCCTCAGGGCTGCCGGCCTGAGATGGCCTTATGCTTAGCGGGCAGCTTTAATATCAAACTGAGGGGAGAGCGCGAAATGGCGCCTAAAGGGGTTGGGCATGGTGGGCGGTCCCACATTCAAAACTCTTTATCCAATCAGCTTTCCAGCTCCGCTCAGGATTCAGCGCAGGCGCAGAACCCATCAGTGTGAATCCCCAAACAACATACTCGGAGAACGACAGTTACTGGTAAGTGAAACCTGTCCTTCATTGTTGAAGATAAATGCTGGGAAGGAGAACAAATTAGAATGGCATCTGCTGAAGAGACAGATATTATGGCTAGCAGTGAAGAATATTGATCTAGTATTTGGAATTCTAACTGTTACAGATGGAAGAGGGTTACTGATTTCCCCTCTTCAAGATCTAAAGATAGTACAGGATCTCTGGATGACTCTATCTGTGGCACCATGGTAATAAAATCCAGGGTAGAAATATTCAATTTATAATGGTTTGTCCTTCATCGTTGCATTCAGTGGAGGTAGAAGCTTTGTTAAGATAAAAAGGGCAGAAGCTTTATTGGGATGGCTAGAAAATTGTGCTTTTTGAGGTTCCTATTCTTAGATAAAAAATCAACAAGCAGTCGTTTTTATATCAATATGTTTTAATGAGAGAAAATGTTTGAAAGTATGTGAGAAATGCAAATGGACCAAAAATTTTCAATTTAGAAACTTTCAGGGTAGCAAAAGAACAATTAAATATTTCTGTCAATGTACCTGTGAGCCTCTATAGCCATATGATACAATGTGGCCACTTCCCCTGGAGATTGTAAACGAAAAATGTATATTGAACAGTTGTCTTTATATACTGTAGGTAATTCCTATGCAAACATTTAAGTTTTAAATAAACTTGAAATAATAATGTAGCAACACGTTAGGGCTATCTTATATTACCAGAGGAATGCTGTTCTACAGCAGTGTATAACTCCTGCAGCGGGATCCTTACTGTGAGAAGATACTAGATGCCAGTTCCAGAAACATAGACAAAAAGGCCACAAAGTATAGATAAAGGGTGTCCAAACTATGGCCTGTGGGCTGGATCCGTCCCATGGTACCAAATCATCCGGCCCATCCCGCACCACTTCTGGTGGGAGGAACCATGTGACTGGGCCACTGAACCATGTGACGAGGTCGCAGTGCAAAAAGTTTGGGAACCCCTGGTATAGATAATCTGTTGATCTGTTATATTGTATTGTATTCGATTTTATGTTGTAAGCTGCCCTGAGCTGGTTTTCGCCAAGTAGGGCGGCATATAAATCGAAATAATAAAAATAAATAAATAAATAAATAGTATGTGTGTTCAGATCTTAACAGTATAAATCACTTTTGATGATGGGACAGGCGTTTGAACTGAGAGATTTTCTGTCAGAAAATACTTGACAAAGAAGAGGGATTCTTAAAACTAGCTGAGAAAGCTAAATTTGTGCGTGAAGACACAGAAGTTAGTTCTGGAAAGACTACAGAGTTTTATGAAATACTTCGGCATTGAAGACTCTCAGAGGTACATTTATCAGAAATCCTAACCTTGCAAAAACAAAAGTTTCCCTGAAACAGTTTTTAGTACGATCTGCATCTTTTAATAGTTAGGTACTTTAGTTTCTCAGGCTGAAGTAGGGAAGGGTGAAGTAAAAAAGAGCCAGAGACCTGTTTTTTTATTAATCTTCATTCATTTTCTATTTTGCTTTCATATGCAAAAGTCTCTCGATCAGGTTCCAAACTGTCCACTGTGTATTGTGAATAACGTTTCCCAGCATCTGCACAGTGGGAGTGACATCACCAGCCATAGCAGATTGCCTCTAATTAGAGAGTTCCTTTTTCAGCTTTCTGGTACCAGTGACTTGTGCACAATGATGCAAAGTAGTGAGCACTCTGGAATTGAGAAAGAAACTGTAATTACCAGCAGTCTACTTTAGTTGGTGATGTTGGTTCTGTTGTGTAGGGGGACTATGTAACAGGATAATGGCCATTGTTTTGTGCAGACTGTGCATGTTGTGTCAAAGAACAACAGCTAAAAAGAGTTGAAAACAAACAAGAAGGAAACTAGCAATTTTTAGGAGGAAAAAAATGGTGCTCACAGCTATTTTTCATTTCCCTAATGAACAGTTAACCCTGTTCAGAACACTTTCTGTAATAAAATGTTCAGGATAATGAATTCATTTTGATAGCTGCTCCCATGTCTCAGTGATGTTTACTGCTTTTAATGTTATAATATAATCTGCATTACATTTTGTCTTAATCTTGAAAACATAATAACAGAAAGTGACATTCTTTGTTTCTGCTACAAGGGTTTGGCTGTTCCGATTAGCATCAGTAGGACGTTCTTCCCAATAACTTGATGTAACAATGAATGTCAGTGGTCTTGAATGATCTAGAACCATGATGGGGAACCTTGGCACTCCAGCTGTTCTTGGACTTCAATTCCCAGAAGCCCAAGTCTGTGAATCCAGTGTATGTGCAGTAAACCCATTTGTGTGGATTCACAGAGACTTGGGCTTCTGGGAAGTGAAGTTCATGAACAGCTGGAGTGCCAAGGTTCCCCATCACTGGCCTAGAATCTCTTTCCAACTTTAGGAATATGACATCCTTCGGATTTTGGGAGAAATACAGTAAGAGGCAAAAGCTTTTTTTCCTGATAGCATTAGTGGAAGGAAATTGAGGTAGGTTTACAGGCCCCTCTATTCTATATAATGCAGAATTATTAGTTGTCTTCTGGGATTTAGAAGCCTCCTAATTAATATATTTGTAAATTTACAAATGTTAACTAGAGATTAGTGAATGCTTGTCCCTCAGATTAGGGATGTGCACTTTGGGTATTTGTGTGATTCCAGTGTGATTGTATGGCAAAGCAAGGAGCCAGAATCTTGTTCAGAATCCATAGGATTAACAAGAATAATCAGTCATCTGAAATTAGAAAATTTGTTGTTGTTGTTCAGTCGCACAGTAGTGTTCAGTTGAGCTGCCAACGTAGAAGGCAAATATGGGGTTCACCATTATGTTTAAACCTCATAATACTTGGAACAACATTCTACAGCAAAGTTTTGGTTTTAATCCAATTTTTTTAACATACAGTACTGCTTATTACTATGATAAGGAAAAATGTAAGCCTATTGAGGCTTTAAGGAGGATTTCATGTAATTTGGCTTTCTTTGTTTAGAAAGTATTTTCTTCTATCAATAAAGCAACTTCCTGGGAACTTACAGATTTATTTTTATTATATAAGAGAGGCAGAGATCACTACTAGAAAAACACATGTGAACTCACCAGGGTATATGGGCTCTGTTGCTACCTCAAAAGTTATGGTTTATGCTGAAGAGAGTTACTTTTATATTGGAATTCTTATTTGAAAAATTTTAAAATTCAGCTCAATTCACAACAAGAGAAAGTGTTCCATGACTATTTATGTGTACCCTTCTAATTAGGTTGCACTGTAGAGGCCTAAAACACACTGTGCATGGATTCACAGTTATATTACCTAAACCAATGATGGTGAACCTTGGCACTCCAGCTGTTTTTGAACTTCACTTCCCAGAAGCTCTGATCAACATGAGTGTTGACTTGGGCTTCTGATAATTGAAGTCCAAGAGCACCTGGAGTGCCGAGATTCACCATCATGGGTCTAAATTGGACAAGAGACTTGAGTTTAGATCTTCACTTGGCTGTGGAAGCCAGTTGGGGTAGAGAGAGCAATATTTTCACTTCCATTGCCCATCTGCAGATGAACAGCAGAGGTGCTCAATTTAAGAGGGAAGGAGCTGAGGTATTTTGCTTGGATGCTAAGATCATGCCAAATGGCATATTGCTCCTGCTCCCCAACCACTGCAACCTTCTTTACAATGGACTAGCCTTCACCAAAAGGACCAGTATAGATAGGCCCCTACTCAATAGGAGAGCACAATTTATGAACAATGATTTTATTGTCTAAACAGGAGTTGTGTCTTACTGAAATGGCTTCTCTTCAGAAATTCTTCTACTAGATGAAAGTTGATAGACGGCTGTTGTAAAAGAAGCATACTTTTTGATATGACAACATTAAATTTCAAATGTGACATTATGGAAGCACTTTACTTACCATGTGGATTTTTTCAGTATATCCCCCCTCCTTTTAAAGTGCAAGTTCCATTTCATCCCAACTGTTAGTATTTTGTTTTTCCATAATGATACTATGTTGGCTCTTTGATAAGCAAGTAGGAAATGGCTGCTAGAGACCATTATCATAGTTTGAAACACAACATTGCTTCCTCATTTCACATCCCATGCCCATCTGCGTTGGACTGATTGAAGTCGAACTATGATTTAGGCAACTGGAAGTTTCAGTTCATAGCAGGTTTATATAACTATATTAATTGCCCACTTCCATTTAGTTTTGAACTCAAATAGTTTTAAAATGAAAGACAATACAGTCAAACCTCACATAAAGAGTGGCTCGCTTAAAGAGTAACTCGCTTAAAGAGCAGAATTTTCTCTGAATGTTCGCTTCACTTAACAAATAAAACCAAACAAAAACTCGCTTAACAAATAAATCGGGGTTCACAGTCCCCCCCACAGTTGGTCACTTACAATGGTGTTTCGCTTAAAGAGCAAACTTGCTTAAAGAGCAATCCTGTGGAACGCATTATGCTCTTTAAGCATAATGTACTTTTCTTTTGGTTTAAGTATATAGAGAGTTTGAAAGCAAACAGGCTCAGTGGAGTATTTCTCCAGTCTTTTGAAGTTGCCCTCTGCTTTTCTGAAGGGAGCATGAATTGTGCTCTTTGTACATCCCTCTTTTTCACCCCACTATCAATGGCAGCAATCTGTAAACTATAAACTGTAATATTTATACTTAAGATGATATGCAGGTATTCTCATGCACCATTCTATGTAACTGCTTAAATCTATCAATTTTATTTTATTAGTAGTGTGTTGTATTATGATTCTATTAAGTATGTTTCTAAAGCTTTTAAATGTTTAATTTCTATTATGTGTTTAGTTATTTTTAACTTTGTGATTTAATATGTTTTTAATCCAATTCATTGTACAGTAATTATTTGCGAACACCTTGGGACCCTTCATGAAAAAGCAGCATAGAAATGAAACAAACAATTAATAAATATTGCAAAGGGCAAGTGATGTGAAAAATAAGTTACATCATACCAAGAGTAATTAAAAAGCAGCAATTTGGTAAAATATTCAGAATAGAAGCAATGGACTTTACATTTCACACTCAGTATTCAGTACCCTTAGAATTTTAAAAGCCACAAGTTGAGAATGACAGAAAGGAAATGCTACATAATTATTTTGTGCAATTATTCCTTCCAGATGATGTTTGTAGATACAGTAATACCTCAGATAACATTAGTATCGAATAACACTAAAATCGCATAATATTAAGCAATCTGGGGGGGAGAATTGCATCGGATAACATTAAGATCCTATGGGATGCATCAGATAACAACCGCTAAAGCCTGTGTGGTTACAATGTATCTCTATGGATCCCATAGGATTTTAACATGCATCGGATAACACTAAAAATCGGATAACACCAAGACTTGTGGAACCAGGTTTTAACGTTATTCGAGGTTTTACTGTACTTGACATTCTTTACATACTTCTTGTTCTTCTGCTTCTAGGCCAGATGTGAAACTGCCAAAATGAAAGCACCTTTTGGTGAGTTCTTATGGGATAGACAACTGGCCCATGGATTTCACTAAATGTGCAATAAACATATAACATTTGGAAATGTTCATGTCTGTGATAAGATAGTAAATCTTGCATCCTGTTTAGGTAGGTGTGACAGTACTGGTGATTCTAGGCTGCCTGTACCCTTTCTTGCTGAATAATCTAAATGTCCATATTCATACAGCTCATCTTTGCATTGATATAGTCCTGAATTTGTGTTGGGTTGCCAGTGTTTTAAATTGATTTAATGTGTTATTTCTGCCAGCAAGTGGGATTTTTAAAAAACAAGCCTGCAGGGGATGTTTATTTTGAACTGCAAGTAGAAGCCGAACTGATTGTTTATTCCCAACCCAAACCAGGAGTGCCGAACGACCAAATTGCTTGCAAATGCTGCAATTTGAAATCCCTGCAGTTCCCTGCATTGATATGCTCCACAGCTTTCAAATTACTCATTAGTTAGGACATACACACTGATACAAACACCATGTGACATGGATTTGACAATAAATCAACTTCAGAGAACCAGAATAAATCCCAATTTATTAGAATACTGTAGATGAGTCCTTAATTAGTTACAATGACTATGCCATAGGCATCTTTCATCAGGATACGCTTCTGGTGGCTATGGGATACTAATTACACATATTTTATATGGTGTGCTCTTCTGATATTGGGCTTTGTTAGTTTTTGGATACCTAGCAGAATGTGACAACTTTTTTGCTGCTGAAACTGACCAGCTGAATTGATAGATGGATATATCTGAGATTTGTTGTTCAAAGACAGAACACCGAAAGAGCTTGATGCAATTTTTCACGCTAATATTTTTCTCCCTCAGTCAGCAATGTTACTATTACCAGATTTTAATTGCATACGGAGACAAGAAGAAGGGAAACACAAGGATGCTTTGAATTACAGCCTCATGTATTAATTGTAGGTTAACAATCAGCAGTTGTAGTTGCACAGACCTAATGTTTTGTTATTTTTATATTTGTTTTCAGGGCTTCCAAGATTCATCACTCAGCCAGAGACCACATCTGTCCATAGAGGAAACAGCATCATTCTTAACTGTGAAGTCAATGCTGATCTAGCACCCTTTGTACGGTGGGAGCTAGATCATCAGCCACTCTTTCTGGATTACCGTGTGTACAAATTGCCAAGTGGAGCTTTAATTATTAGCAATGCTACCGATGAGGATGGTGGAACATATTGTTGTATTATTGAAATCGGTGGCTCTCCCAAATACAGTGATGAAGCAGAGGTGAAAGTTCTTCCAGGTACAGGCATGTCTGCTCAGCTTTTTCTTTTGCAGTTCTACCTTTCGGATCACGTTTATAATTATTTACACTGTTTTAAAATGATTCAACTGGTGTCAGACAGGCTCAGAAGCTTGCTGTCAATAATAATAATAATAATAATAATAATAATAATAATAATAATAATAATAATAATAATAATAATAATAATAATAATAATAATAATAATAATAATAATTGTCAGAAATTATTCTGAGTTGAAAGGATTTTTGCTGGAGAAACTCCACTCAGGGGATGCCTGAATGAGGCTTCTTTCATGTCCCCAAGAGCTGGGATAAAGACGGACCGTCATGCAGTACCTGGGTCTCAAACTGCCGACTTATTAGCCTTCCAGCTAACAAGGCGAGCTTCTTAACCACCCAGCCACCACAGCCCCTGTTAATTTTAAATGACATGCTGCTATGTAGTTCTTTGAGAACAGTACAGTACTGTTATCATAAAAAAATTAAACCTGAAGAACTTTGGATTTTGGTATCTTGAATAATAGAACACAGTACTCTTAACACCACTTAAAATACTTAAATATAGTAATTAGTTGCTCTATTAATAAAATTTTATTCCTGAGCAAAATTTCTAACAGAAGCTGCCTTGGTTGGTTCTTATTTTTTTCAAAATGTTAGTTGTAAAATGCTCAACTTCGGTATGTAGAATCAAATGAATAATAGTTTATTTCAGAATATTGTACAGTAATACCTTGGCTAATGCTAAGACTTGGTTCCACAAGTCTTGGTTTTATCCTATTTTTAGTGTTATCCGATCCATGTTAAAATCCTATGGGATGAATTGGATAACATTAGAGCTCCATAGAGATACATTGTAACCGCACAGGCTTTAGCGGTTGTTATCCGATCCATCTCATAGGACCTTAACGTTATTCGATCCAATTCTCCTCCCCAGATTACTTAACGTTATGCGATTTTAGCGTTATCCGAGGTAAACGTTATCCCAGGTATTACTGTATTCTTAAGCATGGTTCGCTAGTATGGTGTTAAATTATTTTCACAGAAATTACTTCAGGCTCTTTTATGACATTATTTGCAGAGTCTGAAACTCCATCAAATCTCATGTTCCTGAGACAGCCTTCCTCACTTATCAGAGCAGCTGGGCAGAGTGCAGTTTTGCCTTGTGTTGCTACAGGCACTCCCATTCCTGTTATCAAATGGACAAGAAACGAAGAAGCGCTTATTACTGAAAGGTGGGCACTGGCTTGATGTTACACCTGTTTTTAGCATTTGCCATTATTTCCCATTGCGGTATTTTCCCCTAGTCCAGTTGTGGCTAACCTTGGTACTCCAGGTATTCTTGGACTTCAATTCCCAGAAGTCCAAGTCAGCACTCCTGCTGATCAGGGCTTCTGGGAATTGAAGTTCAAGAACATCTGGAGTGCCAAGGTGTGCCATGACTGCCCTAGTCTCTGTGCCTAACGTGTCTTGGAAGAGTAGATATAGACGAGTCCGCTAATGCTGTGCTACTAGCTTTTTTGTGTGAAGGTAAGTGAGCAGAGGAGCAGGGAGTTCTGGGATTTAGAGGGGTTTTTTAAAAGGTTTTCAAGAAGGAAGGGAAGGAATCTGGTTTTATTGAGCCTACCTGTAATTTAGGCTGGTTTGTGGATGCATCTCTGAAATAATCAACTCAAGATGTCACAGCAAATAAAAAGGAAATATTTCTTAGATACCATTTATCAGCCTTGTTTATGATGCTTTTTGTTCAGGTTCCTATTTTCTTTGTTGTCATTGTCAAATTATCATGTGTTTCTTGAGCTTGTGTCCCTTAATAGTTATTAACATTAACCTTGTTTATTTTTAACATAACCTGATTTTTTCTGTATCCTAATATGAATTACGTGAAGAACATTATTACTTTGAGTATATGTAAAAAGAGGAGGACCCAGAGCACAAATTGCAAAATTACTTGTAGTTATGTTCATTTAATTAATTAAGAATGTAAGTGGATCCTTGGAGAGAGATTTCAGAAATTTTATTGGATATCCAGGATTATCAGGAATGATGTGGATGTTTACATTCCTATAAGCTGTCACAATTTTGCACATTTAAAAAGAACTTCTCCAACTGTTGTATTTTGCACAGCTCTTCAAAAATGTTATTGCTGGCTGGGGGAACTCTGAAAATAAACAGTATCACAGAAGATGATACTGGAACATATACCTGCATTGCAGATAATGGGAATGAAACAATTGAAGCTCAAGTTGACATTACTGTACAGGGTATGTAAATACTTCTTTAGAGACTAATGATGGTATAGTTCAGTGTTGGCCAATCTTGGCACTCCAGGTGTTCCAGGACTTCAATTCCCAGAAGCTCTGATCAGCAGGAGTGCTGACTTTGGCTTCTGGGAATTGAAGTCCAAGAACACCTGGAGTGCCAAGGTTGGCCATCACTGGTTACTCAATACTATAATGCTTCTAAAATGTAGAATTATTTCAGGGTCACAAAAGGTGCAAGTATTTGTGATGATCAAGTGTTGGTAAAAGTTTAATGGGTAGAAGGTTCGATGTTTAATACCTGTCATCTCCAGGCATAGCTGGTAAAGATTCTTGCTTGAGATCAGAGAGAACTGTTACATAATATTGCAAACAGTATTGAACCAGATGGATTGAAAGTATGACATCGTATAGGATAGGTACAATTATTGTTTGTATTATCCTAAATTTTTAGGATAAAATTTTTAGATCCACTAGATTTATGATTCATATGTTATTACCATTTCAAATAAACTGAGGATTTTTGAGACCAAAAATGTGAAAAAACAGCATGCCACAAAATGTGTTCTCTCCCCCCCTCCCCCGCAGCTGTAGACCATTATGATTTGGCTATCTAGAATAATAGGAAATGGAATTTAGTCACACTCCATTTAGTGTTAAGGATGTTCTGCATGTATGTGTTTATTTGTGTCATATATAACAAAAAATAATAATAATATAGAGATGTGGAATTTAATTTAGCCAGTTAAGGGAGAAAAAGGTGGATTTCCTCTACGTAGTTTGTCAGAAGGTGGTATCCACTTTATTAGTGTAACTCAGGAAGTAACCTGGAGACAGACAGATGTTGACACGGTTATAAGTCCACTTTTCAGTTGGGGAAAAAATTAAATTTTTCTGTCACAGTATTTCAATCTCCAGAGATTTCTGAATATACTGTGACGTAAATTGAATAGCCTTTGGTTTCCTGGCTTGTCAGTTTCAAGCTGAGCTTTGTTCTAGAGATTATATCAAATGGCATTTCCCTGTTTTAAAAACATGTGTTAAACATGAAATACAAACTGTTGTGGAAATTACAAGTTATAAGTCTTTTTCAAGTGACAGTGTGACATCTTTTACCCTCTCTTCTTGTAATTGGTAGACAACACTGCTGATAATTGTGGCAGTCTAGTATCCAGACTGAGTGATGAGTCCCAGAATACTTGAAGACTGCATGTCTCAGTGATCACATGAGGTTAAATCTTAGCAGCAACAAGAATCAGAGCCATGGCTAAGTTGAAAGGCCTTATCGTCTTTGTGTCTATGAAAACTCATGGCATGAGAAATGTTGTTAGTATACAAGTTACCACAAGACTCTAATTATTTGAGTTATCTCTCCATTGAAATTAATCAGCTTACTATCATCTGTCCTCAGTCATGATCATTTATTAGAAGAATTATAATAATAATTTCATGTCAGACTGATGGACTAGGCCATATAAATATATAACAAAAACCCGGTATAACAAAAAAAAAAAATCGTTATTTGGGGTATCGCGATTGCCTAATGAATCCTTCACTGTATGCACTTTTCGTTATACGAAGTGTTCGTTATGTGGGGTACCACTTTATATAAAAGAGAACAAGTTGGGTATAACCACCCCATCTTGCCATTGAATATTATCTACAAAATGGTACTCTATGGAACCAAAGACAAAATATATTGAGCCATGATAAACCTTCTGCAAAATGTCAACAGGAGTCGCACAGATGTCTCATAATTTATTCCATGATAAAATTGTATATCCACTGGCTCATTTCCTTCTAGTTAGCAATTTAACTTTTAACTGGTCTACCATAAATAGGTTACAGTTGTGCCTATCAGTCATGGATGTGGAATATAATTAAGCTACTTAAAAATCATTTTTCAGAAGTATTTCAGAATGCATTAAAATATCCAGTGGATGTCTCATATTATACATATGTAAATGAGTAAGGGTTCCTGTTGGTCTAACCTTTAAAATAACAAAAATCAAAAACCATAATTAACCTATTCCTTTTACAGCAAGTCATCAGAACCTCAACTTAGTTAAAGAAAGATCATTTCAAGGTGGAAATTGAGACTACACAGTGATAAATATGCATATAGACTTGCTGAAATGGACTATTTCTGTCCTCTTTCAGCTGATTATTTTATTCATGCAATGAACAGCAGATTGGGTTAGATTTTTTTTTTAAAAGCAGCTTTGGTTCATTTATTATTATTATTATTATTATTATTATTATTATTATTATTATTATTATTATTATTATTATTATTATTATTATTATTATTATTATTATTATTATTATTATTATTATTATTATTATTATTATTTCTGTAGTACTGATCTGATTTAACTGTCACTCTTGGTGATGAACATACAACAGAGAAATAAAATTAAACATCTTAAACACGCCCCACTCCAGAAACCCCTCAACCTATAATACCCAACTCTAAAATATCATTTGTCACCTAACAACATTGGCAGTGGCAAATTTCAAAACCAGTGCAGTGACAGAACAAGCTTGGGAGCAAGATATGATTGGACACCACCTTAAAGAGCTCTGCCTTGACCAACTTATGGGTCATGGAAAGGGACATACAGCAGAAGGGAATTCCATGCTGATGGTACCACCACAGAGAAGGCTCTGTTTTTAGTGGAAGTCTTGGTTTCTGTCTGTGTGGGTAGCCATAAACTGAGAAGATCTAGTTGTCTGGCCCAAATTCATCAGAGAGAGGCATTCTGCCAGACAACAATGGCTTAGACTGGTTAGAACCAAAATCTTGAATTGGGTCTGGAAGCCTACAGGTAACCAGTGTAGGAGAAATCTGTTCAAACTGTTGGATCTCTGCCGTCAGCCAAGTGGCTGTATTTTGGATTTGCAGTTTCCAGACCATCTTCAAAGAATTTCCCATGTAGAGTGCATTACAGTAATTGATTCTCAGTTTACCAGTGCATGAACCAGTTTTATGAGCTATTTTGTTACAAGGAATGGAGCTGAACTATTTGCCTAAGATGAAAAAAAGCAGCCCTGGCCATTGCAAATATTTGCTTCTCCATAAAGAAAGCTGGATCCAGGCTAACATCCAGATCCTGAAACTGGCCCTCCAGGACCCAGCCAACAGATCAGAGGAATATCCCAACACTAATAAGATAATTCTAAATTTGGATTTTTGTTATTGGTTAAATATTTTTCTTTTGATTATTTCCTCTAGTTCAGTAAGGAGTAGGAAAAATAGCAACAGCATTATGGTTTCCTACTCTAGGGGTCAGTGCTCATCTCTGTCTCAAAGCCGAAGAGCCAGTGCTGTCTTGGAAACTGGTCCTTTGAAATGTACATATACAGTAGTACTACAGAATTAAGGATGTTTGACTGTTCTGTTTTATCATAAGAAACAGACAGGCAGTGCATGCTGCATTGATCATTAATTAGTTACTGTCTTTTCTTCCCTCATTTGAAGCTCCTCCTGAGTTTCTGAAAGAACCTTCTAACATCTATGCTCATGAATCCATGGATATTGTGTTTGAATGTGATGTGATTGGGAAGCCAACTCCAGCAGTGAAGTGGGTAAAGAATGGAGATGTGGTCATCCCTAGTGACTACTTTAAAATTGTGGTAAGTATATCTTTTTATGAAATCTGTGGCCTAGTTTTTATATAATGAACTGTTGAAGTCAGATTTATACAGAACTTAATTATTATCTTCACTACATAGGTCTCCTCAAGAAAAGAATTAACATGAAAAGTCATTCTTCTCATGTAATTACATAGCTCTGATAGTCTAAACTAGGAATGGTCAACGTTGGCACTCCAGGTGTTCTTGGACTTCAATTCTCAGAAGCCCAAGTCAACACTCCTGCTGATCAGGGCTTCAGGGGAACTGAAGTGCAATAACACTTGGAGCACCATGGTTAGTCATCCCTGATCTAAACCTAGGTTAGTTGGAACCATTGTAGTGTAGTAGATGGAGTAAGGCTCAGGAGACCTGCGTTCAAATGTCTACTTTGCTATGGGATTCCTCAGAGTATGTCTCTCTGTCTGTTTGGTAATGCTAAAATTACTCCTTAAATATCTCAGATACCTTGGGAAAAGTCTACTGTGTTCACTGTACGCTGAATGTAACTTGATTACAAAAAAATAGGCAGAAAGGTTTTCCTAATGTTAGAATACTGAATGCTTTATCAATGTTACATGTGTTTTGTGAAGAGTGACTTTGAGTAAGCCAAATCTGAGGAGAAAATGAAAAAAGTATACAGTATAGTGATTGAGGAACAAAATAATTAAAATGTGAAAAAGTGCAATAAACTAATTAAAGAATACAGTTGAAGAAACTTAATTAAAACTGAGGGATTGATGAGTTTAAAAGAAAAAGGGTCATACTCAGATTTTTAAAGACTAAACAGAGGAATGCGATAAAACTAAGAATATTGGTCATGTTCTCCCAAGCTGAGCTCAGAAGATAAATCAGGACTTACAAGAATCACTGTTTTTTTGTCTGCTTTGGAGAATTGTTGCCATGTTGAACTAACCTTATAAAATGGTAAAGCAAAAAGTCCAGAAACTACCTAATTTCACTGCCTTCATAGTGCTGCATGGAGCAAAACCTGAGAGGAGTTAGCAATTATGAAGGGTTCCTGAATCTATCTGGTTTTGCTTCAAAATGATCTTTTCCCTTATATGAATAAGCCTGTTTCTATTCTTTGTTTATAATTATTTCCTTGCCACTTGGTAGTCAAGTTACCAGAGTAGTTTACAGAAAGAATATAGCTAAAATATAAATAAAGTAACAACAGCAGTATAAAATAGTTGACTGGTCCAAATTGCATTTGTAAAGCCTAAGAAAATTAAAAGGTCTTTACTTGACACTAATGAAGTGAAGTATTCGTAAATCTTTATCTCTGTGATATGTTATACATGAATTTCTACCTTGGAAATGTTGAAGTTAAAGAATGGAACTGGTATATATTGAACTTTTTATTTTCTGGTGGACAGAAGGTAATATCACATTTATTTTCTTTTAGAATGAGCATAACCTACAGGTTTTGGGTCTGGTGAAATCAGATGAAGGATTTTATCAATGCATTGCAGAAAATGATGTTGGAAACATACAGGCTGGGGCCCAGTTGATAATACTTGATCATGGTAAGAAACTCAAACCATTTATTATCAAAAATGAGGAAGAAGAATTTCAGTCTTAGCTATCTTCAATGCAAGAAAACTTTCTAATTTTTATGTATGGATAGATCTTGGTGTGGCTTCTTGATTTTTGTTGTGGGTGAAATTCCAGATGATTCTTTTTCAGTTTGAGATAGTATATTTGTGTCTTGCAGAATTTTTTTGGCATGCAAACAAAGTAAATTAGAGTTTGTCTACTATAGTATTATATAAAACATATCATTGGTAAAATTACCAAGGGTTATTTTGACTAGTGGAATTTTATTTTATCTATAACAGCTATCAGTAACTTTAAAACAGTGAGATGTTAGTGACAATTCTGGGAAGTAAAGGGAGGAGAAAAGGAAATCTTTGTACTTAGCTCATGTAAGTGTCTGTGTTCAATATATTGAGAAAAGGGACCCATAACATTTCAGTGTCCCCTCGCAGAACATACAGATCGTGCAGATCGTAAGCATCTAGAAAGTAGCAATAACCAAACCTTTTATCACCAAACTTCCTTGGTGATAATGGACACATCTGTCTAACCCTGTGCAACAAGATGTGCTGTCACCGCTAAGTAAATGACCAACTGTTCAAGTGGTGTGTATGTATGAGAGAGAAAGAAGTACACAGAAGCAGGAAAGAGACTGATATATCTGTGAAATCTCCCATTAGCTTACAGTACTCTTGATGCTATCATGGGTCACCGTCAGCCTCTAGCCCTTTTTTCGAATGGTGTCATGTGTCTATTAGAGCTCTGTTCCTCTTCTAGCCTTTGTATTTGCTTAAATTTCTCAATTCTATCCTCTAGTCCAGGTGGCCAACCTTGGCGCTCCAGCTGTTCTTGAGTTCCCAGAAGCCCTGATCAGCAGGTAATTGAAGTCCAAGAATAGCTGGAGCACCAAGGTTGGCCATCCCTGCATCTAGTCTGTCCACCATTTTTATAATGGGTTTGTTCAGATAGAGATGCATGTTGATTACTGTCACCTAACCAAGTCACTTCTTACTTATCCCTCAATACTGAACTATGGCAAAACACATACATGATTGTCACTTCAATTAACTAAACGAGTCTTGTTTTTCTTATAGCCTAGGTTTTTTTAAAGAGAAATTTTATGGACATCAATTTCTTCTAAAAAATTAAAATATGCCAATATACATAGTAAATCCTTTTTTGAAAATTCTTTTTATCAACTAGGGTAAATTAAATACGATATTATTATCATGTGATTTGTTCTTCGTACTCTTTTAAAATCAATCTTTGTTTTTTAATGATGACAAATGGTTTTTGTTTAGAGCATAGAAGGAATGTGGCCTTTTCTGTCTCCAAAGTCTAGGACAGGGTTCTCAACTTTTTCAACCTGAGGGCTGGATCACGTTCCCTCAGATAGCTTTGGGGGCTTGACGGCCATTTTGTCCTGCCTGCCACCCATGGCACTTCTGGGTGTGGTAGAGGCGGTGGGGCCCCCACATGTAATGGTGTTGTGGGCCGCATCTGGGCCCCAGGCTGTACGTTAAGAACCCCTGGTCTAGGACTTACCTCTTGGCACAACTTAGTAATATAAAAACCTCATGGTTGCAACTTCTTGCACTGCAAAAACTGTTTAGTCTTTAGCCTTGATGTCTGATTTGAGTTGGTCCCCATTTCACCAGACACAGTGTTTAATCTTGGCTGGTTTTATCTGTCATCCTGTGATCATGTTCTCTTTTGCAGAATGATAGAGAGAGTTAAAAGAGGGTATTTATTTTTATCTCTGATTATGAAAGTACAAAATATCTCATTCCTTTGAGAGTGTAGATTTTCCATTTCTAAGAGCTGTATAGTGGGCTCCTTCCATTTACAGATGTTTTATTTACTTCAACAGCTTATTAAGTAACTTATACTCAAGCTTCCTTTTATATCACAGAAATGTCAGAATGTCTCTTTCGTTAACATATATTTTTTTTTAAATTAAGATGCAATTAGTGTTCCACAAAACATTTAAGATTCTTTTCCTTTAAAAAGTGGTAAGTTTCTCCTGCCAATATGAGATTTAAAATAGAAAATATCTTTGGTGAGTTTTGTGAATAGCTGAACAAGTGAAAATTGTGCCCTAGAGAAGGAGCCTCTTGTTTCAATCCTTCTAAAAAAAATAATAATCTGGTAATAGTGTTTTGGAAAGTTAAAACATTTTTAATAATTAAAGTATTTCTGTGCTTTTCATTGAGTTTTGAAAATTCTGTAATCGTTTTTCAGATATTAAGAATGACATTTTAATGAAATACCATTCACTCATTCTTTCATTTTGGAATGATAATTTCTAATAGAATGTCATTTTATCTACACAGCATGTGGTTCTGTAGTTGGGTTTGGAGCCTCGGAAGGAAGGAGATGGGTGTAACCTTTTATTGGTTCTGTGCAAAAATACTGCTCTTTTGTTATCAAAGGTTTTATCTAAAATATAGCATCATTGTTGGATGGAAGAATTGTTTTCCTTTCTGAATTCCCTTTGTGTGATGCATTGGTGATGGAACACATTGTTTGATTATTGGGCATGACAGGAAATAATTAAATGACTTCCTTTAAAGCAAACTATGTCATGAGTACGGAAGGGATGCTTTTATCTTACTTTTATGACTTCCTTTAAAAGTTTGCTTTGGAAAAATTGAAAACATCCTCCTTACCAAAAATAGTGTTTAGTGGGCCTGGGGGACAGTAAATTATTAGAGTTCCATTATATTTGCAGCACCATTAATGATAAATCAAAATCATTACAGAAAGAGATTACAACATGGACAAAAGAAGAGAGACAGAATAGCTGTTTCTGGTAGAGCAGTCTATCCACCTTGAGTTTCAGAATATCTGTATGATTCTGTATTTTTTGGGAGAAGGAAGAAATGGTCCAATTTTTTGTATCATTGCCCTCCTTATTGTGGTTATTGACCAGCATAGATTCTGCTTTCTCACCCCACCTTCCATTTGCTCTCCCTCTATATTCATATCTCATTCCTTTTCCAGTCGTCTTCATGTAGTCATCATGGCTGTGAAATTGCTTCTGATGTATAAATGGTACTTCTGGCAATTAAGGATTCCCTTCAGATAACATGGGAAACACGGAAAAGGAATTTTATAAGCTGAATTAACTTCAGCCTATGTTCTGTTTTCATGATGAAAGGATTCCAGTTCTAAAGAAAAAAATGTTTATTGTTGCTGAGTGATATTCTAGCATCCTGAATAGAGTATTAACCTGTTGTTGGACCCAAAATAAGATTTCTTTCTTAAGACCTAGTGATTATTTGTGGGCTTTAAACATAATGGGTATGTCATTGAGCTTGCATTAGGGTTCATAAAGAGAAACAAACCATCCATAATTTAGGGAAGAAAAGATATTTTTATTGGATATTGGCTTCAGTTTGTCAAAGAAACTGAGTAGTTAATTTTGTGGTGCTAAAAGAGATTAGTGTAAAGTTTTCCAAAGTGAAACATTTTTACATCAGTAAAATAGTAAATGTTCATACCAAATCTTACCTAATTTATCATTGAAATAGCAATCTGTTACTTGATCTAGTTCAGGGGTTCCCAACCTTTGGCCTGTGGGTTGACTCCAGCCCGCAGTACCATTCCATCCGGCCTGTCACCGCTGCTGCCACATCTGGAAGTGGAAGCAGGCACATTTATGATGGCCATAAAACCTACCTGTGCATGCATAACACGGTTATATCAGCCATAAATTACTTCTGCTTCCGGGGACGTGGTCCAGCCTTCTCAGCTGTCTGGGAGGCATGGTCAGGCCTGCGGCGTAAAAAGGTTGGGAATCCTGCTATAGTTACACTAGGTCAGATGTCACAGTCACTGAATCTTTGTTGCTCTGGTGGCTACTGATTCCCTATATTAATGTTATAATACTATTATGTTAATAGTACTATAAAGCAAGGCTCTAGTCTAGGATCACCAGCACCCTTATTTTTTCATTCCTCAAGTTCTCCATTCCCTCCTCTCTCCTCCCCAAGTAAAGTTCTTACCGTTTTATGCCACAGTTCATGTGGCCAAGGGCACTGAACACATTTTTGGAAAGCACTGTATTCTTCTTTTGACTGGCTGTGGTATTTTACCTGAAGGCAAAGCTTCATCTTCCTGCTTGGCATGACAAGGTAGAAATGTCTTTGCAGATGAATCCACCAGCAGCTTGATTCAGATTCATCCTGTTTCACTTCAAAAGAAATAAAATAACCAGAAAAGCACTTTCCCCTGTTAAGCAAAGAAGCTGCATTTCAATATCTGTGACTGAAAAATCGTAGCATCTTTGAAATTAGATACAGTACTTGAATTATTTTTTAAAAAAAATCCATAGTGATAAGTATATCTTTAGGTGTCTGGCCAGGTTATCCTGCTATGGCGATAGAGTAGATCATACTGCCAGCAACTCAACGCTGAGTGTCAGGTGGTGGTTAACTAACCTGGCAATCCTGAGGACAAGTGGCTTGGGTGCTGAAGTACACAGGGAAGAATGATGGTCCCCAAGTGGATAAAATCCCGTTTGAATCCATCTTGATGGAGGGCAGCAGCTTCATCAGGGGCCGTGGTGGCTCAGTGGTTAAGAAGCTCGCCTTGTTAGCTGGAAGGCCAGCAAGTTGGCAGTTCGAGACACAGGTACTGCTCTTGGGGACATGAAAGGAGCCTCATTCAGGCATCCCCGAGCAGTTTCTCCAGAAAAAATCATTTCAACCCAGAATAATTTCTAACATGAAATTATTATTATAGCAGCTGATCTGGGGCTGATGAGGACTTTGTGTGCCAAAAGGGCTCAGGTCCAGAAAGTGACTCCTGGAACTGGAATCAGTGGTACGGGTGCCATTCTGCGATGTGGAAGGCAGATGAAATTGATAATTGTTCCCAGGACAATCTTCATGGCTGATGGCCATAAGGATTGCCAGTACTGTATTGCGATTCAGATACGGCAGAACAACAAGAAGTATAGCTTCAAAATCGAGCAACATTTAGCTGTGGTGCAGAAATCACTACCCAACTGTTGTCTGAAGCAGCTCCCTTTCTGTCTGTTATGTTTTTATGGGAGCAGGAAGAGATGATTAAAATTCAGAAGAATCGCATCAGCAAGAGAATATGCAGATATCTACATAATTAAATAACTGCAACAAGTATTTGTGTTTAACTATTTACAAGTATTAATGAATTCAGTGTTTCCAACTTGTGTTTGAATAAGAGATTTTGAGGGGGGAGGCGTCAATGGAATGTAGAAAGGCTTATCATAAAATCATATCCCTCAAGTGTTCCTGCTATTTCCACAAACATTGTTGCTAATGGAATTTTCTACAGTCCTTTAAAATCCTTAAAACACAGATGAGATTCTTTTTTAAAAAAAACTTTAAAGCCAGGAAAGTAATTATTTACAGTGTACGTGTATTTTCTGTAGATTCAATTCCATACTAACTAAATATGAAGTATGCTTTGTAGTCTTGGTGCCCAAACTGTTTCTGCATATTACAGAGTATGTTTATGCTGTTTGGTGCAGTGTGCATTCTTTTTACAAAACAAGCCCAGGGCTAAAATTTCTTTCCCTTGATAATTTCTGGCAGGGATGCAGCAATTAATACACCAGGTCTGTACTAAAATGTTTGTTCTGAATGCTACCATGGCTTAGTACTGTGATGTATCCAGTGATGGGATGTCAAAAATTCTACTACCACGCCATGACGTCATGGGCATGGTCAATGTCATGACGTCATGACGTCATGGGCGGAGCCAATGTCATGACGTCATGACGTTGTGGGCAAGGCCAAAAATAAAATAAAAATAAAAAAATAAACACGCACACAGACCCGTAAATAACTTAAAGAAATAAAATAAAGAAATAAATAAAATAAAAATTAAATAAAAGTACAACCACCCACCCAAAACACAAATAAATCACCCACCCACCCTAAATATAAAAGCCTCACTTACCTTCCTTGGCGCCGACAAACCTCCATGTGGCCCGGGGCCACCCGGCAAGACACGCTGCCCCCGACTGCGGCCGTTTCCTCCTACAAAGGCCGCGGCCGGCCCTGCAGCCGCCTGCCACGGCCGCCACAGCCGCCTGCAGCCCCTGGCCGGCCACCGAGCTCCCATGGGCACGTTGGCGCCTGTGCCGCGCCCTCCTAGGGACTTGGGCCCGACAAACCCCCATGCCCTGGGTAAGCCCGGCGGGGCTCGCCACCGCCGCATCCTCCTCCGCCGGGCGCCTGCAGCTTCCTTGGGCCGATGCCTTTTCGGCCCGGCTCTGGCTGTGGCCCCGGGCGGCCCGGGCCTGCGGGCAGCAGTGGGTATGGTGGCGGCTCCAGCCACGGCCAGGCCCTGGCCGCCCGGGGCCACAGCCAGAGCCGGGCCGAAAAGGCACCGGCCCGAGGAAGCTGCAGGCGCCCAGTGGAGGAGGATGCGGCGGTGGCGAGCCCCGCCAGGCTTACCCAGGGCATGGGGGTTTGTCGGACCCAAGTCCCTAGGAGGGCGCGGCGTGGGCGGACGGCCCGGGCAGGCACCAATGTGCCCATGGGAGCTCAGTGGCCGGCTAGGGGAGGTGCCCTTCTCTTAGGGCTGCCGCTGTTGCTGCCGGAGCCTCTCTAAAAAGGGGCGGCTCCAGCTTCGGAAGAATTTTTTTTAAAATTGGAGCCATTTGGCTCCAATTTAGTGCGCATGACCAGAAATTCAATTTGACGCATGCGCAATGCGTCAGATTGAGTTTCTGCGCATGCGCAGTCAATTGGAGCCATTTTTGCTCCAATTTTTTAAAAAAAATTCTTTCGGTGAGGTGACCGGAACCAGACGCCTCAAAAATGGGTTACCCTCTCGGAGAACCCTCCGGGATTGGTCCTACTGGTTCCAGGGAACCGTCTGAAACCGGGGACATCCCATCACTGGATGTATCCCAGCAATGTTGCATCAGGCGAAAGAGGTGTAATATTATGGTTTTCTTCACTGTATTTTTTATTTCTTCCTGTTATTCATTAAATATTTCAAGCATAGATGAAAACAAAGTTACTTTTCTAGCTGTATATACCAGAATATATTAGCCAACCATGGTCCAAAACAGGAACCACTATTATGTTTTCAACTTATATATATTCTGGAGTTGTAGCCTTTGGGGCATCTTTGTGTGCAAGTAAATTGAATGCCAAATGTTTGTTGTAGTATTAGAAGGGATAACCGGAACAGATTGTGGCTTCTTTATTTAGATGGTGAATATAACACGTGCTGTTTGCTGGTTTAAGTAGAAAACTTTCAGTATTAACTTATGTACACTCAGTGCCACATGCCCACAGAAATGTCTGCAAACACAGACAGCACTGGCAATTCAGCTATAAGCAGAGATGAGCACTGAATCCTAGAGTTGGATACAACTGGCTTTCGAGCAAGGGTGACCTTTACCTTTAGTAGTATCTGCTGCAAAAATGTTTAGAATATTCATATATTTTTAGCTACAGTATACTGAAAATTCCTTTATTGCACTGCTCCTGCAACGGAATTATTTAGTGAGTTGTTCAGTGTTATATTAAATAGCTCTCTGTAAGATAAAAAGTACATTACCTGTACTGTATTTTGCTGACTGCAAACATTGGTCATTCATCACAGAGTCCATGTCGAAGATTTGGTGGTGGCGGTGAGTGGCTTTGCACAATTAAAACTAGTGTGCCACTAGTGTTGAAATGATATTTTCAGGTCATGTCCTACTTTACCTGCTGTCATATTTGTGGAACAGAATTTCCCAGGCAGCTATTCTACATAAGTTCTCTAGCAGTTGCTATCCAGAAACACAAATCTTTACAGCTCTAATATAAATAATTAAAATGTAAACTAATAAAGCATCATGCAGCTTCCTGTTTGTCGAAAACAAACAGCATGTAGTTCAAATTTAATTATTAGTCCATGAGATCAGTCCCTTGGCAGCGTTTATTGCTGAAAAATTCATAGTATTTAACTAATTGAGCTTTTAGTAGGAAACAATTATAAATAATCTTCTGATATTTTGGTGTAGAACCAAAAGTCATCATCATCATCATCATCATCATCATCATCATCATCATCATCATCATCATCATCATCATCATCATCATCATCATCATCATCATCATCATCATCATAATAATAATAATAATAATAATAATAATAATAATAATAATAATAATAATAATAATAATAATAATAATAATAATAAAGTTAATGGCTTATTTATTTGATGGTGGTATTTCTTCTCAGAGGAAATATGTATGAAAGCATATTGTTGGCACTGAACAATATAGGAGAATTTAGAAAATGTATTCTTTCTGCAAAAAATTCTGCAATATGTTAGAAAGTAGCAGGCTTCAGTACAGGTAAACATTTTACTAACTTTTTTGTATTTTGATGTGGGATTTCTTAAAAAAATTGTTTCTTGCTGATGTAGATCTGACATTCAGCACTGGCAATTTAGGAATACAGTACTTAAATATTACCTATGAATTTGTTTTTCAAAAATGCTTTGAACAAAACAAAAAGTATTGTGGCATCTTTAAGACTGAAAAAAATGTATTTCATTGTGAAGGTTTTTTGATCAAATAAAGAACACTTGTATATGTAGAGCTGTGTTTCCTAGCCTTTGGTTTCTGGACTTCAATTCCTGGAAGCCTAAGTCAATTCCCAAAGCCCAGATCAGCAGATGTATTGACTTAGGCTTCTGGGAATTTAGGTCCCCCTGTGGGGCATGAGCCCCACATTGGGAACCATTGTTTAATCCATGAATGCTCACAAATAGATAATTATTTTAAGTCTTAAAGGTACTGCTATAGTAGTATGTTATTTTTAGGTGTTATTGAAAGAGTAATCAGTCAATTTTAAAAGATTTAAAAAGCCACAGTTGAAGTGGTTGTCTTTGAGTGGCTGTGAACATTGCTCATTGAGACCTAATCAGTTTTATTTCAAATGGCACAGTGATTTGTGTATTTTTTTATCGTTATTTGCCACTTTGTATTTTAAATGGCGAAAGATTGATTTAGAGAGAAAGAAGGAGATACAGTAACTTGTGGAACAGTGTCTAAATAAAATCTTTGAAGTTGAGTGGGGCAGTCATATTTATTTATTTATTTATTAGTTCAAATTTATATTGCCGCCCACTCGCCGTGGCGACTCAGGGCGGCTTACAGACAATACATTACACCACAACACAATGCAATATGTTGGGGTGGGCACAGGGCGGCAAGGTCCTCAACTTGCCCTGTCTCCCCCCCCCCCCGGCAGTCGGTGCAGGCAATTTGTTCATTGAAACAGGGTGACCTGTGAAATTTAATTTAGTTTTCTTTAACTTAATAATACTGCTGCCTCATTAAATTATACCTTGAGAGAGATAACATAACCAGTGCTTGCATTTCTAATCACTCTGAATTAACAGTTGGAGAAAGGACCTTAAAACAGTGATATATTGCTGTAGTATAAGCAAAAATCCTTGGTTTCTTCTGCATCTAGGGAGACAACATTGTCTAAGGCCTTTGAGAGCTGCTGATAGTTAGTGTAGCAAATACTGACCAGTAGTCTTAAGTATTATTTGTATTGCTTGTCTCGGGTTTTTAATATTGCAAACCGTACCAAGGCATTTGTTACTTGAGTAGCATAGAAATTTAATAAATAAATAAAATAAATAAATGGAAATGTAGATGTTCAGTCTTGTTCTCTGAACAACCAGTAACACAATCATGCTGAAGTGCTGTATGGTGAACATTGGTATCATGTAATGTTCTGCAGGTTGATACTCTTTGGTTATATTTGTCATTTCTATTGAGTTTCAAAATTCTATTAGTTGTAGTTTTCAAGAGTCTTCCTGCAGTTTTTCTCATTAGAGCTGGTGAAAGATTTCATTTTATGGTTTAGCAAGCAATTGAAATGTTTCCTTCCAGTCATATATAATGCAAAAAAGAAAGGAACGTATCATACAAAAGTTTTTTTTTTGCCAGCCTGTACAAAAATAATTAGATTCGAGGTCTGTGACTGCCCACTTATGTATTATCATTGTATGTCTGAGAAATTGCTTTGCCATTTTTGGTGAAATATCATTAGACAGAAAGCAGTATTGCTTTTCATCACTGAACTGTAAAAAAACAAAAACCTTCATGCTCTTAACTTCATTATTTTTTGGTAATTCGTCATTTTATAAAGTGAATGTTGTGCCACTGTTAGAAAATACTAGTCCAGTGATGGCGAACCTTTTAGAGACCAAGGGCCCAAACTGCCCTCTGTGCCACGCCCTCACGTCGCATGTGAGCTGCCTCAGACAGGGGAGGAAGGAAGTGCTCCCATTGGGCTGCGGGCAGAGGGGTGGGGCAAACTCTGTGCTGGGGAGAGAGAAGAAGCGCTCCCATTGGGCTGCAGCGCAGAGGGGGCGGGGTGATCTCTCTGCTGGGCAACAGCATCCAAGTCCACAGAGAGGAACTAAAAACATGACACAACAGTACAGTTAGCTAAGCTGTGGATAGTACAAACATGCTTTCTTTTATATAAATGCAAATTGAAAATCTTGTTGAGATGCTTCTGTTATTATGGTATATTGAGGCGGTAGTTTTCTGGAAATTAAATACTGCAAAATAACAAAGCTTAAATATCACAAATCAGTGTTTCCATTGTGAGATGATACTTTATCCTCGGTTTTCACCATTTCTTTTTTTACCCGCTTCCATTTTAATGGAGTTGTTTGGACTGCTTGTCCTACAGTGATGTCTCCTTTTATATTCCCCATTAGTTTTCAGTAGTTTCCTTTTTGCCTGCATGCTAATCTTCAGTTTTAATGGCCTTTTTGTGTGTGTTCATTTTGTTTTGTTTCCCACCGTGGTTTTGTTTATTTCTTTTTTTGGTTTTTTCTGTTTTCTCTTTAAATCATCGTGATGTTTGCCCTCCATGTTCCCCAATGTTTGCACATGACAAGATGTTGCCATCCCAACATTGCCTCCCACTTCACTGACCAGTGCCACTACTGACCATCTAGCACCAGCTACAGCTGGACCCCTGCCATCAGCTCCTCGAGATGTTGTGGCTTCCCTAGTCTCTACCCGTTTCATCAAGTTGACCTGGAGGACTCCTGCATCTGATCCACATGGGGAGAATCTCACCTACTCAGTGTTCTACACTAAGGAAGGTGTGAACAGGTACATTTATGGAAATTCCACTAAATTTGGGGAAAATTTTGGAAATATCAAAACACACATTTTACACTTGTCCAAATGTGATATGCACTAAAATGAATTATTCATGTTGTTGCTTTTGTTATGTGCTGTCAAATTGCCTCCGACTTAATGCCAATGCTATATACAGTCAAACCTGAGATAAGAATGGTTCAACTTAAGAAAAACTTGAGATAAATCCGGAAAACTCAGAAAAAAATCAGGTTTGAGATACATATGTTTAATAGGATCTTTTTGAGATACAAAATTCAATGCATTCCTATGGGAAATTACATTCAGTGCATTCCTATGAGGAATTCAAGATAAGAATTTTCCAGATACAAACAACCTCAAGGAACAAATTAAATTCATATGTAGAGATTTGATTGTATTATTAATATAATTTACATTATTTAAGTCACTTTATTTCTTCTACAGTATATGACAGTGATGGCGAATCTTTTAGAGACCGAGTGCCTGAATTGCAACCCAAAACCCACTCTGTGCTGGGGCAAGGGAGGAAGTGCTACCATTGGGCTGCTTGGCTGAGGGGCAGGGTGAACTCTGTGCTGGGGGAGGGAAGAAGTGCTCCCATTGGGCTGTTGGGCAGTGGGGCTGGGTGAACTCTGTGCTGGGGTGATGCCACATGTGCCCACAGAAAGGAATCGTAGTGTCCCCTCTGACACACATATCATAGGTTCGCCACCACTGGTATGTTATATAATACAATATCATATATTAGGTCTAGAAATAGAGCATATGACTAATGTTGACTTAGGTTCAAGTAATTTTAAAATATAGTTATTTAGACTATCAATATGCATTTTTATTTAGCTTTTACCAAAGAAGTATATTTTAACAGTGTACACATTCCTCTTTTAGGGAGAGAAAATTATTTGCATTTCCCCCCAGAAATTTGGAGCCTAGAATATTATGTATGCATGGCAGTATAATCACAAAAACTGCTGGATGAGCTCATTATTTAGTCAGAAAAGAGATAACAGTATTTCTGGACCTGACTGTATATGCAGTATATTGTGAGTTCTTGAAATGGTTTTAAGAAAGGCATGCCTTAATCAAGATAGAAGTTGTAGAAAGCAAGTGATGAGCAAAAATATATGTTTTAGAATGGAAATCTTTAATGTCATTCTTTGCTGCTCATATGTACAGTATTAGACAGCAAAATTGTTTTTATTCCGTTGCAATAAGATATTCTCTTATGTAACATTTAACACTTTCCCCCTCCTTGCTCTTAATAGGGAACGTGTTGAAAATACAAGTCATCCTGGTGAAATGCAAGTGACAATTCAAAATCTGATGCCTGAAACAGTGTATGTCTTTAGAGTAGTAGCTCATAACAAACATGGACCTGGAGAAAGCTCAGTGCCACTGAAAGTAGCAACACAACCTGAGGGTAAGTATAATGCATATTTCAGCCTTATGTGTTGTCATTCTGTGGCTGCTGCTGATAACAAAATTTCTAGCTGTATCTTGGTTAACTTGACATAATATTTGCATATGATTCTGTCCACGTTTGTACTCTTTAACCCTAGTTTTTTCAGGTATTTTTCATGCTACATCAAGCTCAGCTGTTATGGCTGGCATTAAAGTTATCGTTTTTATCTGGCAAAGATTCCTAAAGAAATTTAGGTTGTGGCTTCTTCTTGTGCCATATCCAATTCCGAATATTGGCAATCATCATGGTGCTCAGCCATGGAGACTGTGCTGCGAATATAATGCTGTAGCCTTTCATCAGCCTTCCGCATCAAAGCGTGACACCTATACCACTGATCCAATGCCGCGAGTCACTTTCTGGTCCTGAGCCTTTTTGGCACACAAAGTCCTCCTCAGCTGCTGGCCAGTGATGAAGCTGCTGCTCTCCATCAAGATGGATTCAAGTGGGGTTTAATCCACTTGAGGACCAGCACCCAGTCGCTGGCAGTATGGTCCACTCTACTAGGGATAAGCACAGGGCAGGAGCAAAGGAAGGGGGACTGTGGGTTGTGGTATGGATTAAACTACATCAGATTGAGTGGCCAACGTGAAACTGGTACCAAAACAATTCACAGTCTCTATGTGATCACCTGATCCGAATAAAAGTGTAAAACAGATTGTGAATCAAATGGTCTGTATAGTCAATGTCCATGTAGTTACAGCCTTAGGAAGATTCAAATGAAGTCTGTCATTATCAGGCTTATAGTTTAAAGTTTTGTATCCCTGCAGCTGTTCTTTTGTGAATTCATTACTGTTCCTCTTGCTATGAGAATGCTTTTCAGGAATTAAGGGGAGAATCCTCGATCCCTTGATTCATTTTGAAGACCGGTGTGTGTTGTTCTCCAGTCCCTGGGGCACCTCAGAAAACTGTTTCTGCCTTTGAATGTTGAATAGATGATCCTGCCTTACTTTAAGACCAGTTGGTGTTTTGGTGGGAAAGGACAAGGTTATTTACTTTTTTCTGAACTCTGACTTACACACATGGATTTTGACCTCCATCTCATCTGGAATCTTCAGTAACTGAGTAGTTTTTGCCAGGAACACCACCTCCCCACCCTACCCCCAGTTGTGCATGTCTGACTTTACTATGAGTTCTGTTTTGTCTGCTCTGAAGGCAACATCAAGGGCTTTGCATTGTACTTTCCCCCCTTAGCTGCCCAAAATAAACAGCAGCATACTATGTGTACTTCTGTTTACAAAGAGGTTATTGATTTCTGTGTTGGATACTGCTATTTCTTTTGACAGGTTGCTGATATTCATACTTCAACTTCTGCTTGATACCAGACACTCTGGTACCAAACACTCAAGCACTAATTTCAGTTTTGGAATGAGATGGACAATGGGATCTCCAAAGTCAATGGTGGCAAACTTATGGCCTGCATGCCAGAGGTGTTACTCAGAGCCCTCTCTGTGAACACTGATGCTGTCACCCCAGCACAGAGTTTTCCCCACCCCCTGCCCAGAAGCCCAATGGGAACGCTTCCTCCCTCCTCTCAGCACAGAGTTCGCCATGCCGCTCTGCCTAGCAGCCCAATGGGAGTGCTTCTTCCCTCCCCCCAGCATAGAGTTCACCCTGCCCTCTCTGCCCAGCAGCCCAATGGGAGCATTTTCTTCCTCCCCTATTGCTGTGTTGGCACTTTGCAATAAATAAGTGGGTTTTGGGTTGCAGTTTGAGCAGTCAGTCTCTAAAACGTTCGCCATCACTATCTTAAGTGTATCTTGGCACAAAGGTTCACCTTCATGTTGTTTGGGGATGCACACTAATGGGTTCTGCGCCTGCGCTGAATCTGAGCGGAGCTGAAAAGCTGATTGGACAAAAGTTTTGAATGTAGGACCGCCCACCATCCCCAACTGCCTCTGGCGCCATTTCGCGCTCTTCCCTCAGTTCGCTTTTTTCCGCTGCGCAAGCAGGAGCCTGGAAAAAAAGCTGTGTGTGTGTGTTGCTGAGATTGCCTCAGAAAAACAATTTTTTTCCTAAAAGTTTTTTCTGGACCAGGGGGCTAACTATCTCTTGGTCCTAGCGCGGCTGGGGGGTTTCCCTTGGCCACCGCAAAAAAAAAAAAAAACCTTCCTGAGGTAAATTTTACCTCACAAGATCTCTTGTCGGGGCCTCCCGGCCGGGACAATTTTTCAACCAGGCCATCTACTTTGGTGGATGGCCTCAGCAGCCTTTAAGCAGTGTCCGTCCTGCAACACCAAGTTCCCCAGTTCGGACAGACACGTGAGGTGCTTGTGGTGTTTAGGGGAACAACATCCTGTCCAGACGTGTGCGGTCTGCAAAGGATTTTCCAAGGCCGCACTCAAAAACAGACAGAACCGCCTCCAGGTCTATCTAATGGAGGCGGCACTTGCACCTCAGGCTTCCCGCCCTCAGGAGGCCACGGCTGCGTCCACCTCCGCTCCTTCTTCGCGGCCGTCTGCCACAGAACTGTTTAAGAGGAAGAAGGAGCAGGAGAAGGAGAAGAAGCATCACCACCAGACTTCTTCAACTTCTCTCCCTCCAACTCCATGCGCGACGTGCCCGTTGCTGACTAGATTGCTGGCCTCCGTTGCCGTCACAGCTGCGATCTCGCCGGGCAGCTTGGGTCGTCATCTCCCCGGAGAAGGTTCCCAGCCTACCGCCTCTGCCGGAGACTCCTCCGCCGCTACCGCCGCGGAGGACTGCATCCGTGTCGGCCCCTTCTGTGGCTCCGGCTCCCAAGCTGTCCATGCAGTTGAGCCTCATCGCCCCATTCCTGGAGGCGATGGTGCAGAAGATGGCCGAGCAGTTCCGGGTCCCTCAGCCACCACCGTCAGCTGTTCCAGAGGCGCCACCGCTCCGTGAACTAGCTCCGGAGGCACCACCACTCCGTGAGGAGGGCCCGGCTCCGAAGAGGCGTCGCACGGAGCAGGCACGGTCGGAGGTCTCTCTCCCTCCGCACCAGTCGCCTTTGCCGGGGAGCAATCTGAGGACCGCCAGGCCGTACTGGTCGGACTCGGACCCCGAGGCCTTCTTTCCACCGTCCAGCATCTCGGAGCGGTCAGAAGGCTCCGATGATTCGTCGGTTGAGGAGGAGGATCAGCCGGCGCTGGTTGCCGCCGAGAAGTCTCCCGACGACAACATCGGATTCGTCCACGGTTCCCAGCCGACTTTCACGGTTCCCAACTGACTTTCACGGCGCTGATCACCCGCCTAGGATCCACGCTCAGGATTAAGGCGGAGGCCCCTCCGGAGGAGTGCGAGGACGTTGTGTCCGCCATGGCCGATCGGAAGTAGTTGGTCCCTGTCCATCTGGGCCTTCTCCCTATGATCGCCAAGGCAGCCAAGGAAGTATGGAAGAAGCCCGTCTCGTCCCACTCGGTTTTGACATGAGTGGACGGGATGTACAGACTTTTAGGAGATGACGCCACCTTCCTGCACGTCCACCCGGCGCCCAACTCGCAGGTTGTGAAGGGCGCCCAGCATCGGACTCCGGCAAGCAGCACTCCCCTCCCATCATCACAGGAGAGGAAGAAGTTGGATGCATTGGGCAGGAAGGTTTATGCCAACGCCTCCCTGTCCTTCCGTGCAGCCAACTATGCGACGGCCATGGGCGGTTACAACTGCCGCCTATGGGAGAAGGCTGAGGCCTTCAAGTCGAAGCTGCCGCCAGAGCTCCAGGCTGAATTCGGGTCCATCTGCCAGGAGGGCAACCAGCTGGCCCTTCAACAGATCCGAACTGGGAGGCATATCACAGAGTCGGAGGCTAAGAACTTGGCCTCTGCCATCCAGATACGCCGGCACTCCTGGCTTCACTCGGCCGACCTCCAGGATGAGGTCAAGAAACTGGTGGAGGAACTGCCCTTCGACAGCGAGGGTTTGTTCGCCAAGGAGACGGATGTCTCTTTGGGGGAGCTCAAAGGTGACTTTGCTACTATTAAACAGCAGATATACCCCCGTAGCCCACAACAAACTCCCAGGCCAATACTTCCACCTGGCAGTGAGTCACATTTTGATGAAATAAATGACCTGCTAGATTTAAATACTTCAAATACTCATAATCCACCTCTAGCTCTGACAAATGACCAGAGCCCTCTACTTATAATGGAGACACAGACAGATAGCCAACTGCCTCCTCACCATGCAGTCATTAACAACATAGAGGCATCAGTCGCACAGCCTTTTCTAACAAGTGTGCAGGCACCCACCAATTGATGGGACACTGACCAGCATAACCCCCAAATTAGGATCTTAACCTGGAATGTCTGTGGATGGCGGGAGAAGAGCTCTGAAGAATTCAACAGGACTGAGGTGGCTTTAATTCAGGAAACGTGGGCAACCACAGATATTGTCCTTAACGGATTTGCAGCCCATTCCCTGCCAGCAATTAGAGAGTCCTCAAGGGGCCGGAACAAAGGGGGGCTTGCGATTTTGGTGGCAAGCTCACTCCGGGCCACTTCCGATACCATCTCTTCTTTGGATCAACTAGCTTTGACAGTCCGGATTTCCCTTGGAAAAATTACTCTTATTGTGGTCTGTGTTTATTTTCCACCTCTGACAAGATTGAGCCAAGTTAAAGAGCGCTGGACCAAGTTTGAGGTTTATATTGCTGATCTCCTACTGGCTTTTCCTACTGCGTACCTGCTGATTGGGGGGGACTTTAATGCCAGAATGGGCCCAGACGACACAACGCTATATGCACGTCACCGCACTTGTCCTCCTTCCCCTGAACTATCCATGCCTAGCTATCATCGGATGTTCAAAGACCAGAAGTCGAACCATGCAGGTTTCTGCCTGGCTCAGATGACACATGCATTAAATCTCCAGGTCCTTAATGGGGTAACCCCAGGGGACTCCCCAGCAGAGTTTACATACTGGGCCAGAGCCGGACAGAGTACCATTGACTATATGATAGTGTCTAATAATCTGCTCAAGTGGATAGATCGGCTTGAGGTTACTCCATGCGTGGACAGCGATCATTTTCCACTCCGTCTACTTCTGAGGTCATTTGGCTACCTTCTGCATTTAAGAGAGAGGCATAACTTGGAACTAACTCAGAGGGCACAGGGCTGTGGTGTGAAATGGTCTCAAGCCCTGGATGGCAGGATGAAGACACTCCTGGACTCTGAACAGTACCAGCAAAGGGCCACTGCTATTATTTCGGAGGCGGACCCAAAAGGGCTTTTAGCACATTACGATGAACTTGTTGCAGACCTGAATAAACATCTCACCTTCAAATCTGATAGAAGGTCACAGCGAAATAACCCTCGGTCTAAGCCCTGGTTTGACAACGAATGCATTTTAGCCAAACAAAGACTGATCACCCAATTTAAAGCTTACAAGGAAAGTCCCAATCCTCTCTTGCCACAAGCTCTTTTGGAAGCAAAAAAGAGTTATAAGAAGCTGATAGCCAAGAAAAAAAATGAGGACACCAAGTTAACATGGAAGCGTCTCATACAAGCAGTCAAAGGAGGCCACTCTACAATATTTTGGCATATCACGGCAGGCCTCTCGGCAGTAAGATCACCATATATTGAATGCAGCATTCCACCTGAGACATGGGAAAATCATTTTCGGTCTTTATACAGTGAGACTGAACCCCTTGCTCCCATAGAGGTTAAGTGGGAGGAATTGCCCCCCTGGCCACCAGTATCAGAGAAAGAAATCAAGGATCTGATTGCCCAACTCAAGCCTGGTAAGGCAGCAGGTATTGACTGTATCCCCCCAGAATTAATTAAAAACAACGCTAGTTGGTGGGCACCCATTCTAGCTTCTCTATTTACTTTTATAGATAGGATGGGTTGTGTACCCCAGAACTGGGGGATGGCAGTTATTGTCCCTATTTTTAAGAAAGGACAAAGAAATGATCCATCTAACTACAGACCTATAAGTCTTCTTAGTGTGGTCAGCAAACTCTACACTAGACATCTTTACTGGAAGCTAAAAGACTGGGTCGACCAGGAAGCTATTTTGGCCGAGGAACAGGGTGGGTTCAGGACAGGAAGATCAGTCATGGACAGTTGCCTGATCCTACAACACCTTCGTGAGAAGTATCCGAGTTCACTGTATGCCGCCTTTATAGACTTAAGATTTGCTTTTGATTCCATTTCACGGACCAAACTGTGGGAGAAACTAAAAGCCACCTCAATTGATCACCGCCTTTTGGCCTTGATCTCTGTGGTGCATGAGAACTCAGCTTTGAAGGTGCGCTGCTCCCCATGGGGTCACTTGTCCTCTGCAGTTGCCACCCAGAAAGGTGTGAGACAAGGATGTATATTGGCCCCACTTCTGTTTAATTTCTATATTAATGACTTGGTCAATCATTTGGCAAATCCAGACTTCCATCCTCCAAAGTTAGCAGAGAGGCATATTAATTCACTGTTTTATGCTGATGATACCCTCATTATGGCAAGATCACCGGTAGGCCTCAGACGGGCACTCAGAGCATTAGTTGCCTATTGCACGGAAAACCATCTAGTTATCAATTATGCCAAAACCAAGATCATGGTCTTTGGCAGGAAACCCAAACTTTACAATTGGGAAATCGAGGGGCATCCTATTCAGCAGGTCCCCAGCTTTAATTATTTGGGGGTTCTTTTCCATGCCTCAGGCTCTAGGAAAACCCATATTGACCATGTAGTTCAGAATGCGCAGAGGAGTGCATCAGCAATCCTTAGGTTCTACTGGAGCAGGGGAGGGCGTTATGTACCAGCAGCCATTAAACTGTATGAAGCTAAATCACTTGCCCAGCTCACATATGGTGCGCAGCTAGGACCCTTAGCCAGTTATCAGCAGGTGGAGAGAGTTCAGTCAAAGTTTCTTAGAGCTGCTCTCTCGACCCCCCGCTGCGTTTCCAATGCCAGATTAAGACTGGAGACGGGCTTAGTGAAGGTAGAGGCGAGGTGCTGGATGCTGATGATTTCATATTGGCTTAAAATACACAATTCCCAGGGCACCTTGGTGTTTCTTACACTTCAAGATTCATTTCGCTCTTCCTGGAAATGTTTTATACTTAATAAATTGGCTTCTTTGGGCTTGTGTCCAGCTACCCTGCTTGCAATGGAAGCACAACAAGCCAGGGAGCTAGTGAAACAGAGAATAAGGGACACTGAACGGCAGGAAGATGTGGCCAAGTCTCCTGGTTTCTTCTCCAATGTTTCCATCAGGTACCAGCTTGTCCCCGCAGCTTATCTGCAAGAATTAGATCTCCCAAAACATAGGCTGGCATTCACCCAGGCCCGCTGTGGATGCCTGCCTTCAGCTGTCCTTGAGGGCAGATATAACGGGATACCCTATTCAGAACGATTATGTCCATGTGGAGATGGGGATGTTGAATCGATTGAGCATGTTCTCCTTTTCTGCTCATTCTATAGAGATGCCCGTGCAGAATTAATAATCCCCTTGCTGCGCCAATGCCCAGGAAAATTGCCGGCCCAACAAGCTTCCTTCCTACTCCAGGACAGTAGTATTGCTATCACGCGCAAAGTGGCGGGTTTTTGTGCACAGGCTAGTAGGATACGTCGGCTGCTGACTAGGAAGTCTAGTGTGGCTCTATAGTTTACTGAGATTGCTCCCGCACTGAGCAGCTGACCTACACTACTTATTATGTTATCTCTTCACCCTTATCATTATCGGTCTGGCCATAAATTACTGAGTTTTAGTAAACTACAACTCTATTAGAGAGTATTTTATATCCTTGTAATGAGGCTATCCCTCTTTTTCTTGTAAATATTAGTATTGCATTTTATTTTCATGACACTAGGTTTTAGTAATTATTGAGGGATTTTAGTAATATTGTTTTTAGATAGGCACCTGCTGTTTTATGTCGATTCCCAGTAGGTTTTTAGTATTATAGTACCATAGTTTCCTTTTATTACCCGTGTCCAGACTAGTTAGGATGTGGTATTATGTTTTTGTGTGTTATGCTGGTCATGGACTGTAAACAACTTGAACTTGAATTTGAATGTAAGTCACTAAATATTTCTACTTTTATTGATAGTACAATTTTTTATTAACATTGTCTTAGCATTTTTACACATTGTAATTTTAGTAGATACTACATTTTACATCACATCCTTCTATATCATATTTTTAATATAATTGCATATACTGTAATGTGATTTCAGCTGAATCCTACTGCTTGAGTCTGATTAGAGCATTCAAAAGTCTCCTTTGTAGTCCTGCTATAGTTTGGTCAACCATGTTTTGGATGCTTTGTTTTTTATGCTGGTCTTTGACTGTAACAATAAATTGAATTGAATATTAAACAGCTCCGTGCTCCACGCCAAGGGTCGGTTCGGTTCCAGCAGGACCAACCCCAGACCTCGTCTCAAGGTCCGTCCTACCAGCCTCCTCAGCAACATAGGCAGGAGGACTACCCTTGGCACCAGTTCTACCAGCTGAGACAGCAAGCCGCCCGTCCGCGTTACCAGCAACACCAACAGACTGGCAAGAGGAAGGATCGGAGGAGCAAACAACGGGTTTGACTCCTCCATGACAGAGACTCTCATCTCCCTACCGTACCGTCCCCTGGTGAACTACCTGTCAGTGTGGTCCACCATCACCATGGACAAGTGGGTTTTAACCATCTTAGACTCTGGCTACATGATCGAGTTCAAGAGATGCCCTACTGTCGGCCGGGTCCGTATCACCGATCCGTCCCCACCGCTCCAGGAGGAACTGTCAGCTCTCCTGGAGAAGGGCATCATAGAACCGGTCGCAGCGTCGGAGTCTCACGAAGGGTTCTTCTCACGCTACTTCCTCGTGAACAAGAAACACGGAGGGTCCCGCCTCATCTTGGACCTCCGCCTCCTCAACAAACACATCGACGCGAGGAAGTTTCGGATGGTAACCCTTCAGTCCATCCTCCCACTAATCAACCACGGGGACTGGTTCGCAGTCATCGATCTGAAGGATGCGTACTTCCACGTCTCCATCAGAAGGGAACATCGTCGCTTCCTCTGCTTCCAGGTGGGCAGCGACGTCTACCAGTACACGTGTCTACCCTTCGGCCTCTCCACCGCTCCGAGGGTATTCACGAAGTGCATGGCGCCGGTGGCCGCCCATCTTCGGCTGCAGGGGATCCAGGTGTTCCCATACATCAACAACTGGTTGGTCTGCTCCCCGACCAACCAGAGGGCCAAGGACGATGTTTCTCATTGCCTGGCACTCATGGAGTCTCGGTCTGAGGGTCAACTACAAAAAGTCCCAGTTGACCCCCACACAACGCATAGACTACATCGGAGCCGTACTGGACTCTCTGGCTCTGAGAGCCTACGCTCCGCCCAAACGTCTGCTCGACATTCGTGCGGTGGTGGCACGGATCCAGGGCAGGTGTCGCATCCGTGCGAGGGACGCCCTCTGCCTGTTGGGACTCATGGCGTCGACCACGGCGATCATCTCGCATGCCAAGCTCAAGATGCGGTCCCTCCAGTGTTGGTTCCTTGCCTTGTTCGACATTGTCAACGACCACCTCAGGAAGTGGCTCACACCCACTTCCCAACTGCAGGACCAACTGAACTGGTGGGTGATGGACCGCAATGTGGCCGTGGAGAAGCTCTTCACTCTTCCCGTGCTGACCGTGCAGATCACCACCGACTCAAGCACGCACGGATGGGGGGCGTGCTGCAGCGGTCTACGGATCCACAGGGTCTGGACCCCCGCGGAAGCCAGGCACCACATCAACTTTCTCGAACTCTTAGCAGTGTGGAAGGCGATGTGGTCCTTCAGACTCTCGATAGCGGGCTGCGTGGTGCAGGTCGCCTCGGACAACACCACGACCCTGGCCTATCTCAACAAGCAAGGAGGGACCAAGTCTCTCTCCCTCCTTCATCTTGCTGTGATGGTCTGGGAATGGTGCCTGAAGGTGCACGTTTTCCCCATAGGTGTCCACATCCAGGGCACCCTGAACACGGACGCGGAGTTTCTGAGCCGCAAAGGAATGACAATGCACGAATGGGAGCTGGACGGATCGGTGTTCAACTGGCTGTGCCGCCGGTGGGGCACACCGGTCCTGGACGCCAAGTGTCACCGTTACTGCTCCCGAGCGGGGATCGATCATGGATCGGAAGGAGATGCCTTCATGGTTCCGTGGCATCAGGACTTCCTCTACATGTTCCCACCGATCCCTCTCATCCAACGGGTCCTCGTACGGATCCGTGCGGAGAGTGCATGGACGATATTGATCGCCCCATCCTGGCCGCGTCAGCCGTGGTTCCCGCTACTTCAGACTCTGGCTTGCGACTTCCTTCGCCTGCCCACTGATCCGAACCGCCTCCACATGGGGGGCGGTCAGATCCTTCATTCAGACCTGCCGAGCCTCCATCTGACGGCCTGGCTTATCCGCCCGACCTAGCGCGGATCCTTGAACTCTCTCGTAAGCCATCCACGCGGAAATCTTACGAAGCCAAGTACCGTCGTTTCCTTGACTTTTTAACATCCAACGACCGTACCGTGGACTCTGCATCCTTGCAGGATGTGATGTCCTACCTTCTGCGTTTGGCTGAGTCAGGATCCGCGGACTCATCCTTAAAGGTCCATCTGGCTGCGGTGGTGGCCAATGCCCCACCTTCCTCTGTGCTGTCCTCTGCCTTCAGGGACAAGACTGTTAAACGTTTCCTTCAGGGACTGCGTAACGCTTACCCTCCGGTTAAGGTACCATCTCCCCAGTGGTCCCTCACTGTTGTGCTCACTGTGCTCACCAAGGCGCCTTTTGAGCCCATGGCCACGGTGGACATCAAGTTTGTGTCCTACAAAACTGCCTTTCTTGTGGCCATTACCTCTGCCCGGAGGGCAGGTAAACTTGCAGCTCTGAGGTCTGACCTTCCTTTCCTCAAGTTCTACCCTGACAGGGTAGTGTTGCACCCGGACCTTGCATTTCTGCCAAAGGTCCTCACTGACTTTCACTTGGCCCAGTCCATCACACTTCCAGCACAAGAGAGAGCGTGGCATTCGTTGGATGTCAGGAGAGCCTTGCTGTTTTACACACAAAAGACTGCGTCCTTCAGGAGAGCCAAGCAACTGTTTGCAGCTTATGGTGGCAAGTCAAAGGGACAGCCTCTGTCTGCCCAGAGACTATCTAAATGGATCTCAGGTACCATTTACCTGGCCTATGAGATGTCATCTCTGCCACCTCCGCCTCATGTCCGGGCTCACTCCACCAGGACATTGGCCTCATCTACTGCCTTCCTGGAAGGCATCCCGATGGAGGACATCTGTAAGGCTGCTACCTGGTCCAGGTCCTCCACCTTCATCACCCACTACCGGGTTGATACGAGGTCTGCTGCTGATGTCAGACGGGGCAGGTCCATCCTGACGGCTGGTCTCCGATCCTCTTCGGTGATGACCGCCCATCCCTGATGTCAACACGCTCTCCTGCATCTCAGAACGCCGGCTGCCCACCATCCAAGTAAGTGAGCTTGCTAGTCACCCATTAGTGTGCATCCCCAAACAACACGAAAGAGAAAGACAGGTTTCACTTACCAGTAACTGTCGTTCTCCAAGTATGTTGTTTGGGGATTCACACGACCCAACCCGACCTCCCCTCGAGGCTGCCGGCCTGAGATGGCTCTATGCTTCGCAGGCAGCTCTAGTATCGAACTGAGGGAAGAGCACGAAATGGCGCCAGAGGCGGTTGGGGATGGTGGGCGGTCCTACATTCAAAACTTTTGTCCAATCAGCTTTTCAGCTCCGCTCGGATTCAGCGCATGCACAAAACCCATTAGTGTGAATCCCCAAACAACATACTCGGAAAACGACAGTTACTGGTAAGCGAAACCTGTCTTTCTCATGTTGCATCTCAGGAACATGAGGACAGATTTCTGAAATTGGAGAATCTGAAAGAGAGGGGAAAGGCGAAATATGCCCACTTGTGGGTCATCAGCCAAATTGCATCAAGTCTATGTTTCTCAGGACACTTACACACATCTTTGTTCAGTTGTATTTAGAATTACCCGTAACTGTTTCCAAAGCTTTTTCTTAGACTTAACGATGAATGAATTTATTGAAAATTTTATATTTCTTGATTTTCTCAGTTCAGCTTCCTGGACCAGCTCCCAATATTCGGGCATTTGCCAATTTGCCCACATCAGTAACTGTCAGTTGGGCAACACCATTATCTGGAAATGGTGAAATCCAAAACTACAAGCTGTATTATATGGAGAAGGGGACAGACAATGAACAGGTATGATCCTTATAAAAGCATATTGCAGCAATGAGGAACTGTAAACTTAATATGTATAGTAAGATTGTTGATACTTGTAGCTCATTCAGAACCTGCCATTTTGTTGACTAGACCAGAACAATAGGAGCTAGACAAATTATTTTTTATCATCCAGCAATGAAGGGGAGCATTAGCATTGTTAGGCATTCCCAGGACTACCTGAGACAGTTTTAGGCCATAGGCCAGTCACATGGTTCCTCCCACTGGAAGTGGTAATAAAATGCACATTTGCAGACCATTGCCATAAATGCACCCACGGCTGTCATAAACACGTTTATGACAACTGCAGGTGCATTTACAGCAGCAGTCTATGCATGTGCGCACATGTTTTATTTCTACTTTCAGGAGCTGTGAGAGTGGCATGGGCTGGATAACTTGGCATCGGGGAGCGGATTCGGTCCACGGTCCATAGTTTGGACATCCCTGCTCCAGAGGGCTGATGTTAGTCAGTTCACAAAACTGAGCAGGACATACTTTTCATAATTTGGCTTCCTACATTCCTACGCTTGCTGTTTGTTTTACAAAGGAACAGAAATTGTGTTTTCTAAGACTGTTTTATTTATATATTTTCAAATACAGGATATTGATGTTTCAGGCCTTTCTTATACAGTCACTGGTTTAAAAAAGTACACAGAATATAATTTTCGGGTTGTGGCCTACAATAAACATGGTCCAGGAGTTTCTACACAAGATGTTGTCATCCGAACACTGTCAGATGGTGAGTGTCTTGTAACACCAAGAAATCTTTTTTCAGCTTTTTGGGTTTTTTTTCCAATTTCATCAAGTTGTTTTTTGTCATGGGGGGGGGGATTATTATGTTTGCAACAGAGAAGTCAATTTTCTTGTATATCAAAATTAGATTCTAGGTTTTTCTGCACAGGGGATTTTTTTGTATGCCTGAAAATGTATGATGGTGATCCTGTTAGTGGGATCAGGATGGATAGCAGCAAATTTTGGATATTAAAGACTTCCCCAGCTATTTCCGAGACTCCAAGAAGTTCCCCCAGCTTAAAAGAGATCTATAGGGACCCTGAGAACATGAGTGGTGATATGAAACTTTAAATTTAAATTAAAGATAGCTTCCATCATCACTATTTATAACCATATAGCTCTGTATTTGTATTCTCCTTTTAATGCAGTACTTTAATATTTACTACTGAATGGGTTTTGAATTATTCTGTTTTTCCAGTTCCTAGTGCTGCACCACAGAATCTCACTCTAGAAGTGCAAAACTCTAAGGTAAGATGCTGTCGGTCTGGTTTTCCAGTTTTGTTTGAAGGACAGAAGCATTTAGATCAGTTTTTTTCAACCTTTGATTTTTGGACTTCAATTCTCAGAAGCCTAAGTCAATTCCCCAAAGCACTGATTAACCAAATGTACTGACTTAGACGTCTGGGAATTGAATTCCCCCTGTATGGCTTGGGTCCCATTTTGGGAACCACCGATCGAGAACTATTGGCAGTTGAGCACCGTATTCAGACATTCATATGGATCTTGCTTTTATCATCCAGAACTGCCTACTTTTTATAACATCGATCTTGAGCCTTTAACAAGAAAGGTGTTTCTTCTCTCTGTTACTATCATCAGCCCCCTCGCATTGCCTAGTGTTTTACACAATTTTTCAATCTGCATATGCAAAAGTGGAGTAGCTGTTTATTAGTGTCTTATATTTTAGCTGCTTAAGCTTTATGTGGATCAAGATAATGGGAAATGAGCAGTGCTAATGTTTCAAAATGTTAATATTATGAATGAGGGAAAGATTTCAAATCTGACATATGCTAGCATTTGTCAAATTTCCATGCGCTGCTGTTTAATTCCTAAATGTATTGGAATGAGCATAAAACATTATTTTTGCAAGCCTTGACTGGACAATATCTTCAAGATACATCATTTTTAATGCCTTTAATGTTATGTAAACTTGCACACCATGCTTCAGATTACATTTAATTGTTTCTTGAACCAGTATAATGGAGATTGATGAAGCGTGAGAATTACCATAGTTTAATGTGAAGAACATGATTTATAATGCCATTTAATTTCCCACAGAGCATTATGATGTATTGGCAGCTCCCGCCTGCAGGAACGCACAATGGGGAAATTACTGGCTATAAGATTCGCTATCGAAAAGTGACTCGAAAAAGTGATGTCACTGAGATGATGATTGGCACACAGCTGTCCCAACTAATTGAAGGTGAGTGAGCTGGAATTCTTGGTCTAAATGTAGAAGAATTCGTCACCACAGTCTTTATCAAAGTGCAAAGCTCTTTAATAAGCTTTGTTTCCTAATAAATATGTGAAAAAAGGTAATCCCCTGAGATGCAGTAGAGTGTAATTTGTTCAGCCCTGCATGTTTTGAGTATTTATCTCTGGTAAATAAAAAATAAGGTATGGCTATTTGAAATATTTCTAAAATGTTTAAACTGCAAGTACAGAAAGGAATAAGCCTGGCTAAATAATAGGAACGTTTCTCAAGTAAAATTTAACCATCTTCTCCTGGACCATTTAAGCTCTTTCCATAAACATTATTCCCAAAGGCAAAACTAAAACCAGCCCAGCCCCCCCCCTCCCCCAAGACTTTCAGAACCAGGGTGTCTCCATTTTGAATCCACTCTGGACCTTACAATCATTTGAAAAGCATAGTCTTTTTCTTTTGATGTTGGGTTACAGAGAAAATAATTGTAATATGTTGATTTTGGCTCAGTCTGACAGATAATAATTTTTGTCAGCTGAGTCTTTTCAAAACCTTACATCATGCAGCACCATTGATTGCCCTTCATAGCTTTGGATTATATTCAAGTAGCTACCTGAGAGGTGAAAGATGAAGACATAAAATGTTTAGCTGACTGGCTTTATGTCAGATGTGACTCAAATTATATCCTAGAAATAACAACGGAGTAGTTTGTTTATTCTAGGTACATATCTGGGTTTGTATTCACATGGAATTAATTATGAGAATGATGGCATTGATGAGATTTATATTAGAACCAGTGGCTTTGCCGATAGTGCTCAAAACTATATTTTAATATTGCATTTTTATATATCAGGTCTCGAGAGGGGTACAGAATACAGTTTCCGAGTGGCTGCCTTGACCGTAAATGGTACAGGACAATCTACTGATTGGGTATCAGCAGAAACCTTTGAAAGTGACCTTGATGGTATGAATAAGAAAATGTATGATGAATGTGTATGTTGTGTTGAGAATAGGAGGGAACTAGACAAATGTACAACATCTATTTGCATCGTTTTGTCAGAGGTACACAATTGATAGCTTGGAGCATCTGTGGATCATCGAGTCACAGGATGATAGAACTGTAGAACTGGAAAGGAGTCCATGCATCCAGTCTCTTGCCAGTGCAAGAAATCCACACCTAAAGCATTTATGACTTAAGGGATTTCAACCTCTCCCTAAAAATTTCCATGGAATGAGAGTCTACTATTCTCCAAGGCAGTCAATTCCATCGTCAAATGGTTCTCACTGTCAGGAAGTTCTTCCTTTCTTTAGTTAAGATCTCTTCTCTTATCAGTTGAAGCCTTTTACCATTTCAGTTTCTCTCCTGTAGACTTGTACCAGCTTCTCAATATTCATTTTAAACTATAGTGCCCAGTACTTTAGGTGAGACCAAAATTCTGACCAAAGCTTGAGTAGAGTGGTATTACTACTTTCCTTGACCTGTGCACTGTGCTTACCCAGGTCTCTAATCTAATAAACTAATCTTGATTCTGCCACCTTATGTATTTACAACTTTCCAGGTTTGGTGTCATCTGCACATTTAATAAGTGTCTCCTCCACATCCTTTTCCACACTATTTATAAAGGCATTGAACAACATAAGGGCATAACTGTGGAACCCCATTTCACTCTCCTCCAGGATGAGGAGAAAAGAGGTGGGGTGAATGCACCCTTGTAGTAGCAGTAATCCAGTTAGCATGCATGCCAAACATGGCTCTTGGCTGTCCACCAGCCGTAGGAGGGGGAAGAAGTGCACATCCCATTGAAATTAATGTTAATTATATGCTAGACCATTTGCTGTCTGTTTACACTGCTTTCAGTAAAAGCATAAGGGGACATGTTATGCCAGATAACAGTGCTTAATAGTGTAATGGCCACTGAAGTGCAAAATAGTTTACTGCAAGATAATGAACACTGTCGTGGTTGTCTCAGCCACAAGGCTATGCTCCACTTGCTATCAATGTCTTTATGTAACATTTTCTCTTTGTAGAAACTCTTGTTCCAGATGTTCCAAGTTCCCTACATGTCAGACCACTTGTAACCAGTATTGTTGTGAGTTGGACTCCACCTGAAAACCAGAACATTGTGGTCAGAGGTTATGCCATAGGCTATGGCGTAGGCAGTCCCCACGCACAGACCATCAAAGTGGATTATAAGCAACGATATTATACTATTGAGAACTTGGGTAAGAAGCAGTGGTAAGATGAATGTGTATACTTGGCTTTCATATTCTTGGTATATTTAAAGTAAGAGTATAAAAGCAATATTAAGCTTTATATCTTGGGAGAACTGTTTAATAGCAGTTAATTGAATTCTTCCTTTTTATTTAGATCCCAGCTCCCATTATGTCATAACTTTGAGAGCATATAATAATGTTGGTGAAGGAATCCCAGTCTATGAGAGTGCAGTAACCAGGGCCTATACAGGTAAGTTTTGTCTGTTTTTGTTGTAGTTTAAAATGATCAGCTTTGTATCTTGAGATCCAGATTATTTTGCTACCTTTGCATATTTTCTTTACATAAAAATTCTTGTATTTTAAATAAGGTGTTTACACCTAGTCCATGATACTGAATTTACAGTTATTTACATCACAATTAAAATGTTGGCCATAGCGCAGATTATACACACACACATATATAATTTTGACATGTTTTCCTTTCGAACTTCACAGTGTACACTACCTTTTAAGGGCAAACATGCGCATATACATGCACATGTTTCTGTGAATGTCATTTTTATAGGGTATTACGTGACGGGTGTATATATGTGATCCAACACTTCTCCAGGAAACTCGGGTGGAACAATCCTACTCTTGTAGCAGTCACACATGCCATGAAATGTGTGCAGTTACTCATCATTCCCTCTAATCACTTCAATCAATCAATCAATTTATTACAGTTAAAGACCAGAACAGAATATACACAAAATATTCACAACATGATTGAATATACTGTGGTGGGACTACAAAAGAGATTATAGAATGCTCTAGTCAGACTCAACAAATAGGATCCATAATATATGCATAGTATAATACAAGGTATGATGTAAAAAGAAATGATATAAAACATAATCACATCTAAGATTACTGTGTATATAAATGCTAAGACTATCCATGTCAGTAAAATAGTAATATTAAAATGCCAATATACAGTAGTTTAAATATCTTTACTACAAGGAATGCATTGCAGAATACTGGCCCAGCATGCTTTGTATATCAAATTAGTGTTCAGATAAAACTGTCTAATTATAAACTGCAGCATGTTATCTTGAGTTTTAAGCAGAGTCTCATCCCGTTACTTTTTTGTTGTGTAGCTTCCTGGGAAGAGAAGTGTTTTTAGGCACTTTCTTCCTGAGTGAGATCCAAAGTTTTCTTACATTTACGTTTTCTGATTTAATAACAAGTCTGTAGGGAAAGTTAACTGTCTCTCTTAGATGCTAATTCAGTCTTGCTTTCCCAGCATCGTTTTGAAGATGGACTAAATGACTACTTTAATCCAGCTAATGCTAGAGAACATAATTATTAAACCATTTCAAACAAGTAATAACACATTTGAAATGGCAATGTTGTTCCTTTTGCAACATTCTGCTTTGATGCTCTTAAAATTGATGTATTCAATTTTATACACTACTTTTGATGTGCTTTAAGAAGGAATCAAAAAGTCACTGAAAACGTTTTTTGCTATTCCTGTGTTGCCTATTAACTCTGGCTTTTCTCTCTTTTTCTCCATTCCTCACATTTCATTTCATCGTGTTACCCTGCATTTCACCCTTTTGTTTCTATTCACATATAATGGCCACCTTCTTTTTTTTATTGTAATACCCAACTTTTTGCCCATCAATTTCCCTAGACACTTCTGAAGTTGATTTATTTGTTGTTAATGCTCCATACACTCCAGTGCCAGATCCCTCCCCCATGATGCCACCTGTGGGAGTTCAGGCTTCCATCCTGAGCCATGATACCATAAGAATCACCTGGGCAGACAATTCTCTGCCGAAAAACCAGAAGGTCTCAGATGCCCGTTACTACACAGTCCGGTGGAAAACCAACATTCCTGCAAACACAAAATACAAGGTAAGATATGAAAGTAGCAGTGCATTCTTCAGCTTCTTACCAAAGCAGATACAAAAAGGGGAAAGGGTTTTTTTGAATGTACTTTTCTGTCATCTGTTGCAATAAAGGAAAAATTACACCCTTTGGTGTGGGGAATAAAGCTGAAAATCAAAACAATTGTAGAAAGTGCATTTAGAATAGTTTAATGTTTATTGGGAGGGAATTAATGAAAATGCAATGATACAATGATGCATTACACCAGCTTTCTCCAGTCGGGTCCTCTTAAGCCAGGGGTTCCGAACCTATGGCCCACAGGCCAGCTCTGGCCCGCAGCATCATTTCATGTAGCCTGCTGCTGCTTAACTCAGAAGTGGAAGCGAGTGCATTTACGACAGCCATAAAATGTGCCCGTACATGCATAAATGCGGTTACATCAGCCAAAAATTCATCCATGGCTGTCATAAACGTAGAAGTGGACGCATTTACTTATGCTTCTGGGGTGTGTGGTCAGGCCCACAGCCTAAAAAGGTTGGAAAACCCTGCTTTAAGGTATTTTGAACTTCATTAACCATCAGCCCTAGCCAACCTAGCCAGTGGTTTAAAAAATGCTAAGAGCCATAGTTGAGAACATCAAGAGAGAATACCAGGTTGGAGACGAGTGTTCTATGTTGTTGTCACCATGACCCTTTGATCTTGTAGACTGCAAATACAACCACGTTAAGTTTTTTAGTGACCGGCTTGAAGCCAAACACCTTATATGAATTTTCTGTGATGGTGACAAAAGGCCGAAGATCAAGCACTTGGAGCATGACAGCACATGGAACTACCTTTGAATTAGGTACTGTTATTGAATTATTTCTGGAAATGTGGACGGTGACCCATTTAAATGGGATGTATCATTGCTATTTATATGGCTGTGCGTAAATCTTATGCTGTCATTCACAGGTTGTTTCTTTGAAGGTGTGAGGAATTCCTACAGTTCTTTGAACAAAAAAAAATTATGTATGCAAATAAGTAAACTTGCTATGCAAAATATTAAATAAAACTCTCCAGAAAACTTCATACTAGCCTTATTAACAACTGCCAAGGAAAACATTGTGGTTAATAGTTGAGTTTTTTTAATTAATTATTCAGCATGATAAAGTAAGATAAAACAAGTTCTAATCTGGTCCTTAAAGCAATCACAAGTACAGACTTTTTGCATATGAATGTGAATTGCTAGAGTTGCTGTCAATATAGTGCAGATCAGCACTAACAGTTCTACCAAGTGAACAGGATGGGACCAGTTCTAAGAAATGGTATTTATCATTCAAAGAGAGATGAATCATTTTGTGAGTAGATAAGGGAGCACAATATCTTGGGCAATAAAATAAAGGAATGCTATCTGGCCAGATACCACCTTTTCTGAGTACCAGACAAAGATAAGGTTGGTCTGTTCTAAGAACATATTGCTCAAAGAGTTCTATCTGTCCCTTCATCATTCTTGACACAAATAGATAAATCTGTCCATATGCTAGATGTAAGATGAGAGTTCTCCTTGTCTTTCTTAACTCAGTCTACATAAAAGAAAGAGGTACAAGCCATTGCTGTTCAAAGATTGCCAAGGGAGTCATGAAAACATCACATTAGCTCACCAGTTGACCAAGATAGCTCTATTTAACATCCCAGAAGCCATTCCACAAGGGATGTCGCCACCTATGCCATTTTAAAAGTGGGGCTTCATTATTTGGCTTGTCTCAAGCAGCAGACTAGACTCAGCTAACCACCATTACCACCTTGAAACTAGGCTTATATGGATGTTTCTTATATAACAATAGTTCTCTCTGCTATGCTGTACTGGAAGCAGGTACCTATTTGCCTGCCTGTGCAGCCTTTTTTGAGGTGAACGAACTGATCTTCCATTCGGAGAGATTATGAAGAATTAAAACAAATTGCTCATCTATAATGCTTGTTGTTTAAATGGTCATCTATGCATTCACACAACCCCCCCTCCTCCCTGCTGGTGTCCGAGCTCTGACACTGGTTGTCTGAATTTTTGAACTGAGGGGAAAGTGCATGATGTGTGTGTTGTAGATGAAAAAGGTGAGAATACTTGCAAAACTTTCTAGCTAGAGGTGCAAGGGAAGACCTATTACTCAAAGAACAACTGTGACAGATAAACAACCTGTTATTTTTGCTATGCATTTGTAGGCTTTGTAGCTGAATGTAGCATTAGTAGAACACATTGATGAGTAAAGCTGATATTGCCAAATATGTATTTAATGTAAACTTTGTTCTTGCAGTTCCAACTTCACCCCCAAAAGACGTGACAGTAGTGAGCAAAGAAGGGAAGCCCCGAACAATCATTGTCAATTGGCAGCCTCCATCGGAAGCAAATGGAAAAATTACAGGTGAAGTGTCTTCTGAATATCTTGCAAACTTATTTTCTTATTCAGGTTCAGTCTTGGAGAAGAAATGTTAACCGTGTTGGGGAATACTGTGCAAATTCTAAAACTGTTTCTACTACTGTATTTTGATTTTAAAGGAAAATATCACATTCAACTTTTTTTGCTTTGATATGACTGAAGCTTAAGTATTTAGGTGGTTTAAGTGCAGGTTAAGTAAAAGCATAAAAACCTAGATTAAGAGCCTGTTTGAACTTTAAATAGTATTCAGGTAAGACGCTTACATTGAAACTCAGTCAAAGGCAAACAGATGTCAGCTTCTCAAAGAGTAGAAGTGTCTTCTTCTTGACATACTTTTTCTCACTGTGTGCTCCTTCGCAGATTGGAATGAGTTTTCCCTATAAAAAAGAAAATCGTATGAAGACTGGTATCTTCTGGTGCATGACATTCTTCTGTTTTCTAGTGGAAGAGTTGTCATGCAGGAAATCCTTTATTAGGGTTTGGAACTAATTAAAGGAAAAATATCACATAGTGCATAGTTAAAGTACGGAGTTCAGTATCACAAGATGTCTTTTTAAAAATATTAGTTTAGACTAGGGGTGCGCATCCTGTGGCCCGTGAGCTGGATCCTGCCCACTGCACCATTTCATGTGACCTACCACCCTTACGCCACTGCCGGAAGCGCCAAGAACAGCCATGTCTGCATTTACAACTGTCGTAAACACATGTCTGACAGCTGCAGACACATTTTAGGGCAGTGTGTACAGTGTTTGTGTGTGTGTGTGTGGGGGGAACCCACCAGTTTGGCTTGCTCAACTGTCTGAAGGAGCGTGATCCGGCCCGTGGCTTCAAAAGGTTGAGAACTCCTGGTTTAGACAAATGCATGGAAGATATGGCTGTCAGTGGATATAGTTGTATGGATGAATCTGTGGCAGAATCAGCAAAACCCTTCGGTAGCAGCTGCCAGGAATTGTGAATGAGTTTGTGCTGTGGCATTTTTGTTCTTTTTAACCTTCCCTTAAGCTTCTGGTTCCCCACTTTGGGGTTTGTTTGTGTAGGTTTAATTGCTACTGTGATGGCTCAATGCTTGTGAAAGCAATAAGCATTTGGCTGCATTCTTCATGGCATGGCCTGCATTTTTTCCCTTCTTTCTGTACAATCTAAAAAGTGAACATTTTTTAGCAGTAGCCTTTTCCCTCATCTCGGCAGCTGTTCTTACAGGGTGTGATCCTGCTGTTCCTGAAACTGTCACGCTGCTGTTCCTCTGCCATCTTTTGTTTTGTTTGTTTCTGACTTTAGCTTTAGTTATATTTTGTCAATTACTATCTTTATTTTTCTTCCACTGTGATTTCATTGTCTCAGGGCTTCTTGCCCTAACGGGAATGTGCACACAGTAACAGCAAATAATTGTTACCAGGTGTCCCCTTTTATCAGAAGGTCATAAGGTGGACTCTTGCATCTTTGTTAGAATGTCGCTTATCAGACTCGTGGAGTTTGTTCTTCTTGAGTTAGAATTCCACCAAGGAAGCAGGCTTTGAGCTCTTCAGATTCTATGGCCGCCAGTCTCAGATCATTATCTGACCACATTGTATCACCTGTTGCTTCTCATTCCACAGTTGTATTGGCAACAAAAAGTTGTGTTCTCTTGATTCTGTCCCACACAGACCCTTTCATCTTACTGCTAATGGAATCAGGCCTGAGTTCCATTTTCTCTTTGACTGCTCCAGGAGAAACAGCATCAGCCATGGTGGAGAAAGCCAAGCCTTTCAAAGGCCTGGATGCACTACAGAGGATTCACATCTGGCAAATTCTCCAGAATCAGCTCAGACATACTGTAACACCAGATTTATATTCAGCATAGAACTGTGTAAAAGGTCTGCTCTCTGGTGGTTTGTGATTTTAGCAAAATTCTGTACAACATTTAAACAGAAATTTGTCTAGAACAGAAAAATTAAATATCCCACTTCTGTTGCTTCTTTGTGATTGCCATGGACTCACATATATGGTTATCTTCTCTGGCTGCACAGCATGTTCCAGAAGTTTCCAAGCTAAACCATTGAGTTTTGGGGAAGCCCCTCTGACTCTTGCAGGCAGGCACACCGTTTCTAGTTTTGTGACGTCAAATTGGAAGCAACTTAATAGTGATCCTAAACAGGGTTTTCAAGATCAGTGAGATTTTAAAGGAGTGGTTTTACCGGTTGCAGGGACTGCGGTGGCTTAGTGGCTAAGACGCCAAACTTGACAACTGGAAAGTTCAAACATGTAAATCAACTAAGTATACTGTACCAGTAGTTATGTACTGTACATTATATCCTTAGTGCACATGCTAGGAAGTGAGCCTGATCAGAATCAAAGAGTGAACACTTCTATATTAGCTGTAACAAACTAGTTACTTGCTGTCATGTTTTCTTTGAGAGAGAATTGCAAAGAAACATAAGAAAGAAGACGTTACCCAGCTATTTCAAATGTTATATATTTGCTTGCATGTCCTTATGTATAATTATTTATATATATAAATATTGCACTAAAACTAACTGTATTCCACTTGTTATGCAGGGTACATCATTTATTACAGCACAGATGTCAATGCAGAAATACACGACTGGGTGATTGAACCAGTGGTCGGAAATAGATTGACCCACCAGATCCAAGAGCTTACTCTTGACACAATGTATTATTTCAAAATCCAAGCTCGGAATTCCAAAGGCATGGGTCCAATGTCAGAAGCAGTACAGTTTAGAACCCCTAAAGGTAAGTTGGTTTCAGAACTGAACATGTTTAAATGTGTTTGGACAAACAACTTAAGATTAAAATTCTTAATTGAGCCCTCTCCTGAGAAAGCTGAGAAAAGAATTTAATTCCACTTTGAGATAATTTCCCTTCTGCATATTAAAAAATATCTTAATAAGGTGTGTGAAATTTTGCTGCCACCTTGTTTCCGTCTCAGGTGGCAAGAATAAATAGTGGTTTTAAAAAAAAATAAGTTACTGAAGAAGATTCTGTTTTGTGAGTGGTTCTTAGCTGTGGTCCTATGAGCCACAATGTTGAGCTGTGGTCCTGAAAGTATAAATATTCAAATCATTATCATGAATGGTATCTTACAGTTGAATAATTGGGAATACGCAGTCCACTGAGTGTATAGTCTGTCTTTAGAACATTTTGTTACCTGAATATATCCTGTGGAGAGCAAATGAGTTTTTGAAGGTTGCCCAATATTTCCATGAAGCATACTCTGGGACATAAACTGTCAAACACACCTATGAATTAGTAACATGAAAACCACATACCTATGAATTAGTAAAATACACCTGGATTTTCTCATACATACAAGCATTTCTTTTTTTAATATGTGTGCAAGAGATAAAAAGCAGGAAACAATCTTTTCAGGTAAGCTTTTAGTTTTGTAATATAGCATTCTGTGCAAGTGAATTTTGGCCGCGCTTACAGAATTGGTGATCTTTCTCTTGTTTGTTTCCTTCCTTTTGCTTGTCCTGGTAGCTGAGACATCAGATAAAATGTCTAATGATCAAGGTAAACCAATGGACTTGCTTTTTGTGTCATTTCTTCTCTTTTGTTCATTTTCTAACAGCATTTGCACTATTGAATGCCAAATGTGGGGTTGTGTAGACTGAATGATCTGAAAAGCAGGAAATCCTTTTTGTACTTGTGCGTTTGGAGTGAAATCTCATTTGTTAAGCAATCAGTGTGTCCATGCTTGGCACCATGTATACAAATGCATGTTTAGAGTGGGTGCATACAAGTTCAAACATACAGTCTTCTAAGATCTGATTTCAGAGTAAAATATGTTGCAGTTGAAGCTGTCAGCACACAGGGTCATTTGCATTTCACATATACTAAGTAGACGGTTCACCTTGTTGAACAATAATGGACTGCAATTTCAGATTTGAATAAAGATTTATTTTTTATTTGTTTAAGGTTTTTACAATATTAAAAAGATAACAAAACAATCTACAAAACATAAAAAAACAATTACACACAAAAAAGTAGTTCCCACGTACATCTTACAGCGTTAAAGATAAGAAGAGAAAAAAAATACATATCAATATAATATAATGTAGTTGGATATTACTTTATTTATTTTCTATACATTTACTATACTGTATAATTTCACCTTTATATCAACTCTCCTCTTTCACCGCAATATTACAACTTTATTATTTTATGCATGGTACCTACCACCCAGTGCACTATAGTCCTTCAGTGTACCAGCCACTCCTTTTACAACTCAATCATTCTGCCAAAAATACATTGTATTCGGTGCAGGTTTTTCTCCTTTATTATCCATCAATGTGTGTTGCAAAAAAGGTTTCCAAATGTCCCAAAATCTATTTTGTTTTATTAACCCCCTTTTTATATTTAATTCCCATGTAAGTTTTTCATTTAATGCCATATCCCAAACATCAACATACCATTTACCAATTTCTAAATTCATATCACCTTTTCAATTCCTGGCTACTTGTTGTCTCGCCAACGTCAAGAAGATAGACAATAACTCTTTTATATTTTCCTCTAAATTCAATTCCTCTAAGTCCATTAGTAAAACAATTTTTTCATTCAACTTTAAGCGGATATTTTAAAAAATTTCTAATTCTTGTTCCATTTTATGCCAGAAATTGGAAAAATTTTACAATCCCACCACATATGTTTGTATGTCCCAATTTCCTGATGACATCTCTAACATTTTCTTCCAATTCTTATCTGTAATATTAATACTCAAATCCGATTCCCACATTCTTTTAAGGGTGTCCTGGGATTCATCTATATTGTTTATCATTTTATATAATTTACTTACTATTCCTTTTATCCCCATTGAACCTTTTCTTATTTTATATACCATCTCCTCGAAGTCTGTCAGCTGCCTTATTGGCTGTAATTTCTTTTTATATTGTTTATTCCACTTCTCCAACGTTAGTATCTGAAGCCAGTTCAACTTTAATTCCTTATAAATTTCTTTTTTTGTTTCTTCATTCTCAATTCGATTCAACCAGTCTTTTAGTAAAATTATATCATATTTATACATAATATTTTTTAATAATTCTAAATTTTTAACTGGGAATGTTTTAAGATCTTGCAACTCTAATATTGGAGAGGTGTTTGGTGCCAATTTATCTTTCAACTTTACCCATACACTTATCATAGACTTTAGGACATTATTTCTTGATTTTAAATCAAAAACTGTATTTTCCAGAAATTCTCCCTTTGCACACACATTACTATATTTCATTTCTATCTCCCTCCATATAAGGTCCTCTATCGTTAAAGGTTTTACCAAGCCTTTAATTTGGAACGCCCTGTAGTACGATTTAATGTTAGGTAACCCTAAACCACCCTCTTTCTGCGGTTTATACCATAAACTTTTAGGTATCCTTGCTCTTTTCCCTCCATTACAGTAATCATTCAATAAGTTTTGAAAAACTCCTAATTCTTTTTCAGATTGTTTAATTGGGAGGACTTCAAGTAAAAAGTCAATCTTGGGTAATAAACTCATTTTACAAACTGCAATTCTTCCAAACCAGGAGGTTTTCAATACCCGATATCGAACAATGGGGGAAAGAGGACATCCTTGTCTCATTCGTGCTTTAATTTCAATATCTTCTGTAAATGAGTCATTTACTCTTACCTTGGTATAACTACTTTTATAAAGTTGAGTAACTACATTTTTAATTTTCCCCCCAAATTCTACTTTTTTAATTATTTCCCTGATAGTGACCCATTGTAAAGAATCAAAAGCTTTAAAGATATCTAAAGATAATAGTCCTATTTTACCTTCTTTTCTCTTGTTTATTTGTAACAGATTTAACACCCTTCTTATTAAATCGGACATGTATCTTTCCTTTAAAAAACCTGCCTGATCTGTATGTATATATTCCCCCAAAAAACTATTTAACCTGTTAGCCATAATTGCTGTAAAAACCTTTGCATCCTGATTAATTAAGGAAATTGGACGATATGAATCAACCAATTCTAAATTTTTCCTGGTTTTGGTATTAATACTATGATGGATATAAGCCATGAATTTGGAGCTTCTCCCCCTTCCAAAATATAATTATATAGCCTAATTAATTTTGGAATAATAATTTGTTTAAATTCTTTATAAAATTCAGCTGGTAATCCATCTTCTCCTGGAGTTTTCCCTATTTTCAATTTGTTTATAACATCTAGTATCTCTTTCTCTGTAATTTGTTCTTCCATTCTAGCCCTGTGCTCTGCTTTTATACTCTCCCCCTTGTGTTCTTGTAAATATTTTTCTAACTTGCTTATATTTATTTTCTTATCTGTGTACAAATTTTGGTAAAAGTTTTTAACTATGTTGACTTTCTCTACTGTTTTATTGCACCTTTTCATATCCTCCCTTATTAAAGTTCCTATCTCCCTTTTTTCCTTCTTCTCTTTCACTGCTTTTGCTAACATTTTTGAACTTTTATCACCATACTCAAAATATTCCCTTTTCAAATAAATTAAATCTCTTCTAATTTGTTCAATATCCCTTCCTGCTATCTCCTTCTGTAACAATTGTATCCTTTCTAAAGTCTTCCTCTCCTTTGTTTTGGCGTGTTTAGTTTGCAAATTTAATCTCTTTTTCCAACTCCAATTGTCTGTCTTTATATTGTTTGTTTTTTAAACTCTTAAATTTAATACACTCACCCCTAAATACTGCTTTCATGGCATCCCAAATTACATTAAAGTTTGTTTCATTATTATCATTGATTTTCCAAATTTCTTCCCAATTTTTCGTTATCTGATCTTTTATCCCCTTGTCTTTAAATAGTTTCGAATCATACCTCCAAGTTCTAATATTACTTCTATTTATTTTAAATTGTAATTCCACCATTACTTTGGCATGATCCGATTCCTTAAAGATTCCTACTTCTACATCATTTAAATCCTTCAACAAATTTTGTGTTACAAATACATAGTCAATCCTAGAATATGAATTGTAAACCTGGGAGTAATATGTATAAATTCATTCTTCCCCTTTCAATTCCCGCCAAGAATCTTTCAATCCAAACTTTTTCATCCAATCATCCAACAATTTCGCTTTCCAACCTTTTCTATAATTAGTTATATTAGTACAATCAATATTTGACCTTGTTAGGTTAAAATCTCCAGCAACTATCATTCTATCACAATTTTCTTTTATCAAAATATGACTCAATTTAGTAAAGAATTGGTCTTGATTCTCATTTGGTGCATAGACATTGACCAGCAATATTTCTTCTTCTTCTATACTTCCACCTATAATCAAGTATCTACCTTCTGGGTCCCCTATCATTTTTGTTTTCGGAAATCCCAATCTTTTCGATATCATAATCGCCACCCCCCTTGCCTTGGAAGAACCAAAGGCCTTTTCATAATACTGAGTCCAACCGAGATATAAATTATTTTTATCTGCCGCTTTTTGGTGAGTTTCCTGTAAAAAAATGATATCCGTTCTATCTTTTCTTAGGGCCATTTCCAACCGTTTACATTTAGTAGGACAACCTGCCCCTTTCACATTCCACGACAATATCTTAATATTTTTCATGTTTTATCGTTATTTGACCTTTTAAGAAGTAGCTGGCAGACTTCAAAGGACGTGTTACCCACTACCCACAATTTAACATATATAACACAGAAAAACATATAAAAAACAAAAAGATAACCCCCTTCTTTTTTCAAAAAAAAAAAAGCACCTCTACTAATAAGAGAAGGGGGGAGGGGAGTCATGTGGTTACAAAACTTGATCATTCTTCCAGTAATACTTCAGCTGCAGATGTTACACTACAATACAATACATCTTAATTGCCCCCAGTTGCTCCTTGAGCCTCTTCAGTTGTGGGTTCTGGTTTTTTTGCTGTGTTTGCTCCTGCCAATAATAATGCTTCTTTGAGATCCTTCTACTCTTGTGTTCCGTTTTCCAGAATCTTTGCTTCTACTAACACATCCAACACATATGAATCTTCCTTTATATAAATGGTTTTCCCCAGGTGCACAAACCTCATCTGTTTTGAAAATTTCCAATTATATAAGATTCCTTTATCTCTTAATTTTTTTGTAACAGGCTTAATTTGATTTCTCCAAATTCTTTCTTCAAACGCTATATCGTTAAAAATTTCAATATCCACTCCTTCCATTTTGAGAACATTCAGACCAGCATTTTAATATGAGACATCAATCTTAATTTTGCACTCAAATCTGCAAATTTTAACAGCACATTTCTAGAACCCGTTCTATTTTTCTTTGAACCCAGTCTATACACACTCTCAGTGTCCTCAGGGACAAAATCTCTCCCCATTTTCAATTCATTCAACCATGTTAACAGCCTTTTTTTTATTATTTAAATTTTTTATTAGGTATTTAAAAAAATACAAAAATACAAAACAGAACAGTTACAAAAATACATAAAGCTGTGAAGATCATATAACAAATTTCTCTAAATAGCGATATTGCTTTAACCACATTTCTTAGAACATAATCTTCTCCACATTATTTTCAATTGCATCATTAACATCACCCTTGTGCTATATACAATGTCCGGTGAGATCTATATCCTCACAGTTTCCAAAAGTCGTTCTGATCTTGTACAGGGGGTATGCCTTCCCCCCCCCCCCAAAGTATAACTTATAAAAGGTTCCCAGATCCTCCAGAAATTGTTACTTTGCATTTTTCCTTTTCTGCAATTTAAGTCCCATGTAAGTTTTTCGTTAAGGGCCAAACCCCACATTTGCTTATACCAATCTTGGATACTTATCTTATCATTGCTTTTCCAGTTTTTAGCTATACATTGTCTTGCAACAGTCAACATTATGGCCAACAATTCTTTATTATCCTTATTCATGTCATATTCATCTATGTCGGTTAGCAAAATTGTATCTGACCCCAGTTTAACTTGCATGTTTAGTATGTTCTCTATCTCTTTTTCAATTCTTTCCCAAAAACCTTTTAAAGATTCACAGCTATACCACATATGTTCATATGTTCCCCTTGTTTTTTTACACCTCCAACATGTATCACTCAAATTACTATACATTCGATGCAAGCCAACTGGGGTCCTGTACCATCTCCATATTATTTTGTAGTTATGCTCTTTAACTCTAACCGACATAGTCCTCATTATCCTTCTTTTCCATATCTTCTGCCATTTTATTTCTGTTATCCTTATATCTAACTCTTGTTCCCAGCTTTGTCTCAACGCCTCTTGTATTTTTTGACTCTTATTCAGAATTTTATAAATTTTACTTACTATTCCCTTGATTCCTATTTCTCCATTTCTTACTCTAATCAACAGTATCTCGAATTCCGTACAATCTCTATTTAAACCGTTTTCCCATAAAAATGTCTTGTTCCAATTGTTTATCTGAAGGATCTTAAACCAATCCAATTACAGTTGAAAATACAGCTCACGTCTTTTTTCTTGATCTCTGCAAGTATTGACCCAATCTTTCAGTAATTTTACTTTCTTTTCCACCAATATGTCCCTGATCTTTTTATCGATTTTTATTGGAAAATTCTGAAAATCTTCCATCTCTAAACCCGGTGAAATTCCTAAAGTAAGTTCTTTTCTCACTCTACTCCATGTCTCTATTGTTGAATTTAACATCAATCCCTGGGCCTTTTTTTCCCCCTTTTTCCTTCCCTTCCCATAAAAACTGTGCCTTGCCAAGCTTCGAAAAATCTTTCCTTTCAATTTTTCCCCACACTGTTTCTTCTCTAATTAATAGTTTTATGATATTTCTTATTTGGAAGGCTCTATAATATTTAGTAATGTTTGGAATCCCAAATCCTCCCTCTTTTTGTGAAACATACCACAGCAACTTAGTTATTCTGGCTCCTCGATTTCCATTACAGTACCTATTAATCATATTTTGATACTCATTCAGCTCCTTGTCTGTGTGTTTTAACGGTAAAACATCGAACAAAAAATTCAATTTAGGCAACAACATCATTTTACATAAAGCTATTCTACCAAACCATGACAGATTTAATTTACTGTACTGTAATATTTTCTTTTCCATCTCCTTCTTTTGTCTGCCATAGTTCAGGCCTTTAAGTTCCCCAGTTTTATTTGATAGCATTACCCCTAAATATCTCATTTTCTGTGTGATCTGTACATTATGGTTCCGTTTTATTGTTTCTTCGTCCCCTTTATTTCCATTGATTAAAATCATTTCTGTTTTATCCCAATTAACTTTTAGTCCCGTTATTTCCTCAAAATCTTTCAAATGCTTATTTATCTTAGAAATAATTTTTGTTGGATGCTTCACCGTTATTAGCGTGTCATTTGCGTAAAGACTTACTTTAGTCCCTTCAACCCCTGTTATTTCTTCATCTTGACGAATTATGTTTGCCAAAAATTCCATAGCCATTATAAACAGCAATGGCGACAACGGACGGCCCTGTCTCGTGCCCGCTTCTAGCCTTATGTCGTTTGTATAGCTCTCATTAAATTTAACCCTTGCCGATCCTTGTTTATATAACTTTCTAATAATACCTTGGAATTTTTCTCCAAATCCATATAGTTTGATCATCTCATGGATCGTCATCCATTGCAAGGAGTCAAAAGCTTTAAAGATATCTAATGCTAAAAAACCTACCTTTTCTTTCCTTTTTTCGGCTAAGTCCAATATGTCCACTACTCTTCTTATAAGATCCGACATGTGTCTATTCTTTACAAACCCAGCTTGGTCCTCCTTGATATAATTGGCTATGAAACTATTTAATCTGTTTGCTAATATCGTTGAAAATATTTTTGCATCTTGATTGATCAGGGATATTGGTCTATAAGATTCAATTTTTTCTAAATTTTTACCCGGCTTGGGAATCAAAGCAATTACCGATCTATTCCAGGAATCTGGAGTTGCATCTCCCTCTAATATCCCATTATATAATTTGTGTAACCTCGGGGCAATCCAGGGTATGAAATCCTTGTAAAACTCCGCTGGTAACCCATCCTCACCCGGTGCCTTCTCTTTTTTTAACTTTTTTATTACTTCCTCAATTTCCTTGACAGATATTTCCTCCTCCATTTTGTTCCTATGTTCCTCTGTTATCTTTTTTATTTGCTGTCTTTCAAAATATTCACGCATTTTACCCAAATTTACCTCCTTTTTTGAATACAGATTTTTGTAAAAATTTTCTATTAATAATGCCTTTTCTTTTATTGCATCTTTTTCCATCTTTTATCTATCAATACTCCTACCTGTCCTTTATTTTTTTTATCCCTTGCTGCTTTAGCCAATAGTTTAGAGTTTTTATTGCCATATTCAAAATATTCCCTTTTAAGAAAGATCAAGTCTTTCTTTACTTTATCAATATCTTTACCATCCAATTCCTTTTTAATTTTTTGTATCTCTTGAAAAACTTTCTGGTCTTTCTTTTTAGCATATTCAGAGTGAAGATGTTTCAGCTGCTTTTCCAAATCTTGATTCCTGTTTCTGATTTGTCTATTTCTGATACTGTTTAATTTTATTGATTCGCCCCTGAAGATTGCCTTCATTGTATCCCATACTCCTCCCTGGCTGACCTCACTATTTTCATTCCATTTCCAACTTTCCTCCCATTTCTCCATTATTTGCTTTCTCGTTACTTCCTCTTTATACAGCTTTGCATTATATCTCCAAATATACCCTCCTCTTTCCATCTCTTTTAAATTTATATCCAGCGTTATCTTTGCATGGTCAGATTCCCTGAATGTCCCAATCTTTATATCTTCTATTGTTTCTTTTTTTTTTTTAATTTCTTTTTTTTTTAAATAAATTTTATTAGGTATTAAAAAAATAGTACAAAGATACAAAAGTACAAAAGTACAAAAATACAGAAATACATAACAAGACAATTACAGAAATATCTAAACTTATGAAGATCATGTAAAGTATTTTATGCATAACGATATTACGTGTTACATTTACCACCTTTTTAGACATAATCTTCTACACCTTCTTTTCTATTAGCCCATTAACGCCACCCTCGTGCTATATACACTGTCCAGGGAGTTCTGTACCTTTACAATTTCCAAAAGTCATTCTGTTCTTGTACAGGGGGTATACCCTTTTTTTCCTCCAAAGAATAACTTATAAAAGGTTCCCAGATCCTCCAGAAATTATTACTTTGCATTTTTCCTTTCCTACAATTTATTTCCCAAGTAAGCTTTTCATTTAACGCTAAATCCCACATTTGTATATACCAATCTTGAATATTGATTTGTTCATTACATTTCCACTTTTTAGCTATACATAATCTTGCAACGGTCAACATTATAGTCAATAACTCTTTATTGTTCTTATTCATATCATAATCTCCTATATCTGTTAACAAGATTGTATCTGACCCCATTCCGATCTGCACTTTTAATATATTCTCTATTTCTTTTTCTATTCTTTCCCAAAAAGATTTTAATACCTCACAGTTACACCACATATGCTCATATGTTCCCTTCATTTTTTTGCATCTCCAACATATATCACTCAGATTACTATACATTCTGTGCAGACCGACTGGGGTCCTATACCACCTCCATACTATTTTGTAATTGTGCTCTTTGATTCTGACCGAGATTGTTCTCATTATCCTTCTTTCCCACATCTTTTGCCATTTTTTTGTTGGTATTCTTATATCTAATTCCTGTTCCCAACTTTGTCTTAACACCTCTTGTATACTTTGGCTATTATTCAGGATCTTGTAGATTTTACTGACTAATCCTTTAATACCCATTTCTTCATTCCTGACTTTAGCCAAAAGTATCTCAAATTCCGTACAATCTCTATTTAGTCCATTTTCCCTTAGGAATTTCTTATTCCAATTATTTATCTGAAGGATCTTAAACCAGTCTAATTGTAGTTGCGTGTACAGCTCATGCCTTTTTTCCTGATCTTTGCAAGTGTTAACCCAATCTTTTAATAGTTTTACCTTCTTTTCTACCAATATGTCCCTAATCTTTTTATCAATTTTAATTGGAAAATCCTGAAAATCTTCCACCTCTAAAATCGGTGAACTCTTCTATTGTTTTAACCAGCTCTTCTGTGACAAAGATATAGTCTATTATTGAATACATGTCATGCACATGGGAATAATAGGTATATTCTCTCTCCTGAGCCTTAAGCTCTCTCCAAACATCCTTTATCCCCAGTGTTTTCCTCCACTCATCTAATATGTATTTTCTACTTCTCTTTTTTACACTTGTACTATCAATGTCTGAACTCAGCATATTAAAGTCTCCACCTATGACCATGCTCTTAGCTCCCTCCTTGTTCAAGATTTTTCCCATTTTATCTAAGAAATCTTCCTGTTTGTCATTTGGAGCATAAATGTTAGCCAGCGTTATTTCTTCTTCCTCAATTTTCCCTTTAATTATCAGATATCTTCCTTCTGGGTCAGCAATGGTTTTGCTCACAGTCTTAATTTCAAGTTGTCCGGTTTATTCTCAGAGATTTTTCTAATTATCACATTTTTCCTTCTTATCTGATCTTCCAAATACGCCATTCTTTTTTCATGCTCAATCAATTTAGTTGCTTTTTCTTTCTCTATTTCTCTCACCTCCACAACTTCCTGTTTTAGGTCCGCTACCTCCTTTTTTACTTTGACCACTGATTCTTTCATTTCCACCATCTCCTTCATTAATTTGTTCATTCCTTCAGATGTGGCTTTTAACAAGTTTGATGCCGAATCTTTTATATCTTTTTGAATAATCGCGATGAATTCTTGTTGCTCTTTGACTCGCTGATTTTCTGCAGCCTGTAGTCTATCAAGCAGTTGTTGATTAAATTTATCATAATTTTTCTCAACATTTTCTTCATGTTGTTTCATCCATGCTGACATAACTTCGCTTAAATCAGATTGAGGTTTGTCTTTTTCACTTATTTTCTTTTTTGTGGCACCTTGTTCCGCTTTTGACTCCATTTCTTGCTTTTGTTGTGATTTTTGATGTTGTGATCGTTGTTGTGATCTATCTCTGTGCTGTTGAAACTGTTGCTGCCGTTGTTGATGAACTTTCTCCCTTAATCTTTGAAGTTTCTCCGCTTCTTCAATCTCTTGCTGCAGTGATTTCACCCTCCCTTGCTGGTCTCTTCTTGTCAGCCGCCCAAGTCTTACCCAAGCAGGGTCATTTTGTCTATCTTCCAAAGATTTATCCCTTCTTTTACTCATCAAGGTAACATTCACCACAGCAAAAAACAATTATTAAAGATCCATAAATATACTACAAGGTTTCATAAAATCATAAAATCATAAATTCATTTACACAATTGCAAGTAGATAAATAGGAACCATAAATTCTTCTTTTCCAAATTAATATAACCAGTAAAACGTTTTGTTAAGTTGTCAAGTCCCCCCCCCTTATACAAATCAAGGAAAGACTTTTTTTTCTTAAGTGGAAGGGCTAGAAAACCAGAAGACTGAGTCGTGCAGTCTACACTATTTTGAAACAAAACAGCACTATTTTAATTCTTCACCCTCCAAAAGAGAAAAAAAATGGAGGAAAAAAATATTCTACACAACAAAGCCAGCAACAGGAGTCCAAAAATCACTTTAAATTATGTAATTGTCTTATTCTTATCCTTAAACGAAGGGAGAAACAAAAAAGATATAGAAACAGCAGTCCTCAGTTTCACTTTCAATTCGCCTTTTTCATCTCCGGTAAACAGTGTCCACAAGAGAAAAAAAACAATTCTTCTGCCAGCAATTATTTCAAAGCAATACAGATTCTAAACAGTTTAATTGGCTGCTATCAAAGATTTATAGTTAGTAAGGGGGGGAGGACTTTTAAAGATTAATTGCTGTTCCGGACGGCAGCCGGAAAGAAAGAAAGAAAGCTTCCTTAGCTTCCTTAGTTTCCCTTAATCAGCGTCTCGTCCTCACACAAATTCCAGATCCACAGTCCTTGTAGTTAACTTCTCAAGCCAACAATCTTAAGGAAAGAAAATATGTTCAAACTTCCCTTTCTTTTGGCTTGGAATCGTCTTCACCCCACCCCCACTTTACTGAAATGCTTACAGTTCAGCCAGCCAGCTCAACTCCGTTCCGATCGTCTCCGTCTATATATCTGGTTAAAAGCAACTTTTAAAAGCTCCCCTTGACTTTGTAATCCTTATAGTCCTTTTATTCCATTTTAAAAAAAACTGTATCACTTTTATTCCACAAAATGTGGCTACATTTTTTTGCAGCTAAAGAGAAAACAACCTCTTAGGTCTCCATCTTGGCTCCACCCCCCCTTGAATAAAGATTTAGTCATCCTTAAAACAAATCCATCAGAATAACAACTATGTTCAAGTAACTCCAGTGGATCTAATTGAAGTATGACTAAATATAATTTCTATCTAAACCTGAATCTGTTTTAGGGCATGTCTATAAATGTACCAACATGCATTGGTCATTTCCACTAATATTCAGACACAGCACATTACTGGAAAAGTATAGAATGTTTATGTCAAGTTTAAAGGACCTAGCCCCGTGATGGCGAACCTTGGCACTCCAGGTGTTCTTGGACATACGGGCGCGTTTTACTTCCGCTTCCAGCAGCTACAAGGGTGACGCGTGCTGGATGAATCACAGTAAACCCATTTGTGCAGATTCATGGGAGCTTGGGCTTCTGGGAATTGAAGTCCAAGAACATCTGGAGTGCAAAGGCTCACCATCACGGACTTAGCCCATCTTTTGTATTCACTAAAATTGCTCAACTGTATGCCGATAGGTTTAATATCCGTTAACAGGTTACTTGATATTTGCTCTTTGCATGATGCAGACATGCTTGCCTTGTACAGTTGCTATTTTTATTCTACTTCTTTTAAGCAGCAATTGGCATTTGTAGTAACTGGTTTATTGTCTACTGTAATCGTAAGACATTTTTTATTTCTTCGTTAAAGTAAGCTATGTGTTCACAAAATGACATGCCTCAAAGTTGCCTCAGATTGAGCCCACACTTGTAAATCAGTATATTTAAGTAGGAAAAGAGTGAGAGACAAGATTACTATGTCTCCCAATTAAGAACAAACAGTCTTGTTTGAGAAATAGGTGGAATGGGGTGAACTAAGTTGTCACAACATAAACAGGAGTGTCAATCTATCCTAGAGTGTTTCTTTGTTATCTGGTTGGCTCTTCAGTTACACATTCCTTGAGTAGTATAAACAACAAGTGAGGCACATGGTCAAAAACTGTTTGATTACCAGTGTGATGATAAATGGCACAAAAGTCCATGGGTGGCCACAGGAATTTCTTATTTATCTCCCATTTAAAGTGTACATATTTTTATATTTATTTTTTATTTATTTATTTATATTTCATACTTGCTAACCCGCCCCAATCGGGCAAGCCCGACTCTGGGCGGCTTACAACCCAAGTTAAAACACATCAATAAAAAATTTAAAAATTCATAGACTAAAACAGTATCTGGGGGTGTCGTCAGAAGGGTAAAATCCTTAGACTAACCACCCCACATGGGATCCCACATCCCTGGAACCCCACACATGTCCTGCCAGCCAGGTCTTTAAGCTCTTCCGGAAGGACAGGAGCTCTGTCTGCATGCGCAGCTCAGTTGGGAGGAGGTTCCAGAGGGCCAGGGCGAACACGGAGAAGGCCCTCTTCCTGGTGCTAGCGAGGTGAGCCTCCCTAGCCGATGGTACAACGAGAGAGCCCCTCCGATCCGCCCTGGTGGGACGGACAGATGTTCTTAGGGTGACGCGGTCTCTTAGGTATCCTGGCCCACTACCATATAGGGCTTTAAAGGTAATGTTTTCTACATCATTTTTCTCTATGCATACTTTAGAGATTTTATTTTTCTTCCTAATTTTTTAAATCCATATGTCTTAAACATATGACCTCAAAGCTGTTATTTTATAAATATGTCACGTATGGGGGTAAACATTCCATTATTTAGATGACCATGATGATAGTTTGTTTTAGAGAGTAAGATATCTCTAGATTTCACCACCAATGGTAGGCTGTGCCCTCACAAATTTGTAAGAAAATCATTGTCTAAGATTTCACTCTGTTCAGTGAGTTACTCAAGATATCTTACTAAGCCACTCAAGATCAACAGCTTCACACATCTGTGGTCTCCATTTGCAAATACACTTCTCTGTCAAAAGCAGCCTTAATGCCTCATTCACAAGTACAGAGAACATCTTTATCACAGGCTGCTTCAGCAGGTGCTCTGGAACAGAAGCTCTTCTTATTAAGATTGGTAGGTCTCTGATACAGCCTTCTTGTTAAAAAAAGGTGAAAGAACTCTAGAGGAAATAGAGCTTGTTCTCCGTCACCTGTTCTTGAAAACAAACATAAATGGAAAGCAAAGGCAAAACACATTGAATAGTCTGCTGAGATAACTGTCACATAGACCGTGATATGGGTTCCCCATCCAAAAAGGATGAAAATGTTTAAATCCCTTGCCTTGAGGCATATTTTAATGCAATGTGATAGAACCAGGAGATCGGTAGGATTAACCAGTTGCTGTAACTTTGAGGCTTCAGATGTTTACCTTGAAGTGACTGCTCTTTGGCACCATCCAGGGGACATGTGTGATTTAAGGAATGTCATGGATTCAAACCGTCATTGTTCCCTGTTTAATCACTGGCAAGGAATTTAGAGCATGTATTGCCAATCAGTTTGACTGATTTTATTCTTGTTATTTTGCAGTTCCAAAAAGGATCTTTGTCCTATGTCTTGGAGAAATGAATCCTAAATCATTGTTGTGACACACACACACACACCCCATTACTGTGCAAATCATTCATTATTTCGCCAATTAAAGAGGTTGATTATAACTTTAAAATTCATTTTTCACACTGCTACAATGCCCTGTATTAAATTCCAGATTTTTGAAGAAGAGGATTATGGTTTGCAGAAGTTTGCATTGAAATAAATTCAACTTAAACATGCTGCAATGTTCCTGTTATTATTATTTTATTATTGTTGTTGCTGAAATGGACAAACATGAAACTTCTCTTTAAAATGCTAGTGTACGCAATATATTTTCAATTCACGCCTGGAAATCAACTGTATCAATTCAAAGTTTTGCCCTTTACTTTGTCAACTGTGCCAAAGTTATTTACAATATGCATCCCAAATCTGGAAGCCTTTTTATAGGTTCAGAGTGTAACATTTTATTCATATGTAGATGGCTGGTTTGTTCTGGTTCGCACAGCTGGTCACAAATATCTTCAAAGCCAACATGTTTCCACTGACTCCCTTGGCAGAGTTAGGTTTACAGGCAGACAAATATACTATGTAAATTTACCCAATAAATTCTAGCAACTTTCACAGGCAGTTTGGTAAATGGGATGGCATAGCAGCAAATTGCTAGCAATTGTTAACAGGTTGCTGCTGGTATCTTTTCATGGAACAACTCACATGACTGTGAGGAATGCAGTTGGTAATTTGTAATTTGGCCTGTGTGGTCTCCTCCAAAACTTGGTCATTCTCACAAATGTTGACATGTATTTGTCAGAAATGGTTTGAAAGAGGACTTCATAAGGATGATTCCTCATGGTTCCTTTCGATTCAGCATTCCCAGTGAATTACACATGAAAGAAGGCAGCTCAGTTACAGAATAGAGTCTGATCTTACTTTGCTTGCTTGTTCTGTTTAAACCTAAGAGACTAAGGGACCAACTGGGCACATGGCCAGTCTTCTCCAGCCCAAATCTTTAACATTTGTCAGATCATTGCCAGGAATAGTATAGCTTTCCTCACGTACAATTTACAGGAGTAAGGATGGGTTCTCTCCCTACTTACGTATGTCAAGAGCAGACCCATTGGTTTCATTGTCAAGCATTCAAGGCTGCGGCAGTTCATTGCAATCCCGGGGTTAAATCTTGCATGTCTCGTTTCATACATGCCACAGGAGATGGCTCCGAGATCATTAGTGTGTGGGTCACTTCATGGCAAGCTAGGATCCACCTTAAACAAATTCATACCAGTGCCACTTTTCCTGCTTGCCTTGGAGGGTGAAGGCAGCCTAGAACCAGCTGGCCTCTGAGGCCAGGCCTCCTGGCGTCCTAGGGCAGGTAGAAAATGTATACTTGGATTGAGTTGCAGATGACAATTTATGGGCTCATATTTTATATTCTTTGCTTTGAGAGCTAAACCATGTATTATTTCTATATCTCTGTGTTTATTTACATGTTCTTTTGTTGCATGGTTATGACTGTACACTGAATATCATTGGATAGGCACTTAAACAAAAGCTGGTGATACGCCTATTATGTATGGTTGTCTCCTTCTTTCTTTCTGGTCCATGACTTTGTTCATAAAAAAAAAACCCAATAAAGTGTTAAGCAAAAATATGTTAGGAAGTAGAAGGATATGCAGGGCATAAAATAAAAATAACATTGTTACCCTTTTGTTCTATAGCACTGGGTTCTGCAGGAAAAGGAAACCGCCCATTGGATGTTGGAGCAGACTATAAAACATCCATGAGTGGTAAGTAAACAGCTGCTAACAGCTGGGAAGCAGAAACATTTAGCGTTAATGTTTCCTGAGAAAAGTTGGTGAGTGTTTAAAGCATGGGTGCCCAAACGTTTTGGGTGGTGGGCCAGTCACATGTTGAGTGTGCTGGTCACCTGGTTCTTTCCACCCATAAGTGGAAGTAAAATGTGCGTGCACAGAACACTGCCGTAAATGACCCGCAGCTACCGTAAAAATGTGTTTACGACAGCCACGGGTCATTTACAACAGCATTCTGCACACACAGATGCTTGTTTTATTTCCGCTTCTGGGAGCGGCGAGGGTGGTGGGAGCTGGATTAATTGGTGCCATGGACTGTATTTTGGGTACCCCTGGTTTAGAGTCAACTGTGGGAAAATTGCCTGGAAAGAGAAATATTCCTTTGAAATTCCTGGTAATGCTGAGTAAGTTCTCTTAGATTCAAGATTTCAGGGCTTCACAGTTTATAAGAAGTAATGTTTGTGTTCCTCTTTTTAGGGAGTAACAGTCCTCATGGAAACCCCTCTCCTCTTGAGTACAACATGCTTATAGCAATAATAATCACCTCTGTCGGAGTGATAATCGTTGTAGTAGTGGTGATTGTTGCTGTCTTCTGCACTCGGCGAACCAACTCCCATCAGAAGAAGTAAGATATTACAATGGCTTCTTTGTTCTACTTCTTGGAGGGTGTACATTTAATTCCTGGTCAAAATGCTTGGTTGTATTTAATATGTCAGTTAAATGTAATTTAACAGACAATGACCATGCACAATATATTCAGGCACCCATGATTTTAAAAGTCTGGTAACATAAATAAATAAACATCTGCAGACGCAGACAGCGCTGGCTCATTGGGTGTAAACAGAGATGAGCACTGAACCCTAGAGTCGGATACAACTGGCTTTCGAGCAAGGTCAAGCTTTACCCTTTACCTAGCATAAATGAAACTTACTATGGCTTTTGAATGGGTTATACAAAAGAAAGAGGTTATCTGTTAGATCCAACTCACACAGCATGACATAAACAACTGGAAAGCATTGCTATCCATGGAATAAAGGTATTTCCACAGACAGCTGCACAGCCTTTGGTTAAACTACATGATGAAAGAACAGAAAGTAGCTTTGTAACCATCAACAAACGTTTGGATGTTTTGTCTCTTGTCATTTTCAAAGGAAGCGTGCTGCTTGTAAACCCGTGAACGGGTCTCATAAATACAAAGGGAATTCTAAGGATGTTAAACCACCTGATCTTTGGATACATCATGAAAGATTGGAGCTGAAACCCATTGATAAATCTCCAGATCCCAATCCGATCATGACAGATACCCCAATTCCTCGTAATTCCCAAGACATCACACCCGTCGACAATTCCATGGACAGCAATATCCATCAAAGACGGAACTCTTACAGAGGTGAGTTTAAGGTGACACAAAGCTAAAATTTATTCTCACTGTCCTGAGCTTTTATTAGGATTCTTAATTTTATAGATGGAACTGCAGTGGCTCAAGTGGTTAAGATGCTGAACTCTCTGACTGGAAGGTCAGAGTTTGATTCCTGGGTACTGCATGATGGAGTGAGCTCCCATCTCTGTCCCACCTTCTGTCAACCTAGCAGTTCGAAATAAAGAAATTGCAAGTAGATACATAGGGACCACTTCTGTGGGAAGGTAAACAGCATTCCGTGCACTCTGGTGTTGAGGCATGCCTGCCACATGTCCATGGTAACATTTGCAGGGGCAGACAGCTCTGGCTCTTTGGCTATAAACAGAGATGAGCACTGAACCTTAGAGTCAGATATGACTGGCTTTTGAGCAAGGGCGACCTTTACCCTAATTTTATATATAGAATTTGACGGCATTGCAACAATTGGATTAATACTAATCTGTATGTCCATAAATTAGAAAGTAGAATCAGCAGACAAATATACTGTGTAAAATTACTCTCAACAATATTATTTGGATTACTTGACAGTTTATTGAGCAAACCTATTTTGGTTTGGAAGAAGAGAGGAAACTAACCCTTCTGATGAACTTGTTGAAGACTAGACTCTTATTCAGAGTTTAGAGTAGTTTTTAAACTAAGAGTTTAGTGGGGATTTTCAATGACATTTTCTTTTTATATATTAGCTGTCAGAGATTCACGTTTGCTGATGAGGATGTTATAATAATAATTTCATGTCAGAAATTATTCTAGGTTGAAAGGATTTTTGTGGAAGAAACTCCACTCAGGGGATGCCCAAATGAGGCTCCTTTCATGTCCACAAGAGCTGGGACAGAGACAGGCGCTCAATCTGTCATGTACTACCCAGGTCTCAAACTGCTGACTTGCCAGCCTTCCAGCTAACAAGACGAATTTCTTAACCACTGATCCACCGCAGCTTCTACGATCTTACGAGGGATGTAAAGACTATTGTATCTAATCTTCCCTATGATTTTTGTAGGGCATGAGTCAGAGGATAGCATGTCCACTCTTGCAGGAAGAAGGGGAATGAGGCCAAAAATGATGATGCCATTTGATTCTCAACCGCCTCAGCGTAAGTCTAGCTTTAGTTACTGCCACAAAAGCCAAAGCTATCTAATTCATTCACATATTGCATGAGGGTTGTGTGATGAATGTTAGCTAAATCCTTTTTTCTACGTGAAATGCAGCTAGTGCTGGGATAACTTGGAAAAGAAGTTTGTCAGTTTTCTAACTATTTTGGAAGGAATGATAAAACTGTTGCTAGTATTGGACTTAGTAGTACTGTATTTCCGTGCCAAGTTATTATGCCAGATTGATGTCAAATTAACAAACCTGCTAAATAGCCGCTGGGCAGATCATACAAATATATGTACTGTATATCAGCTCTTTCTCACCACTTTCTTTTGTAGATTTTATGTTAATAGTCTAACCAGTTATCCATTTAAAATTAATTTAAGAAGATGAGTAGTCTTGGCATAGGTATAATTGAATTATTGAAATTTTCACAACAGTACCATTAAAAGTTGTCTGGTTGGACATCCCGCTACGATAATGGAGTAGATAGTACAGCCAGTAATTCAACGCTGAGTGTCAGGCAGAGGTTAACTAACTTGACTCCCTAAAGGGGTCAAAGGCTACAGATGGATAAACTCCTTTGGGTGGGGTGATGACCCCCCTCAGTGGAGGAAATGCCGCTGGAAACTATCATATTAGGCCCAGTGGCAAAACGAGTGGAGGAGGAACTCTGATTCCCAACGGTCATGGAGGCGGAAGAGGCCATGACAGATGGACTGGATGTGAAGGCAGGCCATGATAATATCCTCAAGGCTGCAATCCTCAGTCCATTGCAGTCCCGGTGTCAAATCTTGCATGTCTCATTTCATGTGTGCCACAGGAGACGGCTCCATGATCATAGTGTGTGGATCACTTCATGGCAAGCTGGGATCCACCTTAAACGAATTCACGCCAGTGACATTTTTCCTGCTTCATGAAAAAATGCATTCTCAGATACAAGTTGCCGTCAATGACGACAACCATTAAAAGTACCGGTAGATATCCAGTGTGGTGTAGGGGATAGAATGATGCATTAGGATTCAGGAAACTTGAGTTCAAATTCATGCTGAGCTATGGAAACTCACTGGAGTTTCAGTCTAGTTTGGTGAATAGTTTATTGCATCACAGCTTTCCAAGATACTGAAACAAGTTGATAGATTTAATGGATTATTCCCGATTTTGCCCCTTAGCAGTATAGTAGTTTATTTGCTCTCAATACACTGTTTTTAAATATAGGATTTTATTTCCTCTATTTCACCTCACACATAGCTTACAAATTTCACTGCTTTCCTATCCCTTTGGATTCTGTGGTTATAGTACAAAGATATTTCCCCCAGCTTTTGGCTCTTGTTTATTAAACTCCAATCCTAGTGTACAGGGTTTTGTATCGGGACATCGCACAACACACAGAGTTCACCTAACTACAGCCAGGTTCTGGCCAATTAAGTGCAGCGACCCTGTTTCAAATTCCTTTCAGCATGTTCATTGGTTAGGGGTACACTTATGCATGCATGTTTCTTGGTCTGTGTTAAGCATTTTTTCTGTCTTATGTTCATTCACAGCTGTGATTAGTGCTCATCCCATCCATTCCCTTGATAACCCTCACCATCATTTCCACTCCGGCAGCATCGCTTCTCCAACCTGCAGCTATCTCCATCATCAGGCAAACCCATGGCCAGGGGGCACCCCCGTGTCCCATTCAGACAGGGCTAATTCCACAGGTGAGATGAATGACCTGGGGGACACTTGTTTGGAAGCAGCCATTGGGAACCAGAATTCCAGGCCACAATTTCAGTCTCATTTTGTTTCTGTATGGGAATGGCTAGATTGTTAGAAATGGCTAGTGGTCATTTTGGGTTTAAGTCTTGCATCCTTCTGTTAAGAAATAAGCCTACGAAACTCGGTTGGACTTATTTCCATATATGTATGTGTATGATTTTCTTTTCAGCCTAACGATCTCTTTCTTTTGCAATTAGTTCTCTAAAAATAATTGGTTTGTGTAGTTTAACATTGTTGCCCTTTTATATTTAAGTCCAAGTTAAATTGCAAGCACTGTATTTACTGGCGTATAAGACACACTCCCCCCCCTTAAAATACACCAGAAAAACTGAGTGCGTCTTATACTCCAATGTGTCTTATACACTGGCAAATATGGTATATAACAGCCTGAGCATTCTGAGCTTGAATGATAAGCCTATCAGTGTTGAGAAAGACCTCCTGGGAAAAAGGGAATTAACTACTCTTATTAAAAACAACCCTTTTAAAAATAAATCAATACCTGGAATCAACTCAGTCAGTTATATACAGTATCTAGTGTAAAAACCAATGGATAATACTCTCCCATTGCCTAATTGCTCAGCTCTGGAATGTTCCAAATGATCCTCTGTGCAGGTGCAGAAGCCCATTTGTGTAGGTTCACAGGTATCTACTAAAAAACATTTTTACCAATGGCAACCTGTTATTTCCATCTGTTACTATATAGTAGTTGTAATTTCTTGACAACATTAGATTGTTCTGAATGTTTTCATGATTGCATTTTATTTTGTCCTTGTCTTAATGATGTTCTAGTTTTTCTAATTGATAATCCACTCTTGTCTTGATATTGGCTGTAATCCATTCCTTTGTGGTGAGGATAATAATGTGTTGTTTAATTAGAGAATAATTGTTTATTTTTGCAGCAGTGAGTTAAAAATAAACTATGGTGCCAGAATGCATGTGATCTATATTTATTAATATAGATCCCCCAGATCCACAAGTGATACATTCTTAAACCTTTCATGGATACCTGAACCTACAGATAACAGTGAACCTTATATTTAACACACATACCTGAGTCATAGAAGCAGGGGAATGGTTTAAATTGCTCTGTCATTTTACACGAGAACTATCAAAATGTCTGCCTCCAAAATTGAATTTTCATTTTCTTTCCTAATTAGAATCTGTTCGGAATACACCTAGCACAGATACCATGCCAGCTTCCTCTTCTCAGACATGTTGTGCTGAGCATCTGGAGCCAGAAAATGCCACGGGACCCTACTTGCCCAGTACACAGGAGGAGGAGGCAGGTTCAAATCTTCCCACAGCTCATGTCCGTCCCTCCCATCCTCTGAAGAGCTTTGCTGTGCCAGCAGTTCCACCCACCGGGGCAACCTATGACCCTGCTCTGCCAAGCACACCTTTACTATCCCAGCAAAGTGAGTGCCAAGGAAGTAATGCCGGCAGGAAACAGTTTTCAAAGAAGTAGCTGTATTAGTTTGCCTAGGTATATGTAGATTAAAATAAAAGGGAAAATGGCAAATCAATTGACTTGAATGTCAACATGTCCAGCATTCTATAGAACAGGGTGCAATATATGGCATAAGAAAAAGAATCTCCACACTTTGGGGTTAAAATATTTTCTCTCAAAAGTGGAAAAGCTTTATATTTGTAGATGTCTTTGTATTATCATTTTAATTCCCCCAACAGTTTAGTGATAGCTTTGCCAGAGTTTACTCCTGCCTAACTCAGCCAAGCCTGCCTGGATTGGTCACTGTCATATCGGGCAGGATGTAGGATGCTCAGTAGTTAATTACTTTTATGTTTATTGATGGCAGTCATACCCAAATGAATCCAAGCTAGGAGTATTTTTATAATGGAGGTGGCTAGTTGTCATCTGCAGATTGACAGATAATTTAGGGACTTAACACAGAATTATTCACTGGATAGGGAGATATTTTGAACACTTATCCTAGCACTTGCCAACTGCATTTTTTCCAGTTAGGCGGAGGGCATGATTTAAATTGATGCTTTAAATCTTTTAAAACCCTAACATGTTTGGGATAACCTCAGTAGAAAGTTTACTTTCTCCTATGTGAATCCACCAGACTGTAATATCTGCTGGGGGACTGTTCCTAGTATCCATCCTAGTTGGATGAAGCAAGATGGTCTTTTCCCCTGTGTTATAACAGCCCCTCCAATGAGGTTTAACTGACACTATCATTGTGGTCTTCTTTGGTGCTGTATCATAGCTTTGAAATATCAGAGAGTAAACAAAACAAAATGAAAAAGACCAAAAAAATTTTATAAACTTATAAATATAGGAATTAGTCTTTAAGGTGCCACAATGTTTGTCTTTTTGTTGTTTTGATTTGTTTCCCCTCTGATATGCTTGCACAGATTAACATGGATACCTCTTCAAAAAAATTGAATTTTTAAATAATAGTTTAGAACTGTATGGTAGGTATAGTTTTCACTTGATTGTACTTAAACGTGGCTGAGGATCTGGGGGGCTTGGGGGTAACAGATCTGTAGATGTTAACAGTCAAACTGATTGACCCCAATGGCCAAAGTTGTTCATTCAACATTCTAACTACACACTTGATTTGTGTTAAGCTGTTGGCCATCCAGTTCATTCGGTGAAGACTGCATCAATTGGCACTCTAGGAAGAACTCGACCTCCTATGCCAGTTGTGGTCCCAAATGCCCCTGATGTGCCGGAAACTACGAGGATGCTCGAAGATCCAGAAAGTGTAAGTATTCTGCTAGAATAAAGCTTAATTTCTGTGCATTAAATCAGAAATATTGACTATTGATGAAAGTAACAATACAAAGAGTTCAAGTTGAATGTAAAATTTTAGAATTCAAAGATTTAAAGCACATAAGCCACATTTTTTTATTTGTGTTGTGTCTTATATATGACATTTTTAAAAGGGTGTTGTTATTGTTATTAATTTGGTCTTTATGGTGAGCTTCTATATAAAAATAGCTGGATAACTGAAGAAGCAGAATAAATTAACTCTGAATGCCTACACCCCTCATGGTTCTGTCCATCAGTAATGGTTCATTCCTGTTATGTGACAGCAGCTATTTAGTCCAGTTTGTGATAAAGCAGTTATGCAAATTGTGTGAGGTCCCAGATTATGTTACATGTGGATAAAAAGGTTGAAATTAAAGAACTCTTTGACAGTTCTCAGAAGCCCCTTCTAGTTAGTCATAGTTGGTATTAAAGAACTAGGAGGATTTGCTGAAAATTAGTCTTGTGTTCCTATGTTACTGTTTCCCCTTTTTGTATAATTTATTTACAGAAATAAATGGAAGCCTATTTATTTATTTACAGAAATAAATGGAATCCTATTTATTTATTTACAGAAATAAATTGAAGTTTATGGACTTCAATTCCCAGAAGCCTACGCCAATTCCCCAAAGCACTGATCAGCCAATGCACTGACTTAAGCTTCTGGGAATTGAAGTCTTCCTGTGGGGTGTGGCCCCCTCGTGGGACCCACTGCATTAGACTTTGAATAACAAATATTGGAACTTGGGTATATATCCTAAAAAGTCTTGATATAGAACACTTCACAAAGTCAGATTTTATCATGAATAGCCAAAGCAGATTTCTAGCTCTCTTGGAAACTGCTGAAAGATTGGGCGCAAGCAAGCAAATTCATCATTCTGACTTGTAATCCTTGTGGGAATATTTTTGTTCAACAGAAGGCTCAAAATACATGGTTAAGGTTTTCACTCAAGAGTTTAAAATTCCTTCCCTGATAATGCACTTTCCAACTAAATTTATTATCCAGGCTTATAAAAGTGATAATGTCAATTGTATTAAGGCATCTAAAATACTCAGATTATCAGCAACGTTCTTGTTTGCCAATGCACTTGTGGAATAGTTCTTGCAGGAGCTGAACAGACAGTCCATTTCTTTGATGTGTGCTGTGGAAAAAACCCACCTTTTTAACACGTCAGTGCAGGGTTTTCCAACCCTTTTTATGCCATGTGCTGGACCATGCCCCTCACCCCCGGACAGCTGAGTGGGCTGGGCGTGTGGTTTCCCTCAGTGTAAACGTTGCCATAAGGTGCATCCATGGCTGTTATAAATGCACTTATGGCTGTCGTAAATGCTTCCGCTTCCAGTGTGGTGGTGGTGACGTGGACCACATGAAATGGTGCCACGGGCTGGATCCGGCCTACGGGCCGAAGGTTGGGAACCCCTGCGTTAGCGAATGAGATTTTGGAAGGCAGTTGGAGCATGCCTGAAGTTGTTGTTGTTATTGTTGTTGTTGTTGTTGTTATTTCGATTTATATGCCACCCTATTTGGTGAAAACCAACTCAGGGCGGCATTACAACATAAAATCGAATACAACACAATATAACAGATTAACAATACAAAATCACAGCCTCCCAAAATGCAGTGCAGCAACATCAATATAAACACTATATAATCAAAATACTGTCCATAAACAGTATACAATACCGAATGGACAATAAACAATAAAGTTACTGCCTCAGTACCTGATGCAAAAGAAGTTGATTATGTTTTTTCTCCATTTTTCCTCCTTTCTTGTGCTCCCCCCATTCCCATTGCGTTGTGTTATGTCACGTCACCATTTACTGTTTGTCTGGGTTTGTTTCCTTTCTGGACGCTGCTCTCTCCCTCCTCCCCCCCCTTGCATTGCTTTAGCAAAATGAAAAACTGGAATGAGAACATTTCAGGGTCTGTAGTAACGCTACCCATCTAATAAGCTTGGCTTGGCTGCCATGCCCAACTGTAGAGCTACTGGCCATGGTTCCTTCCCCAGCTCTTGCTTCCTCCCCAAACAACGCAGCTCATCTTGTCCAGTAACCCTGTTAAATCTCCTGCAGAATTATGAACCAGATGAGCTGACCAAAGAGATGGCCCACCTGGAAGGACTAATGAAGGACCTCAATGCCATCACGACAGCATGACCACCTTGCCCAAGAAAGGACTCCAAACCCTGTTTCACAGGTCTTGGGACTTCGCCTTGGAGCACAAGGAAAATGTACAGAGACTAGGGTACAGCACAAAAAGGGACGTCCAGCCAGCATCAAGGCCACGGTTGGTTGAGAAAAGTGACTTTTCTATCCCTCTCCCAGAGAGAACCTGTTGGAAAGTTGGGTTCCACTGCCTGCTGAGAAAGAGGACACAGGAAAGGGATTGCAGGAGACTTACGCTGAGCTGATGAGATCAAGTATGCAAACGAAGAAATGGACTTTATGTTAATTTGAGTCAGGTTATTGTCTCGGTGCTGTGACCTTCCCTGCTTTTTTCAGTGTTGGACATTCACATATATGTACAATTTTGTGTGTTTTATTTTATTGTATCTTTTTTTAATTAAAAAAAATGTAATCTGATGAAAAAAAAGGAATTTGTATTGTTTCCCACAGCCTAGATGGACATTTGATTGCTTGTTCTATTGTGTACGGGAATTCATTGCCAATGTGGGTTCGGACAGGGATTGTTTTGGCGTGTCTAATTACACTCACTTTCCAGCAGTTAATCCGTGGCCTTTTGGAATTGCTGCTTGGATATTTGTAGGGGTTTTTTTATTTTTATATTATAATTATTAAAAACCTGACTAAATTTCTCTCGTCATTGTGAGATTAGCTATCAGTTTGGATTAATATGGAACAGACAGACACACAAAGTTTTGCTTTTTCTATGCATTTTCCATTGAACAATGAAATGCAATTCTATCCACATGAGTTTTAGCTGACTCTTCAGTACCGTATATACTCGAGTATAAGCCGACCTGAATATAAGACGAGGTACCTAATTTTGACCTGAAAACCCAGGAAAATAGATTGACCCGAGTATAAGCCAAGGGTGGGAAATGCAGCAACTGCTAGTGAGTTTCAATAATAAAAATACATGAAAATATGGTAAAATTGATTAAATTGTTGGAACGTCTCAATCCGCCACAGACTTGGGATCCTCATGGTCATTGACCTGAGTATAAGCCCTGTCCCCTTTTTGGGGCTAAAAAACTTGGCTTATACTCAATTATATACGGTATATGCTGAAGTGGGAAGATGCCATGTGGGAACTGAATAATCCTGACTAGTAAACAGGAAAATACCTTGATCATTCTAATGAAAAAAAAGTACCCCAGGAGTCACCAACAGTACTGATTAACCCATTTATGCATTACCTTTGCCTGTGCAACCACACGGCAGATGACAGTTGGCATTTCTTGTGTGGACAAAATGATATTTGCGTGGTTTAGGTCAACATCATGAAATAGTTCAGAAAGAGAATGGAAGATTGTTTTACCCGTCATCTGCTTGTGTTCACTGTATCTGGTTTCTAATTTGCAGGGATTGTTTTATTGAGAAATGCCCTCTTGTTTAGGGACTGCGGTGGCTCAGGTGGCTAAGATGCTGAACTTGACAACTGGAACTTCGGCAGGTCGGCAGGTCGAGCCCCAAGTACTGCATGACGGAATGAGTTCCCACCTCTGTCCCAGCTCCTGCCAACCTAGCCATTCAAAAGCAAGACATTGCAAGTAGATTAATAGGGACCAATTCAGTGAGAAGGTAAACAGCCTGTCCGCTCTGGTGTCTAGTCATGTCTCCCATATGACCATGGAAATGTCTGCAGATGCAGTGCTGGCTCTTTGTTTGTAAACAGAGATAAGCACCAAAGCCTAGAGTCGGATATGACTTTTTCGTGCAAGGGTGACTTTTACCTACCTTCATCTTACAATGTAGACTTCTTTAGGGCCAGATCCCACAGCAGAGCTTTCTGTTGTTTAGGTTTGTTTTTAAAGCGCTCTGTCAGTGATGGTGAACCTTATAGAGACCGAGTGCCCAAACTGCAACCCAGAACCCGCTTATTTACTTCAAAGTGCCAACATGGCAACAGGTGAGGGAGGAAGCGCTCCCATTGGGCTGTAGGGCAGAACAAACTGTGCTGTGGGGAGGAAGCATTCCCGTTGGGCTGCTAGGCAGAAGGACAGGACAAACTCTGTGCTGGGGGGAGAGAGGATGTGCTCCCATTGGGCTGCTGGGCAGAGGGGTGGGGCAAACTCTGTGCTGGAGCAACGGCACGGGTGCCCAGAGAGAGAGGGCTTCGAGAGTTTTTCAACATCTTGTGTTCTATTCCAGATTTTTTAATGTATGGGGGCCAGTTATACACTGTTTGTGAGTCACCTTTCTGTGTAACGGTTCACCGTCCCAAAGGCCGTCAGAAGCAACTTCTGTGCTGAACCATCATCCAGAGTAAGATGTCTTTGCAGGTTGGTTTCTAGAAACAAACAGAGGTGAGGGCACAAAAACTCAAATGCTGTTCTACCCTGAGAAAGAAGGGGAGTCTGAAAGATGTTCTAAGTAAGGGGTACCCAAATTATGGCCCGTAGGCCAGGTCTGGCCCTTGATGCTGATTCATCTGGCCCACTCTACCCTCGTCGCTCCCAGAAGTGGAAGTAAAACTTTGGTGGGAAGGTAAACAGCGTTCCGTGTACTCCAGTATTTAGTTATGCCTGCCACATGTACACGGAAACATCTGCAGGTGCAGACAGCGCTGGCTCTTTGGCTATAAACAGATGAGCACTGAACCCTAGAGTCAGATACAACTGGCTTTTAAGTAAGAGAGACCTTTACCTTTTTTCTAAGCAGTATTAAATGTCACCTACCATACAAATTCCTGGTCTCTGATCACCAGCAGATGTTATGGGTTCTTTAATTTGGAAATACAAATTTCTGCCCAATTCTATTTTGTCCACACAAAATAGTCTTTGCTGCCCAGTGCAAAGCAGTGCCAGAGTAGAATGAACTGTCTCACCAATTCCTTTTTTCCAAGATGTGGGCATTTTACTTCCCAACTACTAAAACAGACTGTGGTGGTTTCTGATGACAAAACATTGACTTAATTACTTCTGGTGCGCAGCTATAACATTTGCATAAAAATTCTATGCTGGATCTACACAATAAGCCATCCGTTTTTAAATACTATATTGATTTTTGCAGTGGTAAAAAGTGCCATGAAAAGTAATCCACCTAGATTAGAACTCAGTGTCCTGTCTTCCAGTAGCAGCCACCCTGAGATTCAAAAACATTCTGTAGTATTAGGGTATATGGAATTCCTTTCCCCAGTTCCCTTAATTGTAGCAAATTCAGTGAAAGTGTATTTTTGGGGCAGGACCGTGGTGGCTCGAGTGGTTAAGACACTGAACTCGCAGACTGCAAGGTTGGAGTTCGATTCCAGGGTACTGCATGATGGAGTGAGCTCCCGTCTCTGTCCTGGCTCCTGCCAACCTAGCAGTTCAAAATCAAGAAATTGCAAGTAGATAAATGGGTACCACTTCAGTGGGAAGGTAAACAATGTTCCGTGGACTCTGGTATTGAGGCATGCCTGCCACGTGTCCATGGAAATGCCTGCAGGTGCAGATAGCGCTGGCTCTTGGGCTGTAAATAGATGAGCACTGAACCCTAGAGTCAGATACAACTGGCTTTTGAGCAAGGGTGACTTTTATCTTTGCCTATTTGGGGGCACACAAAAAGTCCAACTTGTGGGCAAATTACCTGTGTCGAAAAAAATAGGGAATTCAGTGGGGAGTGAGGGTGAGTCAGACACTGGCCTGGGTCTTCATCAGAAACAGTTTCCAGGGAGGTGTTGGGAGTATTTCTTCTTCTGCTGTATCTGAATCCAAATTGTGGCGATCCTCATGAGGATCAGCCATGAGGACTGTCCTGAGAATATAACACAGTGGCCTTTCATCTGCCTTCCGCATCGCAGTGTAGCACCTGTACCACTGATCCAGTTCCACGAGTCACTTTCCGGTCCTGAGCCCTTTTGGCACATAAAGTCCTCCTCGGCCCCAGGCTAGGATGGATGAAGCTGGTGCCCTCCATCAAGATGGATTTAATCCACTTGGGGACCCTTCCCTGTGGACTTTGCCACCCAAGGCTGTTAGTCCTCAGGTTAGTTAACAGCCGCCTGACACTCGGCGTTGAGTCGCTGGCAGTAGGGTCTCCTCCATGTGCATAGCATAGGGAGTATTTACAGTACATTAAAAGGCCTACACCTTGTACATAGGCTGTAATGAGCTTCCCTAGAGTTGGCCTGTTGAGTGTGAAGCAGGGCCTTCTGTGGTCAGGAGATGGGATGGAAAGGCTTGCTACAATTTTTTTTTTTTGGGGGGGGAGGGGTTAAAGAGCTTCCCATTTTCCTGAAAGAAAGTGTTCCACATGACTGTTTTCCATTTGTACAATGTTATCTCGGCAAAGATCAGGCATTCCTTTCTCTAGGTTAAGCTTCTCATCCCATCCACCGATTTCTGTAGGTGAGCACGTTCTGTTCTGCGGATATGTACATTTCTCTCTTCTATCTATACCCAAAGAGACGCCATCCTGTGTCCTCAGTATTTCTCCCACCACCACTGGTGGATTTTAATTTTTGTGAATATATTGCTACTTATGTAGAATGCCATGAATGTTGATATTGCCACGAATCTGGGGAAAGGGAGGGGGATATTTTTTAATAATAAAACAACTGTTCAAAGTTGGTTTTTTAAGGTTAAATCAAAAGGAAAACATTTATTCAAGTCAGTGTACTATACAGTATATGTATTGCACTTTTACATATTTTAACAGTTTTTTACATATCTTGTGACTTTAAAGAACATTTGTGTATCTCGTCGTGTCATAGCTCAGCTGCTATGTGGCCACTTCCTCCATTTGAATACGGAGGACAGGGAATCTGTATATTGTTTTCCATTTCTGACGTAGGAGCGTTCTGAGGACTGCTGTAAACTTCTAACTTTCTGTACATTTTTTCCTGTAGTATTTGCTGTATACGCTATGAATTTTTAATACTGTCATGTTTATTATTTGGTATTGGACATCCAATACACTTTTTAAAAATCTAGTCAACTTCTGGTTTTGTCTAGAGTATTTTTTCTTTCCATCCCGCATCAGTAAGCTATAACCCATCTCAGACACGCTTGGCAGGCCATCGCATCACTTGCAATGGTAAAGGCAGAAAGTGATGCCACTCCTGTTGGTGCTCCTCAACACGAATGAGGCAGGAGAATGGAAGAGAATGCAGAACAGGGATGGCCATGTGCAGACGGACTCGCCAAGACTCCTCATCCTACTGTGAGTGCTTGTCCGTTCACACAGGTGGTGGTTATGCCTCTACCATTTCCCTTTTTTTTCACGGGATGGAGGTGTCAGCACCCGGGTATGGAAGACGCATGGCGGCAAGGACCGTAGATGCACTGAGGTGTCCTGAATGGGATTGCGCAATCAAGCTACACTTGAGTACACCTCTGTGGCATTCTGTGGAACAGCCTCTCTTTGGTTATTCATGCCAAACGCTCCACAAAACATACACAGTACTAACAGCATACAAAGCTAAAACCAACATACTGTATAGCAAACAAACAAGACTTACTTGGGAATCAAACTGCTGACCTCCCGCCTTCCAGTCAGCATCTCAGCCACTGCCTACACTCCCGCAGAAGGAAGGCATTTTTACATACCTGACCAGTCCCCTTATGCCAAAGTCATTCCTGTAGTTCCCTTTTCTGCTATGGAAATCACTTTCCTGCCCTCTAGTGGAATTGGTTCAACTATACATGTCTCTTCCTCTTCAGTCTAGCCCTGTTCAGAAGGGGACAGGAAAGTCACCCTAGTCATTTTTAGCACTATGCATGGATCCTGCAACCTGTCGGGGGAAGCATTGATCCAAGATGCAGCCTGAAAGTTTTATGAGGTTTCTGATTCTTCATGGACAGGCAAGGAAGTTCAGAAAGTTGTGCTTGGAAGGCCGTTGAAAGACATGTGGCTTTTTAATATCACCGAGTTTAGAGATCTTTCTTAACACCTCAGGATCCCTCCTTTTAAGCAACTGTAGTCACTTCACAATTCACCCCATCTTTACTTACTTCCATTGCAACGTCAGTTTGCTTATTTCTGATTTCGCTTCTTGTTCTTTAAATAGTTTACTCACCCAAAACTAATTGACTGTAACTGTTTAATGCAGGATTTTTTGTTGTCAAACTTTTTGAAAGTACAAATACTGTATCTTGATACCCACCAGATATGATGTATTTGTTCGTCTTCTGACTAGGTCTAAAATGTTAGGCAAAACTTAACTTTCCAGAAACCAATTATTCTTCAACATGATCTTTCTAGAAAAGAGCGGGTCTATTCCTCAGGTGGTTAGTTGGGAACTCACATAGGAAGACTTTGGGCCTCTACAGAAGCAATCTTAGAACATTTTAGTACCAGGTAGGCATTTGGAAGGAGGCCAAAACCAGCACAGGCAAGTCCCTAAATTACAAGATGCACCTGAGTCTTGCGTCACCTTCGTAGTCTCTCTCTCTCTCTCTCTCTCTCTCTCTCTCTCTCTCTCTCACACACACACACACACACACACACACACACACACACACACACACACACACACACACACACACACACACACACACACACACACACACACACACACACACACACACACACACACTCTCCTCTTGCCCGTGAGGATTTCCTTAGGAAGAAGTCAGTAAAACCCAAAAAAAACACTCTTTTTATTAACAAATCCATTCTAAGTAGTCAAATATATATATAGTCCTTTTGCTATACAAGTGCCTAATCATGTACAGCTGCCAAATCATGCATAGCAGCCATTGTCCATCCATAGCCATCTGCCTGGTCTGTAGGGACGTGAGAAAATAACCGCAAGAAAATTTCCCCCTCTCAAATTCATGTTTTTTTGCGCCTGCAAAGAAAGGTTTGGGATTATAATTCCGTAAATTGGAATTCAGAACATTTGTTCAAATGTGTACGTAAGAATCACGCACTCACACATGCAGAACCCCAGAAGTTCTTCAAAACTCCTGTGTACTGACAGCTCTCTCTCACACACACACACCTCATGTCATGCTCGTTTCCTTAGTCACATTCCCTTCCAAAACCACACTGGCCCTTCCTGCTCTGTCAGTGCTGGCTTTCCCCTGCACCTCCCGTCTTTAACGAACATCCTCCTCATTGCAAACTAAATCGGTGGTTTGGAGGGCACACTGGGGGGTGTGTGTGGCCATTTTGTCCCAATAGCTTCAAAGGGGTGGTCATTTTGTTTCTCGAATGTCCCTGAAGGGGTGGGGAGCCACATGAAATGGCACCATGGGCTTTAGGTTGAGAACTCCTGCTTTTAAGTAATGCCCAGCAAGGAGATCTTGGTTCAAGTTTTGGACTGGAAACTTGGAAGATCTAGATTCAAACTCTCACTTAGCCAGGAAAGGCACCCTGAGCCCTTCTATTGGCCCTATTGCTCCCGTCTGATTCTGTGATGACGGGGGAGAGAAAGAAGGACAGCCATGTATGCTACATGGCCTTCGAAGCCAGCTGAGCCTTCTGCCTCATCCTCTTGCAAAACAGACTGCAAGGAGCATTTTACTTCCACTTCCAGTGGGAGGAGCCACATTACCGGCCCGCTGAACAATGTGACCGTTCTGCAGCCTGAAAAGTTTGGGGACCCGCATCTTACAAGCGTGGCCAGTACTTCTCTGCCAAGGGCCAACTCTCAATCGCACCCTCGGTCCTAATCCCTGCCCACCTGATCATCTCATTTTCCAAGTCCCAGGTAGGTGCCTTGTTCTCAAGGGTTTCAGAAAGAAGCAAACCTCTTCCAGAGGTAGGAGGGGGAAGAGAAAGACTTACTTGGCTTCGGCATAATGTTGATATCCAGGTCCAAGCTGACAACCTGCCTTCATGTCCACACCAACAGAACACTGGAGAGAAAGAGACATGGAAATTAAGCAGCCCCTTCCCCCATCCCTGCCTCAGTGATCCCTAGGCCAAACCCCTTCGCCTTACTCTCGTCTCTACATCAGTCCAATCTGACGCTGAATCCTCATCTGGCTGCCTTGAGGGAGAGGATCTTCGTTTACGGCTGGAGGGGGAAAAGCAAGGCTACATTAGGGAAGAGAACTTGCAACAAAACGACAGGAATGTCAGGGGGCACAGAACCAATTCACAGATGCAAGGCTAAATATTATAAAGTTCTGTTTGCATTTTGAAAATAAAATGTATCAGTGACAGTGTAGAGACTGAGTGTCGTAACAGAGAGGCAGAATGAACTCTGTGCTGGGGAGTGAGGAAGCGCTCCCATTGGGCTGCTGGGCAGAGGGGCGGGGCAAACTCTGTGCTGGGGGAGTGAGGAAGTGCTCCCATTGGGCTGCTGGGCAGAGGGGTGGGGCAAACTCTGTGCTGGAGGAGTGAGGAAGTGCTCCCATTGGGCTGCTGGGCAGAGGGGTGGGGCAAACTCTGTGCTGGGGGAGTGAGGAAGCACTCCCATTGGGCTGCTGAGCATGGCAAACTCTGCTGGGATGATGGTGCGCGTACCCACAGAAAGGCCTGGGAGTGCCATGTTTGGCACGTGTGCCATAGGTTCGCCAACACTGAAATAGATACTTGAGTTGTAAGCAAACCTATATTGCCAAAACTAATACAGGAATCGCACACACAAAGGAAATGGGCTTACTAACATTATTTAGCTATTGGTTGAACCCATATGTCAAAAGACAAATCATCTTTAGGCCAGGAGCAACTCACTTTGTCGGAGATTCTTGTTTCAGTCTCTCTATCTCAGTGAACTGAACAGATTGTCCCCCTCCTCTAGTCTTGTAAACATCACCCTGGAAACAAGAAGTTATTTGCATTTTAAAGCTGTGAGCAGAACAAGTGGTTTCCCCACTGTTTTAACTACCCTTTGTGTATCTTTTTCATAGGAGTGATGGCAAACCTTGGCACGCCATCTGTTCTTGGACTTCAATTCCCAGAAGCCAAAGTCTCTCTGAATCCACACAAATGGGTTTACTGCGTGTCCGCGCAGTAAACCCATTTGTGTGGATTCAGAGACCTGGGCTTCTTGGAATTGAAGTCCAAGAACAGATGGCGTGCCAAGGTTCGCCATCACAATTCCATAGATATTTACAGATATATAGACAGAGCAACTAAGAAAAAGCCACTTCGGATTTCCCAAACCCGCCAAACTGGGCCCATAAAGGAGTGAAAATTCTAGGCATCTGAAGCCAAATCTGCAAACTCCCATCTTATTTCAGTCCCAGTTCAAACACAATAAAAGGGATACATTTTAGCACAGCAATTGGCATGCCTAAGGGTTGTAGGGACCGGAAAAGAACTCCTCCTTAAATGAGCAAGAACTATTACTACACAAATAAGAGTTCCATAAAAAAAAAAATGAAAACCGGGGCAGTGCGCGCACACCCTATGGTGCATTCTTTCACTCACCCACAAACTTCTCGATATATGAGCGCCTGCCTCCCCCCCTCAAAGCAGAGTCACAGCAAAGCCCCCCTTCCGGCTCATCTGCTTTACCTTAATCAGCTTCGTCTCAATCTCTCCATCAGAAGCCACTTCCTGGTGGGTCAGCATGTACTTGTCGCACTTGGCCAGGGCCTTTTCGTTTGCAGCTGCCACTGTGATGGCATTGGGGATGTGAGGCTGCATGACTGTTCCTGTCTGGACGTTGGAAGGGGGCTTGTGGTCAACCCATCTTTCCCCGGCTGAGCGAGAACGCCTGTGTCGAAGCCGAACGGGCGGGGTGTTCTAAGAGAATCACACAAGGAATCGGAAATGTCACATTGGCACTTGCCGTGAGAGATGATGACAGAGGGAGAAGGATGTCCTTCTTCCCTTGTAGGAAAAGGGGCAAAGGTGTGAGCAGCAGCACATTTCCCCGCAGTACATGGTTCCAGAGTACATCTTCTAAGGCCCAGAGGTCCTATACATATTGGACATGGACCTTTGCTTACTCTATATACTCGAGTATAAGCCAAATTTTTGGTGGCTGATTTGTGAAGGGACTTGAGCACAACAAGCAGTTCAGCATGCTTGGTTTGAAATGAAGCTACACAACTCATTGAGCGACAAGAGTACATGCTTTGCAAACAATAGGTTCCAGGTCTCCTCCCCAAGTAGCACATCAGCCCATAGCAAGAATTTCTCTGTTCAACAGCTGCTGTTGTTAGAGCAGACAATGCATTAGGTCAGTGACAGCGAATCTTGGCATTCCAAGTGTTCTTGAACTTCAGTTCCCAGAAGCCCTGATCAGCAGGAGTGGTGACTTGGGCTTCTGGGAATTGAAGTCCAAGAACACTTGGAATGCCAAAGTTGCCCATCACTGCACTAGGTAGACATGTTGACTAGCCTGGTCAAAGGCAGCTTTCTATGCTTTCCATTACTTTTTGACTCAGCCTAGCTTCTAAAGCTTATTTAAAAACAACTTTCACCCCTGCCTAGCCTAAAACAATACAACTTAGTTAAGAGTAGAGGCCTACGGTGGTACTCATCAGATCAGACTGGTGCCTGGTCTGTCAATTAAGTAACTGTGTTCAGCCTTCTACAGGCTACGACCGCAATATGTTCCAGACACCAGTTGAGGCTTTCAACTGCATGTGCCAAAGCTTCAATACCTTAGTGGTGCCAGCAGGAGGTAAAAGGATTAAGACCCATTTTTGAAGGCAAATATATGCGAAGATCCTTTCATTTACACTGAAGATGTGACCTGATCTAACAATTTTGTGAAATTTGAGAAAACTTAATAATGGATTTTATATTCCAAAATTGAACAGCTTTTATTTTAGCTATTGTTAGGAAAGTTTTAGCAGTCTGGATAACCTACATGAAAAGTCAATTCGAGGAGCTTAAAGTGAAGCTGCCAAGCTGAAAACACGGAGTACATTGAAGAGACAAACAGCCTACTGCGTTCCAGATGGGTCTGATTTTGGCACAATGAACACAATACATTTGCCCATCAAGTTTTTGCACATACTTTGGCTTAAAAGTATGAAATTCACATCCATAAATCAAAGTGGCAGTTTAGAACCCTGCTGGTGAACCTTGGCACTCCAGATGTTCTTGGACTTCAATGCCCAGAAGCCCAAGTCAACACGCCTGCTGATCAAGAAGTTCAAGAACACCTGGAGTGCCAAGGTTCACCATCACTGGTTTAGACATTTCTGACAGGCAAGAGCAGGAGATTTTAGGATAGTTACTCTGGCCATTACAGAAAAGGTTGATCTTTGAAGCATTGTGCCAGACTGGGCCCCATTTCCGCCATAGCCAGAAGAAGCACTAACCCTGCAGCACTGGTCCTCTTCTACCTCTAAGGCCTCTCTACCACTGGAGACCTCAAGGAGTCCCATCCGATACATGCCCCGCCTTCTGTCTGACATGATAGAGGGCCTAGCTTGGTCTGAGTCCTGCAATCTACTCCTGGCTCTGTGGGTGCTGCTGCTGCCTCCACCACCACCACCACCGGGCTGCCTGTTGTTCTGGGTAGGCGTTCTCTGCTCCCATTCTGAGCTGAGGGTGGCCACAGAAACACTGCTGCAAGAATTGGAGCGCCTATGCAGCGGTGGCTGACTTGCAGCTGGCACGATGTTGTTAGGGAGCTGGGTGACGTTACTAGAAAACTGAAAAGAGGTGCAGTTAGTGAACAAGGAACAGACAGAAGAACCAATACAAAATCCACAGAGAAAGTCAAGCTAGCGGACACTGCACAGAACCCCACACCCTCCCAGTCGGAATGGAGCAGTTTAGGAGAAGGCATCTTTCCCCATGCTTGGGGATGAGTGCAAAGAATCATGAGAAAGAGACCAGGAGAGTTACAAGGGACTTGACAGAGCCACATGGATGAAAAGCCACATCCCTGAATCACTTTGTTTCTGAGACATGGTGGCGCTTAGAACATACATGCAAAAGGAGAGAGATTTCAGGGCCACTCACTGGGATGGGTGGGGGAGACAAGGACCTCTGCAGCGCCTTTTCCCGGTCCTTTTCCCGCGATGGCCGCTCTGGTTTGCTGACCTTTGGCTCTGTGACAATGACCTTCAGTTGTTTTAACTTCTCGTCTTTTACCCACAGCTTGTTCTGCATCTCGAGCTGCTTGGCTGCCACCCGTCGTTCCTAGAAGGTTGGGGGGTGGGGAGATGGAATGAATCCCTGGTGCAATGCTTTGAACCCTCAGACGTGAAGGAACAATTATTGCAGAAAGCTCAGCTAGACTGTAATTTATTTATTTAGATTTATATTATATTGTAATATTTTTTATTAAACACGACTAAGACAAGATATAAAATTAACATACAATTCGTAAAATGAACAAGAAGGGGGGAGAGATATAACCTAATATATGCACCCACCACCAATGGGACTTTGTAAATCTTCAACCCAAACATTTGGTTAAAAAAATAAGTAAAATACAGAAATAAACCAATCAGCAAAAAAAAAAAAATTAGATGATGTAGCAAATCTTCATGGGCTGCTTGAACTAACAGGAGCCTAAAAATTCTGCCTCTACTTACAAATAAATAAATAAATAAATAAATAAATCTATACCCTGCCCATACAGGGGATTTCCTACTCTGGGCAGCTAATGGCACAAACTCACACATTAAAAACAGAGACACACCTCCCTCCCTCCCTGTGTGGAAGGTGCAGCCCAGTCAGACGAGAGCTCCTCTCCAGAAGAGAAGTTTAGTTAGTGTGGTCAACATTGACTCTTGCTTTCCAACTGTTATAAAACCCAGGAGGGAACTGCTCGATTCCATTTCACGTTCAAAAGGACATTTCGATTGTACTTCCAAGAAATATACACATTATGCTTTGAAAAGTCTTACTTCTAATGTGCCACTCGGAGAATGCCGTACTTACACATTCTCTTTCCCATTTCATCGTTGTCTCTGCCACTATATCCTTCCACCGGGTTTCTATTTTTTGCTTGTCAAAAGCTTGGCGCTGCAGCTTCTGGTTCTTGCCCTCCAGCTCCTGCTGCAAGCTGCGCTTCTCGTCCTCATAAATGGTTGTGGTTTTCTCCAATATTTCAATCTGCAAGACCAATTGCAGTTCCCCTTCTGAGAGCTCCTCTCCACCTCTTTCTGACAATGGCTTTTTCCAGCAATACAATGATCCACGATGCAACATATATAAATATGAGCAACGAGGTAAAGGTCACCCTAGCTCGAAAGCCAGTTGTATCCGACTCTAGGGTTCAGTGCTCATCTGTTTATTGCCGAAGAGCCAGTGCGGTCTGCATCTGCAAACGTTTCTGCGGACATGTGGCAGGCAGCCCTAAGACACTGAAGTGCTAGGAACGCTGTTTACCTTCCCACCAAAGTGCTCACTTTTTAAGCTACTTGCACTTTATTGTTTTCGAACTACTAGGTTGGCAGGAACTGGGACAGAGACAGGCACTCATTCATTCATGTAGTATTCGGGTTTTGAACTGCTGACCTTCCACCTCCCAGTCAGAGTCTTAACTACTTGAGCCACTGCAGTCCTATCAAGCAAATATCAAGTAGTAAAACAACAACAAACAAACCCTAGCCTCCTTTCAAAAGAGGACTCCTCCTCAAAATGAGCTCTGCTGATAATCAGGGCGCCCCAAACAACCATCTCCACAGCACAAACCTTATATTCCAGGGTTTTCACTTTTTTCTCCAGCCGCTCAACTTCCGTTTTCTGCTCCGTTAGTATTTTGTCTTTTTCGACCACTTTCAGTCCTGCATTCTTTTCTCTAGACTCAAGTTCTTGCAGCATTCTCTTTGCAGAAACCACTATAATAGGGGGAAAATATGGATTCTGCTGGTTTAGATTGCTACACACTCACCAGAGCAGTCTTCGTTTGGCCTAGCTGTACCCTTCCAGACAGAAGAACATCTTTAAGGCAAGAATGAAGTGTAAGTCTCATGTAACAGAAAACTCTGCAAACAAGAATATTAGACTGTGCCTTACAAAATGCTAATTAACTTGTAAACCACCCACAGAGTGCTTTAAGGGATATGGGGCAGTATAATAAGTGTAATTGCTATTGCTATAATAATCTCCTATGGATTAGGATAATTCTTCAGACCAGGAATGCTTGTCCCCGTTATTAATCTGCTGTATTAAGACCATCAGTAAGAAGGGAAAGTAGGTAGTCTGGATCTTCTTTAAAGTGCTCCCACTTGAGGAAGCAAGACACAGCAAGTTCAGTTACTGTACTTACAAAACTCATTGAGTAAATAAACCCCCGGAACTTACTGTTTTTGGCAAACTCTTCTGATAAGGTCTGGCGGATGCGATGACGTTTTTCAAGCACTTCAATGAGCCGAGGGAGAGTCTGATCGTCATTGATGTCCAGAAGTTCACACGAAGGCAATGGGGGAAGACTCTGTAACAGCATCTCTCGGATGGACCTTTCTCTGTCTGCAAGACGTAAGGCAGACAGCTTAGCCATCTAGGTTTCTATTCCATTTGGTCCAAGAAGCTTGGAGGCAAGCAGGATCAACAAGGATTACATTTCCCACACTGCCATCATCCTAAGTCAGTGGTGGCAAACCTATGGCATGTATGGCAGAGGCAGCACTCTGAGCACACACTCTGGGCATACATGCCATTGTTTGCCCAGCAGCCCAATGGGAGCACTTCTGCCCTCCCCCAGCACAGAGTTTGCCCCACCCCTCTGCCCAGCAGCCCAAAGGGACCGCTTCCTCCCCCCCTGCATAGAGTCCACCCCGAACCTCTGCAGCAAAGATGGCACCCTGTTGAGCTTGGGCACTCGGTCTCTAAAAGGTTCGCCATCACTGTCCTAAGTAGAGAAGCATTGCGCTATTTTCAAGAAAACAACTGAGCCACAACTCTGACAAGCTTGCAATAGGACCATTCCTTTAGTGTTAAACTGCAACAGCTCTGATCCTGGCTACCTAAATGTTGCACAGAACACAGCTATTCTAACTCTAAATGTACATCTACAAAACTAGAGACTAAAAATCTAGTCAGATATTTTGAGTCAAACTACACATTATTCAGCGGTTGCAGTGTAAAAAAGCCTGAGGACTCCTGTGAAAATGAATCTGGGGCCAGGACAAAGAAGAGAACTAAAGTGAAGCTCAACCTTTCTTGCCCATACGCCCCTCTGCTATTTTTATTTGCTCTTTCATACATTTATTCATTATCTTCTGGCTCAGAACAGCTCCCATCAACCCCACTAATCTTACAAACAGGGCTAATTAGTGGTAGAAGGAAAGGTTAAGACAGATAAGTCAGGAGAGAGCTACTCCACTGGTTGTGTGGAACAAGTCATTGTCAGATAGACTCTTAAAATTTACCCCCGTCAATTGGTCCTCCCCTGAGTTCCAGTTGCCGCGACAGTTCCTCCTTAAATGCCTGGTTCCGATGCCGTCGCCCAGAGGCTAACCCACACAGCGGCTTGTCAGCAGGTCTTGCAACTTCTACTTCTTGAGTGATTTCTGCAAATCGCATGACTTGCTACCAAAGAATGATAAGAGAGATAGTATTGCACTTACATTTCTTTTAAAAAAAAGTTTAACACCCAAGAAGAATGATACCAAGGCAGTACATTCTACCAGTTTTAATACATTTAAACCCATGAGGTTGAAATCATTTCTAGCTTACCAAGCTCTCATCATAATCCTCAGCCTTTGGGTTTACGCAGACAATCATTCGCACTTTTCCTTCTCCATCAAAGTAATTCTTGAAGAGATGGGTCAGTTTGGAATCTCGGTAAGGAACCATCTAAAGAAAGATTCTGATAAGTCCAAAGGTTTTATAAATAAAATCCACAGGGAAACATCCACAGTAGTGGGTAATCGTATACCTTATTGGTTCCGTATGTTTGGTTCTCCCGAAGTGCTTCAATGCAGGTTCTTAGAGTCATCAATGACTGGTTAATATTACCTGTAAGATTGAGTGGTGTTAGTCTGTTGTCCTTCTAAGACAGTGATGGCGAATCTTGGCATTCCTGGTGTTCTTGGACTTCAACTCTCAGAAGCCAAAGTCAGCATACCTGCGGATCAGGGCTTCTGGGAATTGAAGTCCAAGAACATCTGGAGTGCCAAGGTTCGCCATCACTGATCTGAGACGAGGGTAGACAATCTCAAAAGTGCTGAGAGGCATTTTTTTTAGCTTGGCAAGGTGTCCAAGGCCCAGAGAGACAGAGTTATATGTTTACTATTAAAAGAAAAATACTACAGTAGTTATATAATTTAAAAGGCCACAATGGGTTTTGAGAGACTGATTTACTGAGTACTCAAAGTAGCATCGTTTCTGTGGCATTCTTTCTCTCTTTATACCGTTATTAACAAACAATTGTAAAAGTCTCTAAGAAATTCTTAACAGGTTGATGGGCAAGAAGCCCCTTGAGGACATTCAGATCCACCCTGGTGGGTTTCTCTAGTCGGGAGTTCTGGGGTCCAACCCTCTTCAACTGCTCTCCCTCCTTGGTCCAACTCAGCCAGGTGTGTTGCAAAACTGTCCAATTTCTAATTATGACTTAGGAATGGAAAGGAACCCTATGTTTTCTTTAAAAAAAAATAACTTCAGCCATTTGTGGCAGACCTTAATAGAGACCCTATTTTTGAAAGGTGAAACAGAGCCAGTAGTTGGAAGGGTGGAAATGCTTCCCTAGCATTAGTACATATTAACCTTGCCTCTTTATGGTGGGGAGGAAGGGGCAAGCCATAAGGGTCTCTGCACCCTCCTAGCTTTTCCAATGGTTCTACCCTGCGGCCCTCCCACTGGACATCTAAAACAAGCTCTCAGAATTACGGTGCTTTTTTAAAATGTGCCAGAAGCACACAAAGGTGCTTTCTGGGTTAATAGAATTTTTGCTGGATTTTGACTCAGTCTTCTGTATTACATGAGTACAACAAAGACAGGGATGCAAAGAAATAGTGACCTCTACCTGCTTCTCGAAGTCTGTTCCCTTCAGCTCTTGTTCTGTTGGTTCTTTCACTTCCGGCCAGATCAACCAAGGACAACTGGCTCAATGATATCAGCTCTTTGTCCTACAAGGAAAGTAATTTCAGTTTAAAAAAACACAACAAAAAAGTAACAAAGTGTTATACGCTAAAAGCAACAACTCCTTTCACATATTTTTAAAGAAAACTTTCTGGTAGGGAGATCTGCAACCAGGATCCTCAAGTCCACATCTGATGCCTTCAAAGGATCATGGTTCTTAGTTCTAAAATTACTTTTTGGGATGGCCTTAGTAATACCACTGACAAAAAAAGCTATGCTATACAGTTATTAGTCTTCTTAATGTTACCTGAAGAACATTATCTCCATCTGCATCAAGCGGTGCTTGAGCCAGTTTAATTAGAAACACGCTATGTGAACGGCTGGATTCACGATTCAGCTGCGTGTTGGCAATGCGTCTCTTCTTTTGACCTATTAACAAAAAGATTTTTTAAAATCTAATAAAGACTGGAAATATATTTACTGTATTACATTTATACCCCACCCATCTGGGATATACCTTGAGTTGCCCTGGTAAGAAGAGTGGTATATAAATTTGACTAAATAAATATTCTTCCACTTTGGGCGGCATACAAGAAATTAAAAGATCTGCACAATGAATATAAAGTTAAATATAAACGATAAACCAAACAAAATGAATTATGGGCAAAAATAATCAACAACAACAATATAACCAGTTAATTATACTGCAACTACACCAGGAATACTGTTTTCAATTCAGATCACCGCATACCCAAAGAACAGTAGACATAAAGAGCACCTTCCATATGAGTGAAGAGAAAATGATGCCTTTTCACTTCCAAGCAAAATCATAATTTAAGAATATGACAAGGCTCTGAAGTTATTCCTAATTCTAATCCCTATTCCTAGAAATTGACTGGGAGCCTATAGTGGGAAAGTAGTAACACCTAGGTAAAGGTCACCCTTGCTTGAAAGCCAGTTGTATCCAACTCTAGAGTTCAGTGCTCCTCTCCGTTTACAGCCAAAGAGCCAGTGCTGTCTGTGTTTGCACTTTTCCATGGACATCTGGCAGGCATGACTAGACCCTGCAGTACAAGGAACGCCGTTTTCCTTCCCGCCAAAGTGGTCCCTGTTTATCTACTTGCAATTTCTTGCTTTTGAACTGCTAGGTTGGCAGGAGCTGGGACAGAGACAGGAGCTCACTCCATCGTGCGGCATTTGGGTCTTGAACTGCCAACCTTCTAGTCATCAATTTCAGTGTCTTAACCACTAAGCCACAACAGTTCCAGTAACACATACACACACACACACACACACCAATTGCAGAATATACAACCACAGAATATGAGGCCAATAACTGGCTGAAATGGTGATGAAATGGATTGAGGCAAATTAATGATTTATTAATTCACAGATATCCTACTTGGAGATCTCCAATTTCAGAAGAGGCTTCTCAAGCCATGTACCAGGGGGCAAAAGGTAAATGCCTGCTGCTTTTGTTCCCTGCCAGTGTCCCTCCCAAAGGCACCTGGTTGGCTACAGTAAAAAACATAAACTGCGAGTGTAGGATTAGCTGAACTCTCCCTGTAATCCAGCCAGGCTTTCCTGTACAGGAGCAGAGTCATCATCATACATTTTTCCATGCAGTCCTCCACTCCTCTGTTAGAAAAAAGGACTTGGGGAGGAGGAAATGAAGTTCTTTACCTCTCCAGAATATTTCAAATGCTTCCTCTGTCGATTTCACTTCCACTTCAGTGCATCCTGCAACATACATGTTGTGATGCTGATCCTCACGGAGAAGCTTGGACTGGGAAAGCCTACAACAGGGAAGGATTCTGGTTACACCCCTTGCCGGCAACAAACATATCGCTAGGAAGGTGAAGTAAAGTTAGACACACTTTAAGCTCGACTACGGTACAAGCCATCAGCCAGTATTAGCTTACTGAAATAAGTAGGGAGAAAGAAGCACAGACTACTCCAACTTTACACAGGGAAGCATTTACGTTGACACATGCAAACAATTGTAAACATCTAGTTAAGCAGAAGAGAAAGCAACAGATGCTAGAAGCTCTAGATAGAGAGCAGCCATCTTGATGCTGTAAGAAAGTCTGTGCACATACAAAAAGTCAACATTCCGCACTGGAGTGCCACAGTTGCTCCACCTATCAAAGAAATAGAATTCAAGCGTTACTGGCCCATTATAATCACTTTCCTTAAAAGCAATTTTCAAGAAAACTTGAGACTGGGTGAGTTACAGTGAGAAGATAGGCAAGTGTCATCATGTTAAATGATGACTGGCAAAGTGACGGCAACAGGTACTTTAAGTTCCAAGGATAGCCATTTAGCTTTACAGATCATGTTCAGTGATCTGTCTGCATAGACTAGAGCAGTGGAGGCGAACCTAAGGCACGTGTGCCAGAGGGGGCACTGAGACCCCTCTCTCTGGGCACACGTGCCGATGCCCTAGCAGTTTGTCCTGCCCCTTTGTCCAGCAGTTCGGTGGGAGAGCTCCCCGCCCCTCTACCCAGCAGCCTCATGGGAGCACTTCCTCCCTCCCCCAGCATAGTTCGCCCCTTTGCGGGTGACAGACTTGGTCTCTAAAAGGTTCACCATCACTGGACTAGAGGGTGGAAACAACTAACAGAGAATGATGAATATGTGAAAGCTATTGTAGAGGACTGACCTATCTTGATATCTAAATTGATTTCATTAACACATCTGTATTCCTTCATGGAATTTCATTGCTCTTGTTCCTACATTAGTGTCATCTTAAACAGTTGTCCTTAAAGCAGATGCAAACCATTTGTTCCTAAAACAACAACCTAGGATCAACTCTTATGGTTGATAGGACCACTTCATCACTCCATGTTTGCCTTTTATTGCAAAAAGGAGTTGGAAGGGACCCTATAAGGTTCTCAAGCTCAAGTCAAAGCAGATGTCACTGATGGAAGTCCAAGATACTCTTGAATTGGGATCACTCACTATCTCCTCAGTTGGAGAAGAGCCACTGATAAGCACTCTCTGAGTATGATTCTGTAACAAGTTGTGTATCCGTTTGACAGTTGTTCAATTCAGCCACCTCACACCTAGTTATCACTTAGCTGTCAAAGATCCATGTTAACTTAGGTTTACTCACTTTGGCTTGGTAGGATCAATGGGTGTTTCATCTAAAAGGTCATAGATGTAGTTATTATAAATTTCAATGTAAGAGACAAACACACTGTAGACACTATCTTCATCAACCTCTTGCACTTTGCAGTTGTCTTGCAGATTAATCATATCCGCTATTTCAGGATCAACTTGTCGTCTACTTAAAAATCAGGAGAAAGATAAAATGTGATTTTTGACAATTCATTCAGTGATGCATATATGACAGTCAAGACAGAGGAGAGTATCCCAGCTTCTGTAGCTACTCACTTGTTAGACGGAGTTTTCGGGCATGCAAATGCTTCTCTCTTCTGACGTTCAAGTAAAGCCTCAACATCACTTTGTACCTCAACTCCATTTTTATCATCAAGCTTAAAAACCTGAGGGTGAGGATTACAGGAAATAAGGGGAGCCAAGAGGTAGGCAAAAATGTTACCTTACAGCAGTCAGACGTTTCAGAATGTAAGATGGGAACCTCTTGATTTCAGCTGCAGGAAGAACAGATGCTACAGGCAGACACAAACTAATCAAGACTGGCTCCAGTGGTCTGAGGGTGAGCATGTTTAGCCCAGGAAGGCCCTACTTGCAAGTACAATCCCCCCCCCTAATTATTTTCCTTACAAAAATCAGGAGTTTACTAGAAGTTTGCCAGCGCCTTAGGAAGCCATTCTTTAAAAACAGGCCTCAAAACATAGCAAAATTCCCCACCAGTACCACCACCTAGAGGACGAAAGAGAACTTTGAGCCAAACATTTTTTTCTTAAAAGGTAATGTTGAAAGATTGCAGGGGGCTGGACTATTAAACTAAATGCCTGCTCTAGTCTGGACTATCAAGGAAAACAGAAAGCACACACCTTAAAAACAGTTAAGCAAGTTTAGAAGCATCATTATAATGTATCTCTTGCTCTTAAGGGCTCCTTTCTGCCCAAAGTCAGTGAATTTAAACACAATGCTTGCCTGCTACTGAAGTCAACAGCACATTTATTAGTTACAAATTTCGCAACCTTATTGCACATATTTCAAGATTTAGAAGGCTACTCACATATCGTTTGGCTTGAAAAGGGCCTATGCTGTTGAAAATCATATCTAAACAGCGTGGAAGTAGTCCTCCCTCACCAGAAGACCCAGTCATGGTATAGGTTTTTCCACTCCCTGTGACACCGTATGTAAAAAGAAGGCCTATGGAATAAACATACAGAAACTACTGTCAGCACGTAGTAGGAAACTTCACTCTGTACAACTACCTTTCAGCAAAGGAGCTATTCTATTTACTATAACACAAACACTTTAACAGTGCCTTCTAAATAGCATTTGCCAGTTACCTTTGCAGTTAATACAATATCAATTTGCCAAAAGGATACAAATGCAAGGTAAATTCATGTCTAAAATACAATACAATGGATCTCTCTTTTTACAAGTTACAAATCAGGATACTGGCTGGTATTACAAAAGACAGACTATTATTTTTAAACTTAGACATAGCTTAAGTGTACTTGTCTAAAGAGAGCAAGCAGAAAAACATTTCATTCAAACTGTATTTGTTGATAATTTCACTACAATGTTATTTGTGCTGTCCAGTCAGAATGGAATAAACCTCTTCACATTTGGACACATTTAGCAGTCAAAGTGGTGGGAGATGCACGAAGTGTGCTTTTTAAACATTCATTTTACATTCATCAAGTACATACTCTAATCCCAGCATACCATTTTTTCCTTGGATAAGGTCTTCCACTAGAGGTCTCGCAACGACTTCAAACACTTGTTTTTGAGTAATGTTGACACCAAATACTTCTTTAAAAGAATACTGCACCTGGAGAGAAAGTCATAAACCTATAGTAAACGATGAGACAACGGGAATTTTGCAGCTGTTCCTATACTTAAAAGGGCTCCTGGAAAAGGTTGCAGCATAAATATTAAAATCATTAGGGCCACTCTTGTATCTTGTGTTCTGGAAATATTACCTCTTTGTATTCTCCGTTGCGATAGATTTTGTAGCCATCTGGTGGGTGAACCTGGACTGTTGAACTATTGATGACCTCAATGCAGCACTCTTGGTCAGGCACACAGACTGGGCGCACCCGGCAGTATACCTGGAAAAGGAAAGCCTTTTATTAGAAAACATCTGCATATGCAAAAAAGAAAAAGCCTTGTACAGCCTCATAAACAAGAGAATGTCCTTATTTCCTTCTCAAAGAAAATACATCTGTATTTGTATATCTGAGAGCAAACAAAACAGAAAAAAATTGGGGCACCTTAAAGACTAAGTCCTGTATTTAGTCTTTAAAGCGACATAACATTTGTCTTATTTTTTGCTGTTGTTTTATTTACTCTCCGATATGCTTCCACAGACTAACATGGCTACCACTTCAACCATCTGTACTTGTCAACAGTGAAATGTGCTTCTAATCACTCCTTTGGCACATAAACAATAAATACCACTGAAAAGTAAAATTTCTAAATATAACATACACACAAAATTCTTTTCTGCCATAGAATCAGGTACCATTTTAATTTTCTACTGGCATAGGACACTGAAAATTTGTACTGATATATAAAACTGGAGACATAGTTCTCATCTGAAATTTGGGAGAAATTGTATTTATCTCCCTCCACATCCAGCTTTTCCATAGGAAATACTAATTTGTGATCAGATTTGGTCATGTAGTAAAACAGCCACTCACCTCAACAGGATCCTTCAAGCTGCTGCTATAAGCTTTCTTTGGCAAAGGTTTCCGAGGGGTTTTGGCTCTACTGGAAATGGAAGGGAAAAAACCAAGGCAGACATGTCATTCAAAACCTAATGTATTTCAAAAGACTGCTGTGGCGGCAGTGCAGAAGTTCAAAGCAGCAATATCTATCCTAAACCACAATGCATACTGATAATAACACATGATGTTTTAACTATTCATTCTAATAACATGAAATGCTACATGCAGCATACTTCATCTCAGAAAATTCACAACAGTATACTGTACATCTATCTAATTAATTTATTTTCACTTTCTTCCTTAATTGTTTTTCTTTCTATCTAATCTAGGGGTGGCCAAAGTATGACCTGTGGGAGAAAACCAGCCCACAGCGCAAAATCATCTGGCCTGCACTGCCCTCACCACTCCCGGAAGCGGAAGTAAAATGTGCCTGCATAAAACACTGCTGTAAATGCACCCACAGCTGTCATAAACACTATCTATCATATTTATATCCCACCCACCTGGGATATTCTCCCACTTTGGAGAATCTGTACAACAAATTACAATAATTACAAAGGAACCAAACAGAAATAAACAAAACCAAATAAAATTATAAGTAGCAGCAACAACAACACACCAATAAATGTTACTATTTACAGCTCAGAGTATGTTGATAGAAATTTAGAAGGCACCAAGAGATTCAAATAACAATATGGGAAGGGGTGGTGATGTGACCAAAAACATCTGAGATGTGAACAAGCCAACAGAGTATTTATTTCACTTTACAGTATTTTATCAAACAAAGAATATACAATGTAGCACTTCTATTTATCAACAAAATACTAACATAATAGATCTAACTATAGTACCTAAAATAAACAAAACTCTTAAAAATGAAAACAGCATTAAAAGTAGCAAAACCAACATTATGTGAACAAATATATATACCCACCACCCATGGGACACTATTCATCTCCCCCCTATTATTTGGACATAACTTTTTCATTAATACCTTTATCCCCTATTTTCAAAAGGTTATATATTCTTGTCCAGGTATTAGTTTTATTTCTGAGGATTTTTAAAAGTAGAAATGCCCAGTAGGTCCCCCCCCCCCTTGAAGCTTGGTAAAAAAAATTATGGCAGTTTTCAAAGGCAGACCCTGGACTAGCCTCCACTTGTCGTAATATTGGAAAGATGCAGGTAAGTAATACCTTGGCTAGTATCCCAAATAGGCACCGACCCTTCTCACTACATAGGATCTTTGTAAACTTTTGCCAAGACATAATTGACAAAAGGGTCTGTGGTGGCTTAGTGGTGAAGAGGCTGAGCTTGACGACTGGAAGGTTGGCAGGTCAGCACTTCCAAGACCAGTGAGCTGCAAGACAGGCGAGCACCCTTTGTATGCCCCAGCTCCTGCAAACCTATCAGTTTGAAAGCAAGAAATTGCAAGTAGATAAATAGGTTCCACTTTGGTGGTAAGGTAAACAGCATTCCGTACACTCTGGTGCCTTATTATGATTGCCACATGTCCACAGAAATGTCTGCAGGTGCAGAGAGTACTGGCTCTTTGGCTGCAAACAGAGATGAGCACCAAACCCTAGAGCTGGATATGGCTTGCTTTTGAGCAAGGGTGACCTTTACCTTAATTGGGGGGGGGGAGTGACTAAAATTGAAATTTTAATGGCAGAAAGGGACTGAAATTTAAAGTTTAACAGTAACAAGAGACTAAAATTGAAATTTTAATGGCAGAAAGGAACTGAAATTTAAAGTTTAACAGCAACAAGAGACTAAAATTGAAATTTTAATGGCAGAAAGGGACTGAAATTTAAAGTTTAACAGCAACAAGAGACTAAAATTGAAATTTTAACGGCAGAAAGGGACTGAAATTTAAAGTTTAACAGTAACAAGAGACTAAAATTGAAATTTTAATGGCAGAAGGGGACTGAAATTTAAAGCTTAACAGCAACAAGAGACTAAAATTGAAATTTTAATGGCATAAAGGGACTGAAATTTAAAGTTTAACAGTAACAAGAGACTATCATTTGAAGTTTACTGGCAGAAAGGGACCAAAATTTTGGAGTTTAATGGTCTTCTTCACCTTCTGCCTAAATCTATCACAGGGGCCCTGTGGGGCGGAGAGGACCGGAGGGGGGACTGGAGTGGAAAGGGGTCCCTCCTTGCCCCCTCCCCCCCCCTTTATTTCTTCCTCCCTCCTTCTCCTCAGCGTTACTCACGTCGACTTCATGCCGCCGCCGGAGTCGCCCCGTCCGCCGAAGCAACTTCCCCTCAGCCCAACGGTTGAATTTTAAACGGTCGCTCTGGCGCCTCAAGCTTTTATACCGACCCAACCAATCAGGCAAAGGCAACGGCCCTTCCGCAGGTAATCAACCAATCAGGAGGCAGCGAAGAATGGTAGGGAAGGGGCGCCCTCTGGAGGCTGACTGGCCACGTCACGGACGGGGCTACAAGGCGCATGCGTATACCTAGTAGCAGCGCGTGAGGTGGGAGGGAGGGAGGCGCTGCGCCGTCGCCATAGCAACGGGAAGCCCCAAGTGGTACCCAAGCGCCTAGTGAGGATGCTGGCCATGGATGTGAGGAAAGAGAGGCGCCCAGAAGAAGGGCTTCACTTTTCTCTCTCTCCGTCCTTGTGGGAGAGGATTGGAAAGAGGGGAAGCCTCGGTTTTGTGGTTTGTGTGGGTTTTGGCCAGTGTGAAAACAGCAATGGTAGGTGGTGGGAATAGCAATAACAGTGTTACACTTTTATCCATCTGTCTCTCTGTCAATTTTATATCCCGCCCAACTGGGATATTTTCCCACTCTGGGCCATGTACAACGAGTTAAAAAGATTCCAATTCCAGCACAATATTATGTACCACCTCATAGTGCGTAGTGCCCTCTCTGGGTGGTTCACAAGGTATTTATTTATTTATTTATTTATTAGTTCAAATTTATATTGCCGCCCACTCGCCGTGGCGACTCAGGGCAGCTTACAAAAAATACATTACAATACAATATGTTGGTGTCGGCTCAGGGGGAGGGGCGGCAAAGTCCTCAACCTGCCCTGACTTCTTCTTCCCCTGGCAGATGATGTAGGCACAGGAGGAGGGGCGGCAAGGTCCTCAACCTGCCCTGACTTCTTCCGCTGGCAGTTAGTGTAGGCACAGGAGGAGGGGAGGCAAGGTAATTAGCATTTTACTCCCAACATGCTGGATAGTCATTTGGCTGGCCTGGGAAGGATGGAAGGCCAAGTCAATCTTCAACTCTGGTCAGGACTGAACTCACAACCTTTAGGTTGCAATACAGCAGTTTAACCATTGTGCCACCAGAGCACCTATGTATTGGACTTCAATTCTCAAAAGCTTTAGACCAGGAATGGCCAACCTTGGTGTTCCAGGTGTTCTTGGACTTCAATTCACCAGAAGCCCAAGTCAGCACTCCTACTGGTCAGGGCTTCTGGGAATTGAAGTTCAAGAACATCTGGTGCACAAAATTTGGCCATCCTTGCTTTAGACATCATGTCTGGAGATCAGGAATTCTGACAGCCATAGCCCAAAACATCTGGAGAGCCAAAGATTGAGAATCCCTGATTTAAAATGCTGTACAAATTTGTATGAAACTTAAACTAATATTCCTAGAATCAAAGAATCATAGAATAATTGAGTTGGAAGGGGTCTGTGAGACCAAGGAGTCCAGACTCACTGCAGCAATCTAAATCAAAGGAGATCTGTCCCTTCTCTTGAATGCCTCCAACACTCACCACCTCCCAAGGTCATTGGTTCTTCCAAGGCATTAGTTGTTCCACTCAATTTTTTTGTCTTCCACAAATGTGGTAACTATTCATCACATCCAAGTCACTAGTGAAAATGATGAAGATCATGGGGTCCAGGATTGACCTTGAGGTGCCTACTTGTTATCCCTTCCCAGTTTGAGAAGGAGCCATTAATAAACACTCTCTGAGTAAGATTCTGTAAGCAATTGTGTATTCGCCTGACACTTGCATTATTCAGACCACACCTGGTTTGCTAATCAGAATATCATGGGGAATATCAATGTCAAAGGCTTTGCTGATATTAAGATGATGTTCCTGGCTTACTAACCTAAATTAGATCTATAAACTAATGGGAGATTCTGGTGAAGCAAAAGTACCATACATTTGTTTTCTCACAACATTCTGGTTTTTGAATCTTATTAAAGCATATTAGGATGATATTAGATTGAGACTTTTCTGTAGATAAGGTTTTTGTTTTAATACACAAGGATTTGATTGCAGTGGAGGAGAGGGGAAGAACTATTGATTTACTGATTAAATCTTATACAACAATTAGTCACCGATGGAAGAGATCTTCCAAAAATCAATGATTGGGATACAGGAGTTTGTAATGTGCTCTCCACACCAAAAAAAGTAAAGGTGAGAGAAGGGAGGCTAGAGGACAATACACTGACACGCAAATTGAATTGTCTCTTATACTGGAATGAGAGAAGTTAGAACTCAGTTCATCATACATATATAAGTACAGATGATCTGGCTTGATAGCTCAGTGGATTAAGTATCTGGCTGCAAGCCAGATCTAGTATTGTTGAGGATAATTCAAGGCCCACTTCAACAATTATTGTGTGACCATGTCTTAAAAAGCAGTATCATCAATCAGTGGGACTAAAAATTTTTACAGTAGCGCAATGACTCTTGGCCTCTTTAAAAACTTTTGCCTATGAGGTTTCAGGGCATTAAAATTCGGCTGCCTTCCTGCCAACAGGGTTGTTTTTCTATGTCCCTCCCCTCCACAAACTTGAAATAAAGTTCTTTCACCCCCTAAATCAGGGGTTTCCAACCTAAGGCCCATGGGATGGATCCAGCCCGTGGTGCCATTTCATGTAACTCCCACCCCTCCAAGGGCATCTGAGAAAAATGGCTGCCCCTTTGAAGCTGCTGGGACAAAATGGCCACCTTCCATCATGAAGGCAGGACAAAATGGCCACCTGGCCCTCGAAGCTGACTGAGAGCGAGTGACCTGGCTTTAAAAAGGTTGGGAACCCCTGTCCAAAATAATATACAAGCAAAACTCAGAACTGAAAAGAGTAGACACAAAATGGCATCACCATTTACTATCATCCGATATTTCCTCTGTAGACTTAAAACCTCACAAAGCAAAACAGATACAAATCAACAAACAAACAAACAAATAAACCAGAAGGTGGCTTTATTTTACTAAGATTTGTTTTATTACATCTGTTTTTATATTTCAAATCCCAACCACATAGCTTACCTGCATCCCACCCACCCCAAAAGCCCCATGTTATTTAAGGTAATGGGGGCGAGGCTTGAATTGTGGTTGAGTTGCTTACTCACTACAGTGCAATGCAGAACCCCTAACATTGTTCCTAGTCAAACCAAGGCAAAGAATCCAGACTCAGTGGAAATCCTCCACTCAATTCCAAAAGCAGCAATAGGGAGAAACATGTGTCCAAAGAAAGGAGGGGTTGGGAGTTATGGGTTGAAGAAGAATTGTTGTTTCACCACCCATGGACCTCTGAAGTTACAGACAGAAGTCCTGGGTTCAAGCTGGTCAACGTCATTCATGTGACTCCTTTGAGATATTTGGCTATCTAAATGGAGGGTTAGTGTCTGGCCAGGTTATCCTGCTATGGTGACAGAGTAGACCCTACTGCCAGTGACTCAAAGCCTGTCAGGCAGCGGTTAACTAACCTGACCACCCTGAGGACTAACAGCTTGGGTGCCAAAGTCCACAGGGATGGGTGATGGTCCCCAAGTAGATTAAACCCCACTTGAATCCATCTTGATGGAGGGCAGCAGCTTCATCACTACTGACCTGGGGGCTAGGGAGGACTTTGCATGCCAAAAGGGCTCAGGACCAGAAAGTGCCTGGAGGAACTGGATCAGTGGTATGGGGGTCACACTGCAATGTGGAAGGCAGACGGAAGGCAACTGCATTATATTCTTAGGACAGTCTTCATGGCTGACAGCCATGATGATTGCTAATATTCGGATTCAGATACGGCACAAGAAGACGATGAAATGGAGGGTGGGAAAGAGATGGATTCATCTTCTTTCACTCTTTTACTCAGGCTGTCTCTCCTTTGGTAGCTTGAAGTGGAGCATGACACTTGTCTGTATGGTATAGAAAGCAGGATGTATGTGTGTGAGTGATGCACACCCATAGACACTGGAACAGTGTCACATCATCTATCACCGTGATGGCAAACCTTGGCACTCCAGGTATTCTTGAACTTCAGCTCCCAGAAGTCCTGATCAGCAGGAGTGCTGACTTGGGCTTCTGGTAACTGAAGTCCAAGAACACCTGGAGTGCTAAGATTAGCCATCACTGCTCTATCAGAAACCTTTGGTTGTCACAATACAAGCTTCACTAAATGTCCTCATGATGACCTGGCATGATGAGTAGGCTCAGCTGAGAAAGGGAATGACCAGCCTATGAGCCCTCCATAAGCTTGATGGTCAAGTGATGATCTGGACTGAACTCCCTGCCTTCTTGCCCACAACTAGGGAAAACTGTGGTCTGCTGGTCGTTGAACTCCAGTTCCCATTAGCCCCAACCCATCTGGTCAGTGGTGAAAGGTGATGGAAACAGGGATATCTGAACTTCTGGAGTGCCACAGTTTCCCTGCTGCTAAAATGTACCAGCCTAATCCATGCTAAAGCTGGTTTTGACCTGGATTTAAGCACAAGAACCAACCTTATTAGCTGCCTGTGGCCCCTTCAAGGAAGGTGGATATTGGCATCTATTTTAAAAGTGGAATATATAGCTAGGTGTATGTGCATGTGGTGCGTATATGGATGTGTATATGCTCCCAGTGGATGCATATGCACACCTGTACACACACATCTACGGAGCGGTCTTATTAGTAGTAGTAAGAGTAGTACTATTTTCAGTAGAAAAGGTGTATGTGTGGTTTTCCCTAGAGTACCCTTGAACCTTTAAGGAAGACTGAAGCTTGAATTACAGCTTAGTTCTAACCAGCAAAGCACTTGAAGCCAGAGCAGCTTGGGGAAACTATTGGGAGAGTTCAGGCACATGTCTAAAGTTTGGTGTATTGGTTTTTGTTGTTGTTTGGAGACAGGATGCAAAGAACAAAAGCTATAAAATTAAGCAACTGCTGAGAAAATCGGAAGATCCAGCCCTATCTTTTCTGTAGTATTGCAGAAGACCTCGTCCTTTCTGAGTCCTTGCTCTGGGTCAGTGGAGTAACAGGGATACACAGAAAGAGCAGTTTCACATCTGGCCTAGACACATAAGAAGAATGGAGTAACAGAAGCAGTCTACTCTAGGAACAACTGGGTCAAAAAGAGGATTGGGGCCACTTGACAGAAAGTTCTCAAGAGAGAGAGGCTTTGATCAGTGGCACAAGCAGGTTGAAGGGGAAGGTCGAAAGGGAGGCCAGGGCAAAGAAGTAACAGGAGGTAGTAGAATAATATAGAACGAAGATGTAGCAGCATGAAGTAGCTTCTTGCCTAGAGACCTATTAGCCATTCTATTGCTGGCCACCCACTCGGGCTGATGATGGAAACTCAAAAGCTTGCTAATCAAATGTGCAGAGACCCTTATGGCTTCACTGGGGCAGCCGGGGAATTTCAGGAATTTATTGCTCGTATAACCATACACAGTAAAATTAGGTTTCCCCCCCCCCCCAAAAAAAAAAAAACAGGCGTAGTTGCTAACTGTAGCAACAGCAATTTTTTGTACCACCCCATAGCGCTTAGTGCTCTCTATGGGCATTTCAGACAGTAATTAGCATTTTTGCCCCCAGCATAGTGGGTCCTCATTTTACCGACCTAGGAAGGATGGAAGGCTGAGTTAGCCTGGAGTTCTGGTCAGGATCGAACTCGCAACTGCAACAGTTTTGGCTGCAGTACTGTGGTTTAACCACTGGGCCGCGTGGACTCCTTTTATAACTGTACAAAAATGAAATTGAGTTATTGTGGAGGGAAGTTATGGAGACCGTTTTGGGGAGGGAGGGCTTATTAGGTTGCTGGTTTAGGTTCCATAAAAACGTGACAAAAAGCACGTGCCCCAAAATGGAGCAGGGGGAACTGGCATTATTACTAGATATATGTTTGTTTCTCACCCTTCCTGACTCCACTTCCACGCAAAGGGAGAGACTTCCCACCAAACAGGGTCTTGGTACACAGTGAACGTTGTTGAGAGAGCAGGACTTCTCATGGATATTCTAATATAAAACGAAGGCTTCTGCCAATCTCACTAACTGGCAAGGAAACGTCTTGGCCATCTTATGAAGGCTCCCAAAACATCAACAGGGGGTAACAGAGCCAGAATACCCCATTATGAAATATTTAGACATGACAGCAGGATGCAGGGCAGTTTTGATTCCTCCAGAAGGCTCTTCAAGAAACGCAAAGCTTCAAATGTCAACAGCTGCAATTGTAACATTGACCCTAAAAAAACCAACCCACATGATTTTGACATCACAAATCAAAGCAAGACAACCCAGACCAGTTTGCAAATATCCATATGTTCAAACATTGGTTTCAGCTAATTCTTGGCTACTGAAACTCAAATGAGGCGTGGATGAAAACAGAAAATCCCAGGGATGGGTTGACCAACAGGAGGAACAATATGCATTTCGGATATTATCATGAGACTTTAGGAAATAAAATATTAAGGCAATAAACTGGGGCTGGAAGTGAAAATGAGAGATGAGTATTGGCCAAAGCCACATATTAAAACCTTCCCCATACCTTTCATTCTTTCATACTCACACAGGGGATAATGCATGTAAGTCGCACTTCTTTGTGCCGGGGGATATCTATGAGTACTTCATATTTCCTACCTGGTGCTACTCAGTTTGTTAGCAAGCATTTTCTCCAGTTATTATTCTTCCTGAAAAAGCTATGGCATTTCCAGGTGACACCTTGACAAGCTGCCCAGGTATCTTTCTTTCACCTCTTATTCCCCCAGTAATTTACCACAGTCCTGCAGATGTTTCTGGGATTGTGGACTTTGAGCACTCCTACCACTGGCTAGGCTGGCTTCATCTGATGAGAGATGCACCCCAAAACCTGGAAGGCCCTGTTTTGTGTATCTTGTCACCCCAAAAGAAGTCACTATATTCAGCTGAGCCTCAAGGAGCAATGTTGATCCCCGGCGACAAGTGGCCCCATCTTTTATCCTGAAGAATGAAGCCCTCCCATCAAGGTTTGGGAGGAAGAGGAGGTGATGTCCCTCTTCTCCCTTTAAAGGAGACAATTTAGTCCCCCCCCCCCCCCCAAAAAAAAAAAAAGAGGATAGGAATGGGAAGTGTTGTCACTTAATTTCCAAATAAACATTAGCAGATTCACCCCTAGATGTCAGTGTCTTCTAGATTTTGTTGCCCCGGGGAAAAGCTCTGGTTATCTTGTCCTAGTTGTGGCTCAGCAGTTGCTTGCTTTCAAACTCTGGGGTGTCAAAGAAATGATGCTCTATAACAGGGGTTCTCAACCTATGGCCTGCAGGCTAGACCTGGCCCACAGCACCATTTCATGTGGTCCATGCTGCCGCCTGAAGTGCTTACAAACTTACAATGTGTTTACGACAGCTGCAGAGGCGTTTTACGGCAGCGTTTACGGCAAGGGAACCACCAGTCCGGCCCACTCAGCTGTCTGAGGGGGCGTGGTCTGGCCCACGGCTTGAAAAGGTTGAGAACCCCTGATCTATAACGATGCTGTCCCCCCCCCCCCCGCTGCCCTTTATCTCCACCCCTCGTTCAATACCCTTGGAAACCATGCAGTGTCGTCATGTAAAACCCTTCCTAGTGTTATTCGATGTTTTAGAAAATCAGCCTGCTTGAAGGGGGGAGGGGAGAGAAAGCTGGACATCTCATAAAACAGTAAGCCCCCGCCCACCCGCACACTCTATAAGTTCGCTCCCTGATTCCTATCATCCACTCCCTTGTAAACTTTAGGAGGATTTTCTTTTCACCCCAAGAAATTGCCAAACATTTGGGGCAGTCAAATATTTGCGAGAGCCCTTAGTTAAATATAGCTAAATGTCAAAGAAGCCAGATATAGGCTGAATATCAAGGAAAACTCATTTATTTATTATTTATTTATTTAGATTTATATTGCTGCCCAATCGCCGAGGCGACTCAGGATGGCTTATTTCTTAACTATTAAAGCAGTATGATGGTGGAAACAACCGCCTCGAGAGGGGGTAAGCGCTCCAACACTGGAAACATTCGAGAGAGAATTGGGCAACCTTTAATTTCTAAATTGGGCAACCTTTTAATTTCTAAATTGGTTTTCAATTGTTGTCTTGATTATTGTGTTGGGAATCGCCCTGGGTCCCTTCGAGGAGGAGGGTGATAAACAAATTTAAATAAATAAATAAATAAATAAATATAAACCCTCTGTCAGATCTGTTTTGATGCAGATTCCTTCATTGAGCAGGAGGAGTTGGACTCAATGGACTCCCCTTTTCTAACTCAATTTTCTACGATTTTACAACTTGAGGGGTGGGCGGAATTGCAGCAATTTTCAGCAGAAAAAAAGAACACAAGGGAGAAATGGATAGGCTTCTCTGTCGATTCAGAAGCTGGCCTCGGTAGATGCATGGTCAGATGACATTTCCCCTAATGAATCTTAGACCTCCATGCGATGTATCATCCCATCTTCCTTGTCCAGATGGGCATGATCATCTGCATTTTCGCTCTGGGATTTATGATTTGCCAAGAAAGCTTTCCAATTCCACTGGGCAACAGAATCTGGATCTATGTTTGCTTTGAATTTGAAAATAATAATAATGAGTTTAAGCATCTAGAAAACGGTTGGTGAAATGAATTTGCTCCAAGGAAAGAGCAACCTTTCATTTCGCATGCATAGCTTCCCAAGATCCCCCACTTACAAGCCTCTTCAAGTGGATTCAGAAGTTGAGCAAGTGAACGTCTAACGCAGGGGTTCTCAACCTGTGGCCTGCAGGCAGGATGTGGTCCACTGCGCCATTTCATGTGGGGGCCCCCACTGCCTCTGCTACACCCAGAAGTGCCATGTGTGGTTCCTTTTTAATGTACAGTCCACCCCCACCCCCATCGTGCAGGAAGGACAAAATGGCCATCTGGTCCCCAAACTGTCTGAGGGAGTGTGACCCGGCCCTCAACTTGAAATAGTTGAGAACCCCCGATCTAACAGAAAAACTGTCCAGATGGCACCAACCAAAAGTGAAGTTGCTGCACACACACACACACACACACACACACACACACACACACACACACACACACACACACACACACACACACACACACACACACACACACACAAACACACACAGAGAGGCCCCTGAGACTGGCATGGGATCTGTCTCCCCATGGAGAGCCCATTTTGCCAGCTCACTGGTTGAACATTGGTATCAGCTCTACATCTCATCTCTGGGTTATTACTGCATATTGACTACATTCTCCATTCTGATCTTTTTTGCTCCGTGTAATAAAATACTCTATAAAAGAAAGTGACTGAAAATCTATAGCTCTAAGAATACCTGGTTATCTTTTTTTCCTCTTTATCTTATTTTTTTTTTTTTGCAATTGTTCTTTTAAAAAAACCCAAACCAAACCAAACAAATCTCTAATCATAGTTAAACCTAAAAGAAAAGAAAGGAAGAAAATGAAGTGGCATCAATGTTCTTGGGTTGGCAGAGGCAATCCAGAAAGCACAACAGAAAGAAAATAGCTCCTCTGGATGACAGGAATGGGGAGGAGAGGGATATGTCACAAATTGGAGGGCAGTTTCGATCGGATAGGTTCTCGTTCCCCAATGAGCCCTATGGATCCCTTCCTCCCTTCCACTGTAGTCAGAAGTGGGGAAATGGCGGAGCTGGCCTCAAACACAAAGGGCTGAGGCAGAGAACCTGAGGACATTTGGCGCGGTAGAGTCACTCTCCCTGGAACAGAGCTATATGGCTTCCCTAGAGGCTTGGTCCCTCCTCCTCCTCCTCCAGAGAAAGATGAGAAGCTAGAAACAGACTCTCTAGAGGAATGCCGAGAGCCGTGGCTTAAAGTCTGAGCCACTTCGTGGGGTAGAGATGGTTGGGAAGCCGAAATCAGCTTGAGGTCTTGTGTCAACCGTCCTGGTGGAAGGGACGGAAGGCTCCTAGGCTGAAGGACTCGTGGAGGTGGACTGGAGGTCTGAGGAGGCATCAGCAGAGATCCGTGGGAGTCCAGAAGCCCAGAAGGGCCACACTGGAAAGTCCTAGGTGTGGGGCATTGACTTGGAGGGCTAAGGCCTGAAGGTAGCGGATATAACGGAAGGAGGACAGGAGATTGTTTCAATGGAGATGTAGAGGCAAAGGGTGACCTTTCGTGGTGCAACTGAGCCACCGTTGCGGGTTCAGTGGAAGGTCCTAATGCACTTGGCTGGTTTTGGCACAAGACCGAAGGAGAGCCTCCGGAAGCCTGTGCCAGCTGGCTTAAGCTAGACGATGGAGAACTGGATGAGGGAGGCAACGGAAAGTGGTTTGCCCCTCCTAGCGCTCCAGTTCCTGAGTGTGGCTGTGACTGTCCCACTGGAAGGGGGCCGCACGTTGCCTGCAAGAGGTTGAGGGAGCTACTGGGTGGGTTTGAAGATTGCTGAGTGAAGGCAGCAGCCACAGTAGGAGAAGGGGCCTTCTGGAAGGGTCCAAAGCCACTGGACAGATTATTGTCGAAGGTGGTTCCTTCCGGTGGATCTGAAGATCCCAACTGCGATCGGCTTAACCCTGTAGATGACGGGCTGCCCAAGGCTTGCTGAATGGGTCCAGTGAGAGAAGAACCCGCTGACATCCTGTGGAACTGGCCTAAGCCAGCTGATGCTGTAAACCCAGCCAGCTGCTGGATCTGGAAGGAGGAGGATGACAGGGTTTCAGCTCCTGGAATATGCTGTTGGGATGGAGTGCTTGAAGGGGAGCCCATGACGGAAGGCCCGGCTGACGAGACCAAAGAGTGGAGCCTTCTCAGGTGCCTTGGCGTCTGGTTCGCTGACTGCCCCAGAGAACCCAAAACAGAGACAGGGGGGCGGAAAATGGCGGCCGGAAGCCGAGGGTGATGGGTCAATGCTATTGCTACTGAGGTGGTGGCCGCGGCAGCTTGCAGCGGGGCCTGGATAAGTGGCGTCCAGATGACTGGTGTTGGTGTGGAAGCAGCCGCGGCAGCTGCGGCGGCTGCAGCTTGGACATTGTGCGCACAATGGGCCATCTCTCTGTCATGCTGCACAATTTGTTGGATGATTTCATTCTCCTGGTAATTGAAGACTCCCGAGTTGAGATCGTGTTGGACTTTATGTAGCAGGATAGAGTTCTTCTTCCCTGAGAAAGAAAGCAAAATTTAAGAACTGTCCTAAAAGCCAACTCAAGGAGAAGATAATAATATTATTAATTTGTTTATTATTTACACTTATATCCTGCCCCTCTAGGTGGAAAAAATCGTCCCTACTCAACTAACATCATAAAAACAGTCAGATAATGATAAAAAGTTAAAAATTACCCAAATAAAACTCCCAATAAAATCATAACCACACATAACATAGCAGGGGTTCAACTGGTTACCCCTTCTAGAATTTGGTCCACCGAGGCAATACTGTAGTTCTTAGTTAAGTGTTTAGTAACAGATTCAGTAGTTCTACTCTAACTGGGACTACCAATCAGATCTAGGACAATGAATGTTTGCATAATCACAGTCAACAATAGGATAAGGAGGAAGATCACTGGAAAAAGTGTTTTTGTGATCTCAAAACTCACAATTTTGATATGGAAAATACAGGGTGTCGCAAATGTTGTTGGCTTTGGGGACATCCTGTATTTATTTGCTAGAAACCTATGGTTAACACACCTTGAGATTCCTAATTTGAGGTTCTGACTTTGTGATCAAAATAACAGGCAAAGGATAGAACAGGGGTTCTCAACATACGGCCTGCAGGCCAGACCCGGCCTGTGGTACAATTTCATATGGCCCATGTCACCATCACCACCAGAAGTGGAAGCAGATGCATTTACGACAGCTGTAAACATGCCTGCGGATGTCATAAACACATTTATGACAGCTGCGGATGCATTTTATGGCAGCGTTTACAGCGGTAGGGAACCACCAGTCTGGCCCACTCAGCTGTCTGAGTGGGCGTGGTTTGGCCCATAGCTTTAAAAGGTTGAGAACACCTGGGATAGAACATTTTGGGGTTTAGCTGACTTGCGCTTAAATAGATAAGCAGCAACAAATCGATATTGGCTTGCCTATTGTATTTTATGTGTTAAAACATTTTCTTGCTTTCCTGATTTGTTGGCAAACATTTGGAACATTAAATAAATGCAGTATTTACATGCACTGCAGCAGGAAACTTGCTTTTTTAAAAAAATGAGGTCTGAGACTCTTTAGATAAGTTGATTTTGGCATCCAAGTTTAGATCTCAGGAAATGTCCATTCCTTGCACCACCAGAGTTTGCAAGCAAACTATTGTATATTCTGTTTACCAATTCTGTCCAGCCGATCCAACGCGACAGTTTCAAAAGCCCTCCTCATCATGGGATATTCTTCCAGCACTTCATTAAAGTTGTCCACCGAGAGAGAGTAGAGACGACAGTAAGTGTCTGCTCTCACACTCGCCGTGCGCCGGCCACGAGTCAGCAGGCAAATCTCTAGAATGAAACAACACCTTGAAAGATACTTGCCCCCCCACGGATGCCTCACTTACTCATTTTGTCCTCCACTCTCCATGTTAAAAACACCAGCTCATCAGCCACAGAAACATTCAAAAGCAAAGCAATCACACTTCTATGCTGCCCCACAGCGCTTAGTGCACGCTATGGGCGGTTCACAAGTTAATTAGCATTTTGCTCCCAACATGCTACTGGGAACTCATTTTACCAACCTTGGAAAAATGGACAGCTGAGTCAACCTTGATCCATGGTCAGGATCGAACTCACAACCTTCCGGTTGCAGTTTAACCACTGTGCTACCAGGGCATCAGGGAAAAGATGCCCAAATTGTTTAAAGTGATTTAGCCCTACCCCCTGGATAAAATTTAAATTAAAGCAATTTAGGCATTGATAATACCTCCACTATTACAGAACTGATAAACTGTACATCATTTCCTTGTAGTGTGTTCCAATGAGAAAGAAATCATCAGAGTATTCTGTTTTTTATTTTTCTAGCCCAAAGAAGGATTTTAAATTTAGAATTGCATTCCTTTTGTTCTCTGGCTGGCTTACTGGGTATTAATAATTTCCTGCCAGGAATTATTGTGGGTTGAAAGGATTTTTGCTGGAGACACTCAGCTCAGGGGACGCCCAAATGAACCAATCCTTTCATGCCCCCAAGATCTTTTCCCCACTGAAGTGGTCCCAATTTATCTACTTGCAATTTCCTGCTTTTGAACTGCTAGGTTGGCAGGAGCTGGGACAGAGACGTGAGCTCAAACCGTAATGCAGTACCCGGGTCTCGAACTGCTGACTTGCCAGCCTTCCAGCTAGCAAGGCGAGCTTCTTAACCACTGAGCCACCACAGCCCCTGGCTTACTGGGTGAAATGTTATCTTGGTAGTTTTAGCACCGCCTGCTATATTCTCTTCCACTTAGCAATTCAGTCATTTAATAAGCCACTTGGGTTCTCTCATCGAGAGTCACCTCGAGGTCTGCCTTGAGCGTTGGCCGCATGCTAATCGCCTCCGCTCAAGCAAGTGAGAGGTGAAGGTCATGCTTTGCAGAAGCTCCATCCCTCAGGGCTACTGGTGACACCATTTGGCTTCACTTAACCACAGGACCAGGGCTGGTCGGGTTTGTTCAGTCTGGTACGTGATGTGAAGAAAAGACACATAAGAATTATTATGCATTCTATCTGACTTGCCAGATCCAGTGAGTTGTGCATATGGCGTCTCCCTGAAGGCTTTCAGAGTTCTGGCTCATTGAGCAATCCCGTCTCCTGCCAGTAAGGGGAGGAACAAGCCCCAAGCTCTTGCCTTCTCTAACATCAACAGGAGTTGAAAGTTAGGGGTCAACCTGCTGACACAACTCATTGTGTTGTCAGGTTATTGGCCTTCAGCTGGAAGGGGTGGTGGTGGTATCCTGGGTTATCTCCCCCTCTTCCATCTGCCTAGCTGGGAAAACAATCCATTCATCTGTGTCTTTTCAAACTAGCTCAGTGGCAGTTCGGTATTTGCAACCACAGAGACAAGGGCAGAGAAGGCTCATGAGCTTTCACACCTACCTTTCCCAGTGCCAATTAAAACACTCAGAAAATGCTCAAGAGAGCTGCCAAAGTTTGGTTCTTGGACTGTGACTGTCAGACTCTTCCACCCAACCTTTCCAAATACTGGCTCTTGGTACAATTGGTTTTGTTGTTGTCGTTCAGTCGCACAGTCGAATCTGACCCTTTGAGACCCCACTACGCACCAGGCACCCTTATCCTCTACCATCCTCTGCATCTTGCTCAGCTCTATCCCCATTGAATCAACAATGTCATCTAGCCATCTCATCATCTATCACCCCCTTCTCCTTTTGCCCTCAATCTTTCCCAGCATCAAGGCCTTCTCAAAAATTCATCTCTTCTCATTTGGTGGCCAAAGTACTTCAGCTTCATCTTCATCTTCCAAGGAGCAGTCAGGGTTGATGTCCTCCAGGATCGACCTATTTGATCTTTTTGTTGTCCAGGGGTCTCTCAAAATTCCCCTCCAGCACCACATCTCAAAGGCATCTATTCTTCTGTGTTCATCCTTCCTTATGGTCCAGCTCTTGCAACCCTACATTACTATTGGGAATACCATTGCCTTGACTATGCGGACTGTTGTTGGCAGGGTGATGTCTCCACTTTTTATTATGTTTCCTAGGTTTCTTCTCATAGCTTAATCACCTTTTTATTTCATGGCCTTTTCTTTCCTCCGAAGCACCCCAGTAGGGCAATGTCTGTGCGAACTACTTTGGCCTTTTTATGGCGCCCTGGGAGTCACCAGACATGGTATGTCCTGAGCACAAGAAACATCTTAAAAGTAAAGGTAAAGGTCTCCCTTGCTCCTAAGCCAGTTGTGTCTGACTCTAGGAGGTGGTGCTCATCCCTGTTTACAGCCAATGAGCCAGCGCTGTCTGCTACTGGACATGGAATGCTGTTACCTTTCGCGCCAAAGTGGCACCTATTTATCTACTTGCAATGTCTTGCTTTTGAACTGCTAGGTTGGCAGGAGCTGGGGCAGATGATGGGAAATCACTCCGTCATGCAACACTTAGGTCTCAAACTGCTGATCTACCGACCTTCCAGGCGTCAAACTCAGGATCTTAACCACTCAGCCACCATGGCCTTACTATGTACCTAACTTTCCTCTTTTGTTGTGTTCCTTGCTGTGAAACTGGGACAGGTGATGCCAGAGTTGCACAGAAGCTTTTGCTTACCCCCAAAATAGGAACCATCGGCCAATTTGGTCTCCTTGTTGCCCTTGGTCAGCACACTGACCACCCCATGCTGGATAAAGTACATCTTCTTCCCAATCGTCCCCTCCCGGATGATGTAGTCGCCTGGCTGGAACACCTCGAAGCGCAGCTTTGTCAACATGGAAGTTACAAAATTGGGGTCTGCGTTGGCAAACAGAGGCATGGAGGCAACAAGCTTCCGGCAGTTGAAGTTGATGATCTCCTGGTCACAAGAGAGAAAGAATTCAGTGAAGATGTGCGGATAACATTTTGCATGTGGAGGTATTTAGATTCCACTAAAAGGAAGCCCGCTGGGTTCTTTAAGGGGAATGGGACAAATATTGCCAATACAAAAAATGTCACTGAAAAGTCACGTCTACATCCAGCAGAGACACAAGCAAAATCAACAAAAGCAATGAATGATAAATTGTAGTCAGCTTTATCACACAGTAAGTTTAAGATAAAAACGGACAGTTAGCCCCTCATTAAAAGCAAAGCTTCTTTCAGGGGTTACTTAGGCATTCCCCATATCTGCAGGGAATACATTCAGAGACTTTCTGCAGATATCTGAGACTGTGGGTAACAGTGTACCCTAAATTTAACACATCTAACAGAATTGTAGAAGTGGGGGAGTGTATCACATGCCTTCGTCATTCTACATGAGAGCTACCAAAATGTCTGCCTCCATTCCTTGCAAACATTACATTGCAGACAGTGACCCCTACTGGCCAGCTCTGGTAATGTAATACATAGAAATACATACAGTATATCAAATCCCTGCTCAGCCATTGAAGCTCACTGGAGACACTGTTGCAAAAAAACTGTTAAAACTAAACCTTAGACGTCTCACTTACCTTGAAAGCCTGTTATGGATGCTATAAGACAGGGATTCTCAATCTGCGGTCCACAGGCCAGTTGGCTGATCTCAGGCTAAGATTCTTTTAATCAAGTGCCATGGTCCCACTCCTCGGAGTCCTAACACCCTGCCAATCCCTGGAGGTCCCCTCACCAAGATCTCCATTCCTGGACCTGTGTCTATGCTACTCACCTCCCTCAGGGGTTCGCTCAGTTCTCCCAGGATACTTTCCTCATCAAACATCTTGCCCTGATAGCGGTGTTCGTAGTAGTCATGGATTCTCTGGCGCATCTCGGCCGGGAGTTTGTGGAAGGACATGTACTGCTCCACTTGCTTGTACTGTGTGGGAAGGGAAGAAAACAGCAGAGGTGACTTTCATTTCAGCGTTCAAACTTCATTTAACTGAAGACTCAAATCACCCCCAGCCTCTCCTTCTTCTGTTCCTCTGAACGCAGCCAAGGCCTCCGTGCAGTCCTGAATTTCTAAACAGTCAAAAGTACCGGGTCCAAAAATCTAGATGTTGTGTCCTCAAAATACCTTTTCTTGACTGCAAAGAGGCTGGCTGTAATTGCACAGTGGTAGTCGGAGAGGCACTTTGCACATGCCCAAGGGCACACGTGCAGTACAGATCTCCAGATGACTAATTAATTGCAAAAAAGGGAGGTCATTTGAATAGAAAAGACTTATTACTCTTTGGCATGGCTTTCAACTTGAACTCTGTTTGGAGAATAGCTTTGAGAACGGCTTAAAATCCAGCTGTTCGAAAGGAAGAAATTGCAAGTAGATAAACAGGGCCCCCTTTGGTGGGAAGGGAAACAGCATTCCGTGCACTCCGGTATCTACGCATGCCTGCCAGATGTCCATGGAAGCATCTTCAGACACAGACAACGCTGGCTCTATGGCTGTAAACAGAGATGACCACTGAACTCTAGAGTCGGATATGACTGGCTTTGAAGCAAGGGTGACCTTTACTTTCCCTCTGCGAGTTTGCCATATAATGTTCCTTTTTTGTGGGGAGGGGTTCAAAGTAAATGGGATAATATCATTCCTTTCTAGTCCACACATGTTTCAATGAATTCTGACTGCTGAGACAGAACAACATCTGGCATGACCCGCCAACCAAATGAAGACAAGCGGTACTCAAAGCCAGCTAAACGATTTGAGCATCTGTGGTGGAAAATCCCATAAGTTCAAATCTGTGTGAGCTTCTCATTCAGAAATTGCAGGGACTGCAAAGAAGACATTGGGCAGGGATGTAAGAAATACAAAAGATCATCAAGTGTAGGGATGTGTCCCTAGGGGCAAAGACCAGGAACATCCACAAACTTATACTCCTGATCGCCATGTCTGTGTACAAAAGCTGGACAGTAAAGAAAGCAGGCAGGAAAATGGGTTCATTTGGACTGTGGTTCTAGATGATTATGGTGGCTTAGTGGTTAAGATGCTTGATGGCTGGATGGTTGGCAGGTCAGCAGTTTGAGACCTGAGTGCTGCATGATGGAGCGAGATGCCATCTCTGTCCCAGCTCCTGCCAACCTAGCAATTCCAAAGCAGGAAATTGCAAGTAGATAAATAGGTACCACGTTAGCAGGAAAGGTAACAGCGTTCTGTGCGCTCTGGCATCTAGTCATGCCTGACACATTACCATGGAAATTTCTGCAGACGTAGACAGTGTTGGCTCTTTAGCTATAAACAGAGATGAACACCAAAGTTGGACTGGCTTTTGAGCAAGGGCAACCTTTACTTTATCAGTTTGTTAATTCTTCTTCACTAATCCTTATTGGTAGCATCAAAAATTAGAACATTTCTCTTAGATAGTGTATTTTCAAGCATATTTCGAGCCCAGGAGCTGAGCTCGGCTTTGCCTGGAGGCGAGCTCAGCTTTGCAGGCTGGGATGTTGTTAATCACCAGCTGGAGCATCAGTCGGAAACTCCTGGCAGAAGCGAAGACCTCACAGGTTGGACTATGTATGTCCTCTGAGACATAGCACATTAGAGAATGAAAGCTGAGGCATGCAGACAAAAGGTGCACACATCAAACAGAAATGGTCTCCCCCTTTTTAAAAACCCTATGAATTAAGCACCACACAAACATTGTCAACAACCCCCAAACAGTCCCACCAACAGAACAATCGATGAAATGTACCAAATAAGTAAGTGGCAAAATTGATCTGTGCTTCTCTGGTGGTGCAGTGGTTAAACTGCTGTACTGCAAACCAGAAGGTTGTGAGTTTGATCTTGACCAGAGTTCAAGGTTGACTCAGCCTTCCATCCTTCCAAGGTCAGTATAATGAATACCCAGCATGTTGGGGCAAAATACTAATTAACTTGTACTAATTAACTTGCACTGAGCGCCAAGGGGCGATATATAAGTTTGATTACTTTGCTTCTCTATGAATTGAGATTAGTGTTTTGATTAAAACTAGCCTCCCAAGGAAGGTAGTGGTAAACTGGTCAACCAGGATTTCAACCTGAGCATTGAAAGAGAACGATGGATAATCTTGACTCAAAAGCAGCACCCTAGACCAGTGATGGCGAACCTTGGCACTCCAGGTGTTCTTGGACTTCAATTCCCAATAGCCCTGATCAGCAGGAGTGCTGACTTGGGCTTCTGGGAATTGAAGCCCAAGAACACCTGGAGTGCCAAGGTTCACCATCACTGCCCTAGACTGAGAGATCTATAACTTTAACTAGGCTTTTGATCCCTCAAACACACACGAAATGCAAGTGGGAATTTCTGGACCAATGGAAAGAAACAAAGCACATTTATTTGGGTTCCCTCACTCCTTGAGTTAATGAGTTTTGGTCATTAATATGTTGATTAAAGGCAACTTTCAAACTGCAGCCTGCAAACAGGATGCTTTCAAACTTATTTTGGAACCAGATTAGAAGCAGCTCCCATTTTCATGATTACATCGCAATGCTCAAATGTTCTGCATAAAAAAACCCCACAGAATCTACAAAGTAAAGGAATCCGCTGTGCTCTTAGAGACAGCTAATAATTCTGCAATCTGTCTCTCTAGCCCTTATCATCTGAAGTATTCCAAAAACATGTTCCAAAAGTCTGAAATCAGCTGAGATGGGAATTAATTATTTTGAAAGTGCCCCATTTGGCTGGCAATGTATTAATTCCTTGAGTAAATTATCCGTATAATGGACCAATGCGTTTTTAAGAAAGGGGCACTGTCTCCATTGAAATGTATTGCATGGACAATATTTCAGAATTCATTACAGTGGGGGTCGGTGTTTTCTCCCACGGAAAATATTCTACCTCACTTAGGCTGTTGCTACTCCCCTGTCTTTAAAAATGACAGGACTCCCATGCTACTGAAAACCATCCCCTTTCACATCGGTCAGCTACCTTTGTGGGATACACAGAAAGAGCATCCTCGAAGATTGTGGTATTTTTGAACCACCATTGGGTATACACCTGGGTAACGGCCACCTTAGTGGGGTTTCTCTGTAGATGACAGCCTGTGTGAATGTGGAGAAATACATATTATCTCCCATATGATAATGCACATGATGCCCCTCAACCTACATGGAGGAGGACCTTATGTTGGCAAGAGGAAATGCTGTTGATGTGGCCCATTATTGGGCAGATGTCATCTAGGAATGGATTTTAGAAGTTTGCGTTGTGTGTGTGTTATTGTTGTTTTGTTTTTGTGAGGTTTTTTCCTGATTGTAAACCACCCTGAGTCGCCACGGCGAGTGGGCGATGATAAAAATCTAAATAAATAAATAAATAAATAAATTTTGTTTTTAGATGTGTTAATTTTAGCTTTGTATACACTGGTAATGCATCGGACATGAATAAAGAAGAACGGCCACCTTGTGCTAGCTAATCTTTCTCACACTACAGTAGGTCAGGCAAAAGGAACTGCAGAATGAACTCACCAAAAGGTGCCTTCATTTTGGCAGTTTCAAGTCTAGCCTAGATATGGAGGAGGAGGAGGAGGAGGAGGAGGAGGAAGAGGAAGAAGAAGAAGAAGAAGAAGAAGAAGAAGAAGAAGAAGAAGAAGAAGAAGAAGAAGAAGAAGAAGAAGAAGAACTTCCCTTTCCTTGTAAACTAGGTGCACATCTTGTTTACAAACAAGTCCACCAGAAAGTTCAGGGTGGCCGTCTGTCTGCAAATGGCCAGAAAAGCCACAGCTTGACCCCACCTCTGATTCACAGAAACATCTGGCTGTACTCAAATCAGGGCACTTACCTTCTCCTGGTATTGCCGACGCGAGGAATCCAGAGACTGGATGAGGGCTGTGGCGTGGCCGATGAACATGGCATAGCAGGTGGCCCCGACAATCATGCTCAACATAGTGAGCCATACGTCGGACATGCCCACTGGGGCTTGCTGCCCATAGCCGATGCACAGCATGTGGCTCATGGCCTTGAACAGCGCATAGGAATACTGCTTCCCCCAGGAGTCATTCTAAGGAGACAGACAGACAAGAGTTACAGGACACCAGGTGGACGAAGCCTGGGAAAGCTTTACAAGACTGGCCTTTATCACACAGAGACCTGCAGGTTTTTTTTTTTTTTTTGTATGTTTGTTGCTCTTCACTACCAGAGTTGCGCAAAGTAACTTTGGCCGTAAGGTTCTGGGAAACATCTTTCAACTAAGTTGCCTTTTGAAATTGCCCATTGTATGTAGCCAGCATGCATTGAAAATCAAGATCCAATTTGGGTGGAAGGTTCTTCAATTCCATGATATTCCTTTGGTCCTTGAAAACATGATTCTGGACAAACATGCCATTACAAACACCCAGAATCCTGGCCACTGCTTGGACCATGGTAGTCAGTCAGAAGCCACCACAAATTAAAATGATTGGTGGTTCTTTGCACTTTTTGAACAATGCCAGGCAGTTGAACCTAGACATGTTTCCAAATTTGACACCAAATTTTCTAGATGTAATTTCACTCACTTTGTGAGAACATAAAAGGGTTCTAGAGAGAGTCATTAACTGTAAGGAGTTGCTCCCACTACAGCCAAGGAAAACTTCTAGATGAGTGATGGCGAACCTTGGCACTCCATGTGTTCTTGAACTTCAATTCCCAGAAGCCCTGATCAGCAGGAGTGCTGACTTGGGCTTCTGGGAATTGAAGTCCAAGAACACCTGGAGTGCCAAGGTTAGCCATCACTGGTCTAGAATTTAGTTACAGTATTTGCTGTCAGGTGAAAAACAAACTTATTGTGACTCTAACAGAATTTTCAAGGCACTGGAGATATTTCAAGATTAGCTCCATTCTCCTAGTGAGTTTCCATGATTGAATGGGGATTCAAACCTGTGCCCAATCGCTCTGTCCACTACACATTACTGTGAACAGTTTCATGCTTGCTTGCTTGCCTGTCCATGTCCATTTCAAACTTTGAGGTAGCTATTTTTGGTGTGAGAAGCACTGCGCATACTGGAAAAAAAAGCAGGCTTTGGCACATAGTATAATTATGTACACATACGTTCTCATAGACATATATGCAAACAGACACAGATGTACACAAGTAAACAATCCAACAACACAGAGAGTCACCATCTTATCAACACCTATGACTGACTGTTTCACATAACGTGTTGCTTCCTGCTTTACATAACTTACCACACAGTTTATTGTACAATGTACTGGACATCATTGTTCCCTTCATGAATAAGTGTCCCTGCCTTACAGGTGACTTCTTTCATTTAACACAGAGATTCTCAACCTGTGGTCCATGGGCCAGACGTGGTCCACAGCACCATTTCATGTGCCCCCCAACCACCTCCACCACACCAGGAAGTCCCACGTGGTGGAGGAAGGGCAAAATGGCCATCCAGCCCCCAAAGCTGACTGAGGGAGCGTGACCCAGCCCCTGGCTTTAAAAAGTTGAGAACTGATTTAACCATTGCTGGTTTTGCCCAAACAACCTTTCTGAACACATATTCTTATTCAGTAAAGAACAGCCCTATGTTTTCCTTCCCATTAAATTTAATCTACAAACATCTCCGTCTGATCCAGGTACAAATATGCAGAACTGGAGCATAGCTTCTCAAAGCCATTAAATACCGATTCTTTTCAATTTTCATATTCATTTGTTCAGACAAACACAGAGAAATGAATATGGCAAAGCTAGCTAAAGGAGGTGGAGAGCAAAGGGGAATGGACTTTGTTCATGCTGGCCTCCCGCTTCTGCCAATTACACTGCACAACAATGATTTTGCTACTGGGAATAACACGTGATTTACATGATAGTGAGGGTGCAGATTCCAAATCTGAATTCAGAATCTGCTTATCACGTACAGATTTTAAGGCATGCTATAGCTGTTCAAATGGTCGGTAATTGGATAATGTATTTTTACATGGGAACATTCTAACAGTTGCAGCTACCATTATGCCTGCTGCTGCCTCAGCTGAGTCACGTCCCCTGGTGACATGCATGTTCCAGAATGGCCAGGCATGCCAGGCCAACTCAGTGAGCTATCAGAAATAGGTATATAAGGCGAGATGGGCCAAGGACATGTCTCTAGAGCAAAACCATCTTATTGGATAGTACAGCTAGGCCATAGTGAGTCTGTTTTGAGCTAAAGATGAGTAGGCGCAGCTGTGTTAATCAATTTTTGCTACAATTGTGGTAAATATACTCCAGGTGATCAACGCAAGAACCTAACCAAGAGGATGAGATTTGCTAACATAAGATCCTGATGTCCTAGGCAGAATCAGACTTCAGATTTGGATTTAGGGACCTTGATTTAGTATAGGACACATGGATTAGACCAAGTAGCAGACAACATTCATTTTTTTTAATTTATTTTATTTTTTGTGATGCAGTGTTAGCATTCTGTATTTCAGGTTCATTTGCCTATCCAATTAACAAGTCTTTTCTCCTGAAAGCTGATATGGCTGCCTGATGGGCCTGTGTCCTACTTCACAGAGGACAGGGAGAGAACAGTAATTTCGTGTTGGAAGTACTTCTCAGGCCAAATCCAATTTTAAAAATGAAGAAGGAGAAGCAGATGCTTCACCATAACTGTCTAGTTTTTTTGGAAGTCCTAAAAATAACTTCTCAAAATAGAGGCAGTCTATCACTGACTACTAGATTCCAGGGCAACAGTTCCTATTCTCTATGACAAGGGTTCCCGACATAAAGCCAGTGGGCAGGATCTGGCCCATGGTGCCATGTCATAGGGCCCCCTTCCAAGGGCATTTGAGAAACAAAATGACCACCTTTTGAAGCTGTTAGGACAAAATGGCCACCCCCATCATACAGGCAAGGCAAAATGTCCTTCTGGCCCTTGAAGATGATTGAGAGAGCATGACTCGGCCCCTAGCTTCAAAAGATTGGGAATTTTTGCTCTATGGCATCAGGACCCATTTCTGATTTCTGAGAAATCTTATCTCTTCAGCTCTCCTTTACCATAATCCAACCGGCTTTTAACAGGAAAAAAAATCAATAGATAATTTAAAGTTAAAAAGAAACAGAAGAACGGACAAATGCTTTTTAATTAAAAATAAGTACCAGTAATCTTTTTTGTTTTGTTACAAAGGATTACCACAAAATGTAATTTCACCTTCAGGAAGAAAATGAGAAGGCACCTTTTCCCCATTGGGGAAGTTTAGCTTATTAATTACTGAAGAGGAAATGGTCAAGTTAATTCAATGTATCTTGGGTCTCCCTCAATAATATAGTTCAGATTATTCTTATGGACCGGGCAGCTGAGAAGAAGCCAGAGACTAATAGGGGCTGAAGTTTCTTCATCCATCACTTTCAACTGAGTAGTGTTATTACAGGCAACATTTGTAACAGCACTTGGTAAATTGATGGCTAGGGTCAAGATTAAAACAAAACAGCACAGAGCTTAAATGTAGGGGTCAGAGGTTTCAGCCCTGTGGTATCTATTTTAACCTGTGATCTATCACTCGAATGGTCCAAGTTTCAAAAGATAATTATGAATATCTGGAGCCCCTCTTGGATTCTCTGTTATACAAAAAGGCAGCAGAAACAGTCACTCCATCAACCTCTGAGAGCCAAGAGCCCAAATTGCAGGGTCAGATCTTAATGAGCAAACAGGGCCTTGGAACGGTGTAACCTGGCAGAAAATATTCCGCCATAAGTCATGGATTCCAGGGCAAATCCATTGCTTCTTTGACAGATCTTTGGGCATTCATTATCCGGGGTGTGTGTACGAAGAGATGTTCCTTCTGCAAGCTACATCTCTCATTATCCTTGGATAATGGATGCCTTAATAGAGTTAATGTCCTCCTATTACTGAGCAAGTTGGCACCGGTCTTTCAACAGCCTCCCATCTAACTATGCCACCATGTGCCTAATAGACCCTCTAATGCATCTCCTTCTAAATTGCTTGTCCCTGAATGGGAGGAAAAGTCTTCCTATAATTTGAAGACTCAGTTCTCAGCATCCTGAAGTCACTCAGGCCTAGGACACTGTGCATCCTCTTTTAAGGAGAGCCACTCCTATCTGCACAACCCTCATTTTGAAAATGTCCTCACCCAAAGACCCAAAGGCCTGAGAAGTCTCCATCCACGGCTGGCAGCAGCTAGATGGGCAGGTGCAGTGGCTGCACAGGTTGATCGATTGCTGTCTTTCCCTCCCACTTAAAAAATAATAATTGTGTGCCATCAAATCAATTCTGACTTTTGGTGGTCCTTTCTAGGTTTTCCTGGGTATATCATCCTGGAATTATGAAGCTAAGAACAAAAGCAGAACCTCAGATATAGAAATCAAATTTAACCTTCCTCAGGTCCCAGTTCATCCTCTTTGTGTTTCACACAGAACTACCCTTCCTGTTTGATCACCCTTCATTACTTCCCTCTGCTCTTGTACAGTTTTTCTTTCAATCTCAATGGTTGAAGTACCTTTTAAAAGGCTAAGTTAATAAGAATTGTGTTCCATCAAGCCAATTCTGGCCAGGTTATCCTGCTATGACCATACTCACAGCGACTCAACACTGATTCCCAGGTGGCGGTTAATTAACCTGACCACCCTGAGGACTAAAGGCCTTGGGTGGCAAAGTCCACAGGGAAGGGTGATGGTCCCCAAGTGGATTAAATCCCACTTGAGTCCATCTTGATGGAGGGCAACAGCTTCATCAGTACTGGCCTGGGGGCTGAGGAGGACTTTGTGTGCCAAAAGGGCTCAGGATCAGAAAGTGACTCGTGGAAATGGATCAGTGGTACAAGTATCACGCTGCAATGTGGAAGTCAAATGGAAGGCTACTGCATTATATTGTTCCCAAGTCAATTTTAATGGCTGATTGCCATGATGATCACCATCATGGCAATCAGCCATGAAGATTGTCCTGGGAACAATTCTGAATATAAATCACCAGCATTCAGAATTGGATATAGCACTCAAAGGAGATGGAGATGGAGATGGAGATGGAGATGGAGATGGAGATGGAGATGGAGATGGAGATGGAGATGGAGATGGAGACAACGACAATTTTGACTTATGGAGAAACTTTCCCAGTGTTTTCTCAGTAAAGAGTGCTCAGAAGTGGTTCAACATGCCCTTCTTCTGTTGATGCTCTTGGATTTTACAGCTTGCCCATGGCTACACAGGCTGGCTCTTCTCTCACAAAGCACAGTGAAGAATTGAACTCCCAACTTCTGGCTCCATAGCCAGATATCTAAACATCCAAGCAATCCAGCCGCTATCCTTCCCACAAAACATGTCTAAATTGGGCTAAGTCTGTTTCTTGATTTTAGCAGGCTGAGCCAGTCCAACCCGGCACCTTCCTTGACCTGCAGCAGAGAGGTCTGCAGGATCAAAAAAAGGGAATCTACTTCAAACCTAGATCTGCCAAATATCACTTCAAGATCTTTCTCCTGCTAACCCCTCTCTTCTCTCGCTCACTTTCTTAATCATGACTCTTGCCATTTTCACAGGCTGCAAATAGCATCTTTCCCCCGACTAAGGTAATGTAAAAGTATTTTTAGGCTGGGATCATGCCCTGGCCTAGCTCACTTTTGAGAAAAAGAGGATCCAAATTTAGATTGTGTATGTGTCGATGTGTGCCCACGGCTTTGATCATGGTGGCATTTATCAACCCTCTTTATTCATCCTGGTTGCTCTCTCCTGCCGTGCCCTAAACTGTGAAGCGAAGATGAACGGACGACAGACCAAGACTTAATACAGGGGTTCCCATCCTACACCCTGTGGGCCAGGCTGCCCCCCTGATGTCATCCCCCCCTGCTGCCTCCTCCACACCCGGAAGTAGAAGCAGGCATGTTTACATCATCCATAAAACACACCATGCATGCGAAAACACGCCCATGACTGGCATAAATGCAGAAGTGGGCACATTTATGTCAGATGTAAATGCGCCTGCTTCCATTTCTGGGGGCATGGTCCGGCCCGTGATGCTGTCTGGAAGCATGGTCAGGCCCACGACGGAAAAAGGTTGGCCACCCTGACTTAATAGAACAGCTACACGAATTTACAGTAAATCAGCCAAGATCAACTGCCCGTTGTTCACCTTGTTTAATTTGACAAGGCTGGGACCCGGAGTACAGTATAGAACCGTGATGGTGAACCTTGGCACTCCAGATGTTCTTGGACTTCAATTCCGAGAAGCCCAAGCACCCTGTGAATCCATACAAATGGGTTTACTCCAATTCATCTGGCCCTCATCACTCCTGGAAGTGGAAGTAAAATACGCCTGTACAGGGAGGGCACGTAAATCGGTGTTATAGCTTTCTAAGACAATTATATGAATAAAGAAGGATGATAAATGCTCCTGTGATCTGAGAGAGTGGGACCTGGCCCCCAGCTTGAAAAGTTTGGGGACCCCTGGTCGACAGAAATGAGCGAGAGAGAGAGAGAGAGAGAGAGGGAAATACTGCAAAGCAATTCTATGACAACTTTGTTTTCACTGAAACTACAGTTTCCATCTTGTGACTCACAACAAACACCCACGACATCTGGGCATCTTGCTTCTTTCCTCTCAAATTTTATAAGATCTGCATTTTAAAAAAAAGAACGAGAACATCTGAAGGCTTGTCTTGTTTTTAATCATTTTGGTAAAGGTAAAGGTCGCCCTTGCTCGAAAGCCATTCATATCCGACTCTAGGGTGCAGTGCTCATCTCCATTTACAGCCAAAGAGCCAGCATTTTCTGCATGGAAGACATTTTCATAGTCATGTGGCAGGCATGACTAGACACTGGAACACTGTGACCTTTCCCACTGAAGTGGTATCTACTTATCTACTTGCACATGGAACACTGTTACCTTTCCCACTGAAGTGGTACCCATTTATCAACTTGCAATTTCTTGTTTTTGAACTATTTATTTATATTTATATTTGTTTATCGCCCTCCTCCCCGAAGGGACCCAGGGTGGTTTCCAACAATTTTAAAAACACTTTAAAAATTAAAAACTTTAAAAAGCTTAAAAACTTAATTAAAAGCTAGGTATTATAACTTGGACGTACTGGGTAGGCAGGAGCTGGGACAGAGATGGGAGGTCACTCTGTCATGCAGCAATTGGGTCATGAACTGCTGACCTTCCAGTAACTACTAAGCCAGCACAGTTCCTTTTAACTATTTACTTTCCACAATAAGCTGCTTCCCAATCCGAAATATAGTTCCTACTCATGGATCACATGGCTCTTTTGATCATGTTGGGGACAGAATCATAAAATTATAGAAGATCATTGAGTCCAGTCCTCTCCACACTTAAAGCATTCCTGACAGGTGGCCACCCAACCTCTGCTCAAAAATCTCTAGTGAATAGATGATGATAGTAAATGAGAGTCTACCCTATTCCAAGGCAGTCAAGTCTGTTGCCGAATGGATCTGATAGTTAAGACGTTCTTTCTAATGTTTAGTCAAAATCTCCTTTCTGTTGACTTCCTCCTGACACATTCCAGCTTCACAACATCCTTCTCTTATTGTTGCTATTTTATTTTTGTTATAGGAAATATCAAAGGATGCTGAGCACTTTCTGATCATCACAACGGTAAGGGGACAGTGCGCTTACCACCATGCGATTGAGGGAGACCCAACAGTCATCCGGGAAGTCCTGAAGCATGGGCACCAAGAACTGGAGGCATCCATCCCAGTGGCACAGGAGCAGCATCATGCCAATCAAGTTCACAATTCGAACCACAGCACTCGCCAGGTCATAGGTCATGTGAAAGATCTAGAAAAGGACAGGATTACCAGACAAATTCAGTGAGATGCAAAGACAACCCTTAGAAATGCAAAGACATTCATGGGCTCTTATGAATGGCTATTGGCCCCAAATGTCAACTAGCTTCCTGAAAGGCATTTGTTGACTTATAATTTCTCTATGCCAGGGGTGATCCTGCCCACAGCGCCATGCCGAGCCCAGCTTCTGGATCAGGACCGCCTCTCTTCTTGCGGTTCTGCTTCTAAGAGCCAACCTCAAAACACTCACAGATGGTTGGCGAAACTCAGTGCCAAGGAAATCAAAATGCTAATTCCAAGCCAGACAAATATTTTGGACCGATTTCCCAACCAAAGGGCCCAAGAGAGCACAGGCAAATTTCCCCTTCTCCATTCCACTCTATTCTCCAAACACTCCTGAAAGACAGATTTGGTTAGAAGAGAGAGGGAGGAATTGGTCTAGTGGTTCCCAATGTGGGCCCCACACCCCACTGGAGGACTTCAATTCCCAAAAGCCTAAGTCAATATATTGGCTGATCAGTGCTTTGGGGAATTGACATAGGCTTCTGGGAATTGAAGTCCAAAAACCAAAGGTTGGGGAAGAAACATCCTGGAAGATGCATCTATTACGTTAACCAAGGTTCCATTGTATAGTATTTTAAACTTACAATTGTACAGTATTCTCTCCTATGGGTAGAAAGGTGGCAAATAAACAGAGAGACAGACAGGCAGACAGGCAGATATTTTCTGTAGATGTTTAAATTACAGATAAACTCTCCCCACCATGGGAGATCTGCCACCAGTGTAGACATGTACCTTTCTATCCTCAAGGACTTCTGCTCCATCAAAAGAACCCTGCTGAACAAATGCAAAGCCCCCTCCCTAAATATTTTTGGTTTATCTTCCACCTAGGCTGTGCAACTAAAAAGGTAAAGGTTTCCCTTGCTCGAAAGCCAGACATGTCCAACTGTAAGTACTTAAAGAAAGTAAAATTCTGAAGCAAGATTCCTCTTGTCCACCAGGCACTGCTCGTTATAATTTATCAAGAGTAATTATTCAACCAGCTAAACCAGCAATTTTAACACGTATCGATTAGTTTCAGAGAATATTCACAATCATTCTTGTTGATCTCATTTTTTGAAAGGAATAAGGAATGAAAGTTCATTTAAGCAGGCGGGGGGGGGGGAGGCTCTCTCATCTCCATTTACATTTTTCTCCACACAATGTTTTATAAATTGAAGTAGGAAGATTATAGACTGTAAAAATGCAAAGGCTGTATTCATTTTCCAGAATGAATAAAAACGTATTGGAGGGAACTATAAAAGGAATAATTTTCGGCTCCTAGATGGGTAAAGAACGTACAGTATCTCTCTTGTGTTAAAGGCCAGGGGGAAATGCATATTTCCATACACATTGTGCCTAGACGAGAACCTGCCTCCAAACCAATATTGCATGATAAGAAAAGAAACACATTTTTGCTGATTATCTACCACAATTTGTCAAACTATTCTTAATGCTGAAAGCCTCCAAAGAAGAGATAAAATGCTTTGCTTTCCCAGCTGCCTTGAATGATCAAAAGAATACGGACGCAAAAATGAAAGTAGGCAAACCTTTAAAAGCTCCAGCCATGAAAGTAGAAGGGAAAAGGTCCAGTCTTCTAGTCACATAAACTGGCCGGCAACTGAAATCTCACTTTTAATTATAATTGGAAAAGGAAGTGCTTCCTAATTATAGCAAAAGAGGGCAGAAATAATCCAAGCCACTGCTGGCAGAAGACACAAAGACTGACAGGTTCGGCATGGGAAAGAAAATCCCTTTAAGTTGAGGGCAGCATCCCAGGGTTGATGGTGGTGGTGGTGGTGGAGGAGAAGGAGAAGATGAAGAAGACGAAGAAGTAGTTTGCCATGAAGTCAATTCATAATCATGGCGACCCCTAGAGTCAGACATGATTAGCTTTTGAGCAAGGGAGCCCTTTGCCATTAACATCCCAGACTACTTAACAGAATGACGCAAGAGCTTCCCCCCTCGATACAACAGGAAGCAGAAGAAATGCTACATATCACTGGCTAAAGCTACCACCCAAAGACCATAAATCCAGAACCAAGATTTGCAAAACAGCAACACGGAAGGTGTTATATACACTACACTACATGCATCAAATGACACATGTCCTCCATACTTGATGGTTCAAGAATCCCAGGATCTGCTTCAACATTTCCCTAGGTGGAGAGTAGAATGTCCTTCAGACCTCTTCCCTCCAACAGCTTGCTGGGGATCCACATTTCTAACGAGTTTTGGCAAAGAGGAGTGCAGCCGCCCACGTCTCAAACCACTTTGCCACTTTGGCTAGCTCGCCTGCTTTGTTGGCACCCCCATTGGCGCTGGCAGCCATGGCGGGAACAGCCACTTCCCTTCCAAACATCCAAGTCTGCCCTGAGTGCCAATTAGGGGTGTACAGAGTTGTGCTTTTGGACTAGAACTTACAAAATTCTCCAGGCATGAAATTGATCTGTATACAAGCATGGAAGAATTTCAAGTGCCATCCGTGGGTGAATGAGACTTATTGGTTTGCTTTCCTCATCCCTGTAATCCAAAAAAGGAGTCCTCAATGCCACAAACCAAGCAAAGAAGAGGATTTATTGACGCCACGCTATCTTTACTACCACCACATCCTTAAAACATGCACCACATCTTTGGAAGCTAAGCAGAGTCAGACTTGATAACAACTCGGATGACAGACTACCAGGGCAGAGCCAGGAATTCCTTGGAAAGAATCCTATCCTATCTGGAATCCTAGAGAGTTGCTGTTAGTCAGAGTTAGCCATAAATCAGGTATTCACAACCAATGGCCCGTGGGCCAGACCTGGCCTCCGATGTCATTCCATTTGATCCATCATATGTGATTTGCCATGTTTTCGGCAACTTAAAAGCCGCCTATACGGCATTTCCGAGGTAGGGGAAAACAGATGACGGTTGGGTCATTACCAGAGATGACCACTAGAGGACGCAAGGTGCAGTTTCCCATAGGAATGCACTGAAAACCAATTTCATCTCTTTTAAAAAGCCCCAAAAATCTTGCTGAGGCAGGTGAGATGAGGAAGGAAGGCTCCTTTTCTTTACCCCCCCTCTCTCTCTTTGAGTGTGTCAGAGAGAGGGAGAGTATTTTTTAAATAAGGGTTTTCCTGTCAGCCCCCATACTAGCATTTTGGCTATTCTGGGTGCCTTCTTTGATATTTTGTGTACAGCACCCACAGTGGGAAATTTACAAACAAACAAGCAAGCAAGCAAGCAAACAATATTCAAAAAATAATCCCACCCACCCATCCATCCCCCAAAAAAGTCTGTAGGAGCTTGACCCCACCCCTGGCTTTAAAAGGTTGAGAACCCCTGGGCTAGATGAATGGTTCCCAACCTTTGGTTTTTGGGACTTCAATCCTAGAAGCCTAAGTCAATTCCCCAAAGCACTGATCAGCCAATGTATTGACTTAGGCTTCTGGGAATTGAAGTCCCAAAAACCAAAGGTTGGGAAACACAGGGCTAGATGACCTGACTCAATGCATCCCAACACATACAACAATAACCACAGTAAAGTTGCAATGAAGTGGTCAAATAAGGAAAAAAGAGACAAAGAGCATTTCAGGACCTTGGACAGCTACCATCGACCTCTCCATAGACCCAGCTTCTTGGGATAATCTTGGAAAGTTTGGCTGGAAACCTGGAGTGATGTTAGCTGTACCTTCACTGTCGGATTTTAATTGTGTTTTAAACACATGCATGCAAGGGTTTCTTTAAAATATTTATTTCTCTTCTGTTTACCAGGGCTCCCAGACCAATGCATAATAAAAAGAGACTGCGACATTCTTTTTTTTTTTAAACAGATTTTAGAACAATATTCAAAGTCACTTCCAAAATCAATTTTTAAGGACATAAAGCTATTTTAGGGGGAGTGTTACAAGCGGGATGGACTTACATGCATTCCCATGGGAGGTAATTTCACAGCACCATTTCATGTGCTCTCCCCACTGCCTCCACCACTCCAGGAAGTGCCATGAGGTGGAGGAATGGCAAAATGGCTGTCCGGCCCCCAAAGCTGTCTGCGGGAGCATGACCCAGCCCCCGGCTTTAAAAGATTGAGAACTCCTCCACTACACCATGCTAGGTACTTACATGTGACCTATTCCTCCTACGAAAAACATACTTTAGGTAGGATGGGACATGAATAAATATAGAAATCTTGAATGGGTACTAACCCTCGGTGGGTAAAGCAGATATTGGACCACAATTCACATCATAGCCAATGGCAAGAGTTACAGTCCAACATCTGGAATGACCTACAGGTTGCCTGTCCCAGTGCAAAGAAATAGCTGGGCTGGTTTGGGGAAAGGCCTCTTTCTATGTTATTATGTTCACTCGAGATAAAGACAAGCCAAGAAAGGCATGAGCTGACAGCCAAATGGATCATGTCAACTGGCACGTAGGTGGCTGGAGACCGATAATAACAAGAGAGCTTTTCTTTGCGATAGGAGGCCTTTTAAAGCAGCTCTTTTCCTTGGGGAGCTGCTAAAGCCTTTTACCCAAAGGAAGAAAAGGCAGGGAAGGAGGAGGAGGAAAAGATCAAGGGTCAGGGTAGAAAACACTTCTTTGCGTCTTCATTCCTAGCATTCTGAAGAGGACGTCTATAGCTTAAGATGAAGAAGATAGCAGCCTTATATGAGAAACTGCAGTGAAGCAGCTCTTGATTTGTGTAATGGGAAGGTATGGAAGACATCATAAACATTATTCTGTTGCCCAAGTGACATGTATGGGAAATGCTTTCTTCAACTCAACCATACATATCGGGATGTGGCCACTGTACTCCTTGGGCACCTGTAAAGGTAAAGATCTCCCTTGCTTGAAGGCCAGTCGTGTCTCCTTGAGTTCTTAGATTTCAACTACCAAAAGCTCGTCAGCACTCCTGCTGATCAGGGCTTCTGGGAATTGAAGTTCCAGAGCCACTGGAGTGCCAGGGTTCACCATCACTGGGTGGTGCTCATCTCCATTTATAACCAGAGAGCCAGCATCGTCTGCATATGCAGATATTTCCATGATCATGTGGCAGCCATGACTAGACACCAGACTTCACAGAATGCTGTTACCTTTCCCTGCTGAAGCGGTACCTATCAACTTGCAGTTTCTTGCTTTCAAACTGATAGATTGGCAGGAACTGGGACAGACATCGAGAGCTCACTCCATCATGCGGTGCTCGGGTCTCAAACTGCTGATTTGCTGACCTCTCAGCCATCAAGTCCAGCACCTTAACCACTAGGCCACTGCAGTCCCTTCGACAAAAAAAGTCCCACAATGATATTGAACACATACATCAACTCGACCCATCCCTAAAAACAGAAAGCCACAGTAACCAGCCACCGACTTCAACAACCAAATCCTACTGGCACACAGAGGGGAAACTAGTGGTAGCTTTTCAGTTGACCCTATGAACCTCACAGATATTCTGTATCCCTACACAATTTGCTCTGCATCCCATAAATTGATCTAACACCCCAAAGGGGACACATTCCAGAAGACAGTGTGTGTTGAAGTAACGTTTGGCCACCCATCCATCCAGTGACCATAACTAGAATAAAGACACCAGGCTGGCTATTAGTCAGAGTGAGGAAGTCATCTCAGGGGTTGAACTATTGGGTGATGGTGGAACGTCAAGCACCACCCACCCTCCACCACCGGTGACAGATGCCTCTGGTCTTTTCTTGTATCCTTTGCTTGTCCCCTTTGGAATAGCAGGCTGTCAATTTACTAGGGCCAGGTCAGTTCCACCATTAGGCAGAGCCAGCCAATTCCTTTTGGCCAAGAGATTTCAGGCATCCCAACAGGACAGCAAATTGTCAATTATTTAACTGTCTATTATTCTATTCTTACAAGCAGTCTTGGAGAGGGAGAGAGGCATTTGTGCATCGTTTCTGTCTCGTGTGCCAAAGTAACTTGGCCGACTCTAGCTACCATGGCATAAGTCCAGTTGTTGCTCCAAACCAGAGTTGACTTCTCATTCAACATATGTGTCAACCTGTTTGATCCAAAGGGTTTACTCTAACAGGGACTTAGGATCGCTAGTCCTCAGGGTACTAGCTAAAGCAGGGATTCTCAACCTACGGCCTGTGGGCCGGATGAGGAACATGACACCATTTCATGTGGTCCCACCACCACCTCGCCCAGAAGTGCCATGTGGTGGAGGAAAGGCAAAATGGCTATCCAGCCCCTAAAGCTGTCTGAGGGAGCATGATCCAGCCCCTGGCTTTAAAAGATTGAGAACTCCTGCACTACACCATGCTAGGTACTTACACGTGACCTATTCCTCCTACAAAAAACATACTTTAGGTAGGATGGGACATGAATAAATATAGAAATCTTGAATGAGTACTAACCTTCGGTGGGTAAAGCAGATATTGGACCACAATTAACATAATAACCAATGGCAATTATCATGTGTGGTAGCTTTAATGGTCATCTCCTTCCTTTTTCCAGATGGCTCCAGATGGCTCCAGAGCTCATGCGCTCAGCATGAAGCCTGTCTGTTCATCTGCTGAGCATGCAATGTCTGTTGAGAAAGAAGCTCAGAAAACCAGTACTAGCCTTCCTAGGTAAAGGTTGTCCTTGATTGAAAGCCAATGGTATCCGACTATTTTGTACGATGCTCATCTCCGTTTACAGCCAAAGAGCCAGTGCTGTCTGCGTTTGCAGGTGTTTCCGTGGTCATGTGGCAGGCATGACTAGACATGCTGTTACCTTCCCCACCGAAATGGTCCCTATTTATCTACTTGCAATTTCTTGCTTTCGAACTGCTAAGTTGGCAGGAGCTGAGACAGATAATGGGAGATCACTCCATCATGTAGCACTTGAGTCTCGAACTGCTGACCTGGCAACCTGGTCTTTAAAAGGGTCCCCATCACTGGGTTAGAGTGTTGTGTCAGGATTTGGGAGACTTGGGTTCAAATAGCCCCGGAAACTCCTTGGGCAGCCTCGGATCAGTCACTCTCTCTTAGCCTGACCTTCTTTACAGGGTTGTCATGAGGACAGAGAAGGAAGAGAGATGGTAGGAGGCAGCATCGGTCGCCAGTGCCACAAATGAAGAAACAAACAAGGAAACAAACTCAGACTTGGCACTGACTTGCAGGACTGCAGCCATTTCAATATCCACATTGTCCTTCTCTCCTTTGGCCCTGACATTTCTGTGGCATGTACACAACCCGGCAAAGCTCAGTTGACGGCAGGGGAAGAGAATTAATAAGCTGTTAGCAGAGATTAACTGATTTTGCCCACCGCAGGGTTTTCCCTCACTGCCAGCTGCGTCCCTCACGCTCGCCCGGCCGGTGCCCCCCCAGCCCCCTCCAATTGCCATGAATGTGTTCATTCAAAAGAACAATCGGATTCGTCAGCCCAAGCCACTCTTCCAGGGATGGCTCCCTGCACAGAGCATCAGCAGCTGTCTTTGTCCATCTTGCTGACGCGGCAGATCCTTCAAGGGCAACCCTGCTGCTGAGTCATCCGTTGTGACTCTGCAGTAGTCATTTGGTGAGCCCACGATCATTGCAAGCATCTAAACCCCTGGCCAGCAGGGTCTGGCCAATACAAGAAAGTCAGCAAGGTACATCCATCTCTGTGAAATCACCTAGGAAAGATAAAAGTCACCCTTGCTCAAAAGCCAGTTGTATCTGACTCTAGGGTTCAGTGCTCATCTCCTTTTATAGCCAAAATCCAGTGCCGTCTGCGTCTGCAGATGTTTCCATGGACATGTGGCAGGTATGACTAAACACCTGATTACATAGGTTGTCAGAAGCTAGGTCGGAGTCAGGAGCTCACTCGAACTGCTGACCTGCAAGTTCAGCTTCTTAACCACTAAACCACTGCAGTCCCGGAATAGAGATGCCTTTGGTCAAACTAGCATCTTTAAAAAATGTTTTTGAAGTCTGTTTGCCAGGGAAAGCAGCACAAGTAGGATGAATCTGCTCTCATCAACAGAGATCCTATTGCTAAAGATATGTTACGCTCCAGGGAGCTTAAATTGACTTGCTATTTGAATCCCTAGGGAGCTTGCTTGGAATTCCTGCTGAGCTGGAATTGAGTATTGAAAAAATGAATCAGAAGAACAGTTCAATGACCATGAGATGGAAGCTGGCACCTGATCCCTCACATCCCAAAGGGAACTTCCAGTCCTGGTTCCCCAAAGACCATCATCTGCCAAGCATCTTCAGTCAAGCGTTGGTGGTGTCATGAGGGATACCATCTGCTGCAGAAACCCAACACTCTGCTTAATGGAAAGACCAAGAAGGAGCCCCACAGGTAGCAAGCCAGGCTAGAAGCAGGCAGATTTGTGTTTTGGGACTGCCAATAGTCCAAAACCAAAAATATGCACAACTTTCTATATAATGTACATTCAATCCAATGCCACAAATCCATATTATCATCCAAATACTGTTGTCTTCTTCCATACTGGGAAGGTCAAGAATGCCAAACTCTACCATTAATTAGAACAGTACCACTACAGGCATTTGAGATATATTTCACTTTTCAAGAGAATGACAGCTTAGTAGAGAAGGGGTTCAGAATATCCCTCTTCAGGAGTCAAAGCAAGAGTACAATGTTTTCTTTCTAGCCTGAAAAATCACTGATTTTTTTTTATGAAGAAAGAAAGAAAATAAATGAAGGTTAACCTGAACCTGGAGTCATTAATCTCCCTAATTGGATAATTAGATGTCCCACACACAGTCTCCAAAGCAGTTTTTTTCACAGCATGCTCTGACAATAACTTCATCAATATGGTTCTTATCCGTTAAACATTGGCATCTCTTGGCATCCAATCCTGGAGAAAAGCCATGCCTTCAAAGGAAAGGTTTGGAGCTGTGATTGTGGATGGCTCTATTATTTAGCAATTTAAACTTTTATACTGTTCACAAATCAGGCCAATTTAAATTGCAGCAAATGAAACCTGCTCTATTGTTGCAGCAGAAAACCACAGTGCCAGAGGGGACACTCAGACCCCTTTCTGTGGGCATGTGTGCCTTTGCCCCAGCACAGAGTTCGCCCCGCCCCTCTGCCCAGCAGCCCAATGGGAGTGCTTCCTCCCTCCCCAGCACAGAGTTCACCCTGCCCCTCTTCCCAGCAGCCCAATGGGAGCGCTTCCTCCCTCCCCAGCACAGAGTTCACCCTGCCCCTCTGCCCAGCTGCCCAATGGGAGCGCTTCCTCCCTCCCCAGCACAGAGTTCACCCTGCCCCTCTTCCCAGCAGCCCAATGGGAATGCTTCCTCCCTCCCCAGCACAGAGTTCACCCTGCCCCTCTTCCCAGCAGCCCAATGGGAGCGCTTCCTCCCTCCCCAGCACAGAGTTCACCCCGCCCCTCTGCCCAGCTGCCCAATGGGAATGCTTCCTCCCTCCCCTGTCTGGGGTAAGGCAGGCGACTCACATGCAACGTGAGGGTGCGGCTGCAGATGGCAGTTTGGGCACTTGGTCTGTAAAAGGTTCACCATTACTAATCTATCATTTTTCACTCCCACTCCACTCTTTTTCTTTTCCCGAATCAATCTCGTGATGATTTAGTGCTTAGTTTCTCTTGCCAATCTGTTTTCTTGTGGAGAAGCACAACACGAAACTCAAGCTGTTACCACAAGGTACTTGTAAAGAAGGAAAGGGAAAAAAACCACTTTGCCAACACACTCTCATGCCTGCCTCTCTCGAAGCTATCCAAATATTTGCTTTCATTTTATCATTCATTGCATACTAAGCTGCTTCTTGACATTATTCTTTTAGAGATTAAGCTCTTCCAGCCCTCAGATGGAAAGCCTGATGAATGCTGCTAATGTGGGGGAAGGCCTTACCATGAGGCAGAATGAGACCTCAGGCAGCAAATATTGGGAGTGGGCAGGCTACAAGATGCTAAAGGCCTGATAGCCCCTGCCATGACACCCTGACCGTCTCTCGGCAGATGTTGCGCTTAACCCCATGTACCTTTGTAAACATTCTTACATTTCAAATGTATTCTTACTTCTACAGGAGGTTCTAAAAGCAATTTCACTCAGGTAGCTAAGCTTTTTAAACTGACCCCTTTGTTCCTAACCATGACAACGACTGAAATGGTAATTTGACATCTCGTTCGTTGCATTGTTTGTTACTTAGTTTTGTGACAGCAGGAAAAAAATTACTCTTCAAATGCTTTAAAATGTTCTTTAAAAATAACATTGAAAATAACTATTGCAAGTAACTTATCGTGTCTACCAAGTACCTTTTTTCCTACTTCTTACATGGCATTGATGAATGTCACTCCACTAGAACACCCTTGTTACCTGAAGAAGTAACTAGTTACAAGTAATTACATTAGTTGTCAGTCATTACTTTCAACCCCTAAGCATAAATCCACACTGGAGCACTCTGCATACAGGGGGGAACTTTGTGATGCAGTGGTTAAAGAGCTGTACCACAGCCAAAACGACTGACAATGTAAGTTTGATCCTGACGGGAACTGCGGTGGCTCAGTGGTTAAGAAGCTCACCTTGTTAGCTGGAAAGTTGGCAAGTCTGCAGTTCGAGACCAGGGTATTGCATGGTGGTACTGCATGAACTCTAACCTTCCAGTCAGCGAGTTCAGATCTTAACCACTTGAGTCACCGCAGTCCATACAGTGCACTGCATACAGTACACTGCATATACCACACTGCATACAGGAGCATATATTCACATTGGGGTTATTAGAGGCCAGGAGTACTTGGGCTGAGAAAGCCACGAGCACTGTTGTTCTTGTTGACTAGGAAGCAACTGGAAATTGGGGGAATCTCTCCTGATCAACTATGAGCAAGAAAACACTCAGTAATTCTGATCTGTCCCCGCTGGGGCTCCCATGTGTAGATTAGATCCAGCTACTTTGAACTACAGTTCCCATGATCCATGATATCTGGCCCTGCTGTCTGCACCCGATAGGAACTGTAGTCCAAAACTAGGCACTAACTCAGGGGAGGCTGTTGAAGAAGGACACCAAAAAAACCTACTAGTTGTTTCCCTCCTTTCTAAAACCTACCGGTTGTTTCCCTCCTGTCTAAAACCTACTGGTCGTTTCTCTCCTGTCTAAAACCTACCGGTTGTTTCCCTCCTATCTAAAACACACAGTGCTCCAGAAAGAAGCCAGACTGCTCTTGACAGGGTGGCTCCCATTAGCCTATCTTGCTCACCTCTTCCCACTGATGGATGTACCGGATGAGCCTCGAAAGTCGGAGGAGTCGCAAAAGGCTGAGGATTTTGGTGAATCGGACGATTCGCAGGGCTCGGGCTGTCTTGTAAACCTCTGAATCTATCCGGGTTTCCACAATGAGGAAAATGTAGTCCACCGGGATGGAGGAGATAAAATCCACCACAAACCAACTCTTGAGGTATTTCATCTTAATCCGTTGAGGGTCGAGGATGATCTCCGTATTGTCCTCCACCACAATCCCTGTGCGGAAATTGAGGACCAGGTCAATGAGGAAGAACGTGTCCGAAACCACGTTGAAAACGATCCACGGCGTTGTATTCTCATCTTTAAAGAAGGTGATGCCCACCGGTATGATGATCAGGTTGCCAACCATCAGAAGAAGCATCGTCAGGTCCCAGTAAAACCTAGCCAGGGAAACAGGGAAAAGAAATCAGAAATAAAGCTAAAGAAATAAGGATGGGAGCAGGCTGGATAATGAGATTAAGCTTGGATTGTTTCAGGTCATCTTCTATTCAAGGACATTTTCTGAAGATCTTCAGGACTTACTGAAACCTAATGGTGCCTTCCTCTGCTATGAGAGGTGTCATTTTTGGCAATGAAATTACTGAAATTGCTAAGTACTATATAAATAATTATGTGTGCTAGTATGAGTGTCTGAGCTTGGAAGTAACATATTAGAATTATAATGTACTGTACTAACTTTTAGGGAGTAACGCCCCTATTGTAACATGATCATTATTTTAAAAAAGCTTAACAAGTAACATTTGCTGTTAAACATTTAGATAAAGGTAAAGGTTGTCCTTGCTTGAAAGCCAGTTGTATCCGACTCTAGGGGTCAGTGCTCATCTCTGTTTATAGCAGGGGTTCCCAACCTTTTCAAGCTGAGGGCTGGGTCATGCTCCCTCAGTCAGTTTCGATGGCTGGATGGCCATTTTGCCCTGCCTGAACGATGGGGGTGGTCATTTTGTCCCAACAGCTTCAAAGGGGCGACCATTTTTATCAAATGCCCTTGGAAGATTAGGGGCCCACATGTCCAATCAGCGGGTTCAGCATCTTAACCACTTGAACCACCTCTATTATGTCATAATTGTAATATAACTTTAGTTATGATTTATTACTGGGAAAGCCGCTAATTCTAATAAACTCGTTGTGTGTAACTCATTATTTCCAAGCCTCTTCTGTCTCACACCAGCTGTGAACCATTACAAGATAAAATATCAAGTGCTTTGAAAATTATAAACTGCAACATAAACAGGGAGTTTCACTAGAACAAGGAAGAGAATGTGCTCTCAAAGCCAGCACAAAGTTGATTAATGATGAGTTGATTAGTGATGAGCTTCTGTTGAGTTTTTAGTAATTGATCCATCTTAGCTGGCTTTCTCTCTCTCCCTGTACTGTTCACAGCGGGGATTTGAATTTTATCCAACATATCTCAAAAGAAAAAACTTTCATGCCCTTCTCCATCTGATTAAATATACCAAGTTTCTGGAAGCTGATTTCTAAATACTGTAACACAATTGTACTCTAAGGAATGCAGAACAAACAACATTTCAATACAAGTGAAAGAGCAGGATTGTGACTCAGGGTCACACCCCACATTGAGACACGTGTAGGTGGAATTGTGATTCCAACATACTAGACTGTACAGTCAAGACTTAATAGGCGAAACTGGGCTGGATCAGTGCTGTACTGATACTTCCCATAGCAGTGATGGTGAACTTTTTGATGCCGAGTGTCCAAACTCAACAGGCCGCCACCTGTGCCACAGAGGGGTGAGGCAAACTCTGTGCTGGGGGGGGAGGTAGTGAGGAAACACTCCCATTGGGCTGCTGGGCAGAAGGGTGGGGTGTATGCATTTATTTATTGGATTTCTATACCACCCATCTGGGTGTTAACCCATTCTGGGTGGTGAACAAGCAGAGGAACCAATAACAGAAATATCCATGACAAATTAAAACCCACCACCACCAAATATCTCACAAGCTAAACTAAAATAGTTGGTGCCTGGCAGCATCAGGACTGAACCTAACTGGCTAATATCGATAAGGTGACAATGCCCTAAAATGCCTCCTTTAAAAAAAAGAGCATTTTTAGTTGTTGTTGTTGTTGTTTTAAATAGCCAGTGATGGGTTAGTGTATTCCACCGGTAATGTATTCCAGAGTATTGGTGCCGCCACTGAAAAGGCTCTATTTCTAGTTAAAGACTTTTGAGCCATCCTTGGTGTTGGCACCTGGAGCTGCGCTGACTGTGAAGATCAGGTGACGCGGGGGGTTGTTCTGAGGGAGAGACGCTCCGACAGATAGCAATGTCCCAAACTGTATAGGTCCTTGCATGATAACATTAACACCTTGTCTTTGACACGGTATGGAACAGGTAACCAATAACCTGCCAAGCAGGTGCGTGCTGGTATATCGGTCAACTGGGCTTTGTCCCATTCCACCCTTGCCTCTGGTGCCCTGGTGCAATGTATAGGATTCCCACCCACCCACCTCCAAATAGGCGCCCCCACCACTCCATGTCCAATGCCTTCCCTTGGTGCCCTGCACACCTCCTGCTGCCAAGGCTGGGGAAATAGGATCGGATTTGAATTCACTTTTTACAATTTGTAAGCAATCAGTTTTCCAATCTGGTGAATTTTTTGGAATCTGGTGACCAATCGTCTGATGTGGCAGTCGCGCCGGTCGCCTCTCAGGTACAGGCTCAGCTCACAGGCTTTGAAATCGGAAGTTTAAAATGTCAAATCAGTCTTTATTGCTGTCGAAGACCAGCATCGTTCAGCAAAAGACAGAAGTTAAGATGAGGATACTCCAAATATATTTTAAGCGGAGTGTTTCTGCTCAGAGTAAAAGGAGTGATGAAATTTGTAGGTAAGATTAAAGTTGCTACAACTGCTACTAAGCCTACGATGTCGTGCCGGTAGTTTATTTAGCTGAAGAACCAACCTCAAGAACTGGTTGGAAGAGCAAAACTTTATAGGGGAGGAACAAGCTGGCTTTAAGGCCATGTTTCTCAACCTTTGGGTTTTGGACTTCAATTCCATGAAGCCTAAGTCAATTCCCCAAAGCACTGATCAGCCAATGAATTCCCCCTGTGGGGCCTGGGCTCCACATTCAGGACCCCTGGCCTAGTTCTTCAACATCTCATTGAGAAATGCTCCTCTAAGAGCTCAGTATCATGGACTGCTGCTTTCATCGATTTAAAGGCTACCTTCGATTCAATCTCTAGGATCAAGCTCTGGGAGATGCTAGATAAATCTTCCATTGCTCTCTGATCTGCATTCTCCACATCAGCACAAGTGAGAGAGAGGAGCTGAATTCTGAATTTTCTGCTCTGCACAAATATGGCACATTACGAGGCAGCCCTGTTCCTAATAGAGTCACCCCCGATGTTTTGTCTGCTCTGAGAACTGAGACTCTTTCACATTACACACAGCAAACGCACACCCACAGGCAGGCATGCTTAGACACAAAACACTACAGCTGCCAATTATGGAGCTGTGGCTCAGCCCAACTGGCATCAGATCGGCGCATGTATTCACTCTCTTCCGCACAGCAGAACAGAGGACCCACGCACAGCTCTGGATCCAGGGTGGCAGGGAGGTTTAAATAGAGGGTATGAGAGGCAGTCATGACAAGAATTCTGTGTGGAGGAGAATAATTAGAAAAGAGGAGAGGAATATTACTGGCATCGTTACATCTGAGGAGGAGCGGTAGGTGTGGAAATGCTTAAATCTTCTCATGCTCCCACTTTCCAGCCACAGATACTTTCCATATTGGTCACTTTTCTGTGTTTTGTGGTTTACCTTTCAAACAAGGCAAAGGTCTCCCTTGTTTGAAAGCCAGTCATGTCTGACTCGAGAGCAGGGGTTACCAACCTAAGGCCTGTGGGCCGGATCCAGCCCATGGCACCATTTCATATGAGAAACAAAATCGCCTTTGAAGCTGTTGGGACAAAATGGCCACCTCCATTGTGCAGGCTGGGCAAAATGGCCGTCCAGACCTCAAAGCTGACTGAGAGAACATGACCCGGCCCCCGGCTTGAAAAGGTTGGGAACCCCTGATCTAGAGGGTCAGTGTTCATCACTGTTTATTGCCAAAGAGCCAGCGCTGCTTATGTCTGCAGACATTTCCATGATCATGTGGAAGGCATGATTAGATGCCAAATTGCATGGAATGCCATTACCTTCCCTGCCAAAGAAGTACCTGTTTATCTACTTGCAAATCCTTGCCTTTGTATTGCTAGGTTGGCAGGAACTGGGATAGACGACGGGAGCTCACTTCATCACACAGCACTCAGGTCATGAACTGCCAACCTGCCAACCTCCCATGGCATACCTGTGGCCTGTGCTCAGACCCTGAACTAGAGAATGCCGGGATGAAACAGACAAGGAAGGAAGGTGTTATAAAGCAAATGTGGAAGGAAAGAACCTACTGAAATTAATGGTGTCAGATCAGTGATGGGATGATAAAAAATCTTATACCACTCCCTGACGTCACAGACGTCGTGGGTGTGGCCAACGTCATGACGTCATGGGCGGAGACACCGTCATGACGTCATGACGTTGTGGGCGGAGCCTAAAAATAAAAAATTAATTTAAAAAATTAAAATAAAACACACACGTACACACGCACACACCCATCCACCCACCACAACACAAAACCATAAATAAATAAAAGAAAGATATAAAATAAAAATTAAATAAAAATACACCCACCCACCCAAACACCCACCAACCCACCCCAAACACAAACCCCTCACTTAAAAGTAAAACAATACAAAACAGTACTTACCCTTGGAAGCGACCGAGCTCCTGCAGGAGGAGGCGGCGCAGCTAGCCGGGCAGCCCAGGGCCTTCCGGCTGGAACCCTTAGCGGGCGGGCCCGGCTCCCGGCGGTGGCCGCAGGAGGAGGAGGTGCAGCTAGCCGGGCAGCCCAGGGCCTTCCGGCTGGAACCCTTGGCGGGCGGGCCCGGCTCCCGGCGGTGGCCGCAGGAGGAGGAGGTGCAGCTAGCCGGGCAGCCCAGGGCCTTCCGGCTGGAACCCTTGGCGGGCGGGCCCGGCTCCCGGCGGTGGCCGCAGGAGGAGGAGGTGCAGCTAGCCGGGCAGCCCAGGGCCTTCCGGCTGGAACCCTTGGCGGGCGGGCCCGGCTCCCGGCGGTGGCCGCAGGAGGAGGAGGTGCAGCTAGCCGGGCTGCCGAGGGCCTTCCGGCCGGAACCCTCAGCGGGCGGCCCTGGGCCTCGGCGCTCGGCAACGGCCACAGGAAGAGGAGGCATGCCTAGCCGGACAGCCAGGAGGCCCTGGGCTGCCCGGCTAGCCACAACTCCTCCTCCTGCGGCTGCTGCTGGGCGCCAAGGCAAAGGGGTGCTCGCTGAGGGTTCCGGCCGGAAGGCCCTGGGCAGCCCGGCTAGCCACAACTCCTCCTCCTGCGGCTGCTGCTGGGCGCCAAGGCAAAGGGGTGCTTGCTGAGGGTTCCGGCCGGAAGGCCCTGGGCAGCCCGGCTAGCCACAACTCCTCCTCCTCCGGCTGCTGCCGGGCGCCGAGGCCGCCCACCGAGGGTTGCGGCCGGGATGGCCTGGGCTGCCTGCTTAGCCACACCTCCTCCTCCTCCTGCAGCCGTCGCCCCAGGCCAGCAGAGCGCGCCTCCTCCTCCTCCTCCGGTTCCAGCAGCGATGGCAGCAGCGGCGACGGGTGGCGGTGGCGACGGCAGCAGCAAGCGGCGGCAAGTGGCTCCAGAGGAGGCTGCAGTCAGGGGCGGCCGGGTCCAATTTTTTTAAAATTGAAGCAGAAATGGCTCCAATTTAGTGCGCATGCGTCAGATTGAGTTTCTGCGCATGCGCACTAAATTGGAGCCATTTTTGCTTCAATTTTTTTTTTTAATTTTCCTGCCGATGAGGCGTCCGATCCGGACGCCTCAAAAACGGTTAAACCCCCACGGAGAGCCCTCTGGAAATCCTTAAAACGGTTCTGTGGATCCGGTCAGAACCGGTGTCATCCCATCACTGTGTCAGATACCTCAGCAGCTCCGTGGATATCTATTCTCAAAGAAAAACTGGCTTCGTAAGGCCTCTCAAAGCAAGTTGTTTCTCTTGGCTCTGCTTGAGCAAAAGAGATAATAAAGGATATCGGATATCCTTTGGCAACATGATTTAAATAAATAAGAAAGCACATAACAATATAAATGCCAGAACCTTCCTGTCCACAAGAGCCCTAGAGTTGCAGTCAAAAAAAGTAATTTGTCCAAGACCTCTATTTAGCCCATTCTTTTCCTGTTGATGCCCAAGTCACCAATTGCTTAATTAAGACAACAAAATTAAAATGCAGTCATTCCAAGCCAGAGGGGACCACATGGCCCAGTTTATTAAAGGCTCACGCTGATAAAATATGTCTCTGTATTAACATAAGGAGCTTTTGGAACCATCAGCAACTCTCTGGGCGCGACATGTGTTTGGCCATTTGGAAACCGAAGGCAAGCAAAAGCAAAATACAAACGGCATCCTATGCTGTTCATAGCTGATATTTGTATCCTACACTTTTAGACAGAGGCATGTCTGGTGAAAGGTTTTCCAAACCCCTTAAGTTTATTTCTCCAGCACTCCCCGACATTTCAAATCATCAAGGATTTGTACACTAATTTCACTGCACCACAATGATTTTGCTACTGGGAACAACGCATGTGATTTGCATGATACTGAGTGTGCTGAATCCAAATCAGAACTCAGAATTTGCCTATCAGGTACAGCTTTTAAGGCATGCTATAGCTGTCCAAATGGTCAGTAACTGGGTAATGTGTTTTTACATGGGAACATTATAACAGTTGAAGCTACCACTATGCCTGCTGAATCACGTCCCCTGGTAGCATGCATGTTCCAGCAGCTGCCGGGCATGTCTGGGCCAGTCAGTGAACTGAGGTCAGAAATAGGTATATAAGGCAAGATGGACCAAGGGCTTGCCTCTAGCACGAAACCGTCTTATTGGATAGTACAACTAGGCCATAGTGAGTCTGCTTTGAGCTAAAGATGAGTAGGCACAGCTGTGTTAATAAACCAGACAATTATTGCTACATTTGTGGCAAATATACCTCACATGATCAACACAAGAACTTAACCAAGAGGATGTGATTTGCCAATTTAAGATCCTGATGTCCTAGATAGAATCAGACTTCAGATTTGGATTCAGCACATTTGATTTAGTATAGGACACATGGATTAGACCAAGTAGCAGACAATATTTATTTATTTATTTATTGTGATGCAGGAGGTTCTATAACATTTTTTCTAAAGTATGTGGGAAGCATCAAATTATAACCTCAGAGTGCTGTCAAATATCATTCAATTCACCTGTTCTTCTGAGCAAGACCAGGTGCAAAATTCCAAAACCCAGAAGAAAGTTTCTAGCAATTTATTCATAAATTGGTCCCTAGATCCTCAAAAGTGGCCCATGTTTGTTCTAAAATTACTCCATTGACTGTTTCCAGCTACAGTTCAAGAGGCTGCTTTAAACACTTAAATAGATATCAAATTACAAGGAGATCCAATATAATTCAACAGTTAGACGGAAACACTACTCAAAATAAAAATTAATTGGTTCCAATTAGTCCAGAAAAAGAACTTTTGCAACCCAATTATATAACACGTCAAATCCTTTCAGGTTATTCACAGCATTAGAAAACTACTCCACAGAAGAAGATAGTAAGAAGAAAAAGGGATTAATTTTAACAGTTTATAGAAATGGCTAATGAGGACTATAATACCTCTATAGGAGGTAAGACAGTCTGAGAGACAAATTTAAATCTTAAAATATGAGACAAGTCATGGTCAAAGATATGGGTTACACAACCATGTTAATCTGTATCGGCTAAATCTGGAGAAATGGTTTGAAAAACAGCACATTGATGGCATGTATAGCTTATAAAACTTTATAACATTAATAAAGAGCTTCCAAAATGTGTGTTTGAGAAATTGTGGCTTAAAAGAATCATTGGGCTATATACAATATGTATATTTGTTGCCCTGAATTTGAACCACTTTGTTAAAAGGTATTAGAATGGCTAGAAAAATGTATCCAAACTTCTATTGAAACTTTATTATAATTTTCACTGTTTACGAGTGGGAATGAACTTAACTGATAGGAGTTTCTGGTGTTTTTCATAAGAGCAGGAAAAATGGAAATACTGTAACCTGAACTTAGAAAAGGATTCTAAAGGGCTCTTCTTCCAAAGATATCTAATTTGGTCATGGACAATGGCATTGACGGAGAAACTGGTTAGATGGATCACATTGCTTAGAGGGGAAATAAAACCAAATACTTTTACTAAAACTTGGCACCTTTTGTTAGCTTCTGATACTGAAATGAATTTGAAGTACAGAGGATCAAGGCATCCTTAACAATATTTTGAAAGAAAGAAAGAAAGAAAGAAAGAAAGAAAGAAAGAAAGAAAGAAAGAAAGAAAGAAAGAAACCTTGGATCTCATTGGATAGTGGCCAACCAGCCTTCTTCTCTAGCTATCAATGTTTGTTCCAGGGCAGCATATTAATTAGCTTGATACTTTGGTGTCTATTTTGGAACCATCCTGTTTTAGATCCTCTCACCCTTGAAAATGTTCTTCAGTGTCACCTTTGAGATGTTACTTAAACCTATATAGTCCTTCTACTCCTGGAGTGGGATAAGGCACTGTTTCTCAAACCTTGGCACTCCAGGTGGACTTCAATTACCAGTAGCCCAAGTCAGCACTCCTGCTGATCAGGGCTTCTGGGAATTGAAGTCCAAGAACATCTGGGGGCCCAAGGTTAAGAAACCCTGGAATAAGGTCATCCAGAGTCTATTAAGAGCTGCTGTGCCCATCACCCCAAGCCACACAGTCAATGATGAGGAATGTGGTTCTATAACATTTCCCAACCCTTGCTTACTTGGCTTCCAATAGATCTAGACTAGGGGGTCAGCAAATTGGCTCTCCAGATGTTCTTGGACTTCAATTCCCATAAGCCCTGATCAGCAGTTGTACTGACCTGGGCTTCTGGTAACTGAAGTCCAAGAACATCTGGAAAGCTAAGTTTGCAGATCTCTGCTCTAGACAATCTTTTATATAAAGACAACTAGTAGTTGAAGAGAGGATCTATAGTTACAGTAGAAAGAGATACCACAGACATTTTAGTAGTACAGAAAAACAAAAAAATTTTTTTTGAGACATAAGTCTTTGGAAGCTCATTTATTTCATTTGAAGTTGGAAATGGATGGCATGTGGATTTCCAGTTGCATTTGGACTGCAATACTGGCGTGGTTTCTAAATCTGGCCATAACATTTCTCTCTACTGATTTAATGATGATTCAGTCTTTGACAGTTGGAAGGAAAAACGGTGCATTTACCCAGCCAAAATCATCATAGCATTATGGTTTCAGCACAACCTAGAGGCTGTATATTTTAGCCGGCCACCTTGAATTACTGATAGAAAGAGCTCTTTCAGATCAAGTGGAATAACAAGTTCCTATTTATTTTAGACATCAGGCAAAGCAGACTGTTGTTTCCCAAGGATGTCAATAAAGCTCGCAGATTAAAGTCTACAAACAAAGCCAGACTCAGCTATTTTATATCAGATGCCCAATTTGGCAGAAAAGTTTGGTGAGCATTTAGAAAAAGCATGGGTGCTCAAGTCATAGATGTTGATGGAAGAAAATAGCAAGGAATTAGACAGACCTCTGGTGAGAAAGGGGTTAAACTGAGTACTGAAGACAGAATGTTGTGAGTTCAATCCTGACCAGGGCTCAAAGTTGACTCAGCCTTCCATCCTTCTGAGGTTGGTAAAATGAGTACCCAGAATTGTGGGGGGGGGGGGGGAAAGCTAATTACTGAGAGTGCACTAAGTGCTATGGGGTGGTATAGAAGTGTTATTGCTATCGGAAACAAGGTGAGGTAGTCACCTGGTGATAAAATAAATTTTGTGTCACAAATTACTCTGGGTTGAAAGGATTTTTGCTTGAGAAACTGCTCGGGGGATGCCTGAAGGAGGCTCCTTTCATGTCCCCAAGACACATTGTGCAGCACTCGCGGTTTCGAAACTCGACCTTCCAGTCTCCAAGCTCAGCATCTTAACCACTAAGCCTCCACAGTGCTGGAATGGCCAGACCGAGAGGCAAAGAGGCAGCACCTTCAAGTAGATGTAACAGACTTGGTTTAAGTATCAAAGAAATGGAAGCACAATGATTAAAAGGGGTCTGAATTGCAAAGTAGCAGATATTATGGCCTCGTAGGCTTCAGCACCATGGATAGCTCTAAATGTAGCATCTTCCGTTGCAACTGGAATACAGTACATGGGTATGAATGATAACCAGAAACTCACCCCCTAAACTAGCAAAGGACCAGAAGTCCACCTCCTATTCTGTGACTCCTGCCTGGTGTTTTTAATTGCACCTGATCATGCCAAGGGCTGATTGAAATTGTAGGCCAAATTTATCTGGAGAGATACAGACACACACACACCTGCCCGAAGGTAGTTTAAAGGAGCTATTAGACAGCTTGTGGCCGTGCTACTGCAAAGGAGGGGGAAATGCTTGTTAGACTAGAACTCCCATCATTCCTAAACATTGGTCATGCTGGCTGGGAGCTGGAGTCTTACAACATAGTCATTGGATGGCATTGAAATACACAGAAGGGGAGATCAGGCATCACTTTCTTTGTATTTTGTACCTAGAAAACTCTTGGAGGGTCATCAGAAGTTGGGATCAAATTTATTGTGCCCTTTTTTTATTAGTCTAACTTCATCTTCAGCATGGGAATCAACGAAATTGCTCTAGGTCAGTGATGGTGAACCTCAGCACTCCAGCTGTTCTGGAACTTCAATTCCCAGAAGCCCTGATCAGCAGGAGTGCTGACTTGGGCTTCTGGGAATTGAAGTCCAAGAACAGCTGGAGGGCCAAGGTTAGCCACCAGGGCTCTAGGTAAAGTTCTCCCTTGCTCAAAAGCCAACCGTGCCCTTCTCGAGGGGTCGGTGCTCATCTCTGCTGTTGTTGTCAAAATTGGTACAGAACACCAAGGCCTCTTGATGGACATTTCTTCAACCCTTGATGGAACCCAAGGTGCTTTCAGAGAGAGATGCTGAGACTGAAGCTCAGGCTTATAGCATGGAATATATGACATCTACTGCTGAGCTACAGACCCTCCCACATCACCATACTTCCTGGAACACATATGACAGATACAGATATCATCCTCATCCCACCGTCTCTTTCCTCAGTGATGAACAGGCCCCAAGCTGCAGCCCTTATGTCAACAGCGAGTCTGTTATCCTGGCAGTTATAAGCGGTCATCCAAGAGCTGGCACCAGAAAGTTAGGCATCACCCCCCCCCTTTTAGCTCTAATGCAACATCTGTTCTTTGGCTGCCATCATCACTTCTCAGAACTGCCTTCTCTCAGCTCTCACTCGGATTACTGCATGCCCCAAGAATCTTACTAGCATACCTCTCAGACTTGGAGAGAGGTGATGGAATGTGCGAATGGGAATAATGGGGGAAATGAATCATTTGACACAGACACACTTTCTCTCTCACCTCTTGTCCTGCCCTGGGAATCATCTCTACTCTTCAGCCAGCAGTCACTGCATTGTTTTACCAGACACTCATGTCAGTCAAGGGGAAGGAGGAACAATCAACCTACTGGTTCGGGGAAATGGGGGTTGCATGGGGGACGGGGGATTGCACCACACCCTATAGCCATGATGGCCAACCTTGTTCTTGGACTTCATTTACCAGAAGCCCAAGTCAGCACTCCTGCTGATCAGGGATTCTGGGAACTGAAGTTCAAGAACACCTGGAGTGCCAAGGTTTGCCATCACTGCCCTATAGGAAAGGTCAGACATCTCTGCCTACCCAGGTTCTTCTGGGCTACAGATAACCATCAGTCCTAGACCATAGCCATGCTAGCTTTTTCTCAACAAAGAACCTTAAAAATAGGGTTTACTTCAGTTGTCTTTTAATATAAATAATTCAACCGTTTGGAATCCTATTGGTTTTGTGTAGTATGTCAGAGTTAGGTACTGCTAATGGATGAGCCTCTAGCACACATATTAGTTGCACAATCAGGCATATGACCTATCACATAACTGGGCTATGCTCAATTTATTAGCCACTGCAAGTTATGCAAATCCTACACAAACCATAAGTAGGACTCTAGTCACTGGGTCTTAATACTACATCTTCCTATGACACTTGCTGCTTTCTGTTTTTCAGTTTCTATTGTGAGCTGTGTTGAACCGCAGTTTTTGTAAATAATGGGGTAGCTTATGAAACTGAGAACCACATGGAGCATGTAGGACACGATCAGCTTTTCAGATATCCAGTCTTCAGAATGTTGCTTTTTATCAGCTCTGTAAAGCTCACTAAAGAGATAACTTTCCTAATTTAGAAGGTGAGAACCTGAGGAAAACTCTTTGGTAGAGGAAAGCATATACACTTGAGTTGACCATATAAGCAAATCTTGGAGCAAGGACAATGAGGCAAAAGCTGAAGAACCCAAAATGCTTCCCAAGGGCTAGAATTGTGTAGCCTAAGCCTCCCTAGTTTCCATTCCTCAAAATTCCCCACCCTTCAGAAATGACGGACCTCCAAGTTCCATTAGCCACAGCTACTACATCCAAAGAAAGTATGATGGGAACTGCAGTACAATATATCTGGAAGATACCAGACCTGGGAAAAGGTCACTTTTATGGCGTTCTACTCTACAGAGATTTTGGGAGTTGGAATCGACAAATGTAACTTTTCCAAGCTCCAAAAAGTGCCAGGTTGGGAGGGTTTGCAAGACTGTGTCCCTCCATAAAGATGGTGCTTCCTATTGACCTTGGATAACCAATGTGAACTCTATAGTTTAATAGAAGACAACAGAAAGAAGCAAGTGTGTGAGGTAATGGAAGGCAATGTTCAGTATTCTAACCAACCAACCAACCAACCAACCAATCAAACATTGATGGATTGAATCCCAAAGATTTTGTTTATTCTGCATTCTAAAGCAAATGGACTTGATCCACTCTTCTTGGATTAATGCACAGACTGGAAAACACTTATCTGTTTTTAAATACTTCTCTGAATTCCATTTTCTAGTTAAAAACCTGCCCCAAAGTGCATATTTGTTCAATAAAACCTTTTATATATTAAAAAAAAAGATTTTAGTTGCCATACTTTTATATTCACACGGCTGAAATGGACACTATACTGGTAACAAACTCATAAAGAATTGAAGCCGATTGAAACTAGATGGATCAGGTCATCCCAAGCCCAGTAAAGACACCAGGTTGAAGACTGATGTTAGTTACTGCATTTAAACATTTCAGAGTGTGCACCAAATGTGTGAAAAGTATAGGTAAGTGTAGCTGACTGAAAAAGATTCTCACTTTCAAAGGTCTTTCAAGCCTTGCCAAACTCCTGCTTTGTGGGGAATGATCTCCCTTAAGTAACCATTCCATCTGTCAATGAATCATTCCAACCTAAGACTCCATCTGGACCACAAAAAGGTCTCCCTTGGGCACAAACTGAGGTCAGGTTGGACTGCAATTCCCTGAACGTCATGTGATTGCCATGAAATAGAGATTGCTCCACGAGTGAGCCAAATGGGACCTCTTTCCCTGTGGGATCAAACCGTGACTGTCTGCTTGTACAACACACTGTTGAACAAACAGTTCCACTTTGTCAGAAGTTGTGCAAAATGGTACCAAGAATCTCCTGGTGCAAACATAAGACAATGTTGGTGTCGCAAGCCTGCACAAGGACGCGGACAAGCTCTGCGCATGCAGCAGCAGGACTCCAGCTGGAATCTTTAACCATCTCCTTGATACTTAAAAACTGGAAAGCCTCATTGAACCACACAAGCCCCCTCGCAAGGCAATGGTCCTATGCCAATGTGCAATGTGGCTGAAAAAAGGGCCAATGTTGTTATAGGCTGCATTAACAGAAATATAGTCTCCCAAACCTGCAAGGTACTACTAAAGGTAAAGGTCACCGTTACTTGAAAACTCCAACTCTAGGGTTTGGCGCTCATCTCTGTTTATAGCCAGAGTCACAGTTGTCTCCATCTGCAGATGTTTCTGTGGACATGTGGCAGACCAAAGTGTACTGAATGCTGTTTACTACTAGTCCCCCACTATTCTGCACTAGCTAGACCAAATCTAGAGTCCTGTGTCCATTTCTGGGTGCCACACTTTAAGAAAGATGCAAAGAAACTAGAGCAGGTACAGAAGAAGGGAAGCAAAGATGATCAGAGGACTGGAAAACAAGACCTAGGAGGAAAGACAGAAGGAACTGGGCGGGCATGTTTGTCATCGTCATCGTTATTGACTGCAATTCGTATCCAAGAATGCAAAAATGTAACTGGCATGAATCTATTTAATGTGGATCCCAGCTTGCCATGAAGTGACCCACACACTATGATCACAGAGCCATCTCCTGTGGCACGTATGAAACAAGACATGCAGGATTTAACACCAGGACTGCAATGGACTGCCACATCCTTGAGCATATTATCAAGGTGCGCCTTCACAGCCAGTCCATCTGGCATGGTCTCTTCCACCTCCATGACTCCTGGGAATCAGAATGGTTCCCCCTCTGCTCATTTTGCTGTTTGGCCCAATATGATGGTTTCCAGTGGCATTTCCTCCACTGAGGGGGGTGGGCTCAATGGTCTAAAAGGCCCCCTTCCAACTCAGTTAATCTATGGTCTGGGGGAAAGGATAGTTATTTGCTCTCAAACCTATTGTACCAGATCTATGCCTTTCTCTAGAAAAAAAAATTGAAGAAGTTTTCAAAGCTCTACTATAAATCTTGATTTAAGAAACCCAGTGAGATCTTAGCAATGGATCACCAACTGTGTAGCTGCAATTAAACTCAAGCAGGAATGTGATTATGATAGCTAAGATATTCATCTCCTCTTTGCAGTTGTTGCCTATGCATCTCTCCATCTATTAAAAAAACCCAACAGTTATGTACTAAAACCAAAAGGGACTGCAGTAGCTCAAATGGCTAAGATGCTGACTGGAAGGCGGCAGGTCAGCAGTTCGATACCCGAATACTGCAAGATGAAATGAACTCCTGTCTTTGTCCCAGCTCCTGCCAACCTAGCAGTTCAAAAGCAAGAAATTACAAGTAGATAAATAGGAACCACTTCGGTGGGAAGGTAAACAGCGTTCCGTGTGCTCCGGTGTCTAGCCCTGCCTGCCATATGACCACAGAAACATCTGCAGAAGCAGACGGCGCTGGCTCTTCAGCTATGAAACAGAGATGAGCACTGAACCCTAGAGTCAGATACAACTGGCTTTTGAGGAAGCATGACCTTTACCTTTACTAAAACCAAAGACTGTTTACTCAGAAATAGATCCCAGCTAGCTAAATTTGAATAAATAAATAAATAAATCTCCAGGAAGGTCTACCTGCCAGAAGAATGCTTAAGACTGCATTCCATTTATGCCCTTGCTCCTTACAGTAAAATGGAAGTATATATCAAATGTGTATGAATTCATTGCCACCCTGGAAGAGACACAGCTGTCAGCCTGTCATATTTGTCATAGAAAAGGTGAAGAGTTCCATGTCAAGATCTATAAAATACTGTCACTAATCTTTCCAGTGGCTTCATCTTGGCTTGCAAACCAACACTGCTGTCATGGATTTCTATCCAGACATTTTTTAAAATCTCTAATGGATATTTTTGTGTGCTGTTTACTGGAGGGAGGTGGTAGTGAGGCATTCTGGGTTGTTGCTGGGCAAGTATTGTGTTTTAGCCATAACAATCTGACCTCATGGTCTGGGGGGAAACGAAACCTAAATTTGGACGGACAGGGAGTGCTGAGTAGTCATTGGCTTAAATCCTTCAGAGGAAGGGCCAAAGGGTGGAACTTATTGGAGGAGATAAAAGAAGTGGGAAAGAAAGGAAGGGTCACTTCTCTGTCATCACCATGCTTCGTAAGTAGTTTTCTAGAGTCTGCTTAGAACTTAGCAAACATGTAGTCTTCTAGACTAGAGAGGGGGCCCTCAAGGGCTTCCCCATGTAGATAGGTTTTCGTTATTTTAAATGTGCTTTCTGAATGAAAAAGCTTCATTTGCCTAGAATCGTTTTGCTTCCTGAAACTAAGAAATCTGTAACTGGTTTTGCTACAATGTGTCTACTTGGGAGTAACAGGATCATCACAACTGCTAGCTGCAAGATGACTTCCAGTTGCCTCCATTAGTCGGTGATCTTGGGATTTAGGATTAGATCAACAATATGGAGACTCAGAAAAAAATATTTCTATGCTCAAACTGTGTTTGGGCAACCGTGCATAAGATTATAGCCTTACAGTGTAATCCTTTATATGTCTCCTTGGAAGTACTGGTCACTCCACCTTATCTGTGGGGGATACATTCTGAGACCTATGCCAGATATTTGAAACTGCAGATAACACATTGCTAAGGTTGCAATTCTGTGAGTTGCTATTTACAATAGGGGTCCCCAACCTTTTCAAGCTGGGGGCTGGGTCTCACTTTCTCAGTCAGCTTTGAGGTTCAGATGGTCATTTTGCCCTGCCTGCATGATGGGGATGGACATTCTGTCCCAACAGCTTCAGAGGGGTGGCCATTTTGTTTCTTGAATGGCCTTGGAAGGTTGAGGGGCACAATGAAATGGCATCATGGGCTGGATCCGGCCCATGGGTCTTAGGTTGGGATTTAGAAAATAGCTTTTTCCAAGCTGTGGGTGGGGAGCATTTTGGGCTTCCATGCCACAAGCAGCAAAACAGTTCAGACCAGCCCTAACATGTGGCAAGGAGCAATCAAGGAAGGAAGGAAGGAAAGGGGGGATAAGGAAATGGCTTGTGTTGTTTGATGCAGACAGATCTGTTTTGACGCCCGAGTGCTGCAAAACTCATGTTCCCAGACCATATTCAGTGCCGCTAACGGGGTTAACATTGATCCTATTTGCCTAATAATTTCTCCTGCTTAATCAGTGGATCGGAGAGAGCGGCTCAAGCAGAGGCAGCGGCTGGCAAGAGAGAGCGACAGCCACAGACGCTAACGAGCTCAGAGTCCCTCGCCAAGTGCCTGGCACCTCCGCAGTGCACATCAAGGGCTCCATCAAACCCACGCGCAAGGAGTGTGACAGCCGCACAGGCCCAGGTGACCCCCGCTGAGCCAGCTAACGAGACAGAAACCTCATGCCCTGTCTTAACTGCCGTCTCCTTCACTCCTCGGCGCCGGCAGTGGGTGGAGATCATAACTGATGCTCAGCCCAGAGTGGAGTTTTATGCCCATGTCACATTCCACCTACTCACCAGTAGTGTTCGGTGGAAGGAAGGAAGGCTCTTGCCCCCACCCAGGAATTTCATTGCTTTTTTAAGAAGAGGAAGGAGGACGGAAATGTGCAGAGAAAAAAAAATGCAAGTTCTAACTGACCCCTGACCAAGTTACCCTGCTATGGTAATAGAGTAGACCAATGTTTCTCAATCTTTGGGTTTTGGACCTCAATTCCCAAAAGCATAAGTTACTTCCCCAAAGCACTGATCAGTCAGTGTACTGACTTAGGTAAAAGGTAAAGGCCTTCCTTGCTTGAAAGCCAGTTGTATCTGACTCTAGGGTTCAGTGCTCATCTCTGTTTATAGCCAAAGAGCCAGCACTGTCTGGGCCTGCATGCATTTCCATGGACATGTGACAGGCATGTCTAAACACGTGCATGGAATGCTGTTTACCTTCCCACCTAAGTGGTCGCTATTTATCTACTTGCAATTTCTTGCATTCGAACTGCTAGGTTGGCAGGAGCTGGGACACAGAGGGGAGCTCATTCTGTTGTGCAGTACTCGGGTACTGAACTGCCGACCTGCCGCCTTCCAGTTGATGTCTTAACCACTCACTGCAGCCCCTAAGTACTGACTAAGTACTGACTTAGGCTTTTGAGAACTGAAGTTTACTAGTGTTCCGCAGAATGTAGTTTAGAAAACACTGAGGTAGATCCTACGGCCAGTGACTCAATGATGATTGTCAGGTGGTGGTCAGCTAACCTGACCACTCTGAGGACTAATGGCCTTGGGTGGCAAAGTCCACAGGGAAGGGTGATGGTCCCCAAGTGGATTCAATCCCACTTGAATCCATCTTGAGGGAGGGAAGCAGCTCCATCCATCCTGGCCTGGGGCTGATGAAGACTTTGCATGTGCCCAAGGGGCTCAGGACCAGAAAGCAACTCGCGGAAATGGATCCATGGTACGGGTGTCACAGTGTGACGCAGAAGGCAAATGGAAGCTCACTGCATTACATTCTTGAGACAGTCTGCATGGCTGATCACCATGAGGATATCCAATATTGGGAATTGGATATAAGTCCTCATCAGCCTCAGGCCAGTATTGATGAAACTTCTGCCCTACCATCAGGATGGATTCAAGTGGGATTTAATCCACTTGGGGACCATCACCCTTCCCTGTGGATTTTGCCACCCAAAGCTGATAGTCCTCAAGGTTTTCAGGTTACTTAACCACCACCTGACAATCGCCATTGAGTCACTGACAATAGGGTCTACTCTGTTACCATAGCAGGATAACCTGGCCAGACTCTAAGAAAAGTTCTGGATCTTTTGGGTTTATTACAAATCTCACCCTGGCTGGGGAATGTTTAGTCCACAAATCTTTCCCGTGCTCTAAAAGAGCCACCAGTTATGGAGACCATGCCTGTTAAGTGGGTTCAATGCAGTAGGTCGGAGATCCAGGGACTTTAGTAGAGAACCAGTGAGAGATGTGACAATTACAGAGCTCTTCATCTCAGAGGTTCTCTGAGTCTCAGCGTGCCATTATCCTCTAATGAGACTTCTATGTTCTCACCAAAATTTGCCAGCTTTGAGCCAAAAAAGAGACGCTGCTCTTCTTTTCCTTTTAATTTCTCTTTTTTTTTCCAGATTTTCCCTCTTGCTCTCTGCAAGAAACTGCCCCCATTCTACATCACTGAATGATCCTGGCACTCCCCTTCTATGCAGGAAAGATGCCATCCTGCGCAGGACTTGTGAGAAGGCTGCAAAAGCAGGCATTTCTTCCATAAACAATAGCCACAAAACATCTGAGAAATCCCACAAGGGAAATGTCACCACAGGAAGAAAAAGAGTCATTTCTCCCACTCATTTTCTCTCCAAGAGCAAAAGGCTGCCTGCAGCTTTGACAATCCATGATACCAACCTTGCTTCAAAAGAAATATATACAGTATACAATATATATCTCTTACCAGCACAAGTAGAGAATTTATTCCATGTGTGGGTGGTTTAAATGGAGAGAAAGAAAAGTATTCCCATTCATGCTTTCATATGTCTGAGACATTGAGTCTCTGGTGTAGTAAAGGTAAAGATAAAGGTAAAGGTAAAGGTCACCCTTGCTGAAAAGCCAGTCATATATGACTCTAGGGTTCAGTGCTCATCTCTGCTTAGAACCAAAGAGCCAGTGCTGCCAGCATCCATGTGATGCTGTCTGCATCACATGGACATGTGGCAGGCATGACTAGACACCTGTGCACATAGAACGCTATTTACCTTCCCAGGAAGTGGTTCCTATTTATCTACTTGCAATTTCTTGCTAGGTTGGCAGGAGTTGGGGTTGCTGACGGGCACTCATTCCGTCCTGCAGTACTCGGGAATCAAACTGACTCTTTGGCTATAAACTGAACCCTTCAGTTGAACATGACTGGCTTTCGAGTACGAGCAACCTTACTATGGAATTAAGACATGCAAGTTACATAAAAAGATAAGGGCAGTTTCATAAGAATTGCTCAAAATTACAATAACTAAGAGTTTTAATGCAAGCATGAATTATAGAGATGATTATATACCAACTAGTTTTTTTAAAAAACTGAGATCGTTGAGTAGTACAGTTTTCCCAGAAGTTGGAAATATACCTTTTTTTTGGGGGGGGGGACTACAATTCCCAGAATCCTTTAGAAAAATAAGTGCTGCAGTCTGGGGGGAAAAACCTAAAGCTTCCAAGCTGTGATTTTATCCAAACTAACTGAGTTTCTCCATAAGAAGAGATGCTCAAGGAACCTGCTAGTGGTGGTTAATTTAAAGTGGCAATTTGGGACCCACTTAATCAATTAATTCACAAAGATCTCAAGAACTGCCTGCACTAATTTACTGCTGGAGTACATTTCCCTGAATAACAGCGCTAGAGCAGCTCTCTGGCAAAGAATGTTAAGTCTCTCACCAAAGTACCGATCCTAGGGTGCTATCGCATGGTGCCACGAAACTGAAAGTGACATCCAACTGTGATCACTGCATAGTGCTGTTTACCTTCCCACCAAAGTGGTCCCTATTTATCCACTTGCAATTTCTTGCTTTCGAACTGCTAGGTTGGCAGGAGCTGGGACAGAGAGGGGAGCTCACTTGGGTCTCGATCTCCGACCTTCCAGTCTTCAAGTTCAGCATCTTACCCACCCACTAAACCACCACAGTCTCCTGCAAACTAGATGATACTTCAAACAATGGATGCTTAAAGTAGGAGAATAGCCTACTTTGAAGAGCAGGACAGGATTCCTCCTATGTCATCAGCAGAAAAGCTGCCACCCCCTTTGTTTATATGCATAAGGGAGTTTAGCTTCTATGGATTACAACTGGACTAGCACTAGCAGTGAGAGCTAGTGCGATGCAATGGAGCAAAAGTCAGACTAGGGCTCAAGAGTCCTGGGTTGAAATCCTTGCTCAGCCATGAAAACCCATTGCAAAGTGGTAAGGGGCCAGCCAGTCCTTGAATATATATCTCCAAAAACCTACTGAATGTTGCTATAAGTCACAAGCCACTTGACAGCACTTAACAAGAACAATTTATCAGTAGCAGATGTTCGGCACAGTTTTCCTCACCCTGCCTTGGACTACAAAACCCCAGGATGCCCAACAGGGCAGCCCATGATGTTGGGGATGATGGGAGCAGTAGTCCACGCACATCAGGAAGGTGGTGGTGCCCTAAGAGAAAAGACTAGGCCTCTTTCCATCAGGAAATGCTCCTCGGGGGAAAGTTAGAGGAGGAAAGGAAATCATGAGGCATATCCTAAATTAGGGGTTCCCACCTAAGCACCATGGGCTGGATCTGGCCCACAGCACTATTTCATGTGCCCCCCCTCCAAGGGGATTTGAGAAACAAAGTGGCCACCCCCTTTGAAGCTGTTGGGACAAAATGACCATCCCCATTGAGCAGGGAGGGCAAAATAGCCCCCCAGACCTCGAAGCTGACTGAGAGAGTGTGACCCGGCCCCTGGCTTGAAAAGGATGGGAACCCTTGTCCTAAATAGACAAATAGACGGCCTGGAGGGTTTCTTCTCATAGCATTTAGAGCCAGAATGCAGTCATTAAAAAGCCAACCATGTCTCCCCCTCTTCTGGCACTTAACCTTCTCATTATCAGTTAGACCACGATAATGCGCTCCACAGGCATTTCAGTCTCTGTTTTGTTTACAACTTAGGCCAGCAACCAAGTTCTAGTGACTGCTCACCACTTTGTAACAGGTTCTGCTATCTCTCTCCTTCAGTGACTCCTTCCTGGGCAATGTCTGGCCACCCCACTTATCTTCACCCTCTTTGACAGACAAGACAAGGAGATGAAAGTTCATCTGAAGAGCACAAAGCTGGAATCTCCTTGCTTCGGCATCCATGGAAGGCCAACTTTGTCTGCTCATCCTTCAACCCGTTGGGTGGAAAGTGGAAGGTGAAAGCAAGGGTTGTCATTTCTATCAGAATGTCAATTCTGTGCCACACATCCTATCTTATGGCGCTTCAACTTCCCTTTTCTGCAGCCTTGACAACTATTTTTGGAAGTTAGACGCTGAAAAGGCCATGGAGAAAGATGAATAATGGGCCTAACAATATACTAGCTGGGGAGTTATGTCATCCCTCGGCTAGAAACCAGGATCATTTTGGACTGAGAAGTTGATCAACAAAGTGTTAAAGTGAACAAATAATTAGCAATCAGCAGGAAACACATGAAATGTAGACAGTGAGAATGTTTCCATTACTTCAAGATCTCCTTTGCTCAAAAGCCAGTCGTATCCAATTCAAAAGGGTTGGTGCTCATCTCTATTTACAACCAAAGAGACAGCGCTATATGCGTCTGCAGACATTCCTGTGGTCACGTGGCAGGCATGAACACACAAAACACCATTCCTTTTCCCGCAGAAGTGGTATCTATTAATCTACTTGTAATTTCTTGCTTTTGAACTGCTAGGTTGGCAGGAGATGATGTGAGCTCAGTCTGTTGCACAGCACTTGGCTCCCGAACAGCTGACCTGCCGACCTTCTAGTCATCCAGCTCAGCGTCTTAACCACTAAGCCACTATGGCCCTTTCCGGTTACTTAATGAGCAACAAACACTTGAATGCTATAGCTGATCATTTAAGGTAAACTTAATAGTAAAAGATGTGCAGAAAGAAGGGCCAGAGGAACTTATTTGGATCCAACACAATGCTGTCATTTACAGTTGCTAGAGCCCAAAATGAAGTTGAACCACGAGTGACAAAAAACCAGGAAACATTTTCTTTGCTGATACTAACATTAACTATATTGCTATATTTGCAGTGTGAAAATATACAGCATCATTCTGGTGGCTTCCGAGCCGTCTGCCAGCGAGAAATGCAACAGACGCTTCATGTTTCACCTAACAAATATCTTTTATCACTACTGACTAGTAACAGCTTTGTAGAAAACGCTGTGATGAGTCTCTTTCAACATAGGCAATTGGGGAGGGGGCCTTTGTCAGTGGTGAGATGCTGGTCTTTAGTGTGGTCTATTTTATTTCTTGCTTGAGCAATCCTTATGTCTACACTGATCCGAGGTTTTGTTCCCATGAGTAGAATCTCCGTGGGTCTTTGGGCTCTTCCAATTAGTACCCCTTTAGATCACTGACAGTTCCCTGCCTTTGGTAAGGAGAGTATCTGGAGGTATTTCCACTTCCACCCTCCGCTTCGCTCTGAAAAACCTTTACATGTGCTTGAATGCAAGATTTGCGTCATCTTCTGAGGGGAAGAGGGAAGAGCTTAAGGTAAAATATTGTTTATTACGATTCTGACTTCTTCCTTTTTTAGAATTATAGTCTCCAAAACATGCCAGGTACTACTACCATTCAGCACTAGTTAGACCACATCTAGAGTACTGTGGTGCTTGAGGGACATCTAGGGACTGTGGTGGCTCAAGTAATTAAGACACTGAAATCACTGATTGGAAGGTTGGAGTTTGAATCCCATGTCCCCAAGGTCTTTCCCAACCAAAGCGATCTCTGTTTATCTATCTGCAATTTCTTGCTTTGAACGGCTAAGTTGGCAGGAGCTGGGACAGAGATAGGCACTCAAACCATCATGGAGTCCCTGGGTCTTGTACTGTCAAATTGCTGGCCTTCCAGATAACAAGGTGAGCTTCTTAACCACTGAACCACCACAGTACAACAGTGGAACCAACTGCATGGGGAGGTGGGAGTGCTCCAAGCATTCAAGAAAGAATTGGACAATCGTCTGTCAGATCTACTTTGATTCAGATTCCTGCATTGAGCAGGGGGTTGGATAACTAAAAGGCCCCTTCCAACTCAGTTATTCAATTATTCTATACCCAATCAAAAGAGAGGTATTATATTTCTGTCTAAACTATAACCATCACAACTAGATATGCAAAACTGAAATTCTGTCTCCAAATGATTGACCCAAAGAGTACTCAAGTTCCTTCTAAGATCACACCTTTGCTAGATACTGGTTGTCAGAATCCAGGATGTAGGCAGCTGGTTAACAGCCCAGGGTAACCAAGAGAAAGGTCAAATCTTATCTAAGCCTCAGGTTCAGGCAAAGGGACAAGGCAACTCCAGCAGGCAATGCATAATTCAAACTGGCCAGGAGTTAGACAACCAAGAAAACAACTGAAGCAGGGTACCTTTAGGGTTGGAGCAGGAGGCTCATACGAAGCACCACAACAAATGTAAGAACCTTCATTGCTGATGCAGCCTCTAAAAGGAAAGAGACAATTCTTATAATGATTTGCCAACAGGGCTCTCAGGTGGAGCTTAGGAGGACCCTGGTAGATGCAACAGGCTATGGGCCTCATCCTGCAACTAAGAGCTACTTTCCTAGCAACGGAGCCCTGAAGCTGCCTCACACCTTGATGCTTCTAGGCATAAGAATTTCAGGATTCATATATCACAGCCCCCAGAAGTGGACATTCACTAAAGCACTTGAAAAGAGAATCAAAGCTTTGGAAATGTGGATCTAAAGACAGCTGAAACCTGGGGAACATAGTGAAAAGCAGAGACATCACCTTGCAAACAAAAATTCACATACTGGTAGTCAAGGCAATGGTATTCCCAATGGTAATGTATGGTTGTGAGAGCTGGACCATTAGGAAAGCTGAGCGCAGAAGAATACAGTAGATGCCTTTGAGATGTGGTGTTGGAGGAGAGTTTTGAGACTCCCCTGGACAGCAAGGAGAACAAATAGGTTGATCTTAGAAGAAATCAACCCTGACTGCTCCTTAGTAGGACAAATAGTAAAGATGAAACTAAAGTACTTTGGACATCAAATGAGAAGAGAGGGTTCACTTGAGAAAGCCTCGATGCTGGGAAAGGTGGAGGGCAAAAGAAGAAGGGGGCGGACAAAAACGAGATGGCTATATGGTATTGTAGACGCAATGGGCACAGAGCTGGCTGGGTTGTTTTGGACATAATGAAAACTGATTTTTTTAAAAAAAATCCTGATGTATTTTAATTCAGTCATCCAATTTAATACAACCATCCCTTCAATTTGATTTCAATACTATAACATACTGTGTTTTACGTAGTATGAAATCATATTGTGAGTTGCCTCGTATCCCTGTAGTTGCAGAAAAGAGGGATAAAAAAGCAAAACAAAAAAGCAAGCAGGCAAACAGGCATCTGTGCATATAAATTAGCACATGCAAATTTAATGTAAATCTGTGTCCTTTTCGCTCCCTATTCTTGTTATTAGTCTCCCCTGGGTGCTATGGAGAAAAATCTCTAAATAATAAATAATGTCAGTTCTAGGCATCTGAATCCCATAAGCATCTGAGCTCTAAGCATCCTCATGGAGTTGTACCTATTAGAACTGTCATTTTATTTATTTATTTATTTATTTATTATTTAGCGAGATAAATAAATTATTCCTGTTTACATTATTAAGATTTTTTATTTAGATATTTGGCCTGCAGTGGGAGCCTTTTAGGAAGAATTTAACCTATTTCCCACATACCCTAGAGATTTTCAGGAATGTTTCCTTCCTGGAAATATATTCACCAAGGACCTGATTAACGCTGCTGTTTGTCTAGCAGAAACAAGCAGGGCTGGCTCTACCATAAGCCATAGTCCTGATGTTTCTGCTTCTGTGTCTGGGTGAACATAATGAAGAGAGAGATGCACCACAGCCTGTCCAGAACAGGAGGAGGAGGAGGAGGAGGAGAAATCTCATGATATCTTGGCCATGTCAGTTGAGGCTGCTAGGAGGGGACATCCAAACCATCTGAAATGTCAAGATGCAGTCTTGAGCTCACCACCAATGGAGAGACACATCTGCCAATCCAGTGGGTTTCTGTGTACAGAAGGAAGGGTACTGCTTTGTTTTTTTAAGTTTCTGACAGCCAAACTGCTTGAGTTGGAACGGTCTTGCAAAACCCAAAAAAGCATTAAGAAGATGTATAAAATTGTTGAGATCATGAAAGATTTTGTGTAACATGGTTCAAACATCAGTTCTAAAGAAGACTTCTTCAGGTGCCGTATCCGTTCTGCCTGTTGGCTATCAACATGGCGATAGTCTTCTTAACTCCTCGGAACAGTTCTTCCAAGGACATTCCATACCAGGCTCTCAGGTTCTTCAGCCATGAAGTCCATCTACATCCAGGGCCTCGTTCTTCCCAGGGATCTTTCCATCCAGAGCAAGTTGGTGTATTCTATACTTTATGTTATTCCTCATGATATGGCTGAGGTATTGGAGCTTTCTTTGCTTAATCATCTTAAAGAGTTTTTGTTCTTTATCCATTCGGCGCAATACTTCTACTTTAGTCACATGGTCAACCTATGATATCCTGAGCAGCCGTCTGTAGATCCACATTTCAAAAGCTTTTGATCCTCTTTTCAGATGCTTTAGGCAAAGAAAACTTGTAGCCAAGAAATCAGAAGAAGACCGAGACTCGGAAGGACAGCAATGAAGGAACTAGAAAAGTTCATCAAGAGTAAGGATGTGTCAGTGGAGACCAAGATCATTTTCACTATTGTATTCCTGATCACCGTGGAAAGCTGGATGGTAAAGAAAGCTGATAGGGAAAAGACTGATTCATTTGCAATATGATGCTGGAGGATTGCTTTGCAGAATGACAAAGAAGTGGGCCCTCGGGCAAATCAAAACTGAACTCAGGAGGCAATAATGATGAAACTGTGGCTGTCCTACTTTGGGCACTCATGTAAAGGTAAAGGTAAAGGATTCTGTGGAAAAACAGCAATGCTGGCAGTGGTGGAAGGCAGCAGGAGAGGAGAAAGACCAGCCTACATGGGGTAATATTAAAAATCTAAATTAATTAGCATATTGTGCAAATTTGAACTGTATGAAAATTGGATTATCGCAGCTGCTTGGATTTGGTGAAGTAGAATATAGCAATTCTACTCCCTGCTTAATTTATTATGGCTGCAGTTTTATGTACACATTCCTGGCAGTAGGTCTCACTGAATAAATATGCAGAGGGTGCCAAATATGTATACACATTTTAAGAAAGGGAAAAAAACTGTATTAATATTGTAATAATATATCCTGATAACAGAAGATGAATACCAATCATGTTTGGCTTCTGGAACCACAAGAAGTGCTCAAAGTATCTAACATAAGTGTTCAGACACTTCTGATTATGCTTGTGCAACATTGACCAAAGTGTCCCGGATCTTCCCTTCTGCACATCACACATGGCACACTGTGTCTTGAACCTATCACAAATGTGTGCAGTTTGTTGGGTGTGTTGGAGGTCATGTTGCCTACTCATACCTCTACTGTTATCGTACTTCCACAATGTTCTCAAGTTTCAAGTACCACTTCAAAATGGTCTTGTGCTCCTCGAACAACAACCGTGGCATCTGCCATTTTCTTTGACCTGCCTGTCGTAGGTCTTCCACTTGCCAACCTCAGCGCCTTAACCACTAAGCCACCACAGCCCTACCTGAGATCTGATAGTGGAGTACAAACAGTGCAGTCACATTGCAAACACTTGAACCAACGTCTACAATCTCGGTGGGGTCAGTTGATAGAAGCATGAGAAAGATGCTGGAAATATTTTAAGTAATAAATAAAGTAGAAAGCATCCAGGCCACATTAAAAGCTATGCCATTTAGACCCTGGTTATATGTAGTCTACAAATACAAAAAGCATTCAAAGACACACTTCCAGAAATGCAAAAACTTAATAGTTCTCTGTCACTGTTTACTCCTCTACTTTTCCACCCGATCCAGAACCAAGCTTGGAAGATGTATGAGTTGAAGAATTCTGGGAAAGTAAGTCCTAGAAATGCAAAATGCCCAGCCTCTCATCCTTCCATGGTTTGCTTCCGAATATGCCTACTCTGCTTAGTGATCAAAACGAATAACAACTGCCGATGACTAATATTCCCCCATGAATTTGCCTAATCCCCCTTTAAAGTAATCAGAACTTGTGGTCATAATCACAGCTTGCAACAATGAGTTGCATAAATTAAATCCACATTCTAAATTTTAAAAAAACTCAACCCAAACATGGTTTTGATTAAATTGGCTAACAATAGATTGCATTTCATGCCTTGACATTCTATTATTATAGGTAGGGGGAGATGGAAAAAATGAACCCACCTCCTATCTGCCAGGTCTCATTTTAGAAATCTGTCATATACCTCTTGGTAGACTGACACTTTCTCCCCCAATATTCTTGCCAATGTGGTTTAATGCATTGGACTGAGGCTTTAGAGATCCGGATTCAAGTCCCTCCTAAACCCTGAAACTCACTGGTTGACTGTGGGCCAGGACCTATATTTTAGATTAGACTACCTTGTGGGGCCTGTTGAGAATATAACCTGAGGGGAAGAAGAGGTCAATGAGAGAAAAGTGGAAAACAAATATGCAGCTGAATCAATCAATCAATCAATCAATCAATCAATCATCATCCCACTCCAAATACTTTAGTTTTTCCCTGAGTGTAGATGATAGCCTGTGTGAATGTGAAGAAAAATTATCTCCCATATGGTACAATGCACATGATGCCCTTCAATGTGCACTGAGGAGGGCCTTACGTTGGCAAGAGGAAATGCTGTTGAGGTGGGCCAACATTGGGCAGATGTCATCTAGTCCTGTTAATTCCTTTTTGTTTTAGATATGTTAATTTCAGCTTTGTGTGTTAGTATATGCTAGTGGTGCCTCTGACACGAAATAAAGAAAGTTTTTTCTAATAAAGGTGGCTCTTCATCTTATGATCATTTGTGGTAGATACATTTTCTTCACCTCTGCCAACTCCATGCAATCGATGGAGTGTCACATCGTTCAGTTTGTTGGTTTGCCACAACAAACTGGGGGAAAGCAAAATAGGGTACAATTCTGTTCTGCTCCAGGCCAGATCTCAATCAAGATGTGCGGTTCTGGTGACGCTGTTTCTGGAAGAATATCAACAAGTTGGAATATATTGAGAGGACGACAAAGGAGATAAAATGCAGACATCCGCTGAAGAAGAAAACTATGTAGCTATTGACTTTGCCATTTAAGGAATTGGATACATCTAGCCACGAGACGAATGGATTAAGAGGTGAGGCTAGACAAGAGATTTAGATTAAATACTAGAAAGAAACCCAGTCTACTGAAGCTGTACTTAACTATTCAACAGCATCACTCACAACAAATAAGAAAACAACATGCCCTAGTTCCTTACTACAAAATGCACATATAAAGCCTACTTTGATAAAATATGCATCATACATTGATACACTGAAAGACCAAACCATTGCCAATAAGTAAGGTGTTTAAGATTTAAGCTTGCCTGTCCCAGGTGCCATCAGATATTTGACTTATTATTTTGATTTTTGTATGGTACAGTTGTTTGTTGACGCTCCCCCAGTGGCTTAGTGGTTAAGGCGCTGAGCTGCAGACTGGAAGGATGGGTTTCAATACCCAAGGGCTGCACTTGGGGACATGAAAGGAGCCTCATTCAGGTGTACCCTAAAAATCCTTTCAACCCAGAGTAATCTCTGACACGAAAAACACACACACACTGTTGGTTGGTTGTTTAATCATTTGTACATCACAAAGAGTAGGAAACATCCCAGATGGGTGGTATACAAATGGAATAAATAAATGTTGTTGTCCAGTCACCCAGTTGAGTCTGACCCTTTGTGACCCCATGGACCACTGCACACCAGGCTCCTCTGTCCTCTGCCATTCTCCGCAACCCACATAGATCTACACCTATTGCATCAACGATGCCACCTAGCCACCTCATCCTCTGCCGCCCCCTTCTTCTTTGGCCTTCAATCTTTTCCAGCATCAAGGCCTTCTCCAGTGAGTCCTCTTTTCTCATTTGGTGGCCAAAGTACTTGAGCTACAGCTTTTGCGCTTGTCCTTCTAATGAACAGTCAGGGTACATTTTCTTCTGGAATGGCTGATTTGATCTCTTTGCAACCCAGAGTACTCTCAAGAGTAGAGTAGAGTAGAGTAGAGTAGAGTAGAGTAGAGTAGAGTAGAGTAGAGTAGAGTAGAGTAGAGTAGAGTAGAGTAGAGTAGAGTAGAGGATAGATAGATAGATAGATAGATAGATAGATAGATAGATAGATAGATAGATAGATAGATAGATAGATAGATAGATAGATAGATGGATGGATTCAACTCAGTGCAAAACAGCAGGAGGGTCTTGCCTTACCAACCCATTATCTAAGTGGGTGCGAGTATAACAAGCTACCAAAACCAATGTATAAAAATTACCCAACTGAGCTGCTATACGTATGTAACTGCAACCCAGATCAGACCAAGCATCCACCCTGTCCTAGCTCATCTCATTTCTTGCAATGGCCAGCCAGATGCCTAGAGTGATGTGGTAGCCTACAGATACAAAGCGGAGAAGAGATAGACAACAACTTGCCTTGACTATAGATCCAGGAGTTGTGGTGTCACTAGGCAGGAACACCAGTGACATTAACTAGCACTCAGTTGTTCTGTCAACTACATAAGGCGATAATGAGGCTTTTAGGTTTAACTGCCGTTTTATCATCTGTTGTCAGGAAGGAAGCAAAAGGCTGATTGCTTATTTCCCTTTTTGTTGCTGTTGTTGTGGTTCCTACTTCACTCTAGCACTTTAAATGGCAGTAGGAGGAAGCTTGCCCTTTTCCCAATGAAAACCCAAGTTATTCTTAGTTAAAGCGCAGTGTGTCTCGCAAGTGGAAATTATGGAGTCAGAAGTAAGCAGCATGACATGGTTGGTAGCTTTGACAATAATACTTGGGTACTATTCAAGTCAATTCTGGTTTATGGTGACCCTTTCCAGGGTTTTTAGCCAGAGGCCTAAACCACTGAGCTATCCAGCCACCTATTTTAGCAGTATCCAGTACATGTTATGATATATGTACTGTTGCTCCTATGAAGGAGCTAGAAATACTAAGAATAAGGATCTGTCGCCGAAGAAGAAGGTCAAGGCTCAGATTATCCACACCATAATGTTCCCAGTTGCTAAGCATGAATGTGAAAGCTGACTTGGAAGAGAGCTTTCCAGATGCCACAGACTTCCAGACAAACATCTGGATTCAAGATCAAATCAAGTCTTACCTCTATCTTATATGCGGAAATGATTACACGGAGGCTAATTTAGCAGTTCAAAAATAAGAAATTGCAAGTAGATAAATAGGTATCACTTTGGTGGGAAAGTTAACAGTGTTCCTTGTGCTCTGGCATCTAGTTATACCTGCCACGTGACCACAGAAACATCTGCAGACACAGACAGCACTAGCTCTTTGGCTATAAACAGAGATGAGCACTGCCTCCTAGAGTCAGATACAACTGGCTTTTGAGCAAGGGAGACCTTTACCTTTACTACCTTACTTAAGGTGTATCTGGAGAAGACGAGACTCATTGGAAAGGATGATAAAGGTGAGGACAGCAGGAAAAGCAGGAGAGTAAATACAAGACAGATTAACTCGATACAAGATCCATAGCCTTGAATTTATGGGACTGTTACTTGGGTTTATGAGTACCCAGCTTGTTGGAAGCAAACTGCTAATTAACTTGTAAACCGCCCAGAGAGTGCATTAAGCGCTATGGGGTGGTACAGAAGTGTAATTGCTACCAGTATTTATAGCACCATTACTGACAGAATCTTCTTAGAGGTTACATAGGATTACCACTGGATCGCAGTGGCTCAATTGGTTAAGATAGTGAACTCGACGACTGGAAGGTCGGAGTTCGTTTCCCAGGTACTGCATGACAGAGTGAGTTCCCGTCTCTGTCCCAGCTCCTGCCAACCTAGCAGTTCAAAAGCAAGAAATTGCAAGTAGATAAATAGGTACCACTTTGGTGGGAAGGTAAACAGCGTTCCGTGTATTGAGGCGTGCCTGCCATATATCCATGGAAATGTCTGCAAACACAGACTGCACTGGCTCTCTGGCTATAAACAGAGATGAGCACTGAACTCTAGAGTTGGATACGACTGGCTTTCAAGCAATGGCAACGTTTACCTTTACCTTTACTAGGATCACCACATAACAGAAGAGAGGGCACATAATAGCAACAAACGGGGGGGGGGGTGCATATCAACATATAGGTCAAAGTAAAGGTCACCCATGCTCAAAAGCCAGTTGTATCCAACCCTGGAGGGTGGTGCTCATCTCTGTTTATAGCCAAAGAGCCAGCGCTGTCTGTGTCTGCAGACATTTTTGTGGTTATGTGGGAGGCATGACTAGACGCCAGAGGGCAAGGAACACTGTTACCTTTCCTGCTAAAGTGGTACCTATTCATCTAGCTGCAACCTTTTTGCTTTCCAACTGCTAGGTTGGCAGGAGCTGGGGCAGACGACAGGCACTCACTCCGTCACACAGCACTCAGGTCTTGAACTGCTGACCTGTCGAGCATCTTAACCACTAAGCCACTGCAGTCCTGACATCCAAAATCTACTGCCCTTCAATTTCACTGAGTGACCATAGTGTGCTAGAACCACCGTTAGGGAAAGGGAGAGGGGCAACAATATCCCTGGTTTCATTTTTCTGTAATGTTATAAATCCATCGGGATGCCATTCCTCTTTATTTCCTGCAAAGTTTTCATGTTAGTAAGCCGGCTGTAATTAAAATCAGCACTAAGGCCTCCTTCTTTGATTGCACTAAATCTTTTCTTATTGACTGCATCAATTTACATATTCTTGCAAAACACACACCAAACCCAAAACACAAGGGCATGTTGCCAAGTACCAGAGCATTCCAAACCATGCCACTTCTTGGCCATCATCCAGAATAAGTTACACCAAAACATTAACTATTTTCTTTTATCAGTTCCTTTACCTTCAGAACCCTGCTTGGAAGAAGTAAGATAGCTTTTATTTTACAAATACTGTAATAATAATTGTTGCATGGTGACAAGTCAGTTCTGGTTTATGGTGAGCCTTCCCAAGGTCTTCTACGTAAAGAACATCTACCTTACCATTCCCTTGTTCTGAATACATTTTGGGACTGTGCATCTTGCCCAAGTCTGCCAAAGGTGGTTCATTTCTCTGAAGGCGCAGAGTAGAATTGAACTCCTTACCTCCAGCTCCACAGTCAGATAGCTAAACCACTGAGCTATCCAGCCAGCTTCTTAGGAATAAATGAACAACTGACTTCTTTGTAAAATCAAATTCTTGGTCTGTAACACAGCTCTCACTGGTGCTGTTGGGGTAGTATGCTGGTGTACCTGTCCATGAGCTTGGTCTACAGAAAAACAGTGAATCATGAAGGATGGTCAGTGATTCACAAAGTAAGTAATTGACGTGTGACTAGGTCACTTACACCATCCTCAAGTAACTCATTATTAGATGTGTAATGCCACAACTGTGGCAGCTTGATGATCGGAAGGTTGGCGGGTCAGCAGTTTGAGAATTGAGTGCCGCACTATGGAGTGAGCTCCCAAAATCTGTCCCAGCTCCTATCAGTTTAAAAGCAAGTAATTGCAACTTGACAAATAGGTACCACTTTGTCAAGAAAGGTAACAGTATTCCCCCATGCTCAGGCACCTAGTTCGAGTATGGCTACAAGACCACAGAAACATCTGCAGATGCACACACTGATGGTTTTTACGCTGTAAATGGAGATGAGCACAGTATCCTAGAATCGGATTTGACTGGCTTTTAAACAAGGGAAACCTAATGCCACAATGTTTATTTTGCATACATCTTTTTTATTGTATTTTTAATTGTGGTTTTTTTTACTGGTTTTAAGTTTTTAATAGTTCTCTAGTGGGATTTATGCAGTTCATGGTGTAATTGTTGTACGCCGCCCAAAGTCATTTGCCAATTGTGCGGCAATACAAATGTGACTAATAAATAAATAAATAAATAAATAAATAAATAAAATCTATTTCTTCTTCTTCCATGTCTAGGCCAGATGTGAAACTGCCAAAATGAAGGCACCTTTTGGTGAGTTCTCATTCTGTACTTCCTTTCACCTGACCTAGTGTGAGAAAGATTAGCCGACAACGGAAGGTTGCCTTTACCAGGGTACACCCAGTTGTGGTTAAAAAACAAACAAACAAACAATTACAACTCAACAGAACCAAACTTCATGGCAATAAATCTGAACCACACACACACACCCCAAAAAAATCAGGGATCTTCTGTTTTTACCAGTTGTAAAAACCCATACTGGTTTGTAAACAATCTGTTATGCTAACTACAATGGCGTAGTGGTGAAGACACTGAGCTTGGAGACTGGAAGGTTGAGGTGTGCTGCACAACGGATCTTGGGGACATAAAAGGAGCATCAGTCGGGCGTCCCCTGAGTGGAGTTTCTCCAGCAAAGGTCCTTTCAACCCAGAGTAAATTCTGGCACGAAATTTATTTCTGCTAACCAACCATCATGTACCTCTGTAGCCGATGTGTATAAATCAATGCCATGCAGTCTCAAGTCCCTTAGGTCTGACGAAGTGGACTTGATCCACCAATGCTCACATTAAAAATACCGCAATTAGCCTTTAAGGCAAGATCCTTGGAAACACACCTGCTATTTGATCAGCAACGCAGGGACTGAAATCAAGGCACAGCTTCCGAACAACCTCTGCCCCTCCGAACAACCAAACCCCACAGAGACTGCCTTAGAACTATGGAAGGCGAGCAAGGAGTGACCAGATAACTGGGTACAACCACATGACTCTTTACCGTCTGGCCAAGAACAACCATGACTTGTGTGGAAAGCTTTAAACAGACTGTGGTTCCAGGGTAGGAAGATCAAGGGCCAATCTGAGAAAGTGGGCTTTCCCTGTAGGCGGCAGCCTGTGTGAATGCGGAGAAGTACAAACTATATCGCATAGGATAGGATGCACACAACGACCCTCAATGTGCACTCAGGAGGACCTTATGTTAGCAAGAGGAAAAGCTGTTGATGTTGATCTTGAGAGGATGTCATCTAGCCCATTTATATTCTATTTTGTTTTTAGCTGTGTTAATTTTTGCTTTGTATAGTATTATATGCTGATAGTGCCTCTGACATGAATAAATAAATAAATAAATAAATAAACAAAAAAAGTCTTTAGAGCAAGCGTTCTCAATCTTTTAAAGCCTGGGCCTCAGTCAGCTTTCGGGGGGCGGATGGCTATTTTGCCCTTCCTCCACCACATGGCACTTCCGGGTGTGGTGGAGGCAGGGGGGGTGCACAAAATGGTGCCAAGGGCCAGATCCGGCACACAGGCCGCAGCTTGAGAATCCCTACTTTAAGGTGACAACGATTTTTTTGGTCTTTTCTTTTGTTTGGTTGACTCTCTGATATGATTCTTCTCCATCCTCTCTTCCTCTTCCTCCCCCTGCCCCGTCTTACCTGAAGTCGCTGTAAGGGTGGATGATCCAGAATCCGGCGGACTTAACCCTTTCCTGCTCTCTCTCCACCGCCTTTTGGCTGCCGAACATCCTCAAGGAGAACTTGTTGACCCCCGGCTGGAGCATCGCGCCGAACTGCCGTTGCATGAAGCCGAAACGCGGGTCGTCGTCGGGGCTGATCTGGTCGCCTTCTCCTCCTCCTCCTCCTCCTCCTCCGGGATCCCCACCGCCTTCCACCTTGATGAAGGCCGAGGGAGACCCCGGGCCCGGGGGTTGCCCTTCCGACGGCGGCGGCGTCGAGGACGAAGAGGCAGCCCTCGAATGGCGTCCTGGCGGCACCGACGGGGCGGCTTCGGGCTGGCCTTGCGCCAGGCCCGGCGGGCTCGCCTCGCCGGGGGAAGCCGGCTCGCCTTCATTGCCGATCAGACGGCGCTCCTCTTCCTCGACGGAGTCGTGCGGGTGGCGGCTGGCCAGCGAGGACAGGCTCCCCTTGAAGCGCCGCGGACAGTCCCCGTTGGTGGTGGTGGTGCTGCTGCTCTTGGGGCCGCCCCAGCAGCCGCCCCCGCCGCCCGAGGCCCCGCAGTCGCCGAGATCCCCCACAGCGGACGCTTCCGACGGCTCGTCCGCCCCGGTTGGGGTGGAAGAGGCGGCCGCGACGGCGGCGGGCGAGGACGAGGCGATGGGCTTCAGGCGGATGCTCTTGCGACGGGCGTCTTTGTCGCTGCCCGAGCTGCTGCTTCTTCCTCCTCCTCCTCCTCCCTCCTCCTCCTCTTCGTCCATAATCGACGCCTTGGGGCCGATCTGTGGCGGGAGGCTGTAGAGCCGCTTGCGCATCGACGGCGGCAGCCGGTCCATGGCCGGGCCCGGCGCGGGGGACGGTGGGAACTGAACACGCAACCCAGAGGGAGATCGAGCGAGCGAGGAACCCCCCGCGGCTAGGAGAGTCCCCGGAGGAATCCCCGAGGTGGGCGGCAGGGGAGGCCGCTTGGAGGTCGTCGTCGGAGGGGCGGGGCGGGGAAAACCTCGCCTTCAAAGCCTCCCACCCACCCCCCGTCTTGGCCTCAACCCCTCCCCCCCGCCTTGCTCAAAGCTTCGGGGACCGCAGAGGGGTGCCCCCAGCCTCATCGCCGGGCCCCAACCATCATCCTTACGTCGGGGTGTCCCCTCCCCCCACTTTGGCCACCGCAGTTTATAATGGCCAAAACACAATGGGGGGCGGAGAGGGGGGTGTCGAGATAAGGGACAGAAAGCGCCGGTGGTGGTGGTGGGAGGGGGACTCGGCCTTGGCTTTCTCCCCTTCCCCACTCACCGGGTTCGATCCCTGGCTGGCGAGGCTGGTTGGCTTCCCCCTGGGGTGACCCTTCTGTCGGCCCACCGGGACGCCCTGAAGAGGAGGAGGAAGAAGGGGGAGATCCGGCGCCCCCACCGGCGCCTCCGCCTCCGTTGCCGGCTCTTCAGCGCCCTCCGGCTCTTGTGGGGCGGCCCCCTGGACATCCTGCCGGGGAGATCCAACTGCCAAGGTGCCGCCTCGCCTCCGCCAGAGCAGACATACTAGAGGGGGGGGGGGGAGTAGGGACGTGGAGGCTACTCGGGAGGAGGAGGAGGAGGAAGAGGAAGGAGAGGCCAGGCACCTTCACCTGGGGGGGGGGGGGCAGGTCGCCGCAACGCCCCCTGATGCTTTGGCCCGACGGGACGGGGCTCGATCATGGGAACATCCTTTGCTCCTGCTGAGCTTACATCATCATCATCATCATCCTCACGACCACCGCTGCTGCTGCTTCGGCCTCCCCCTTTTTAGTCTACATCCTCATCCTCCCCACGACCACCGCTGATGATGATGATGATGCCCCCCCCCCTTTTCTCTCGCTCTTCCTCTCTCTCTCTCACTCACTCACTCCGGTTCCTTCATGCAGCAGCTCGCGGTCGTGGGGGCTATTCATGAAGCCCAGCTGATCCGCCTGGGTTGCCATAGGAGCCAACCACTGCCAATGGGCTCTGCCTACCTGAGCTGGCACCCGGGCGCCTTAAAAGGGCAACGCCTTGGACGGGGGGGAAAGAGGGGGGAAGGCAATGAACGCCCCCCCCTGCGCCCTCCCCACCTCGAAACGGAGGGTCTTTCCCTCTCGGTCCCTCCTCTTTTTGGGTCGCGCTGGGCAGAAGAATGGGGAGAAATCCCCTCCCCATTATCTTTTTTTTTTTTGGGGGGGGGGGAATTCAATTCCCAGAAGCTCCCCTCCTCAAAGGCCAGTTGACCGGGGTTGGGTGGACGGGGTTGGGGGAATTGAACCTCCCTCCCTCAACGGAATTATTCCACACACACACACACACACACACACACACAACACACACAACACACACAACACACACCCCTGTATAATCAAGGGCATCTTTCCCCCCTTCCCTCCTCCTGCAGCGTTTTTGCAGTGAAAGGGATCGTTACAAAGGCAAACATATTCATACAGACACACCAGAAGAAAATCTACCCTCTTGGCACCACTCCACCTAAGATCAGGAGAGACGTAGGACTGCAGTGGCTCAAGTGGTTAAGACACTGACTGGGAGGAGGAAGGTCAGCAGTTCAGAACCCGAATAATGAGCTCCCGTCTCTGTCCCAGCTCCTGACAATCTAGCAGTTTGAAAGCAAGAAATTGCAAGTAGATAAATAGGGACCACTTTGGTGGGAACATAAACATCATTCCATGCACTCCAGTGTCTGGGCATGCCCATGCAAACATTTGCAAACAGAGACAGTGCTAGCTCTTTGGCTATAAACAGAGATGAGCACTGAACCCTAGAGTTGGATATGACTGGCTTTCGCGCAAGGGTGACCTTTCCTTTGCAGCAGATGCTAAGAGAACTAAACAAGAGAATGGCTCTCAACATCTTCTATAATAATAATTTAGTGTCATTCTGAGTTGAAAGGATTTTTGCTGGAGGAACTCCACTCAGGGGACGCCTGAATGAGACTCCTTTCATGTCTCCCAAGATCTTTTCCCACCCAAGTGGTCCCTCTTTATCAACTTGCAATTTCTTGCTTTCGATCTGCTAGGTTGGCAAGAGCTGGAACACAGATGAGTGCTCAATCTGTCATGCAGTACCCGGGTCTCAAACTGCCGACTTGCCGGCCTTCCAGCTAACAAGGTGAGATTCTAACCACTGAGCCACCACCCTTCAAGGATTTTCTAGGTATAAAGTAGTTTATCAGCTCTTCCTTCTAGCGAAGCTCTGGGCCAGGGTCATACAGGTGTCAGAATACATAACTCACACATATTTCCCCTGACCTTGGCTAGCCAGCCACCCCCACCCCATCTCAGAAGGCAAAGGTGGGGATTCATAATCCCAAACCCTAGTGCCACAATCATGTGTTCGAATCCACTGATGTATGCCAGCTCCCCAGTGCCTTATATCGCCTTTTAAAGAGAGAGAGAAGACTCTTGGACTAAGTATATTTAAAAACAGTGCATCACAAAAAAAGAAAAAAGAAACTCAGGCAGAAGAGGCCATGCCTTATGGACTGGCTGTGAAGGCGCATCTTGATAATATTCTCAAGGCTGTGGCAGTCCATTGCAGTCCCGGTGTTAAATCCTGCATGTCTCATTTCATCTGTGCCACAGGAGATGGCTCTATGATCATAGTGTATGGGTCACTTCATGGCAAACTGGGATCCACCTTAAACAAATTCACGCTAATGGCATTTTTCCTGCTTCAGGAAAAAATGCATTCTCGGATATGAGTTGTAGGCGAGGAGAATAAGTAAGTTGGAGCCAGAGGTCACGAGTTCAATTCCTCATTGTACCTCCTGGGAGAAGAATCTGCCACTGTGGCCTCCAGCAAACTACATGGTTTCAAAGTGTTCCCAGAAGAAGGGAATAGCCAACCTCTTCTGAGAATCCTTCTAGCTAGAATACCCTGGAAGCATTGCCGTAAGCTGAAGGCAACTCAATGCCATAGGATTATTATTAAGTCCTGCTAAGTTTGATGTGCCTTACTAACCCCCAAATAGCCTAAACCAAGTGGACTATGAGAGAAACCCTTCGCGTCCTACTCCCTAATGACTCAGATGGCTGTTCTTCCAAAAGCAGCTTCTGCCATCGTGAGTTTATTAGTCTACTAAAATATGATCCTATCCCAGACAGCAGTTTAATGGGATTTGAAGAGTATAATGGAGAAGAATAAAAGAACAATTTCAATAAGAACCTGGGAAGATAAAGCTGAACATCATTTTATGACGAAAGGAATGAGAGTCATTCAAGAGAATGGGCAGCCCATCGTCCACCAGACTGCTGGTTAAAACACTGAACTTGACAACTGGAAGGTTGGCAGGTCAGCGGTTTGAGATCCGAGTGCTGCACCATGGAGTGAGTTTCTGTCTCTGACTCAGCTCCTGCCAACCTAGCAGTTCAAAAGCAAGAAATTTCAAATAGATAAATAGGTACCACTTTGGGGGAAAGGTAAACAGTGTTCTGTGCACTCCAATGTCTTGGCATGCCTGCCACATGTCAATGGAAACGTCTGCAAACATAGACAGTGTTGGCTCTTTGGCTATAAACAGAAATGAGCACTAAGTTGGATATGACTGGCTTTGAGCAAGGGTGACCTTTACCTTTACCTTTACTTTTACCTTTACCTTTACCTTTACCTTTACCTTACAGTGGGTGAGTGATTGCAGCTGGCTTAAATCTTGACCCATTTCTATCATGGATTCTCTCCTACCATCACCAAGCATTGGGAATAAAGCAATTATGTCAAAAGAATGGGTTGATTGGCGCATAGGGTGATTTATTAGAGAAGGAAGCTCCTCTTTTCTCTAGTTTCCAACTGTCTTAGCAATATAAACCTGGAGTGAGATATCATGGCAGTGTATGCAATTACACTGTTCATTAACTATCACTTCTGGATCAGATGTCCTACACCCACTCATCTGGATACAGCATTTGTCTTAGATCCAATTACTGTATCAAGCCACAGGACAGTAATTGTACATAAAGCATTGGAAAATGTTATTTAGTGATAGCTGATTGGATCCACAGCAGAAACGTAGACAAAAGATGCCGGTGGGAGGATGTAAATACCTCATTGGGTCAAAGGTGGGAAGTGGGACAAAATTTAATGTTGATGCCAAAGTCAGTTCAAGATCTTAGACTAAACCTGTCAAGAAAAGAGGTCATTGTGGAACTCAAAAGAGACCATGACAAAGTTGAGATAATAGACTTTCATCAGTGCTTTGCTTAAATTTCCAGATTGTTTAGTTTGCTATTTACTAAGCGCTTCCACATCTTATAATTTATCTGCAAGTTTAAGCCAACATGCAATGCTCCATCCCTCTCTGCTGAGTCTCTGTTTTCGTTGCAAAATAAGAGGTTTCGTTGCTTACTTTTGGCTTGTGTGTGTGTGTCTCTGATTCACTGAGGAATCACAGAAGCAGTTACTTTCAAACCTGGCCTACCAGAAAACAACAACAAGTGGGGCCTGGATGAAGCCAAGCCTGAACTCTCTCTGGAGGGAAAAATGATGAAATTGAGACAGTTCTACTTTGGACACATCATGAGAACGCACACTTGCCCTTTGACCATCAACCACCAAAGCAGAGACTGAAATCAAGGCACAGTGGTCTACTTCTGAACAACCTCTGCCCCTCCGTACAACCAGCCCCCACAGACAGCCTTAGAACTATGGAATGTGAGCAAGGAGCTACCAGATAACTGGGCAGAATCACATGATTTTCTACCGTCTAGCCAGGAACAACCATGGCCAGTGTGGAAAGCTTTAAACAGACTCCATTCCGGGGTAGGAAGCTCAAGGGCTAATCTGAGAAAGTGGGGTTTCCCTGCAGAGGGTAGCCAGTGTGAAGGTGGAGAAGTACAAACAGTCGCCCATAGGATACAATGCACATGGTGCCCCTCAACGTGCACTGAGGAGAACCTTATGTTGGGAAGAGGAAATGCTATGGATGTGGCCCAATACTGGGCGGATGTCATCTACTGTATATACTCGAGTAGAAGTCTAGTTTTTTAGCTCCCCAAAATGAGGTCCAAAAATGGGACTCGACTTATACTTGGGTCAATGTAAACATTCAAAAACAACAACCACACAAATGTCTAAATTAATTAATTTTACTGTATTTCATGTATTTTAATAACTGAAACTCACTAACAGCATTTTCCACCCTGACTTATACTTGGGTCAATCTATTTTCCTAGTTTTAGAGGTCCAAATTAGGTACCTCGACTTACATTTGGGACGACTTATAGTCAAGTATATACAGTATATACTTTTAATTCCTTTTTGTCTTAGATATGTTAATTTTAGCTTTGTATGTTATTATATGCTGGTGGTGCCTGTGACACGCATAAAGAAAGATGAGAACGCTAGACTCTCTGGAAAAGACAATAATGCATGTTGGAGTGGAAGGCATCAGGAAATGAGGAAGGCTGAAGGTGAGATGGATAGATTCCCTAGAGCCATGACTAGTCTAACCATACATTCCCTGCTTAGGCAGGCAGCAGAACCACGGAGTTCAAAGTGCAGTTCCTTTCAGGGTAACTATTTAAGACAGGGATTCCCAAACTTTCAAACCAGGGGCTGGGTCATACTCTCTCGGTCAGCTTTGAGGGCTGGATGGCCATTTTGTCCTGGCTGCACGATGGGGGTGGCCATTCTGTCCCAACAGCTTCAAAGGGGTGGCCATTTTGTTTTCAAAGGCCCTTGGAGGGGATACATGAAATGGCACTGTGGGCCAGATACGGCCCATGGGCATTAGGCTGGGGACCCCTGGTCTAAGTGTTTCCGCTGTTTTTCCAAGTGACTAGAATGATTTCCTATTGAATGTCAGACTTGGCTAAGTAAGAATTGAAAGGCCACAGCTGTTTCTGTTGTTTTATCTCTGTCACACATTGTTCAGTCTTTCTCCTGCACGGTTTTTTGGGGTTTTTTTATAATACAGACAATACTCCTCTTTGAGCTGTCTGCTGTGATCCGAGTCATTTGAGTGACACCGAAGGAGATTTTGCTGAAGCTCAGACAAGGGCAAGCGGATATGAAGCTCTGGATGAGGAAGCATTCCTTCCCGTTTGTTTCCAATGAAAACCGGCCACAATCTGATGCTTTCTGCATGCTTTAAGAATAGAAAGAGACGCTTTTTAAAAATAAAATGTGAGAAGAACCAAAATAGTATCCATCAAGACACAGCCCAGGTTTTTTTTTAAAAAAATCATTATTTCTTTAAAAAAATACTACTAAAAAACCCCCAAAAGTAACAAGAAGAATAACAACATTGCATGCGTGTATTTATTGAAGCATTAATCAAATAAGTCCCACCACCACCACCACCAATGGACATTGTAAACCTTCTGCTTGCTTTCAATATATAGCTTAATTTTCCATAGTTGTCCTCTTTCCAGAAAGCTATATATTCTTGTCCTGATCCTATTCCCTTCACTTTACCTAGGAAATGCTCATCAAATTAACTCAATATTTCTTTCAAATCATCTATGTTTACCAATCCTATCTTTAACTTTAATTTGCATGTGAATCTCTCATGTATTGCCATAATTCTTTCTACCAATCATCCAAGTCAAATCCACAATTTATTTTCCTTTTTTGGAGGGGTGGGAGTGGGGCAATAATTAGTTTTCCAGTCAATTTTTGGAGGGTCGGTGAATCGAGGTCTCTACATTTTTTTTTTTGCAGGAGCTATTTCTCCTCCTCCTTCTTGCGCCATAGCCAACTCCGAATATTGGCGATCATCATGGCGATCAGCCATGGAGACTGTCCTGCAAATATAATGCAGTAGCCTTTCATCTGCCTTCCGCATCATAGTGTGACACCCAAAGTACCACTGATCCAGCTCCATGAGTCACATTCTGGTCCTGAGCCCTTTTGGCACATAAAGTCCTCCTCAGCCCAAAGCCAGGATCGATGGAGCTGCTGCCCTCCATCAAAATGGATTCAAGTAGGATTTAATCCACTTGGGAACCCTCACCCTTTCCCTGTGGACTTCGCTAAGGCCAATAGTCCTCAGGGTTCTCAGGTTAGTTAACCGCTGCCTCGAGCAAGGCATTGAGTTGCTGGCAGTATGGTTTACTCTATTACTTTAGCAGAATAACCTGGCTAGACTTGCAGGAGCTATTTAAGGTCCTGGATTCCAGCTTCTATTTAAGTTCAGCACCATGGATAGCTATTGCAAAGCACAGACTACATACTGGTGTGGATTTCCAGCATCCCTGGATTTGGAGTCACCAGTACCCACTACATTCAGGCACATGGGTCTATGTCTCTAACTCTTAAAAATCTGACTTTGACAGGTAAAATATGGTTCTGTCCTAATGGAAATGGTTGTATCTGTTCACTTTGAGTGGTACAAATGATGGAAAATACCAGTTCAGTTTAAAATAAACCAACCTTCCCAGTTCACAGTTTTCCAATTCAGAGAGTAAACAAACAAACAAAGAAAGAAAAGAAAGAAAGAAAGCTGTGGCACCTTAAAGACTAACTCCTGTATTTTAATGTTAGCTTTCGTGAATCAAATCTACTTCATCAGACAGAAGTGTCAGTTTTCATGGTATCCATTTATCCCAGGCATTTGCAACCTAAGTCCCATGGGCCAGACCTGGCCCCCGAAGCCATTTCACCCAGTCCTGATGCCCTCATCAAACCAGAAAGTGGGGAAAAAACTGTGTACCGCACATGTGCAGAACACCTTTAAAAGTGTTACTTGCGCTTCTGGGGGTGGGCAGGCCATTATGCCCTTTCTCCACCACATGGCACTTCCAGGTGTGGTGGAGGCGGTGCCCCCCCCCCACACACACACATAAAATAGCACCACGGGCTGCATTTGACCCATGATTGAGAATCCCTATGTTAAGAGAATGTAAATAAAATAATCAATATTGACCCTTCGCTATCAAGCACCACTCCAACAATCCAATTTTTTATTTTTAGTAATAATAGATACAGAACATGGAGTTCAGAATCAGAATGTAGATTCTTTCTCCTCTGGCTTTTGGCAAGCTATCCTGTGAACTAGATAATGAATCCTGAACGAGAGAAATCACAGCGCATATATTACCACTACAGATGGAAAAGGCATAGGAAACGATCAATCAAAATAATGAAGGGATTAGAACACCTTTCTGACAGGGAAAGAACAGAAAGTGTTTGTTGTAACTTAGTTTAGAGAAGAACTTGGAAAAGTAACTTTGAGGAAGAATGGACAGACCTCGTGATCTGCAGGAGACCTACTGTGGATACCAGAAACAGCAGATAATAGCAAATTCTACATTTTACATCGCAAACAGTGGCCTCTAGTGGGTACTGTGCCATAGAAATAGACACATACAGTATTATATATTTCAAGCTGTTTTATTGAATATTTTTAGACCCATGGATACTGAATCCAATGATGGGGGGGGGGGCAACCTGTATTGTGATATTCCAATTTTCTCAAAGCTTAAACGAAAATGGCAGACCTGTAATCCAGGCAGCCACGATGCTGCCATGGTTAGAGTAATGGATGCAACTCAGGAGATGTGAGTTCTAAACAAACCCCACTCAACAATAAAATTCACCAAGCCAATCACAATATTTCAGAATAGCCCACCTCATTGGGTTGTTGTGAATGTGCAGTGTGTGAAGACAAAAAGCCATGTATACTGTTTTGATCTCACTGTAGGAGAAGTAGAATATGAATGCAACTAACTAACTAACTAACTAACTAACTGACTGACTGACTGACTTGCTTACTAGCGATCTATCTAGCTATCTAGCTTAATTTAATTCATTTTTGTTGTTATTGTTCAGTCGCACAGTCAGTTCTGACCCTTTGCAATGACCCCATGGACCACTGTCCGCCAGGCACTTCTGTCCTCCACCATCCTCCTCAACTCGCTCAGCTCAGCTCTGTGCTGTTCTGTTCATTTAATTTAATTTAATTTAATTTAATTTAATTTAATTTAATTTAATTTAATTTAATTTAATTCAATTCAATTCAATTCAATTCAATTCAATTCAATTGGAGGATTTATTTAGCTAGCTAAATAAATCCTCCATTTAATATAAATTATTCTACATAATGGGTTCACAAACTAAATAGTTTCTCTTTAGTGGGATTATTTATCTGACCTTTCTGTTCTGGGATCCGTCTGGCCAGACTAGAATTTGAGAGGCCGAAATTGAACACCCCACTAAGCCATGAAATTGCTTGGGTGACTTAGGATAGCCCCCTCTCCTTCCAGTTTGTCCTACCTGACAATATGATTAATGGGACTCTAAGGCAGGGTATCACATGAACAGTCACCTTCAGCTGACGGAAGGAAAGATGGTAAATAAATGCCAGGAATAAATAAAAATAAGTGAAACTCTAGAGCCACCAGTGAGTTTTCAGCCCATATCAGTTTAGCTTGTGTTCATTCAGACTGTCTTGTTCTGCTTTGATAATCCATCTAATGTATGTTTATTCATTTTTAATCTATACAAACAAAGTATTAACACACATATAAAAACATGCATTTTTAAACACACACACCCTCCACCTTGCATTTTTAAATCTATGTTTTATTCTCAGATAAACAGTTTATGTCCATTGGCATGGATTTTGAGGTGTCACCAGGATCACGAAATTAAGAGCTGTGAAAAATTCAAAGATTGGTCCAATTTGCACATTAATCCACATCAGTCTGCTATAAAATTATGTGCATTGCCTTTTAATTTCCACCTGCCCGTTTTTAAAGATCTTATCCAAGTGTCTAAGACAGGGGTGCTCAAACTTTTTGGGCCATGGACCGGTCATATGGTTCAGTGGGCCGGTCACGTGCTTCCTCCCAGTGGAAGTGAAAGTAAAATGCATCCAAGCATGCGCAGAACGCTGCCATAAATGCACCCAACAGCTGTCTTAAACACATTTACGACAGCTGTGGGTGCATTTATGGCAAGTGTTCTGGGCATGCTTGGATGCATTTTACTTTAGGTTTTCGCTTTTGTTGTTGTTGTGATATTTTTTGGTCCTTTTCTGTATTTTAATTAATTAATTAAAAAAAGAAAAAATCCAAAAGACACCTTGGCATCTCATCTATTAGATGCAATTAGCTGAGTCCGTTTATGCACACCTCTTACACATATTGATAGGATTCTGGCCCCGGAAAACCAACCAAACTGAGACTGTAATCTGAGGGTGCCCAAACTACAACTTGTGGGCCAGAACTGGCCTCAATGCCAATTCATCCGGCCCACACCACCCTCATCACTCCTGGAAGTGGAAGTAAAATGTGTCTGTATGGGCGTGTTTTACGTCCACTTCCAGGAGTGATGAGGGTGGCTTGGGCTTGATGAATTGGCATTGGGGGCCAGATCTGGTTCACTGGCCATAGTTTCGGCACCCCTGGTTTAAGCAGAGAAAACGGCAGCTTAAAATTTATCTCATTTTGTCACAAAACATATCTGTTACAAAACAGATTGCAAGGCATGTTTTACTTCCGCTTCTGGTGGGAGGAACCATGTGACCGGCGCACTGAACCATGTGACCGGTGCATTGAAACATGTGGCTGGCCCAATGAACCACGAGAGCGGCCCATGGCCAGAAAAGTTTAGGCGCCACTCCTGTAATCCAGTTGATTTCATTGGATCGTCACGAAGCGTGGCTAAACCTGGACCCAACCTGTTGAAACAATGCCAGAGCACAGGGAGCATAGCTTAGACTGCAGTCTCTCTGCACTAAGGAGAGATCAGCAGGCACTGTGCTCCTGGAAGCGTCCTTCTGCAGTCTGTTATGTAAGAAGAATTTCAGGTGATTCCACTTGGAAGAGAAATGAAGCAATTTCTCAGGCGATCCAGTGAAACGCTTGCAACGTCGGCACCCTGGGATTCAAGGGGCATGAAGACCATGCCCAGAATAAAACTGGACGTGGCTGAAGGTCTATTGTGAACTTTGAAGGCTCTAGGGCAGGGGTTCCCAACCTAAGGCCCGTGGGCTGGATCTGGCCCATGGTGCCATTTTATGTGGGGGGCCCATCCCACCAAGGGCATTCAAGAAACAAAATGGCCTTTGAAGCTGTTGGGACAAAATGGCCACCCCCATCGTGCAGGCAGGGCAAAATGGTTGTCCGGCCCTCAAAGCTGACTGAGAGAGCATGATCTGGCCCCCATCTTGAAAAGGTTGGGAACCCCTGCTCTGGGCCAATGATGGTCAACCTTGGCATTCCAGGTATTCTTGGACTTCACTTCCCAGAAACCCAAGTCCACACACCTGCTGATCAGGGCTTCCGGGAATTGAAGTCCAAGAACATCTGGCACGCCAAAGCTGGCCATTATGGCTCTAGGCAAATCCGGCTGGGCAAGACTTTTCCTCTGTTACCCCCCAAAAACAGCTAGAGTTCATGCAGCCCCCAGTTCACACTTACATCATCCTAGTTCCAAGCTGCCGCCACACACACAAAAGTCAGATTCTCTCTCTTTTTCTCAGTGGTGTTTATCTGGAAATTCATTCCCTGAAGAGAAACAAAAGGTTTCCCTGATATTTTACTGGTGGCCTGGGACATAATGGATCATAATAGATGTACAGTTTGCCCCTAGCATAGCTGTGGGTTCACTAGCCATGGATATCTGTGGGTCTAAAAATATTCAATTTTTAACATCTTGAAATGGATAATAAATTTATTTCTATGGTGCATTACCAGAGCTGACCACCAGAGGCCACTGACTGCAATGTAAAACATAGGGTTTGCTGTTATCCAAGGTGTCAGGTATCCATGGTAGATCTTGGAACATATCCCCCACAGATACAAGGGGCAACTCTACATGCAGAACAGGGCTGTGTACCAAATCCTAGATCCTGAGATTGACATCAAAGCAAAATGGCCAGGTTGGGTTCCACAAGGAATTTAATTTATGAATTGACTGAAGTCCATAACCCAAACCCTTACTCGAAAGCCAGTCGTATCCAACTCTAGGGTTTAGTGCTCATCTCTGTTTATAGCCAAAGAGCCAGTGATGTCTGTGTCTGCAGTTGCTTCTGGACATCAGAGTGCATGGAACGCTGTTTACCTTCCCACTGAAGTAGTTCCCGTTTATCTACTTGCAATGTCTTGTTTTAGAACTGCTAGGTTGGCAGGAGCTGGGACAGAGACAGGAGTTCACTCCGTCGTGAGTTCTCAGGAATCGAAGTCCGACCTTCTAGTCGTCAAATTCATTGTCTTAACCACTTGAGCCACCGCAGTCCCATTATAACGGTATGTTATTCCCAGGTGCCTGGTCTATTCACACACAGCCTTCTCCTTCCCTTACTTGTGCCCAGGGGTCACAGCAAACCCAGAACTCACAGAGCCAGAACCCCAGGATGTTCTGAGTACCAGGAACTATTACATCATCCAGCACCATCCTCAGCTTTGCTGAGCTTCGCTGCAAATCCTCAAAGCAGCTGGGAGTGTAATGGATTTTCCTCAGGAACACAATATCCCTGCCAGCTCTCATCTGGCAGCGCAAAGGATTGGAGAGTGCCGAGGACTTGAATTAAGCATCATTTGCTTTACCAAAAGCTGCTCTTCATTTGTTCTTATGGTCTGATCCAGCGGTTGTATTTTTAGACTTCCTTTTTTGGTGGGGACATCTAAATCATTCCCCATAAGGTAAAGGTGCCTTTTGATTGAAAGCTAGTTGTATCCAACTCTAGGGTTCAGTGCTCATCTCTGTTTACAGCCAAAGAGCCAGCGCTGTCTGTGTCTGCAGATGTTTCCTTGGACATGTGGCAGGCATGACTAGACACAGGAGTGCACGGAACATTGTTTGCCTTCCCACCGGTGGTCCCTATTTAACTACTTGCAATTTCATGCTTTGAAACTGTTAGGTTGGCAGGAGCAGAGACAGGAACTCACTCCATCATGCAGTACTTGGGTCTCGATCTCCGACCTTCCGTAAGAGCAGCTTAATTTTAACTCTAGAACTAATTTTAGTTGAGATTGTTAAGTGAGGAAAATTTCATTGAATCCTGGCTTTTCTTCTCCTGGCTGACAACATATCTTATACAGCTTGACATGGAACCTCCTGCTTTTCAACTTTTCCAGTATTAGACAATACCCTCCCACAATGTCCAAAATGAAGATTTATGACTACCTGATGACCACAACTCAGTCTGCAATTGTAGTGGGTTCCCTCTTCACTGCAACAAACATTTAAATATATTTGACCAGAGAACATGTAATGTAGAGACAATTGAATTATCAACAACAAGCTCCAGAAGTTAAATCAAGTTTTTTAAAAAAGGATATCAACCTTTAAAATGCCATCAGTTCTTTCATTTTAACATCAGTCCAGTTCCTGAATTTTTACAGCATGAAATTGTTTTCAGGAATGAAACCTCAATTTATAACAGAGCCTGTAACAGAAATAAGGTTTTTGACTCAAAACAGTTCACTTTGTAACTGTCATCCAGGAACCAATTAGGTAGTAAGTGTTGGAATTGCCTGGATTTCATTTCTCACACCGGAGGAAGGATTAAATGTCATTCTTTTGGAAGGCAGAGCAATTGTGATTTATGTGGGTCAAACCGCAGAAGAAGAATTCGATCTGTATTAAATAGATAGTAGTTTCTCCCATCTTTGTTATTTTTACCCCTCCCTCTTCTTTAAAAAATGGTTCAATTTTGTTTTTATTGAAAGATTGCATCAGCAGAAACTGGAAATCTTGATATCTCTTCCTATCTGCAGTAGCTAGCACCGATTTACCTTAACATATTGACTGACCTATTTAAGAAACAGGCAGGTGTACAAATTGGTGTTCTGGAAAATAAAGTATATAAGATGAGCAATCAAATCAGAACTGTTGGTTTGAACCAAAGAAATTTAAAATATGCCCTTAACTTTGAATAAAACTAGCCATAACCCTTCTACTGAAATAAACGAAGAATGATTTAACTCTGCCTAGATCATGACCACATATTGCTCCTCTTGTAAATCTACAATCAGAAGAACTCGATGGATAGGTTGGGGCTGCAGTGGCTCAGTGGTTAAGAAGCTTGCCTTGCTAGCTGGAAGGTTGGCAAGTCGGCGGTTCAAGACCCAGGTACTGCATGACAGATTGAGTGCCCGTTTCTGTCCCAGCTCTTGGGGACATGAAAGGAGCCTCATTTGGGCGTTTCCTGAGAGGAGTTTCTCCTGCAAAAATCCTTTCAACCCAGAATAATTTCTGACATGAAATTATTATAATGGATAGGCCCTCAAATGCCCTTGGAGAAGTGGGTTCCCCCACATGAAATGGTGCTGTGGGCCAAATCTGGCCCGTGGCCCTTCCATTGGGAACCCCTGCCTTAGAGCTTCTCGACAATCGCTGATGTGCTGCTCCCCAACGAGAGAAGCCTAGGACATCTTTAGAAGCTGAACAACTGGGCAAGATCATATCAGGAGATCAGTTTCAGCTCCAGACCTGAGATTCTACTTAGAAGTCAGAAAATGCCATCACATTATTCATTTTATCTCCTAAGCTCTACTCTTTGCACTCCAAATAGCTTTGTTCTTTCTTCTTGTTTTACCTGTTCCTTTCTGGTGTCTGTTCCCAAAAGCCAAGATGACAAGAGAGTTATTCGGGGCCATCAGGTCGACAATCCGGGGACCAGAAGGGATTTATAGAGGCGCCACCGTGGGAGCGGCACCAGTAATCCACTTTTCCCCTAGCCCCAACCTGGGGGGAAAAAACCCCTCCGTTATCTGAATAGTTCTTCCTTTGCCGGTTATATAATCCCTGCCAAACAGTGACACAGAAATCAAGATGGTAAGCTTCAGAGGCTGTGCAGTCTTCTCCGGTCTTGCTCGGGAGTAATTCCCCTTGAACACAGTGGGACTTATTTCCACATAAATGAGTTGGTAAAAGGGTGGTGCTGATAGATGGCAGCAGAAGGTCAAGAAGAATATAGCAAACTGGTAAAAAGAAGAATGACAGTCTTCCACTGGTGCACGTATGTGTTTATATATGTTAGAAAGCGGTGCTGCAGGGGGTTAGAGGTTAAGATGCCGAGCTTGGTGACTGGAAATATGGCAAGCCAACAGTTCAAGACCTGAGTCCTCCATGACGGAGTGAGCTCCCGCCATCTGTCCAGGCTAACAGTTCGAAAGCAAGAAATTGCAAGTAGATAAAGTGGTACTACTTTGGTGGGAAAGGTAGCAGTGTTCCGTGCACTCTGATGTCTAGTTATGCCTGCCACGTGGCCATGGAACAGGGAAGAGTACCAAACCCTGGAGTTCCGGACGTACAGAGAGGTTTAAAGACAGAACAAGATCCACCCGACAAAGATATGTTTTCCATAAGTTGGCTCGATGGCTTTCTTCCACTCACCTGGCCTTCTGACCGCAGATATTATGAAAGACAGGAACTCGTTTGCCAGTAGTGAAATAAGGTTTACCTGCCAACCCAGTCAGCTTCTATACTTAGGTGAGGTTGAGGGCCAGTGCGCTAATCTGTCCCAGGTGGCAAAAAGGTAACCTTTGCTCAAGAAGGTGAGACTTGTCTGTGTAGATGAGGACATTTGGGTCTCACCTTAGCCACGAACTCAGCAAAGCCATTATGCTGGCTGCTCTCAATTCCCCCGTCTTCTGGCAGAGAGAGAACGATAATGTTAATTTATTCCTATCGCTCTCTTCTCTCTCTGCCCACCTCTCTCTCTTTCGCTCTCTCTCAGGATCCAAAAAGACCTGTTTCCAGTCTCGTTGCTAGAGTGAATTACTTGGAAATGCTTTGCACGACAGTTTTCTGAATCCACGGGTCAGCATGTATATGGCTAAATGGCCATGCTGGTTGGAGACGTCAAGGAGCTGTAGTCCGAGGAAGTAACTTTTGCAGGTTCCGGCACTCTGGTCTCATGTAATGCCATCTGCGTGCTAAATGGTATGACTGACTCTCTGAGGCACGCCCTAATCTGGCTTTAGGTTTACGGTGGAAATAGCCCTAGTCAGGAACGCTGAAAAGCTCTGGTCCATCTCTAGGTAAAGGCCAAAAGTCCATTGTGTCAGACTCTAGGGGTGGTGCTCGTCTCCGTTTATTGCCAAAGAGCCAGCGCTGTCTGATTCTGAAATGTATCCATGGTCAAGTGGCAGATATGACTAGAAACCGGAGCGTGCGGAACACTGTTACCTTTCCTGCCGAAGTGCTATCTATTAATTAACTTGCAATTTCTTGCGTTCGAACTGCTAGGTTGACAGGAGCTGGGACAGACGACAAGACCTCGCTCCGTTGCGCACCACTCGGGTCGCGAACTACTGGACTTCAGGAGCGTCCGCGGTCTGTCCCGGCTCCTGCAAAACTAGCAGTTTGAGATATTTATATATATATATACATTTTGAGCAAATACTCATTATACTGGGATCACACGCAGAATGCCTTTCCGTTTTCCCATGAAAGTAAGTGGCTTGAAATTTAATAAAAATGCAATTATAGAACTCATGAAGGGAAGCTGTTTGGCTGGGCTGAGCTGGTGGCAGTTCAGTGACAATCCTTTGGCTTTCCTTCCTTCTCTAGCACTAAGAAGATGCATTTAATTTTGTGGCTGTGGTTCGATACATTGAAGAAGTAAGCCATTCTAAGCCCTGGAGCAACGGAACCAGGCAAAACAAATAATAATAAATGCAACCATTTCCCACAGACTCTGATATTTTCGTTTTTAACATTTATTTAATATAATATAATATAATATAATATAATATAATATAATATAATATAATATAATATAATATAATATAGAGCAGGAGTTCTCAACCTATTTAAGCCAGGGCTGGGTCACGCTCCCTCAGACAGCTTTGGGGGCCAGATGACCATTTTGCCCTCCCTCCACCACATGGCACTTCCTGGTGTGGTGGAGGGAGGGGGTGGACATGAAATGGTGCTGTGGGCCACATCTGGCCTGCAGGCCCCAGGTTGAGAATGCTTCTGTTTTTTGTAATACTTTGTTATTGTGATAGTGATACTTTTCCACTGTTACTGTGATCTTGATACTTTTTGGAACTATGATGATAATAATACGTTGTATTATGACAATGTGGTGTGGAACCTGTAGTTGTAACTGTATTTTGTATCTTTGTTAGCCGCTCAGAGTCGCTCTGTGAGTGGGGCGGCATACAAGTCTGATGATGTTGATGATGATATACAGACTACCAATAAAATGACAAAGGTAACTTTCTCTCCAGGTACAAAATAATTTCCCAAAAATTAAAAATTAAATTAAACGTGCATATATACACATTTTTTTTATTTTTTTTTTAAATGAAATAATTTTTATTATTTTGTACCTGGAGAGAAAGTTACATTTGTCATTTTATTGGTATTCTCTCTCCTTTCAGAGAATGCAGAACTGGGTAAGCATTCCTGTCAGACTTAACTGTCTATTTGATTCTTTGAATCCATTTGGGATTTTTATCCCCCCCCCTTCCTCTCCCTTTGATGCATTTATGGGAAATGCACTTCTGAAGCATAGGCTTCCCAGAACGGACCACATTTTCTGAGGTTGGTTGTTGTGTTAAAAGGTGTTGTTGAGAATAGAGACCACTAGAGAGAATGGCTTTTTATGGGATTCCCCATATATCGAGCCTGTGGTTGCCTGGCAACTGGTTGAAAGAAGATGAGTCAAGTAGGAGACTTACAAAAAAACAGAGAAAAGATAAAGAAAATATAAAGACTAGAATAAGAAAAATACAGTGAGAACACAGGAACAAAACCTCTCACCTTCACTCAACTTTTCTGTACATTTATTGACTATGGGGAAAATCCCGTTATTCAGCATAATCAATCACAGTACAGTGGAACCTTGGTTAACAAATTTAATGCATTCTCTAGGACTTTTTGTACTACAAAAAAATTGTAAAGCAAATTTCCCATAGGAATGCACTGAATGCAATTTCCCGGAGAAATGCACTGAAAACCAAAATTTGTTAACTGAAACAGTTTCCCATAAGAATGCATTGAAAACCAAAATTTGTTAACTGAAACACAGTTTCCCATTAGAATGCATTGAAAACCAATTAATCCGTCCCCCCCAATTTTTTTTAACTGAGCCACTATTTTCTATGGATTTCCTTTTGTTATGCAATTTGTGTTAACAGAGCCGTTTGTTAAGCGAGGTTCCACTGTACTTGCATAAATGCACAGAAATGCTCTTTTGTATAGCAGACCCATTCAATCATGGGTTGTTGATGTGTTGTGAATTGCCCTGGGTCCCTTTGGGGAGGAGGGCAATAAACAAATTTAAATAAATAAATAAATGTTGACAATCCCAGGTCTAGGTTATCAAAGGTTATGGAGACCTCCTACAGCTAGGAATATCAAAAAAGGGTTTATCCGAAACTATGGGAGAGCCTTTTCCTAAGGATTTCTCACAGCCCCCTGCAATAATATGTGATTAAAAAATAGATGAAAACCTCCCCGACGAGTTCTAAAGGGATTTGCCGAAATGACTGTGTTGCCTTTCTGTGTTTCATCTTCAGGCCCTAAGCTTTGTTTGTTCAAGTTATTGCCGCGTTGGTCCCAGCGAACGAAAGAGGTGATGCTGCAATATTCCATCTTCTATTCGACTATTGTTTCTTCCTTAATGAGAAAAATGGAAGATGTTGGATTAACAGGGGGCCCTTCTGGGCTGCTACCAGAGGCAGCTGCGAGTGTAACCATTCTTCGTCATTCTGTATGCAGAATGCAAATTGTTTGGGACAGCTATGGACTGCTGGTATGCAACCCATTAGGGCAGACCTCATAGTGTCTTGTGTTACCTGCTTTGCAAGACCCCTAAGGCGCTGACTGGGAGGCGGAAGGTCATCAGTTCGATTCCCGAGTACTGCAGGACGGAATGAGCTCCCGTCTCTGTCCCAGCTCCTGCCAACCTAGCAGTTCGAAAGCAAGAAATTGCAAGTAGATAAATAGGGACCACTTCAGTGGGAAGGTAACAGCGTTCCGTGCGCTCCGGTGTCTAGTCATGCCTGCCACATGACCATGGAAACATCTGCAGAAGCAGGCAGCGCTGGCTCTTTGGCTTAGAAACAGAGATGAGCACTGAACCCTAGAGTCGGATACGACTGGCTTTCGAGCAAGGGAAACCTTTACTTGACTACAAAAACACACACAAACCAGAGAAACCCTGTACTTAAAAAGATGTTCAATTGATCTGCCTCCAGGCATGATATAACCATAGGCATCCCTTCCAGTGAAATATATGTCCAGGAAGCTAATTATGGTTCTACTGCTGCCCACATAGCATTGTTCCCCAACTAAAGAGAAGGTCTAAGCAAGGAGGTGCAGGAGAGAAGCTTCCTGGGTTGTGGTGACTGCTCCCTTAAGCTCTTACCTCATTCCGCCCAACGGTAGTGTTGGCTCTGAAAGCTTGTAGCAGACTTGAGCAGATGTAGAACAGAAGGTCTACCTTCAGTTGAGCTTAATTGTTCAGCGTTGACATGGACCTCTGCCGTGACCTGGTGGAGTGGGAGGTGCAAGCCCAATTCATACCAGAGTGTATTGGGAAAGCCGTGGAGAAGACTGAAGGTCTAGTTTGGATGATGTCCCAAGACACACTAACTCGTGTTGATATTGAGCTTGTGGCTGTTGCGGTTGTGAGATAGTGTGTCCATCTGGAGATGGTTGTCTAGATTTTTCTTTGGATTTATGCTTGTTGGTGTCCGTGTTAGACTTTTTGGATTCTGGGGTTTGAGATGAGTGTTTGATTTTTGACTTACGGTACACTTATCTGAGAGTGAAGTTGCATTCTGCTTCTCTTGTTTGGAAGTGACTTATTTTGATAGTTAGGTGTTGGTGGTGCCTGAAGGAACGATTGAGTATTGAGCCTCCATTATTGACATCTGGGTTTCTTTTTTAGACAAAATAACAACAAACTATTTATGAAAGACAAGGTGTCCATAGAGGTGAAATATTCTACTGTACTTATATTTAGGTACACTGAATACATAACAAAACCATATTTTTAAAAAGGGGCTGGAAATCTTTTAATATTTCTCACAGTGTGTTCCAACTTCATATTAACCATATCTGATCTTTTCCATCCATCATTTGCTGCTTAATAAGATTACTGCTTGGGTGTTTTGCTCAAGTAATGAAAACAAAACACTGCCTGCTCATTAAAATGAGATTTTAAAAAATCAATAGGTTAAAGGCCTTTTGCACTCGCAGTTTTCATCTCCATCTTCTTGGCACTTGAATTGTTCTTCATGCTGAAATGCACATGGAAAGCTAGGCTTTGTACCAGAGCTTTTGGAGTCTCTCCGGTGATCATTGAAATTTCCCCTCCATTTCTTTAGCAATCCAGCAAGAAACGTAGCAGCTCCATCTAGCGAGAAAATTCAGCCACGTCTCTGCTTCCCTATTTTCAGAACAATATAGAGCATGATCTGAATGGGGAAGCAAAATTTGGGGAAGCTGAGGATGCAATGCTAAACCTATTGGCTAGAACAGGCCTGGCCAAACTTTTAAGCTGCGGGCCAGTCATTTGGTTGAGCGGGCCAGTCACGTTCCCTCCCACCATAAAACTTTTACGACAGCTATGGGTGCATTTATGGCAGTGTTTTGCACATGCGGAGGGCACATTTATTTATTTATTTATATTTCATACTTGCTAACCCGCCCCAATCGGGCAAGCCCGACTCTGGGCGGCTTACAACCCAAGTTAAAACACATCAATAAAAAATTTAAAAATTCATAGACTAAAACAGTATCTGGGGGTGTCGTCAGAAGGGTAAAATCCTTAGACTAACCACCCCACATGGGATCCCACATCCCTGGAACCCCACACATGTCCTGCCAGCCAGGTCTTTAAGCTCTTCCGGAAGGACAGGAGCTCTGTCTGCATGCGCAGCTCAGTTGGGAGGAGGTTCCAGAGGGCCGGGGCGAACACGGAGAAGGCCCTCTTCCTGGTGCTAGCGAGGTGAGCCTCCCTAGCCGATGGTACAACGAGAGAGCCCCTCCGATCCGCCCTGGTGGGACGGACAGATGTTCTTAGGGTGACACGGTCTCTTAGGTATCCTGGCCCACTACCATATAGGGCTTTAAAGGTAATGACCAGCACCTTGAATTGCACCCGGAGACAAACTGGCAACCAATGCAGCTCCCTAAGCAGTGGAGAGGCCCGAGCATAACGCCCGCGCCCCATCACTACCCGGGCTGCCGCATTTTGGACCAGCTGCAGTCTCCGAATGGTCACCAAGGGCAGCCCCATGTAGAGCGCATTACAGTAGTCAAGTCTGGAGGTGACCAAAGCGTGCGTGACCATAAGCAAGGCGTCCCGGTCTAGGAGCGGGCGTAACTGGCGTATTACACGAAGTTGTGCAAAAGCCCTCCTGGCCACGGCTGCCACCTGCTCATTGAACAGTAGCCGTGAGTCCAGGAGGACCCCCAGATTACGCACCGGGTCTGTTTGGGGCAAAACTGCCTCATCCAGAACCAAAGCTGGTAACTCCCGTGTCAACGCGGGGCCCCTTACCCATAGCCACTCAGTCTTACCGGGATTCAGCTGTAGCCCGTTTTCCCCCATCCAGACCTCAACAGCCTCCAGGCACCTGGAAAGGACTTCCACTGCACCGCTTGGGTCCCCACGGGCTGAGATGTACAACTGGGTATCATCAGCATACTGATGATACCATACCCCGTGGGAACGGATGATCTCACCCAGCGGCTTCATGTAGATGTTAAATAGGAGAGGAGAGAGTACCGAGCCCTGAGGCACCCCATACTGCAGGGGCCTAGGGCTGGACTCCTCCTTCTCCAGGAACACCGACTGGGTCCTGTCCCTCAGGAATGAGGAAAACCAGGACAACACTGTGCCCTGGATCCCCAAACCCCGGAGCCTTCCCAGAAGGATGCCATGATCGACAGTGTCGAAAGCCGCTGAGAGATCGAGGAGAGCAAGGACAGACGGCTCCCCTCCATCCCGCTCTCTCCAGAGATCATCCACCAAAGCGACGAGTGCAGTTTCAGTACCATATCCGGGCCTGAATCCTGACTGAAACGGGTCCAGGTAATCCGCTTCATCCAGGACATCCTGTAACTGCTGCGCCACAGCTTTTTCCAGGACCTTACCTAAAAAAGGTAGGTTAGACACTGGACGGTAGTTGGAAATTACCATAGGGTCGAGGGAAGGTTTTTTCAAGAGGGGGAGCACTAAAGCATGTTTAAATGGTGCTGGAAAATGCCCCTCTTTTAATGAAGCATTAATAATCGCCTCGACCCAGCCACCTGCCACAATCTTGGTAGCTTTAATTAACCAGGCAGGGCATGGGTCCAGTGCACAGGTCGTGGCGCGGACAGATACAAGAAGCCTGTCCACTTCCTCAGGGCCAACTGGCTCGAACTGATCCCAGATAACATGGCTAGACTGTGCCTTGGTCAACCCCAGTTCAGTACCTTCCACGCCGGGATTAAACTTCGAGTGGATCTGAGCGACTTTCCCTGCTAGATAATCAGCAAAAACATCAGCAGACCCCTGCCAACCAGGGCCCGGCCCCTCCTTGCCAAGGAGGGACCTGGTCACCCGGAACAGGGCCGCTGGGCGATTATCTGCGGAGGCAATGAGGGCGGTGAAATATTGACGTTTCACCGACCCCATCGCCACTAGGTAGTCTTTAATAGCAGGATCCGGCCCACAGGTCATAGTTTAGCAACCCCTGGGCTAGAAAGTAAGATCCATTGAGCTTGGTGGTGTGTATATCTATATTTACATATTTAATAAGACATGGCAGAAATCATAATCTTTTTTAGGTGCATCAATTTATTCCAAAGGTAGAGGCCAGATTGTACTTGATTTTACTTGCCTGGTATGCGTTTTCTATTGGGTGGTGCTGGCGTGCAGAGCCCCTTCCATAATGCAACTCATAACTCTATTTGTATGACATACCTGACCTAATTTCAAAAGAGACAGGGAATGTTTTGGGGGCAAAGACTGAGAGAAATCGAAGGGGAAAATTGGGCATCTAATTTAGCAAACAGCACAGAGTTGCTATTCCAACAGTCAACAATCAAAGTTTGGAAACTTAGAAATTTCTTAGAAGACAAAAACAAAACAAAACCCCAGAATCCTCATTGCTGGTTGGAGGATTCTGGGAGATGCAGTCTCAAAAATAAATATAAAGGCTCGCCGGCTCTTGCCAAAATAAAATTGAATGACAAGCAAACAGAGCAAAAATGGCGAGCCTGTTAGCAAGCCGTTCCTCTTGTCAGTTAGCAAAGAAATGTTTTTTTGACAGAAAATCCATGCAGACAAACCAGCTGCGGCCTGATCTCATTTCGTGTCTGCAGAATTCCCAGTTATTAGCGTGAAGGTGGAGCTGCATTTGGTATAGGCGAATCTGTGCAAATAGCCACTGATGAGCAAAGGAAAGCTGCTTATGTGGAGACAGGACACGGAGTTTGTTCTTATTTCCATAACGTTTGCTGGAGAGCTGGAAAGTCCCTTTTTTTACTCTAAATCCCAGTGTCTGTTAGGCTACATGCCTGCTGGTTAAGGTCGCTTGGGGACAGGCCGAGGGAAGGTTCCGGAACCTGACATTTTTTTAAAAAAATATTAGGCACCCCAGCTTTTGCAATAGAAATCTGGACCAAGGTACAACAGCTCGATTAGCAACGTCCTATATTTTCAATGGCTACGGTGGTTTAGTGGTTAAGATGCTGAGCTTGGCACCTCGAAGGTCGGCTGGTCAGCAGTTCAAGACCCAAGTGTGGCATGACGGAGCGAGCTCCCATCTCTGTGCCAGCTCCTGCCAACTTAGCAAGAAATTGCAAGTAGACAAATAGGTACCGCTTAAGCGGGAAAGGTAACAGCATTCCTTGCGCTCTGGCGTCTAGTCAAAAAGGCAATATAAAGTGACACAACTCTTCAAAATGGCTAACAGAGTGGGCTTTATTTAACCGTCAGTTACCTTGACATCAGCAATTCGATCTATTGTATTCTTTTTGATTTTCCATTTTTCCAATTCAAATTCCTCTCTTTTCAATCCTACAAACTCCAAATGGGATACAAGTTTTGTGTTGCAGTCCTGTTCCACCCTGGGTCCGAACAGAGGTTTCTTAGGCATCCTTATAGTCACTCCAGAATCTCACAAATATTTTCCTTGTGCTTTACACAACTTCCTGGATTTTTTTTTAAAATTACAAATCATTTGTTTTTAAGAAGCCTGAAAATCTATGAGGAATAACAAGGAAAGTTTTACAATTAAAACAGGATGACTGGACAACCAGCGATGTTATCCACCTCTTTCAGTTACTATTGAACTCAACAGATTTTTGCTACGCGCAAGAGCATAGGAACAGATGAAAGGTGGACCAAAACAGAGACTATAGATCAGTGATGGTGAACCTTTTAGAGACCAAGTGCCCAAACTCAACAGGCAGCCGTCCGCACCACAGAGGGAACGCTGTGCTGGGGGAGGAAGCGCTCCCATTGGGCTGCTTGGCAGAGGGGTGGGACAAACTCTGTGCTGGGGGAAAAAGTGCTCCCATTGGCCTGCTGGACAGAGGGACGGGACAAATTCTGTGTTGGGGAGGAAGCGCTCTCATTGGGCTGCTGGACAGAGGGGCGGGACAAACTCTGTGCTGGGTGTGATGGTGCAGATTCCCATAGAGAGGGCTCCAAGTGCCATAGGTTCGCCACCACTGCTATAGAGCCAAAATTATGGGCACTTCAACAAATCTCAAAAATATTTCAGTTGTCACAAACAAGGAAATTCTCCAGTAAATTCTACCTGGGGAACAGAATAGGTGAATGTTCAGGTGTATTCTTCCTTGGACGTGTGTCTATTTCCTTTTTAGAAATTTTGGCTTCTCCCTGCATTTTTATCCCCGGCCATGTGCCAATTCTGTACCCGCACCAGAGAATGATCGACAAAGAAACACAGAAATAAATCAGTGGGCTTATATACTTTAGAAAAAAGATTTATGAAAACCAATCTATTAATGCTCACTCAGTTTATATTGTATTTCAAATGAAACAATAACATGAAACGTTGTCGAACTGCTATTTTGCAAACTGGTTAGTCTGTCCTTTTTAAGATTACATGTCCCTAGATATTTTATGTTTCTTTCCTTTTTTAAAGATATATATATAGCTTTTTCAGATAATGGGGCCTACATTACAGCATAATGCTCTTATAAGATTAGATACTTTCCCCTAAAATGCTACTTCTGTAGAGAAAGTGCCACGGATAAGAACAATAAAAAGAAATGCTTCATGTCCCCTTGAGTGATTATAGGCTAGAAAAAGCGAACAATAGATAAACAGGCTATTGTTATAACAGAACGATCCATAAAGGGACTGTTGCATAATAGCACAGCTGTTAAAGTCGTACTATTCCCTCTGGCTTAAAGAATACACCTGAAATACTGACAAAATTTAGTTCATGACAGGTATATTTGAGTCTGAAAGATACATGTCAGGATTTCCCTCTGTAGTTCTACAACAAGGGTTCTCAACCTTTTCATGGCAGGGGCCGGACTAGCTGAGAGGGGTGGACACGTGGTTCCCCCTGCCGTAAACCACGGCTGTCGCAGGCGTGTTTATCGCTGTCGTAAGCGCATCTGCTTCCAGGGTTGTTGCTGCGGGCTGGATGATTTGCCGTCACAGGCCGAGTTTGGCTCGTGGGCCGTAGGTTACAGGTACAATAACATGGGCAAAATCTGAGACTGTTCCTTGCAACCTGAATACATAGAACTAATCAAGATCATTGGTTCCCAACCTTTTCAAGCCAGTGGCCGGGTCATGCTCTCTCACTCAGCTTTGAGGGCCAGACAACCATTTTGCCCTGCCTGAACGATTGGGGGGGGGGGGGCACTTTGTCCCAACAGCTTCAAAAGGGTGGCCATTTTGTTTCTTGAATGCCCTTGGAGGGGTGGAGACCCACATGAAATGGTGCAGTGGGCTGGATCTGACCTGTGGGCCTTAGGCTTGGAACCCCTGATCTAGATGGGACAACTAAAGACTTGGTATATGACCGTTCCATATATTTAGTTAAACTTCTTGTGGGGAACATGGTTGAAATTCAACATTCACATTTGATAGCATAAGATAAGAAACAGTCTCAAAAGCCAAAACTTTTATCAGTGTTTTATTTTTAAAAACAGGTGAATCCACTTTTTTATACACGTCATTGTACTTTGACAAGCACACACACACACCACAATATCATGCATCTACAGGTATTGCCATGGTCTAAGATTCCTGCTAGGTCTGTAACTCTATAATCAGTCTTTAAATCAAAAGAAAAAAAAGTAATAATGTCAAATTGAAACAAATCAGTTGCATAGAATATCACCATGCTGTAACATATCAACATCATTAAAACAAAACAAAAAACAAATTTATAAAATTCTGCCTGCATTGAATATACAAGAATGTGAACACATCAGTGAAAAAGATGACAAATGTACACTCTTTACCAAAAAAAGAAAAAAAAAGAAAAAATAGTCACTTAAAAAGCAATCATGATATTTATAAACTGAATTGTCTTTCTGCAGTTCATCACCTCCTACTGAACTATTCCCGATCTTGCAATCATTGATTATAATCTACCTTAAGCCTTTTTATATAGATTAAGCCCTTAGGATAAAGTTCAATTTATATTATCTCTCTTAATTACTGGACATATTTCTCTCAGCTCTCAGACATACAAGGAATGAATTTAGCAGCTGAAAAAATCAAAACATTTACTGTAGTTTTGTTCCCTCCCCCCAAATATAAATATATACTGTATATATATACTGTATATATATATATATATATATTAACTTCTGCTGTACTTTACAAAAGTTATCACTAGATGGCAGCTGTGCATCTCGGAGCTTTGCTAATTTTAACAGCTATATTAAAGTAAAAAAATGCTGCATGCATGATTGGAATTTTTACTTAATACTTAATATTCTTGAAGGGGGAAAAGCAACATTCACAGCACATCAAGCCCAAAATAGTTTACACCTTCTATACTGAAGCATTATTAAATGTATCAGCTAGGTCATCCTTGCAGGAAAGGATAAATAAGGCATGCTTTTTAGACAAGTCATTGCTGCTCACTTGAAAGAAAAAAACATCAGAGATAGGACTGGAGTTTCAAAATCAACCATTCCAATTATTCAGTTTAATAGGTGATATTTCCATCAGTCTCTCAAACTTAAAGCTCTGAAAAATGAGAACAGTTAGAGGTTAATTATACTCTAAACCACAATGCATGCTATTAAATTGAAGGAGGTTGCAGTCCTACACACTGTTACATAGGAGTAAGTACCACTAAACCAGGAGTTCTCAACTTTTTAAAGCCAGGGGCCGGGTCACGCTCCCTCAGACAGCTTCAGGGGCTGGACAGCCATTTTGCCCTTCCTCCACCACATGGCACTTCCAGGTGTGGTGGAGGTGAGCCATATGAAACGCACTAGACCAAGAGGTTTCCTACTTTCATACAAGATGAACAGGATGGCACTAGCAAAAATCCCAAATCAGGTCACATTTATAGCTTCTTGTACAGCCTATTTTCTTACCTCTTTAGCTACCAGCTAAGAAAGAGTTGGTAAAAACAACAGAATGCCATAAAAATTTTAAAAGTTGGGGGTCTGGCGACGCTTCCCACGGCAGTGGGAGGGTGTTCAGAGCATTTCCACTCTGTTTTTAATTTTTTTTCGTCACGTTTTGGCACTGCCAAAAGCTCTCCCCACAACCAGGAAGTGCCGAAAATCCCCCCTCCCCCTCAACAACTGATTGTTGGGTACTTGTCCTGCAATTACCAGAGGTGGTCACTAGATTGCACTGTCAGAAATGCGCTGAATATGCATTGAAAACCAAAATAATCAGTACAGGAGCTCAGTAAACAGCCAAATACATGTCTTTTATCTGGTCAAAGTTCTTTCTAAAGTGCACTTTCGATTTTTTTGCTGTGTTTTCGCCACTTTAGAAAAAGTTTTGAACAGCTAAAAAAATTTTTTTTTGGCTTTTTTTCTGATTTCTGGAATGGATTGTTTGGTTTTCAATGCATTCCTATGGGAAACTGCATTTTCATATACAATTTTGTTGCAATAGCAAGTCCAACACATTTAGTCTTTTGAAAGAGAAAAAAACCCTGCCCCAGCCACAAAATGGCTCTTAAAATATGCATTCTACTTCTCAATGTTTTAACCATTTGAGACAGTCCATGCGGTTAGCCCTAAACATACCCATTTCCAAAGTCAAACCCAAGCTCATTGCTTGCAGGTTGCCACTCCAGTTAGTAATCACTAGGCTTAGTTCCTTTTATTCTGGCTTTAAAAACAGACACCAATGATAATTTACAAAATTCTCACATTGTAGGTAGACTTACATAAGCAATACTTTCAATTTGTGTTTCTCTGGCGTAGATTTTTGTCTTTGTGGTTGTTTGTGGAGTTCGTTTTCCTAGAGAGGGAAAGGGCATCGGAATTAAGTTCAGAAGAAAATCAGCATGTGATTTTTTAAAAAAGCATACCAGCAAAAACCAAAGTAGGTTTTATATAAGAATTTCAAAGCCTTCTGGATGAAAAAGATATCTTATTGTAGCCCATTGGGTGAATAACAGACAAGACTGTATTGAGTACAGTCACAATTTCAGCAACCCAAAGTTTTAAAATATTGTTCTGGAATGTATGGGTTTCCATGAAGGCTTAATGCGGTTCCCACACAGAAGCACAGCAGTATTAATGAAAGATAGCTTGTTCTTTGCAAGGGAAGCAATGGGATATTACGTGCTTACTGCACAAAGTGCAGTGTTGGAAAGGTTCCAAAGTAAAACTCAATGTTCTGCATGAAATAAATCCAATTATTTTATTCACTTATTTTAAAGATTTATAGCTTGGCCTACATCACTAGATATCAGGACTGGTCATAGGGTAGGTAAAACAAAGGAGGAACAGGTGAGCTAAAGTTTTCCCTACTGTCTGAATAATCATGTCGGACTTTGCTGGAGATGGAAACTTTGTTCTAAACAAAACCTCCAATATTTGCCTCTACATCATTCCTGCCTGGGAGTAAACATGAAACTTCTTGGACAAGATCATCCAGAAACTGAACTTTATTTAAGTTGGTTAGGGACTGAAGCTTCTTAGGGTTTTAGATAATAAGCACTGCAGTTTTGAACTCAGCTTGACATGATAACAGGAACTCAGACAAGCACTTTCAAGAACTATTGTTGTTGTTGCCTGCTACTCTTACCAGAGTATATATTTCTTCCTGGAAATCAAACAGGAAAAATGCCAATGGCGTGAATTTGTTGGTGGATCGCAGCTTGCCATGAAGTGATCCACACACTATGATCTGAGCCATCTCCTGCAGCATGTATGAAATGAGACACACAGGATCTAACGCCGGGACTGCAATGGACTGCCACAGCCTTGAGGATATTATCAAATTGCGCCTTCACAGCCAGTCCATCTGGCATGGCCTCTTCCAACCCCATGACCATTGGGAATCAGTTCCTCCTCCGCTCATTTTGCCACTGGGCCCAATAGGATGGTTTCCAGTGACATTTCCTCCATTGAGGGGGAGCATCACCCCACCTTAAGTGGCTCATCTGCCCGTAGCCATTGGCACAAATATAATTAAAACTAGCTGTGTCATACAGAGTTCTGTCAGCTGGATTTAATATTAATTAAAACTGACACCCCCCCCCCCCCCGTTGCCTTCAAAGACAACCCAAAAATGATATTATATGCCAATGCAGGACTCCATGACAGATATCTTGATACAATAGGCTCCCTGAAAGGTGGAAGAGTTAAGAGAATTCCTACATCCAATAAAAGAAAAAGGCACATCAACTACAAATTACTTACATTGGCCCAGCTGGTTCATCATCTGCAGAAGGAATTCATTGTAACCCAAGTGAAGGAGAGAGAAAGAGAGAAATGATTTTAGTTAGTTTCCGTACTTGTGTCTCAGTGAACAGCACACAATATCATCCACATACAGCATTTATTTAAAGGCCATTCCATTTGACATAGCAAAGGTTCATGAAGTTATCTGACATTTTTCTAGTTCGGAGTTTAGATGACAAGGTATGTTATTCAAAATGGTTTCAGTTAACACTTTGAATGCTTATCATGAATAACTGCAACTGTAGTGGACAGATTTGTTCCAATGTGGTCAATACCCATCTTGTCCCCAAGTTCCAGTGGTTCAATCTTACAAGATAGATGAGAAGACAAACCAACATTTCAGTTGTAAAATCCTGCTGTTAGTTTCTAAAATTAATGTGTTTTTTCCTCCTTTCAACTCTCAAAGGACAAAACAGATATAAGATTCCCTGTGCGTGTATCATCTCTTCTCTCAAACCATCTTTCAGCTACTTTTGCTTGCTGTCTTAATAAAATTATGTTTCAGAAAGTGGAAGAGGCAATTTTGATTGGTGTCAAACAAAAGGCAGTCCTTCCAACAGCAAGAAGCTTTTGTAATTACAGATAAGGAAAAAAGTTTCCAAATAAAATCTTTTGAAGGTTTGTTACGCTGCTGTTACAGTTCACAGAGACTTCAGCTTATTGTTTTTGAAAATGGAAAAGTAATTAGTCAACATGTGGCTTTTCATACAGGCTTCTTTATAATCCACTGGACATTTATTTTATGTTTTAAATTGCTGCAGTAAATTACACAAGATCAAAATAAAGAGAGAACCTTTCAAGCAAGAAAAAAACCCATTCCACAACCTCGTGCTATAAAACTTGTACAACTGACAACAATTTCTGTGTTTCATCATTGTTTTCCCAAACGTATAAAAGGATATATATGTATATTTAAACTCAGCAGGATTCCACAAGGGGTCTTAGGGCACATAAAGCAGTTATGGAAACTACAGTCTTAACAAGTGTAAGGCAACCGCATGAGCACATACTAGGAGTAATGTTGATCAAGGCTGCACATTACTCCACCTGTACCTTCGACGCAACGGATAGGTAAAGCCACCGCCAGCACAGTTACCAGTACAAAAAGAAATGAACAAAATATTCAAAAGAAAAAAAAATGCTAACCACAGCCAAAGTAACACACTAGCGACACACCAGTGTCCACATAAGTCTGTTACTAACAGCAGACTATCAGAACAAGGTACAGAGAGAACTAGGACTAGTAAAGACATCCAGACATCAATGTGCTGTATATGCAATGGAGATATACAGAGACACATTAGGTATTGAGACATAAAGCACATTACAGCAAAACTAAGTTTCCCCTCAAATGAACATCTTTCAATTCCCAGATTTCAGAGACAGACTATGCTAGAGACTCTACATTATATAAGGTACTACATTTGGGACCTTTACTGGAATATGAGAGACATTGATGAGAGTTCTTATTCCCCCCCCCCTCCTATAGATTAGCAGGGTTAGTAGTGCCATATTAAAGCAATCATTCTCCTTTAAGCATTGCTTCATACATCACAGCCTACATAAAATGGGATCCTTCGGTCAACCAGTTCTGAAAAGGTTGCAGGCGTTTGTCTTTCTCATTAGGATTTTGCAAGCACTGCATTGCACAAAATCCTCCATATGCCAAGCCTCAGAGCATCTTAGGTGGTAAAAGACTGAGCTTACAAACCAAGGTGTTAAAATTGTCACATTCAACAAATGAAAGCCAGACAGGCACTCTAACTAGGATCATTAGATGCCAGAGCTTGGCTTGTACGGTTTATGTGCAACATAATCTTGGACAGGTAAGACTGCCATCACCTTCTTTCTATGTCCTCCAAAACTGTGACTGTTAAAAGACAGCCACTGTATATCACTAGCTTGTGGGTCACTTGCTTAGTCATTTAAAAAAATCTATCCCAGCGTGGAACAAAATGAGGACAGAGAGAAGGACCAAAATCCGAGAGAAGCTGACTGATAAAAGGGAGGAACAGAACTACAGAAAATGGTAGAAATTAGAAAACGAGGATTCAACAGCAAACTTAAACCCAAATTAGTTGTGAATGTGAATGAGGAAAAATAAGGAAAGTGTTAACATTATGAACTGTGCATTGTATAGACTGAAGCGGAGGTTAAACAAACTCCAAAACATGCAGATCTCTCACTTACCACCATTTTTTAAAGGAATGATGCAATTGAAAGGGGGGAAAAAAGAAGTCACAGTAACTGACAAATAACAATACAACTCAAAAACAGTATGATCTAGTAATTCTCTAATTTGCTAAGCACTGGAGCTGTTGGGCAACACGAGATAAAGGCATGCCTCTGGATTCAATTCTGATGAGAGGAGGAGTCCATTTTCACACTGTTGTTCCAAGGTAGTCATCAGGTACAATTCTGTCGGGAGTGTTCCACTGATTTTATAAAGCAAGTCATTCCTGCTATATAGGCAACTCTGACTACAGAAGGTATGTGCATGTGAACAGCTACATTTTAGGCTTAGGAGTTCTTAAGGATATTGCCAAAATTAATACTTATTCTGCGCAGTTTAGTAATGGAATGGGCATCTCAAGCAACCTACCTGAGGGCATTCCTCACTTCTCATTCTGCAATTTGTACAATGGTGCAAAAATATATACCGTATGTGAAAACACACAAAAAGACCAGAACTTCAGTCTTAAGGGCAAATGCAAGGAACTACCCAACTAAAATTCTCTCAAGTAAGGGCACAGTGATACCTGGTATGCAACTTCTACATGTTTTCAAGAGGATGTTTTACAAACACATAACTTCTAGAACTCAACAAAATACATCCCACACTCATAATAATCATAACTTCATCATTTGGTATTTAATTTGGGGAATTTTAATTAAGAAAGGAATTAATGAGTGAAATGAAATGTATTTTGTATGCTGCTCTCTGAGTAGAAAACAAAAAGATGAAACTATGCACTACAAACCTATACTGAGTATTTAATTTCCTTATGGTTCTGTGGAACAGCATAGCACCACGGCATAGTATTAGAGCAGGGCTGGCCAAACTATGGCTCACAGCACCAAACCATTTGGCCCGCGGTGCCCTCGTTGCTACTGGAAGTAAAACGCTACCGGAAGCAGAAGTAAAATGTGCCCGCACATGCGTAAATGCTGTTGTAAATGTACCCATGGCTGTTGTAAATGTGTTTATGACGGCCACATATGTGTTTTACGGCAGCATTTATGGCAGGAGGAACCAGGTGACTGCCCTGTGGCATGAAAAGTTTGGCCACCCCTGTACTAGAAGGAAAGATATATATGTAAAAATCGCTGGTGATCAAACAGATTTTGCTATTAATTATGAGCTGTTCTCTTCTTGATGTATACATGGCTTCTACATTCAGCAAATAGCCTACATGCTAAATATACTCATTATTTCCTGAAAAAGCAGTGGAGAAAAAGAAGAAATAGAAAGGAGGAAAACACAAGTAAAAACCTCTTCTTTCACTGGACCACTCCATCTTTCAAAATCATCTTGGCTAATAGGAAGACAGGGTTAAAAGTCAAATGTCAGCAAAAAGAAAGATTCCTATTCTTGCCTGTGTGAAATAACCCTGAGGTTCTCAAACTCTGGCTTACCACATATTTTGTTCTTTAACTCTTAGAAGCTTCAAAACCGGAATGACAAGTGATCAAGGGTTTGTGGAAATGTAGTCCAGCCTCAATGGAGAGCCAAAGGTTAAGAACCATAAGACTAGCCATATTCCCATTGCATGGATTTATTTCACAAGTTGGTTTTTTTTTTGGGGGGGGGGGGCTTTCACTTCACTATGTGTCATCAGCAAAAATAGGAACAATATTTTCCTGTCTTAAATTAGAAGAAATGCCTATTGGAAGGAGAGCTATAGGCAAACATTCAGCTAAAAGTAAGAAAAGAAAGAGTTAAAGATGCTAGAAAGTCTCCTGGAAGTATAAGTTTGACACTGGTGCTTTCTTTAACCAAAATACTGTTAATTATTTCTGAATAGTTCAGTGGCCCAAAACATGTTGGACAACCAAACCACCCTGTGTTTTCTGAGCCGTTTACCATATCACAAAACTCTAGCATACAAAGTAGCTAAGAAGACACATGGCCATAAACCAGTGGTGGCGAAACTATGGCACATGTGCCAAAGGTGGCACTCAGAGCCCTCTCTGTGGGCACTTGTGCAGTCACCCAAGCACAGAGTTCGCCCCGCTCCTCTGCCCAGCAGCCCAATGGGAGCACTTCCTCCTTCCCTCCCATCACAGAGTTTGCCCCGTCCCGCACCCAGCAGCCCAGTGGGAGCGTTTCCATCCTCCCCTGTTGCTGTATTGGTACTTTGAGATAAATAAGTGGGTTTTGGGTTCCATTTTGGGCACTCAGTCTCTAAAAGGTTCGCCATCATGGCCATAACCACTATATGCACAGAAACATTAAATCTTAATTACTTCACAAATGTCCCTCACACATTAAAAAATAAGTACCTACCTTATCTGTACATTGCTACATGCAATGGCTATTGGAATGTATTGCTTCCATTTCAGATTTCTATGAAGTAAGAAATCATGGAAGACCCAATCTGCGGCCAACTCCCCTCGCTTATGTCTAAAATGCAGATATAGTCTGAATTCTCTTCTAGAGGATGGGAAGCCCTGGCCAAGATTAGCATTCACACATACTATACTTTGCACTCCGAGTGCCAGAAAACCTCCCAACTTTACAGGTTGATTTAAAAAGCATATCTCCTTTATAGTACCAACACGGAAGTCAACTTGTCTAAAGAGGAATACTGAAAATTAGAAGCCTTTTCCTCCGTGAATCACTTAACAGGTGGAAACAAAGACTGCATGAGCATTTTAAGAGCAATTGGCAAAGATTTTATGGCTGCAATTATATTAGCCAAGTCAGATCAACAGAAATAAAAAACCCTGGGATAAGTAAGTCTTCTGACAGAGATCTTTACGGTCAATGAATGCAAACCATCTGATAAGGAATTGGGAGACAAATCTCAACTACACCACCACCTGGCACATACAGCACAAATGGATTCGAACCACTACTGGGGAAAAAAACTTGGGTTAATGTAAAAGAGGGCTTATCAAACCATGCTTTTTGCATTCTTTGCATATTAGCATTCTTTGGCATCGGCAAAGAAGTCTTCATTCAGATATAAGGCCACAAAGTATATCTACTGCTTGTTAGGGAAATTTAAATGTGCACTGAAGTGATGACAGAAAGAACACAAAGAGAAAAAACTGTAAGCCGCCCTGAGTCGTGGGCAGCAATATAAACCTGAACAAATAAATAAATACAATTTAAACATTTTCTTCAGATTACTATTCAAATGATCACGCCAAGAGAATGTTATTAGAATGCAGTGCAGTGAAATAGCACAGAAAGGTATGCATGACTTTTTAAAAAATTCCATCTCAAGTTCACAAATTCAGAAAAAATAATAGAATGTTAAAGGTAAAGGTCACCCTTGCTTGAAAGCCAGTCGTATCCAACGCTTGGGTTCAGTCCTCATCTCTGTTTATAGCCAAAGAACCAGCGCTGTCTGCGTCTACAGGCATTTCCGTGGATATGTGGCAGGCATGCCTCAACAAAACTTAGTGCCTAAAGAAGTACTGTATTTCAAATAGAAATTACCTACTTACAACACTCTCTAAAAGAAACACAGCTAAGAAATGTTTACTTTCTACTTACCCAGAAAAAACCCTTTTAAAGTAATATATGTTTATTAACCTTGGACTACCTAACTGTTTTTCTTGGAACAATCATCTTGGCCACTAAGACCAAGTGATTATTCTCATGCTAGATAGGAGGGAGAATGACTTGGCAGAATGCTACACATCCTCATTTAAGAAACACAATTGCAACTGCATCCAGGCAATGTAAATACACACACTGGCATTGTTTAAGGTCACATTTGCCCATAACCTGCAACTTTTGCAGAGTGCAACACATTTGCAAGACAAATGGTATAAATAAGAATAGCAGGGATGGAGAACTTTCCCCTCCAGATATGTACTCTCAGAAACCCCAGCCCGCATGGCCAATAGTGACAGGTTTAATGAACTGTAGTCGAAAACAGCACACATTTTACTTCCGCTTCTGGGGTTGGGCACCCCGAACCATGTGACAGCCGACAGCCCAAAGTGTTTAGGCACCCCTGTTCTAGAGGGCCAAATGTCCCCATTGCTATTATGCAAGAAGCAAGGCTGATCATGTTTGGAGGAGGGATCTGCCTAATCAAAGTTCTTCTTCTTTGCTCTGCATCTGGCTGCGGTGGCTCAGGGGCTGCAGGGGCTTAGTGGTTAAGAAGCTAGCCTTGTTAGTTGAAAGGCTGGCAAGTCGGCAGTTCAAGACCCGGGTACTGCCTGATGGTTTGAGCACCTGGTCTCTGTCCTGGCTACTGCCAACCTAGCAGATCAAAAGCATGAACTTGCAAGTAGATAAATAGAGACCACTTTGGTGGGAAAAGATCTTGGGGACATGAAAGGAGCCTCATTCGGGCGTCCCCTGCGTAGTGTTTCTCCAGCAAAAATCCTTTCAACTCAGAATAATTTCTGACATGAATTATTATTATTACTATCTGGTATTCTGGGCATGTGATATCAACTAGCAAGGACTGCTCACCACAAATAACCAACATTGAAGAGGACATCAAGGTCAAAAAATAACACACTTCTTCCTTTTATTTCCTCCCTCCCCAAATGCTTATGAGGCGCTCTCTACTCAGAGACTCACTTTAATAAATGCCTCCTTTTGATTCAATCAATAGACATTAAAGTCAATAAGGACACAAATTAAAGTCAACAAGTCAACATTCAGTTGAACAAAGATGAAAAGTAATTTTAAGGCAGAAGAGCCAAGAGTGAATATTCACTGATATAAATCCGGAGAGCCACAATACCTTAGTTCTTTGAACATACAATGTAATCTAAATGTTAGGACTGTAACAGACCAATATCAACTTACTCAACTATTTAGAAAGAAGAATATAAAAGCAACATATCCTAAAACACAACTGTTTGGAATGCAGTAAGATATGCTCATAACAATGTCAGTTCAATTACATTCCTAAAATCTCATTAGATTCTACCATTGGTGTAATTTTACTTTTCAGAATGAGATTCTAGAGTGAAATGGAAGTACTGGTAGGTTATATCACCTTGAGGAATTAGATGTGGGAAAAAATGTCAACGGAGCGGTTCAGGTCAGAATCACTAAGGGTGCAATTTGTGCTTGCAAATAAGGATTTGCACGCATGGGTCCATGCACAAGGATACCAGCACAAAGAGAACATGCATGCCAATCTATTTCTTCTTTTACAGTTTCCCATGCCTACTTCCCAATGACCTCTGAGGAATGAACACAGAGTAATGCCATTCCTGAGTCATCAAACTGAAGAGCTTTCCTACCTGAGATCACATCTACACGATCCACAAAAATATGTGGGAATCAGCCCAAAAAGAGGGAACATGTGTACACCACCTGGGCAAGGAACAAAACCTCACACTATCCACATGACCCCCAATCTGCAGTGAGTTGATAAAAACGGGAGGGGGGAATGTTACACTAGAAATGGCCAATAGGCAATGAACAACAAATCAATTAAAATTGCACAATTGTAAACCCTTTTTAACTGTCTCAGGCCAATTAAAATCCTGAAATCTATTTCAACAACACTGGGCCAGAAGTCGTGGTTAGTGGTTCATTGTGCCAGAGCAGGATGGTGAATTCACTACTCTACCAGGTTGATGGAAGTTAGAGTCAAAGAATATCTGGCCCACTTCAATCTAAGCTCTTATTTGGCATTTCTTGACATCAAATCACGTTTGAGACTGCTAACTCCACTTAAGGAAAATTGGCTTCTTCCTTGTTTTCCCTGCATGCTCTCTCTAAAGATTTCTACATTTGGATTGTCTGTCCTCAGCTGAACAGAAAACAGACATATCCAGAAAGAGAAAGGGGAAAACCCATCAATTCCTGAACAACAAGCAACTTCAAGCCTATTCCTAGAAGACCTGCAAAACAAACAACTTTATTTCATAAATTCTATAAAACTGAGAAGGAAACACCACCTTTTCTGAGTAAAGAATTAGGCAAACTTATAGCGGCCAGGCCAGCAGAACCAAAATGCCACCACTTATCAGGTAACAACTCCCTTACCTGATTTCCTGGGTTCTCACCCAACTGAGAACACAACAGGAAATGTACAAGCTTTTTCACACACTTAATTCCTGGAATGTGCATCTTTCCAAGAGTCCATTAAAATGAGCCAAGCATAGCACTGGCAAACGCTTAATCCAATCAAACAGCCACTGGGATGTTCTAAATAAGGCCATGCAAAATTCTCTTCATGCCAGACTGAAAGCTGCAGCCAACTATTCTGACTTTAAAACCTCTATGGAGCAGTGAAGAGTTTAACAGTTATCAAGGCTTTCTTGAGAAGCCATCAGTAGAAGATGCAGCAATATGAAAAAACACACACCTATGGTTTGGCTAAAAGGAAAGGGATTCCAAGAAGATGAGGGTTTTTTTCCATTTTAGTGAGCAGAGGTGTAATAAAACAATCTTCTTAGAGCTGTCCTGGGCCCAATCTGAAGGATTAGGTCTAGTTTTACATGGAGACTTACATACTTGTAACACTTCGAGTTATTTGTGTTTTGAAAATAAAAATACAGGTAGAGGAATTTTCTAAATAATTACTTTTGTATTTTTGGGAATAGCTTCCTCTAATTTCCTCCAACACACTTAACTAGAATGTTTCATGTCAAAATCAGTCTTCTGGTCTCAGACTGGCCACAAATGTTTTATAATTGACAGAAAGAAAATTTCTGTTTTTATTTTTAAAAAGTACCCAAGAATATTCCTTTTGAGCAGATGTTTATCTTGGTATTTTATCAAGTTAACTGTGCAAAATTTGATGTTTTAAACACTAAGCACTGGTTGTAGATGGAATTTTAAAAAAACGTTTCTTATTCAACTCAGAATTGGTTTCTGAACCCCTATTACAGGAAACACTTGCCCCAGCAAACTTTGAGGTGCCTCTTACAAGTACCATATTGCCAACATGAAACATTCTACCATTAGTTCTTTATAAGGCAAACAAAGATATTACGAACTAGAGCCACCATGCAATTATACAGGGAAAAAAATCAACAATTTGATAGGCTTCTAAGAAAATTTCCCTTGTTGTAAAAGCAGCATATCTTGCGGGTTCTAGTCTAACTTCTTGCCTTGTTTGTTATTTACTGAGAAAGACTGTTTACAATTCATAAAAGTGTTTTTGTTTTTTTAAGGGCGTGTGAGAACGAATGAGAGCTTTCTTCCTGCAATGAACTGCAAGTACTTTTAGTTAACAGCCCTTATATCACTCATTCAAGCAGAAGTCTGGAAAGCATTTCTAGTCAAGAGATACATAACGATTGTTAGTAATGTAACGTTGTAAATATTGGGGAAGAGATAAAGGTGGGAGGAATTAAGCAAGGCAGAAAAACATACGAGGAATACAGGAAGCTGCATTTGAGACACCTTGAAACAAAGTTCATTCACAAAAGTCAATGCAATCATCCTATATGACAATGATGGACAACCTTGGCACTCCAGATGTTTTGGAACTCCAATTCCCCGAAGCCCAAGACAGCATGCCTGCTGAACACGGCTCCTGTGAATTGAAGTCCAAGAACACCAGGAGTCCCAAGATCTGCCATCACAGCTATATGATACAAAATCAGTCTCTCCCCAACCCCCAGTATAGCATGATAACTAGCCTAAAGGACAGTTTTCTAAAGGCCATACATTTTAATATGAGCCCTGCTTTACGTAACATTTTTTTAAAAAATGCAAATACACAAATAGCTAGCATACCTCTCCTGCAAGACACATCTTATAAAGCTGAAATAACTTTTCATGCTTTACCCGTAAAGAGAAAAGATATATCCTTCTGCATGAAGCACTATAGATTTCTGAGTTACTGATGTATAAACTCTAACACTATGAAAAGCACTCCTGAAAAATTGGATCCTCCCTGGAAACAGAGCAACTTAGAAGAGCACTTACCATCAGGAACCTCATCTGGCCGCTTCCTCTTCTCATAAACCACAATGATAACAACAAGAATAATTATCTCGGCCAGAATCCCCAGGAAGGGCCACAAAGGGGCCAAATGGCTGCGGACACGCAAGATGGTGACTTCTGCCGTGGATCCAACTGAGTTGGTTGCATTGCATTCATATATACCAGGGTCCTCATCGATTTGAAGGTTCACAATCAACAGCTCAGTATAGTTCTCTCGGCTGGTGATGAAGAAGCGGCTAGAAGAGTTGTCAATTGGCTGGTAGGAAAAAATAGGACCACAGACGGGGAAAAACACCAAGAACTTTCAGCAAATGATCCAGACAAAACAACTTACTACCTATGTAAGATATTCTTTACTGTGGAGCTCAACAGCATGGGATAGACGAAATATAGATACAAATTCCCCTTGACATTGAATGTGTTATGCAAATTTCAGCTCAGTTGGCTGTGGGTCTTTACCAAAAGGAATAATGCTACCAAAACTCCAAAATCACAGAATGAGAGAATAGCTTTTATTCTAAGATTTACTTTTGTAAAAGTGAAATTTCAATTCCACTTGTTCAGATTGGGTAGGAATGAAATGATAGGTGATTTTAGTTACACAGCAAGTTTATATATGTAAAAAGGTAAAAGGAAACAGAAAATAACCCCACACAAATGTCCTGTTTTCTCTTTGAAGCTGGAAGCTTCATATTTGAAGATTTTCATGATGGGATTTAAAGGCAGTGGCTATTTCCGAGGAATTACTGCCAAGGGCTATTTTCCCCTCTGCCCTTTCATCTAAGAGATGAATAGAAGATTAACATATCTAAGGCTTCTAGTTAATTGAAGGATGGGAAAGTAGAAGATATTTAACGCATAAAGGTAAAGGTGTCCCTTGCTCAAATGCCAATCGTATCCAACACTAGGGTTCAGTGCTCATCTCTGCTTCAAACCCAAAGAGCCAGCACGGTCTGCTTCTGCAGACGTTTCCGTGGTCATGTAGCAGGCATGACTAGATACCGGAGCACACGGAATGCTGTTACCTTCCCACCGAAGTGGTCCCTATTTATCTACTTGCAATTTGTTTTTGAACTGCTAGGTTGGCAGGAGCTGGGGTAGAGACGGGAGCTCATATCCTGCCGGTATCATGACCCCAGCTCACTGGCTTGTTTGAGTTCCCCCCCATGTCTTTTAATCTTTTTAATCTTTTGTTTTTAAGTTTTTAACTTTTTAAATTATTATTGGGACCTGTGGATTTTTTATAAATTTTAAAAACTTTTTAAATTTTATAATTGTAATTTTGAAGTTTTTAACAATGGGTTTGGGTTGGGTTTTATTATGCTTTTATGATGTTGTAAACCGCCCTGGGTCGCCCCGGCGAGAAGGGCGGTATAAAAAATATAAATAAATAAATAAATAAATATCTGCTGTAATTTCAAGATTGAGGGTTAGGTGAGAGTGTCTCCTAGTATACAAATGGTTCTGCTTCTGCTACGGACGCTACGGATGTGGTGAAATGTGAGGTTTCCCATTCAAACAGCCACATACAGATGGAGTGGTAGTCAAGAAAGGTTAGATTTCAAGTTTGTGAAAGATTGCACACATCCTGGAATGGAGCAATAAAACACTTTTCGACGTGTCTTGAGAATCTGGTTCTCATCATGAATTATGCCATCTATGAAAGGCTATCTGTTTTAGGGGCAACACATTCAACAATTGACTGAAGGCAGATGCTTTTTGTTCAGCAAATGATAGGTTAGTCTCTGCTGTACTTTTATTTTTAAAAGAGAGCAAATCTCTATTGGTTTCTGATGGGAAGCGATAGCACTAAATTAGATTCTTTGAATCAGCAATGCTATGTGGTTTTATCTTTGAACAGAGATTTCAGCCAAAGCGTTCAAGCTTATCTAATAGTATGGTATCTTATACTCACCACAGAAATTTCATTGACCTTCTTATACCACATCCAATCCGGATGTGGGTAGCCCACAGATTTGCAATATATCTGTGCTTCTTGCCCTTCGTTTTTATTCTCGCTTCTTTTGTGCCCAATAATGTCAGGAGCAGCTAGCACACACATGAACAGGAGAAAAGATTACAAAAATTCACTCCATTCCTTTTGGAGAACATTCATACATACAGTAATACCTTGGATAACATTTACATCAGATAACGCTAAAACTGCAGAACATTAAGCAATGGGGGGGGGGGAGAATTGCATCGAATAACGTTAAGAATATTTAAGAAAGAATGAGATATCTTTTGGCCTTATTGTGTTACCATATATACTTGAGTATAAGCCGACCCGAATATAAACCGAGGTAGCTAATTTTCACCTGAAAACCCAGGAAAGTAGATTGACCTGTGTATAAGCTGCCCTGAGTTACCCTGGTAAGGAGGGCGAGATATAAATTCAAATAAATAAATAAGCCAAGGGTGGGAAATGCAGCAGCTGCTAGTGAGTTTCAATAATCAAAATACTGTACATGAAATTATGGAAAAATTAATTAAATTGTTGGCCCATCTCAATCTGGCACAGTCTTGGGACCCTTGTGATCACTGACCTGAGTATAAGCCGGGTCTCCTTTTGGGGGAGCTGAAAAACTTGGCTTATACTCGAGTATATATGGTACTTACAAAATAACAAGTGACTCATTGAGATATTTAATGTGGTTTACAAGTGTACAGTACTCTTGAATAGAATGACACTCACTATTTCTGCAAGCTGTTCTTTTTTAAACTCATGGTTGGCTCCTTTTGATCTGATATCTACATGTGACAGAGGATTAGTGTACAGTCGGATGCACACAAGAACACCATTACCCTTGAAGATCCCTTTCTAGTAGTCTCATTCTTACCTAAGCACTGCCACTGTCATTCATTTCCCCATTTGTGTAACTTCCAAGTCCTCTCCGGTGTAAGACTTTGAGAGATTATGTGAGATCAATGAAGCACCTGAGATGAACCCTCACTTAGCAGATGGCTTCGTATGCTTCACTTCTCACCTCTAAAAGTCATTTGCTTTCTAGGCAGCTAATTATATCACATGTGTTCCGCAAGGCAACTGCTGGACTCTCTGATCTGTTAATCCAGTCAAAGTCCAATCCAAAGCCTGAAAAACAGACTAGAGGCTTTGAATGATATTCAATGATATTCTCCACTAAACTCACCGGCACCCAGTTATCACAGAAATCCAGCACTTACAGAAAAACAACAACACCCTGTTCATTACATACATACACAAAAACATAGCCAGTATGAGAACAGGAACAAGATGTTCTAATGTCACTAGCTGGAAGTCATTAGTAGGGTTTATATCACTTCCTAATGCAGGGGTTCCCAAACTTTTCAAGCCTGGGGCCGGATCACGCTCTCTCAGTCAGCTTTGAGAGCCGGCCGACCATTTTGCTCTGCCTGCACAATGGGGGGTGGCCATTTTGTCCTAGCAGCTTCAAAGGGGTGGCCATTTTGTTTCTCAAATGCCCTTGGAAGGGGGGGCACATGAAATGGTGCTGCGAGTTGGATCCGGCCCACAGGCCTTAGGTTGGGAACTCTTGTCCTAATGTAATCACATTGCAACAAAAGGTTAGAAACATTGATTCCCTGGAGCAGGGGATTCTCAACCTATGGCCCGTGGCACCATTTCATGTGATCGACACTGCTGCCAACGGACACATTTATGATAGCCATAAATTTATTTATTTATTGGATTTTTATACCGCCCTACTTGGTGCGACCAACTCAGGGCACCCATGGCTGTCGTAAACACAGATGCATTTTACAGCAGTCTTTACAGAGGGAAGAACAACCAGTCCGGCCCCCTCAGCTGTCTGAGGGGGCATGGTCTGACCCATGGCTTTAAAAGGTTGAGAAATCGTGCCCTAGAGTTACCTTGTCATATACGTTATGCTTTTTTTCTGTCCCTCAAATCTGTTTAACATCATGTCTTTTCAGAAATAGAAATTGGGTTCCTTACAAAGTAAAGTGTAAGACCAAGATCTGTTTCTCTTGTATGGAAGTGTATATTCTGTCTATGTGTGTACATGTATTCTACACACATATTATACTCCTTAAAAGTATACAGATGTCAGATCAGTTCCTAGCTTAATATTCCAGAAAATTTCTTTGAAATTTTGCTTATACTTCTCTAGACTGCCACTTCAGAGGAGTATCTAAATACAGAAGAATGTTGTTTGAACTAGATCAAAGGGAGAATCTGAGAGAACATGGGATACAAAAATTCTCTTTCTATTTTAGGTGAGAGAACTAAAACATCAAGGTGACAAAACAGAAGTTCACATTCAAGGAATGTAACTAAAATTGTACTCATTAGAATAAGAAATCATGTTCAGTAGTTTAAACTGCAGTTTCACAGCCTCGTCCCCGTCTATCAACACAACTTAACACATAGCAGTTAACAGTTGAGACCAGGGCTTCCCGACCTAAGGTCTGCAGGCCGGATGCGGCCCACAGCACCATTTCATGTGAGCCCCCTACCCCTCCAAATGCATTTGATAAAAATGGCTGCCCCTTTGAAGCTGTTGGGACAAAATGGTCACCCCACCCCCCCTTGTGCAGGCAGGGCAAAATGGTCATTCGGCCGTCGAAGCTGACAGCGAAAGCATGACCCGGCCCACAGCTTGAAAAGGTTGGGAGCTCCTGGTTGAGACTAATGGAGAAAGAAGTTACTGGTGTTGCTGGACTGCTTTTATTCCCTTTGTCAGGGAAAAGGGGGGATCTGAAAAAGGAGAGTTTTTTCTTACCTATAAATCATGTGTAAGTGCTGTTACTCTTGGAGACATGAAAGGAGCCTCATTTGGGCATTTTATTCCACAAAAATCCTTTCAACCCAGAATAATTTCTAACACTAAATTATTATTATTGAATAAATATAAGGACATGATCATTCATTCTGTTAGAAAACTAACATGTCAATAACTAAATGAAAATGTTTACAAATGAATGGAATAAAGAAACTGAGTTATTAGAGAGAGAGAGAGAGAGAGGGTGGTGGTGGTAAAAAAGGAAAATAAACAAATACCTTTCACTTCAATACTGGCATTTGCTGGAGGGGAGTTAGTAAATGCAAATACGCAAAGATATTCCCCTGAATCATCTGCTCTAGGTTTTGGGATTCTGCAAAGAAAAGAAGCACCAGTGTAAATAGATAATAGGAACAGGAGTTGGAAGTGGGGACAGAGCAACCACACTTGATACTTGACAGTGGTTCATTCTTGCTGTTAATAGTACAGGAAGTGACTCTAAGAATAAACAGATTCAGCAAACATTTAAAAATGATAAATACTACTAGTCCTAGATCTAATTCACCGATTTCTGTGGACATACAGAATGATGCACCCACCTGATCCAGAAAACTAAGCATGAAGAATGCAAGTGAATACAGATAAAGGCACACAAGCAAAGGTCTCTTTTGCTCAAAACCAGTTGTATCTGACTCTAGGGTGTGGTGCTCATCTCCATCCAAAGAGCAAGCACTGTCTGCATCTGCTTCCATGGCCGTTCGGCAGGCATGGCTAGATGCCAGAGTACACAGAACACTGTTACCTTTCCTGCCAAAGTGGTACCTATTTATCTACTTGCAATCTCTTGCCTTCAAACTGTGAAGTTGGCGGGATCTGGGAAGGACAACAGGAGCTCACTCCTTCCAGTTGTCAACCTCAGTTCCTTAACTAGTAGTACAACAGCCAATTTTTAAAAACATCTGAACCAGTGTTTGACTTGAATTTACATTATTTTATGTAGGTTGGAAAAGATACACCCTGCTACATAACACAAAGTTTGCACTTTAGTTTGCAGAATTTATTCTGCTTATTCCTAGAAGGGGAAAATAACCCATGCTCAGCTCACAAGGTTTACATGCCAACAAATGTAGAATGTAACATCTAAAATATTTTTTTATTTTTAATGTTTTAGAACGTTTTTAAACTGTTCTTATCCAATAGTTTTTAAATTTGATATCAGTTTATTTCTTTTTTCAATTTTGTAATAATGTATTGATTTTAGCTTTATAAAGTTTGTTTTCTCCTAAGGGGAAAAACAGAGTATAAATATTTAAAATAAATAAACAGATAGATATTTTGAATCCAGACTTAGCCATACAAAAAGTAGACCTGCTGAAACTAGTAGGACATAAATTAGTTGCTGTTCTACTCTAAGTATAGAAAGTCTGGATCCAATCTAGAGCCCCTAAGCCATGCATTCCTGAATTCACATTCAAAGTTATGTACACATGCTAGTTTCACTGATTGTGCTTAGCTAGCTCAGCTACAAAACCACAGTAACACAACTGCTTCTTTAAGGCTTACCTGTAGTCTGTAGTATTGGTTTGCTTTCTAGTGGCTGAGATCTCTTCGCCATTTTTCATCCAGTAACTGTAGCTGAGCGGGCTGGGACTTGTCGTGAGGTTGCATTGTAGCGTAATGGCAGGTGAAGGTGCACGAATGGTCACTTCATTACTAGAATTGATCCTGGGCTCTAGGAAGAGGACACATTCAAAAGAAGGGTTGTTCAGTCACAAGACCCACAAATTGCTCTGCACAACACAACTAAATGGCAAAGGAACTGGGAAGGGCAAAAGAACTACACATGGAACACAGCTTTTACTAGCTTAAAAGACATCAAGTCATACAGTGAACAGCTGACCAACAGAAAGAGGCAATAAGGACCAGCCACCCTATATAAAAGGAAAAAAGAAAGATGAAGAACATTTTGAGATTCTTTCTCTTTAATATATCTACAGTCAATATTAAGATTAGTAGTCAACCTTTTGTGTTTTGCAGAACAGGCAGTTAGCAGCTAATGATCAATCATCAGTTCTATCCAAGTAGCTTCTAATGTCTCAGTCCAAATCAAACTGGATTCAGACTGGATGTGTGTTTATATGCAAACACATACATGCAAGACACATCCAGTTATCTTCATTAAAATATATTATCTGGCTGCTTCCAATACTGTTCACAATCCAGGACTGGGTCATGTATTGATGCCTTAAATTAAGAGGCCTGTCACATTACAAAAATAAGGTATATTACACTAACAAGTTCTAGATTACTACTGCTGCTACTATTGTTATTATTTAATTTACAGTCCAATCAATCCAAACCACAGCCCTAAACTGTGGATTCTACATAAATTCAGCACTGTCTTAATTCAAAGCTTTTACTATAAAAGAAACAACTTGAGAAGAGCACAATACAATGAACTTGTTGATCTGTGCCACCATGCCATTTCTGAAACAGCAACCTTAGGAATTAGTGACCGCCTACCATTAATAGCCCTGCTCAGGTCTGGCAAACTGAAGGCCATGACTTCCTCCATGGAGCCAATTAATCTTATATTTGCTCTTACTTTTTTCCTACTGCTTTCAACTTCTCATCATTACCGTGTCTTATTTCCAGTAAGTCCTGTTAGTAAACTACATTGTACTATAACACTTTGGATTTTTCTGATACTGGGTTACTAAACCTTCAAAGAAGCCCTTGAGTATAACCATGACATTTTATATTTTGGTTAACACATCACTCATACAAGATAATCTAAAGTGGACCAATATACTACTTAGACCATATATTCAGAGGCCTGTTTTGAAAAGTGATGCATTCAATCGGTGAAATTAATGGGGTGGGGGGGAGGAATGAAAATATTTGCACATACAGACACAAACACAGAACTGTACATAGGAGCAGGGCTGAAACAAAACAGCAACCACTTCAAACTATGAGCATATGGCAGAAATCTATTGTTCCCACATCTTGAGACCTATTAAGATGTCATATCCAAACAGACAATGGGGATATGTTTGCCTGCCCGCCTTTATTACATTTTATCTCACACTGGGTGGTGTAATGATTACACTCCCCATCCTATCAGAAGTCAGTAGAGCTTTACAAAGGACTTATCAAAACATACTGTCTACATCAGGGGTTCTCAATCTTTTAAAGCCAAGAGCCTTTTAAAGCCATGCCCCCTCAGACAGTTGAGTGGGCCGGACTGGTGGTTCCCCTGCTGAAAAAGCTGCCATAAAACGCATCTGTGACTATCATAAATGTGTGTTTTCAACAGCCATGGGTGCATTTACAGCTGTCATAAACAAGTCTGCTTCTGGTGGCGGCAGTGACGCAGGCCCCATGAAATGGTGCTGTAGGCCAAGGCTGGCCCATGGGCCATAGGTTGAGAACCCATAGTCTACATCTTAGTGAAGATCTTACTTACTTCTGGGTAGGATGGAGACACAGGGAGTGGGGCTTACGTGAACTCTCATATTTCCATTGCCTATTTAGTGACACATAGATTCATCATAACTCCTGAACAGACCTTCACTGAATCTGACTGTCCGTCAGAGGTGGCAGGCAAAAAAAGGTCTCTCTTGCAGATATTTCCATACCATATTTGTTTTCTTCAACATCTGCATCGGTTCTGTACTTCACACATTGCACTTTATTTATATGTAACTAGAACTGATGCTTACATGTATACCAATGAATCACACACACACTCAGTGTGAGAACACCACCTAGAATATAGGAAAAGTTGTATGCAGAAGCTTGTATCAAACCTTACTTTTATATAAAGACCTAGAAATGTCACTGGAATTCTTGTGATGCAAAACACAAAAAGCAACAGCTGCTCTGCCCACAGCTAAGAGGTAAAGGAAATTGTCAGGGCTATGGCATTGGTTAAATAAAACACCAGGACTTGCATTGAAATAGACCCAGTTAATGTATATTTTAAAAATGCAGTAACACATATTCTGTGTAGGCTACAGAAAACTTGTAAGTAAAGGTATCTCCAGACTGAATCTAGACATCAGTTAAGTAGTATGCAGTATCTTTTAATAGTCAGAAATACTTCAGAGACTAAATGAAGCTTAACAAATAAATGTAATCACTGAAATTTTATTGCACTTGGCACAGTGTAAGAGCATGCCTGGTAAGTTCACAAAGGAGGTACAACCAAACAGCTTGAATGTCTGATTGCACAACTAGGTGCCCAACTGTGCCTACAGTACTGCTTGCTAGCTATGATTTCCACCTTTGTGCAAATTTCCAACCGCCTGAGCAACTCAAAGTTACATAGGCCTATATAGTAGTATTCTGACAATAAAATTTGATCAAATTTAAGACAATAAGGGAAAATCAACATTAGAAAAGGGTTACCTCTTTTCAGATGTAACAATATGTCTAGTTTTACTTAGCATGCCGATGTTGTGTGTAATTTTGCTAAAAGAGGCAGTAGTGGTTAAGCTGTAGCATTGCAATCAAAACCTGCTCATACTGAGTTTGATCTCGACGGGCCAAAGGTTGATTCAGCCGTTCATCCTTTGGTAAAATGAGTATCTAACAGGTTGGGGGCAAAAATGCTAATTACACTGTGAACTGCCCAAAGAGTGCTCTAAGCACTATGGAACAGTAAATAAGCATAATTACTATTGAAAAAAGAAAATAACCTTCCTACCCATACACCATTTTCAATATAAACTGTTCTGCTCCGCATTTTTGCCCTACTGTGACAAATACACAAACACCACAGAGAAAGCACAAAAGTAAGGAATAAACACACAAACTCAGCAAAGCCCTTCGTGGTGGATGAAGTTTACAGAAAGTGCACAGAAAGTATAAATGAGGGAGTCTTCTGTGCTTATCACTGAATTACACCTTTTGGAGCTAGGAAAGAAGGGCATTTCACTGTGCAGAGCAGAGAAGGAAATTATGCAAAATAATATACATTTCTCTAATTATTATAATAAGTGTGCATTGCTGTATACTTACTCTGTTTTGGATAATTCTTTTGTGGAAGGAACATGATGCAAAGTGTTAATAAAAAGAAAGTTATTTTTATCCTGGAGATTTCTCTAAAACCCAGTGCCAGTGCTTTATGGGGAAGAAAATTAATGACATCACCACCACAGAGCTTATCAGAAACAACCATTTTCAAAAGCACTCTAAAATATGGTATTGACAGAAGGGAAGAAAAATGTTTTGATTGTCATTTACATTGTATTATATTAACAAAAGCTTGGTGTTTTTCCTCTTTCATACATTCTTCTAATACAACAATTCATCATTTTAAATCTGTCCTGGGGAAAAACTTGATCGTATGAGCAACATGAATAAGCTTAAGATACAAGTCAAACTATCTAAACTCATTTTCCTTTTTAATGTGTATAGACTAGTTGTGCTCACACCAATGTCTCATTTGATACAGTAAATATGTCCATATATTTAAAACACTGTATGGACATTTAAATTAATAATAGATTCAGAGGCAGACCACAAGTAACGTCTGGCCAATGGTGTTTTATTCAATGTGAAAATAAAAATACATATAATTTTCTAGAATCCCACAAAGTGTAACATATGGAGCTATCTTTGAGGAAATGGTCAGGAGAATATGGTGGTAGGACAATTATGCTAACAACTGCAATGGAAAACGGGGCAGGTTTAGATATCTAATTAGTATTACATGGACTGGTAATCATGTATGTGAAAAAATCCAAGAGAAGATTAACCTCATTTTGTTAATTTCCTGGAATGAAATGTATACTTGTACCATTACCAAAACACAGTAAAAAGATTACAAAAAAATTAATGTAGGCTGAGAAATTAGCGCTACCCAAACTGCAGTTTTTCATATAGCCCTGGCTTTTAAGCTGGCTGTGAACACCCTGCCATTGGTTTAATACAAGGGTGCCCAAACGACGGCACTTGGGCCGGTTCCGGCTCCCAACATCAATTCATCCAGCGCCCATATGGGTGTGTTTTACTCCCACTTCCAGGAGCAACCAGGGCTACGCGGGCCAGATGAATCTGCGTCAGGGACCAGACCCAGCCCGAGGGCCATAGCGACCGCCCCCCTGAACAACGTGATTGGCCCAAAAAGTCTGGGCACCCCTGGTTTAATATGTTTGTTTCTCTTGCAGCATGGTTACTAGGAAATCTCATACTCAATGGAAAACAAGATTTGAATATTACCCACTTTTATCTACATTTTCGAGATACCATTACTGTAGCATCACAGAGTTACATACAGTACAATACTTATTTTCCACAGACTAAGAAATGAGCACACCTAATACAAGTTAGGAATTCTACAAAAAAAGGCACTTGGTAAACCTGCCATTTACTGTTACCTTCTAATTGATAAATTATAACTCTTTGTCAAGAGTGTAACTAAGAGTCCTTTAAAAGGGAAGATACAGGCAAGTGAATTAATTCCTACGTGACCACAAGGAAGGAACTGCTCAAGATCTTGGGAGATGGCAAATGGGTCGATGAATTAGATTATGCAGTTCTAGCATTTTCAAGAGTCTAGAAGAATGTCTATGTGATGTGAGATGTAAGCTTTTTAAATATATGTTGTCAGATATAATCTGTACAAGCATAATATTTTGGCTCAAACTGCCACCTCTGCCCTCCCCCACTCTGTCAAAATATCCACAGACATGCAGGAAGGTTATTCCACAGTAATCTTAGTTTCCTTTTCAATACATTTCATGCCATAGCAATCTTTTATTTCATACATCTTGTGTATATCTATGAAATATTGCATTTAATCACATTGGCATACAAGAGATACCACATTCTTAAGACATATCTGTTTCTTCCCTAACTACATTAAATATTTACTTGACAAATAGGAAAACAAATTATTTCATAATGAATGGTTGACACAAGTCATGTTTCTCCTCCAGAAATCTATAATGTTTTCTTGAACAATTTAGGCAGTTTCTTATGCGTGACTGGTTTGTCTCCTAAAACACCTTTTCTTTACATTGGTACTTTGATTCCTGTAATTATAGGACATGTGTAAATTGCAAGAACTAGAAATGGATACTCATTTCTAAGATTACATTTATCAATACAATTGACCCAGTACTTTATCCACCTATTTTCTCTCATCAGCCAGGGTCATAGTTTGATTTCCTAAACAGTCTGTAGTCATCAATACGTTCTCACACCTTTCTTTTTTAGAAAAACTTCTGCTGGATGGAAAAATGATGGGTTTAAGGTATAGAAACAAGCAGTGATTCAAATGATAAAGTGATCCATATCTTGCAAAATGTTCTCTCAATCTGTAGTCACTATTTAGGTGTGTCAGCTAGTTGCTGTTCAAAACCAAAATGGATGCCAAGTGAATGGTTCCTTATGGCAACAACAGCAATACTGCAAGGAAGTAAATTACTGTACACCAAAAGACTCCCTAATTTTCCATTAAATTCAGCATACTTTTTTGAAAATAACTATGGCTTGTTACAAGAGCAGCAAGGCTATGAACACTAAACACTGCAGTGAAATATGTATCAACATTTCCACTTTTTAAAACCATCAGCTGTTTGTACAAGGAAACAGTATAAACCAACCATACTTGTATGAATACGAGGAGGATTTGTACAGCACTTTGATAATATGCTGTTTTAATAAATAAGAGGTCTAATAATTATAAGATAACACAATCTACTGTAATGTAGGGATGCTTAACTAAATATTACATGAATACAGTGAGACCCGGGAGATTCTTGGCTATTATTTCTACATGTTAAATAACATGTCCATTTTTAAACAATAATCAGAAGGATGCTTATTTCATCAGTTAATAATTTTAAAAACTTCTAGTATATATGCAAAACAGATATAAGACTATAAAGGGAAAATCCAGACATTCACGCATAACAAAATTCAAAAATGAAGGATTTATACAAAAATCTATGAATTTAAAATCATGTGAATAAGCAAAGCATCCGAACAAAAGAAATAATTTAAAAAAAGATTAGAAATGGTTAGATCAGGAAAGAACAGAAAATAGAAAAGGCACTTAATTAAGATTAAGCATTAAGACAGCTGGAAGCCCACAATTAAAAGTAAAAGGGAAGGAACAAAGAGGAACCAGAAGCAAGTTCCACCGATTCTCCTCAGTCCAGTGATCCTAGGAGGGAGGAGACACAGAAAAGGGGCAAAGACAGGATAGCACTACAATCAGAGGAACCACCTTGGGTTCAAAACCAAAAAACATAACAAAGACAATGGGTGGGTGATACTAAAGGACACAGGTGAGGGATAAAGGTCACTCAACTGCCTCTAGATACTACAGTACTACTACTGTAGGGTACTGAACTCACTCTGAAGGACGCTTATGGTAGCCTGGGCTCGTATCCACGTTATGGCAGGATTTTGCCTCAAGTCATTCCTCCTAGGATCGTTGCTTGCCCTGCACTCGTAAGTCCCAGAGTCTTCCAAGGTAAGGCGAGTAATTCTCAGCACGCTCACGCCATTCACCCCGTAGGCAGTGTTAATGGTGACACGGCGCTTTCGAGCACCATCCCATAGCTGTTTGAAAGATTCAGCCCGGTTGACTTCAGCATACCACCACTGGATCTCTGGAGTGGGGTTCCCAACCACGTCACAGTACAGCTCAAAGGCGTCCCCCGTGAGTTTAGTTTCTGACATGGGCGACTTGACAAACCCAGCTAGAGGGAGGGGCAGCAGAAATGTAGTGACAGACCAGCAGAAAAGAACAGATCTTATAAAGAAAGCAGAATGAAATACAGAAGGGAAAAAAAACAAAGAAGAGAGACAGGCCCATCTAATGCAGCAGCTACTATATGACTTTTAAAAAACAGAACCTATAGTAGAGAGCTTTCGATTTATTAGCAACCTTGCAAAAATTCTGAACTCTTGGGAGGCATGAGTTTTAACTGTTTTTACAGTCTCTAATAGTAAACTAGCTTGAAGAAGCTGCATCTGGAATATAACATATATATTCTCTTCACCTGTTTAAAGTCACTAAACCAGTGTTCTTGGGGGCCAGAAGACGCAATGATCAGATGAAAATTACCTATGAACAGAAGTTCCTTTTATTAGACAGAAATACATTTCCTTATATCTTATGGGCTGAAATCAGTAGTATAAGGACAAGGCATCTATAAAAAGGAGCACTTTGCTAACTCCGTTTTGACCTCTTCCATTTTCTGAATTCATTATGCAGAGAATTCAGAGATTCAAAGTGGCCTACATTTTCCTGCAGCAGCCAAAAGCTTCGAAATTGCATTCCTCCCAATCAAAATGTATATGTTAAACAGTAAGTACTCTGTAAGGGCTGTTTAAAATTTAGACTAGTTGTCATACTGCCATTTTTAACACGTACAAACTCTCTACATGGCTGTAATACTAGACAAAGAAATAAAGTTTGAATAATTTCCCCATAACGTATCAGTACTTGGTGAACCTTCAGATGAGAAATAGGAAAATAGAACCAGTTTACAATTATAGCCAATGTATTCATTTATTAAGGAACCAGCTGGGCACACAAGATAGGAACCTTATCAGAGTTCAGAATTCCTATATCCTTGGCTTTCCTAACTCCAGAGCAGAGCAAGGGACACAGGATGCAACTGTTTGTAGTTGATTCCCAATGCATTAGGGATGATAAATAATGCCAAACACTGGCAGGACACCTAGTTTGTGTGCCCAGCTGCTTGCTTCTTTATATACACATAAACATGTGTGCATCTGTGTATGCGTGGGCATACACGATACAGATTTTTGACAAGAGCACTAAACATATCTATAACACAAACTCCTACAGTTCAATATGATAAATCTAATCACTGTAAGCACCAACTTTAGTCTCTTATTTACCCAAACAGCAGTCCATGCATTGGAATGAAAATCATCTCAAGGAAACAAAATGGGCATTTGTTTGATCACACAAATAGCAGAAAGCCCTAGACAAGAAAGCATTTTGCTAGACAAATACTATAAGATTGGAGTGTAATAAAAGTCAGCCAAGGATGCATGTTCTCTCCCCACCACCTCAAAATCCACTCCAAAACTCAACACAGATACAAAATATTCACTGTACTTTTGAACATGGCAAGCGATCTCTGAGTATCTGCCAACACCTTACTATACAAAATTAAAAGGTAGTGGAACATGAGATAACTCTGCAATTTACAAGATAATGCCAGAATACATATAAAGAACAATTATGGTATAGTTTGCCTGGATAGACTCTCATACACTAACCAGATTCAATAGCCTCCTTAACTAATAAAGCTCACTAGCTAATCTTGACCAAATTAATGATTCAACTCATTTTTCTCAACTCAATGCTCACTGGTGCTCAGCTTTAACTGACCACCTCCTTCTGACATAAGAAAACAGAGTGAATGTTTTTGAACAGCTCTACAATTCTTAGTTGGCTGTCACAGCCAGGCAAGAATGCCCAGTCACCAAGACAAAACGATTCCTCTTTTCCTAAAAGTGACAATGCCTGGTTCTTCCAATCAGCAGATCTGGATCCAAGGTTAGCGGTGGGTTGTGCTTGGGCATTTCAAGCACCTCCACAATAAATACCCAGGTGCCTGCCAATCCTGCAGAGGAGAAAGTGGTGTAAATCACTTCACAACTTCCAATATCATCTCAGTATTAGAACTGACACCAGAGAGAGTGAGCAGGGACTTGGCATGCTTACTAGGGGACAATTTTGCAATTGCCAAGGTGAAGAAAACCATAGAATTCTACAAGTTCCAGTGTCTTCCACATCTAGAAGTACTAATTATGTGACAGTGTAGGTGGGTGGACTGAACAGGTACACCTGCTGAGAGAGGGCATCTCCTGAAAAACTACAATTTCCAGGAAGCACTTCCAGGAGCGATGAGGGCATGCGGGCTGAATGAATCACAGTAAACCCATTTGTGTGGATTCACGGGGGCTTGAGCATCTGGGAATTGAAGTCCAAGAACATCAGATGTGCCAAAGTTTGCCATCATGGCCCTAGAATGTACTCTGATAAAATACTATGATCCCAGCATGGATGCAGGACAAACAGATGAATTAGCCTTGGGAATTAAAAAAAGCAGTGGTACAGTGTACTTTCTCACTCAGCTTGCCATCTGCCACTACAGAACTGAAAGTTAGGGGTAAAGGTAAAGAAGTTTAACCTGAATGCAGGACAATGAAAGGTCAGTGGAACAAGAAGTGCTTGCTGCTTGAGAGAAGAGACACACTCATTCATACTCACATGCTTTTCTGTTCAATTTTTTCTCATGCAATTTTACTTTTTGCTCTGGGACCCTTGAGCCTTAGTTTGCTGTGATTTTGAGAGAAGCTTCAGTTTTTACGTTGGGGTAGATTACTCCTTCTGGAAGACTTTAGTGAGTTCATTTTTACTTTTCCCTTCTGATTTTTCCCATCTGGATTTTCCCAGATCAATTCTCCTGCACATTTTCCTCAGTTTTCAGGAAATTGTTCCTTGGAATAGGTAGCTATAAGTACATCTTTCTTTCTCAATCTTAATGTCAAAGACTGCCTCAACCAGAGGAGCAAATTAGGGGCAAATATAATTTTATAAAATGGCTGATTGTGGTGAATTTTGCAGAACTGTAATTTACATTTCTTTTTAATGTTGAACTGTATGGTTAGAAATTCATTAATTTTCTGGTGATTTCTTTTATTCTGTGCCTTTATTTCATTGATCTTAATGTTTATTTATCTGCAGCAATTTAAGTATACTTCTCTATTAATTGTAAACTTAAATAGCCTAGTGTCATCTCTGGTTATCCACTTGTTAAGTGTATGAAATAAGCCGTAACTACTGGAGATGTATGTTAGAACAAAAATATATAAAACCAAAGAAAGGCACCTTAAAGACTGACTGCTATTTACAGCTAAAGCCCCTTTGACAGACTACTATCCAACTTATTTTTTAAAAATCACACACAATGTGTGTGTCCAAGTACTGGCACAAAAACACTTTATATTATGCTCCAGAACAAATTTTAGACATGATTCAACTGTATTACTAAGCAAGGGATGCATGGAACAGAAGATATAAGTAAGACTCTTATTTGCATTTGTATTAAGGTTATCTATATTTTAGCAGCTTCTTCAGAACAAACCGGAAATGCTCAGCATGATAGTATAGCTGCACAGCCATGTATTATGTTTCAGCAGCATTAATGCTATCCAGAAAAGCTCTTAGTAAGATGATGCCTTTAGGTCACATTATTAATTTATTATGATGTAACATGCCCCCAGTTCATGACTTACTGGGCAGAAATTACAAATTAAACCATACTTTATGTTTTAAATCTGTGATTTGTGTCCTTATTAGTGACTTGTTCTGTTTATAAATATACATGAGTATTTGTCTTTTAAAATACTTCTAAATCTTGCAAAGTTTAGCAACCCTTCAATATATTTAATTTTTAATTTCTTTTACTATGCTAGCAGCCACAATATTATCATATTATCCACAACTATTTTTTGGATGTAGACAGTGTCTAGGAATGCAGTTATGATCAGCAAGTAAATAAAAATATTTTTCATCCAAATAAAATTGTAGTTTTGATATAAAGGGGGAGAATATAAGGTTGCAAGATATTGCAATGTCTATTGTTCATGTTTTCTCCACGTGTGCAAATTTTCAAACAGAATTTATCCCAGCTTTCCTGGGGAACCTAAGGAATGAACTTAGGACCTGCTATTTGCTGAACATTTGATCCACCATGGAACAACACACAATCTCTAAAAAGACTACAGAACCAGTGTTATTGCAGAAAAACAGCTGAAACTATTTCATTGGATACAACTCTTCTATAGTTTATAGTCCAATGAAAAATTGTTTTCTGCATAATCACCAGAGACACAAAGACAAGTCTGGACAACAAAGTTCCCACTTAAACTGATCTTACTGCTATCAATAACTGCATGCTGACTTATGGCAACCCTTTACACATTTTCTAAGATGAAATGAGGGCCACATCTTTCTGCCTTATTTTATTCCTTAGAACAGCAATGGCCAACCTTGGCACTCCAGATGTTCGTGAACTTCAATTCCCAGAAGCCTTGATCAGCAGGTGTGCTGACTTGGGCTTCTTAACTGACTTAACACTGCTATTTTTGCTCTTCAGGAATTGTATGTAGAATCTGGAAGATTTAAATTCTAGTTGTGTGTGTGTGGTCACTGCTATTTTTGCTCTTCAGGAATTGTATGAAGAATCTGGAAGATTTAAATTCTAGTTGTGTGTGTGTGTGTGTGTGTGTGTGTGTGTGTGTGTGTGTGTGTGTGTGTGTGTGTGTGTGTGTGTGAAGAATCTGGAAGATTTAAATTCTAGTTGTGTGTGTGTGTGTGTGTGTGTGTGTGTGTGTGTGTGTGTGTGTGTGTGTGTGTGAAGAATCTGGAAGATTTAAATTCTAGTTGTGTGTGTGTGTGTGTGTGTGTGTGTGTGTGTGAAGAATCTGGAAGATTTAAATTCTAGTTGTGTGTGTGTGTGTGTGTGTGTGTGTGTGTGTGTGTGTGTGTGTGTGTGTGTGTGTGTGTGTCAACAGCTTCCGAGATTATCATTTTAAAGTCTTCTTCCCTTAACCTCCAATTCCTGGTCTTGTCTCATACTACCAACTTCTGAGACCAAGTAATTCCCTTCCTTAATTTGTGCTGTTACCCAAAATATATTTATAGACCAGTTACAGTCCACTGAGAGCTCTTTTTACAAATTTAGTTCTTCCTTTTTGTCATACAGTATTTGTTATGCTCACCTTATACATGCATGTTACCTTTCCCGCCTCTGTGGCATTTTGCCTTTGGTCTGGCATTCTACACTCATTAGAGTGGGAGCCAACTGGGACCTCTTATATCAGACATAAAGCTAAGCCACGGTTTGCCTTACTATTTAGAAATTAAATCATTTAATTTAATATCTTGATGTATAGCAACGACAGTTTCTACTGTTTGCCAACTGAAATGTACTCTAAAAAGTAGCAAAAGAAAGTTGCTTTCTCAGTTTATTGATCAATTATACTCTGGTTTGTCAGTTTTTACATTATGACTGTTTGACACAAGGTCTGTAGTGAGTCAGTCTCTTTGGAAACAGCCACATTAACATCACTATCTCTAGTTTTCTTATATAGACCTTATGCCAGGGATGCCCAAACTTTTGGGCTACATGCTGGTCACGTGGTTCCTCCCACCAGAAGCAAAACGTGCATGCACATAATGTGTCTGTGCATAACACTGCCATAAATGACCCATGGCTGTCATAAATGACAGCCGCGGGTCATTTACAGGAGCATTATGCACATGCGTGGGCACATTATGAGCATGCACATTTTACTTCCACTTCCAGGATTGGTGAGGGCCAGATGATTTAGTGCCATGACTGTAGTTTGGGCACCCCTGCCTTATGATGCATTGTCTCATAGTTTGTCCTCTGATGTGCTAGCCTTTATAAGATCTCAGGAGACCTTGGAGAGACCCTGGAGGAGAGTTTTGAGAGTACCCTGGACAGTGAGGACAACAAATAGGTTGATCTTAGAAGAAATCAACCCTGACTGTTCCTTAGAAGGTCAAATAGTAATGATGAAGCTAAAATACTTTGGACATCAAATGAGAAGAGGATTCATTTGAGAAAGCCTTGATGCTGGGAAAGGTGGAGGGCAAAAGAAGAAAGGGTCAGGCAAAATGAGATGGCTAGATGGTTTGTAGATTCAGTGGGTACAGAGCTGGGTAGGTTGAGGAGGATGGTGGAGAACAGAGGTGCCTGGCGGACAATGGTCCACAGGGTCACAAAGGGTCAGAATAGACTGTGTGACTGAACAACAAAAGACCTAGGGTGGGGGGACTCAAATAGACAATTATGCTAACATTTAAGGCTATAAAAATTCACATTAAGAAAAAAATTAAAATGGAACTAAAGAACTTTTTTTATTTTTATTGATAACAGAAAGCACTGTCATTACACCTGAAACACATCTAAAATGCTATCCCAGAAGTCGAGGACAAATGATTAAAACTGTCATTTATAGATTGTTTATTCCATTTCTTTGTTCAAAGCTTTACAAAATAATAGATCAAAAACCATTGCAGAGCTTCATTTGGGGGCAATATAGCTGATCACATGCATTTTTAAAAGTAGTACAGTACTGTAATTTTTGAAGGATCACCTCAGGCCTTTAAAAAAAGATTCCAAATACTGTACACTACAGTACTGTATATTGAAACTTTTTAGTAATAACATTTTAAATTCTCCAGACAAACTAGCAAAGGAAGTCCAAGAATGAACTGAGTGTGTAAGTAAAATGTCTATAGCTTTTATAATGAATGGAAAGTAACTGTACACATGGTTTAAAAAATGATTCAATTGCTTGTTTTCTTACTATTTTCATAAGATAGTAAACAAGGTCACATGAATGTGAGAGCCAAAGACAAAAATATGAAGTATAGTTTTGTAGTGCTGCTCACTGTGGGCAAAAGAGAAACAGGCTTCAGTATCAGGAAGTGAACACTATATAATACCTTAATTCATGCAGTTACACAATTTCATTTTAATATTCCATTATGGGAAATGAGAGAGTTCAACAATCCATTTCACTTTACAGATATGATGCTGCCATAAAGTGGCATGTAAGAGTAGCCAAAGAACACAGGAAGGGCCCAATTTGTCTATTGGGGGGAAAATTCTGTTATTACACTTTTGAGATGTCAAGATCAGAGATGGAGAAATGCCATTGGACCCCTGACCTTTTGGATTAAAGCTTCCCCCATTTCTCATAATTAAGCCATAATGGGAGTATTTGAATACTGGAGACTTGTTAAGGCTAATCCTGATTCATGTCCAATTCAGGCATATTATCTGGAGGTGAACTGAGCAACCAAATAGACATGAGCAAGTCAGAACTGCTTATGTTTGCATGGAAAGGCACATAAAAGCCTAAGGCTTTTGATGAAGTGAAAACCAAATAGTATCTTATTTAACATAATAATTTAGGAGTAATCATTCCAGTACTGTCCTACAGCTAGCTGGTACTGATGACACCAAACTGCAGCCAAGCAGGTCCCTCTTCTAACAACACGAAGGTTGCTATTAAACAATGAGCATTTTAAAAACTTTATAACAGACATGTCTGATATTTTATTGACAGTCAACATGATGACAGAAATAGAACATAATCTAAAATGCATAACTTAGAAATTATATAACAGTAAGAAACCAGTTCTCACAAAATTCCTGGCCCTTTCAAAACCCAATTCCAAAGAAGTCACCAATTTTCTTTTACCTTAAATGGTTTCAGAATGCTGCTTTAGCTTAGTTCTGACTTGGCTTGGTGTGCTCAATTTCACAGCTCCAATTGTTTATTTTGAACCACTACAGACCTTTCCTACTCACAGCTTCTATTTTAATAACCCAGGAGATTCAAAGCAAAATTCAAACTAACACCAACAGGCAAGATCACAGGAAAAACCCCAGAAATCAAACTGCTCTACCAAATAAGGAAATCCATTTCAAATGTACTATCATTTAAACCAGGAGCTCTCAACCTTTTTAAGCCAGGGGCCGGGTCATGCTTCCTCAGACAGCTTTGGGGGGGCGGACCACCATATTGCCCTTCCTCCACCACATGGCACTTCCTGGTGTGGTGGAGGCGGTGCCCCCCCCCCCCCATGAAATGGTGCCATTGGCTGCATATGGCTTTGGACAAGCTGCAGGTGGACAAGGCATCCCCAGAAGGGAAGGCTAAATAACATCGCAGTACTCTGTACCTAAAATACCCTGCAAAGTCAAAATTGAATATCTTTGTCAAATGAGATACCCATCTTGAACATAGCACACACTGAATCCTATGCCTAGCTACATTGTCATTAAATTGCTAGTCCTTCTCCAGGTAGGCTGATCTTGCTTTTATTCATTCTAGTGTTGTCATAATTGTCATGCACTTCAATGCAAACTCATGCTAGGCTTCTTACAGCACTTGAAAAATGCAAGAGAAGCCAGGTTTTGCATAATAGGCCTATCAGAAGAAATCTCTTTGGTTGTTAAGGAATGAAAAAAATACACTGCATTATACATCATTTAAAGAACCCCAATATATGTGGTAGGCGGACAAAGATGTTCTGTCATAGCATGGGAACCTCACATACAAATCAATGTAGAACACCCTCAGAAGATGCTTGAGGAAGAAGGTAAAGCTTCCAGCTGCAGTCAGATTTTGGGTCAGAACACAGACTTAACTATCGATTTTTAATGCTATTTCTTTTGAGTTTTATGTTTAAATGTGTCTGATGCATTATAAATGAACCCCCCCTATAGATTTTAAAAGATTTATGAAGTGATCATTCATTAATATACTGTATGTTGACTCACCAACTATCAAGAGACAAAGGTACTGATTTCTGCACTGAATATTCGTGTCACTCTCTCTTTCACTCACACACACACACACACACACACACACACACACACACACACACACACACACACACACACACACACACACACACACACACACACACACACACTCTTATATAAGATATGGTTTACTTTACTGCTCATCTATAGTGAACCAACTGGCAAGTAATTTTTAAAAAATAATTAAATGTACCTTTGGTGTTCAGAAGCCTTTGAAAATTCATTTTCTTTGTGCTACCTGACACTCAATTACTGGACCATAACTTGTTATCCTCTATCACTTTTTATTCCTTTTTTTCTGCCTCTTCAAGAAACTCTAAGCAGAACACAGTACAGTATTCGTTTTGCCACCTATCCTCTTCATAACAACACTATCAAGTAGATAAATATTAAATCCATGCTGCAGATGGTGGGGAATTTAGCAGCCCAAGGTCAGCCAGCAAACTCTGTGGCAAAATTGGGTATCAAAATTAAGTCTGCACACTCACAGACCAATATTTTAGCTGCACCCATTCTCAGCACATGTGCAGAGCATGAACATCCTCAACACAGTTCAAACACAAGATCCCTATATAAGTTCTGAAAGGAAGGCCTGACCTGTGGTCCGTGGGGTCAGACTCGACTGTGCAACTGAACAAAGGTAGATCATGATTTTACCTAATTTATTTTAAATCACAATATCTTCCATGAGTCTAATTGGAGCATTCTATTTGTTGCTTTAATACACACCAACAAAAGCTATTGTTCATGATTTTACCAACAATATAGCTAATAAGGGTGATTAATAATGATGCACAGCAACTATCCCAGGTTTACTCTATGGTCTTCCCTAGTAACATAAAGATTTGAACCAAGTCTCCTGACCAAAGTCCAAACAGTTAGCCGTACCACCACACCCTGCCTTCCATTTCCCATCCTCTCCTTTTCCTTCACCTCCCACCCCATGACCAGCTCCCATGCCTTCTGTTTCCCTTTACTTACACAACCACCCAAAGAGAGGATGCCACTATCCTCATCTCTACTCAAGGTGTTGGCAAGAGGAAATGCTGTCAATGTAGACTGATATTGGGCCCAGATGCCATCTAGCCCTTTTAATTCTATTTGGTTTTAGATGTGTTGATTTTAGCTTTGTTATGTTATTATTATACTGTACTGGTGGTGCATCTGACATGGATAAAGAACTATCCTCAGCATCATCACCCAATCGAAGAACCCTAATAATGGCTATAACACACACACACACACCACAGCAACCATTCCAAGGTCACTCTCACAAGAACATCTTGCATAAAGCATCCTTTGAAACCCACTCCCACCATATACTCCCCTCTCAAGCCAATTATCACTTTTCCATCATTCTCCATGGTCAGACCCTTCCCCCCCCCACTTGCCTAGGTCTCCCTGTCACCCCTTTCCCCCACCTGCACCCCATGTATGCACCCCTAGACCAAGCCCCCCTCCCTTCGCCCCACACACTCCCCTCTCAAGCCAATATCACTTTCCCATCATCCTCCACGGTCAGACCCTCCCTCCCTCCATGCCTAACTCCCCCTGCCTCCCCACCCCCACCCACCTCTCCCAGCCTGTCCTACTTGCACCCCATGTGTGCACCCCCACCCCTAGGTCGAGCCCCTCGCCCCACACACTCCCCTCTCAAGCCAATATCCTTTCCCATCCTCCTCCATGGTCAGACCCCTCCTCCCTCCCCCATTGCCTCTAGCTCTCCCTGCCATCCCTCTCCCCCACCTGCCCTACTAGCGTCCCATGTATGCACCCCCACCCCCTTTCCCTCCTGTCAATCATCGCCTCAGCCTCGCCCCCTCTCCCCCCACCGCAACCGTTAAACCAAACCCCCCTCCTCCCCTTTTTCAGGCCCACCGTGGCCGCGTCTCCCTCACCGTTCTGCGCGTCGACCGTCGTCGGGAAAAGGCTCCCCGCCGTGGCCAGCAGGAAGGAAAGAGCCGCGGGCAGCGGCCCGGAGCCCCTCCGTGGCATCCTGGAGGAGGGCCCTGAAGAGGCGGTTGGTGGGGCGGAGGCAGGCGAGGTCGTGGGAGGGAGGGAGGGAGGGAGGGGGGAATAAGGCCCGGAGGAGAAAGGGAGGGGGAGAAAGAGAGAGAGACAGAGAGGAGAAAGGGACGGACGGGGGGTCGTTCCTCGTCGCCCGGCACCGACGCCCCTCCTGCGCTCGCTCGCTCGCCTCCTCTTCCTCCTTCCCCCTCAGCGCCGCGGAACAGCTCCTTTCTACCGCAGCGCCGGAGTCTCGCGAGAGGTGGGAGCCCACCTCTCGCGAGAAAAACAGAGTAGGCGGGCGCCCCCCCCCCCGGACGCAGCGAGAAGGCGAGGCGGAGGTGATTGGTTGGTTGGTGGCCGGAGGCGAGAGAGAACGCGCCCAAGCTCCGCCCACTCTCTTCCCCCCTCCTCCTCCTCCTCCCTCCCACCCTCGCCTCCACGGTCACGTGACGAGGGAAGGGGGGAGCCCCTCCCCTGTCGTCTTTTCTTAGGAAGTGGACTGGATCCACCAAAGCTTACGTTATTACAGCACAGCAGTGCAGTTTCTAGTGCCACACCGACGGTTTTGTTTTGTTTACTCTCTGATTTTTATTAATTACATTTATTAGTCTGGCTGGACATCCTGCTATGGTAATGGAGCAGACCAGGAGTTCTCAGCCTTTTAAAGCTGGGGCCAGGCACAGGTCATACTCCCTCCCAACAGCTTGTGGGCTGGACAGCCATTTTGTCCTTCCTTCCACCACATGGCACTTCCTGGCCTGCTGGAGGCGGTGGGGGGGGGGGCTATAGGAAATAGTGTTGGGGGCTGCATCTGGCCAACCGGGTTGCAGGCTGAGAATCCCTGGAGTTGACCGGATAGCCAGCGACTCAATGCTGATTGTAACAATTGTTGTTGATTCCCTAAAAAGGGGCCAATGGCTATGGGCGGATGATGAGCCCCTTTAGGTGGGGTGATGATGGTCCCCTCGTTGGAAGAAATGCCACTGGAAACCCTTCCATTGGGCCCAATGGCAAAATGAGCAGTGGAGGAACCACTGCCTGATTCCCAATGGTCATTGAGGCAGAAGAGGCTGTGCCAGATGGACTGGCTGTGAAGGCGCACCTTGATAATGTCCTCAAGGCTGTGGTAGTCGGTTGCAGTCCCAGTGTTAAATCCTGCATGTTTCATATGTGCGGCAGACAATGGCACAGAGCTCATAGTATGTGGGTCACATGGCAAGCTGGGATCCACCTTAAACAAGTTCATGCCAGTGGCACTTTTTCTGCTTGCCTTGGAGGGTGAAGACAGCCCACTAGCCAGCCTCCAAGACCAGGCCTCCAGGTGCCCTGGGGCAGGAAAAACATACTCGGATCGAGTTGCAGCTGACAATTATGACATTTATACCCTGTCCATCTGAATTATTATCCCACTCTGTGCTGCTTACAACATATTTTTTAAAATCTCAACAGGTTGTAGCCTATTTTCCTCTGGAAGGAAGGCAAAAAACATCCCCTCAATTTTGGCCATCTAGACTGGGCTTGGCATGCTTTAAGTGGATGGGTTTGGTGCTGTGTTGTGAATAAACAACCTTATTATTGATTGATTCTTGTCAGATACTGTATATCCCATTTTCCTTTTAAATGTAGACACATTTAAAAGGAAAACTAAAAAATGCTAATCTCAGAACCTAGCAGTAGGTGGTGCAGATGTACTATGTGAGTTTGTAAGAGGGAAGGGATTATATTTGTAGTAAGAAAACATCCCAGTGGTACCTCGCTTGAAGAGCATAATGCGTTCCACAGGATTGCTCTTTAAGCGAGTTTGCTCTTTAAGTGAAACACCATTATAAGTGACCAATTGTGACTACTGGTGGGGGAAATTGTGAACCCTGATTTAGTTGTTAAGCGAGTTTTTGGTTGCTTTTAGTTGGTAAGCGAGGCGACCAGAGAAAATTCTGCTCTTTAAGTGAGTTAGTCTCTAAGCGAGGTGCTCTTTATGCAAGGTTTTACTGTATATGTAATTTTTATTTTTGTTTGTTGAAAATGTGTGTTTGTTTTCATGTCAGAGATTACACTGGGTTGAAAGGATTTTTTTCAGGGGATGCCCAAATGAGGCTCTTTTCATGTCCCCTATCATGCAGCTCTCAGGGAATCGAATCCCCTGCTTTCGGTCTCCAAGCACAGTGCTTTGACCCACTGAACCAAAACAATGAAGAAAGAAAGAAGTAGGAATGGACATTGGAGGATTTGCAGCCTCTATCCCAATCTATGCCAGTTGATTAATTGTCTCTTCTCATGTTCCGGCTGTACATTGAGCCATGACAAAGCCATCCATTCAGAAATGCTCACGCAGCGCTAAATGTTTTTCATTACAATGAAATAAACCCGATGAAGCCAGCGGCCTTTGAAATTATCCATGAGATGGCTCTGGCCGGCCTGTCATTACAGAGTTTCCAAAGAACATTCCCGGCAGCCATTTCTCTTGATGGATTATTGCTTAAAGCTGCATTGCTGTTTGGTATTGGATTTGTTATCTGCCGGTTGCCAATGGTACCCAGTGGCAAATTGCAAGAAGGAGCTCTCTGTGGGGAAAGCAAATCAGCCCAGGCTGGGTTTCCTACAGCGTAATAACAACCCATCATGTGAGAAATGGAATTTTGGATGCAGCAATACCCCAAAATAAACTATATAATAAACTAGAAGATGTGCAGCTTCTTAACATCAAGTCTGAAATAGAGTATTGTGAGAAAGAAATTTGAGGTACTTCAGAGAAACTATGAGTTTCTGGCCAGGTTATCCTGCTATGGTAATAGAGTAGACCATACTGCCAGCGACTCAACGCTGAGTGTCAGCCCGTTGTTAACTAACCTGACAATCTTGAGGACTAACGGTGGCTAGTCCTCAAGGAAGAGTGATGTTCCCCAAGCCAATTAAATCCCACTTGAATCCATCTTGATGGAGGGCAGCAGCTTCATCCATCCTGGCCTTGGGCTGAGAAGGACTTTGTGTGCCAAAAGAGTGCAGTACCAGAAAGTGACTCGCGGAACTGGATCGATGGCATGGGTGTCACGCTGCGATGCAGAAGGCAAATGGAAGGACACTGCATTATATTCTTGGGATTAAATTCTTGCCAAGTCTGAAACAGACTATTGTGAGAAAAGAATTTGGGATACTTCAGAGAAACTATGAAATTACATAACTCTTGTAATGCCAAAACTCAAATCTAAAAAACAGCGCCTGGCCGAACATCTTACCACGAACTTTTTGGGACTTTTACTTATAATTTTCCTACGCTATCCACAAGAAATGGATGCATGCCTGAAGAAATGATCTTGAATCACGGAAGCTTGCACAATGTTATATTTTTTTTTAAGTGATCCAATAAAAGGAATCGTCTTCCTCCTGCAATTGTTTTATGAAATTAGTAAAGATAAAGGTTTCCCTTGCTCGAAAGCCAGTTGTATCCAACTCTAGGGTTCAGTGCTCATCTCTGTTTATAGTCAAAGAGCCAGTGCTGTCTGTGTCTACAGATGTTTCCGTGGTTATGTGGCAGGCATGACTAGACATTGGAGTGCACGGACCACTGTTTACATTCCCACCCAAGCAGTCCCTATTTATCTACTTGCAATTTCTTGCTTTCAAACTGCTAGGATGGCAGGAACAGAGACAAAGACAGGAGCTCATTCCATCCTGCAGTACTCTGGGATTGAACCTTCCAGTCAGTGTCTTAGCCACTTGAGCCACTGCAGTCCCCTAGGATAGTGGAACATGTAAATCAAAATCTTCCTTGTTTTCTAAAGGGGGGATTCATTTTGGGTGATATGGAAGTCATAAGTGAAATCTACTTTACTCATAATTCTCTAACAAGCTCTGACCTCAACCAACAGATTTTAATATTTTTCTAAGTGAAACTGTGGTTGATTTTCTACTGGTTTATGTTTTCCGGGGTCTGCCAGGCTGGCATGACTAAGCAGTCCTAATCTGCCATTTCATCCTTGACATTGCTCAGGGCAACATTTCAAGTCATGTTTTGTTCTTGCTTCTGCTTGCTCCGTTTCCATAACCACCCGTCTGTCTGCAACTATTAGCCTCACCACTTGAAATCATGGCTAAGGGAAGAAGGATAATGGCAGATGATGCTATGGATTGTTTCTAAAGAAGATGGTGAGATGCCTTTAAATTTCGAGGAAGAGGGGAAGCTGTGCTAGCCTGTTACAATCATAAAAAATAGTGCAGAACAAGCTGTGGACTATGAATACTGTGCCAACAAAACCTGCTTACAGCAATTATATACTGCACTATAGCGCTTAGTGCACTCTGGGCGGTTTACAGTGTAATTAGCATTTTGCCCCCAACATGATGGGTACTCATTTTACCGACTGTGAATGGATGGAAGGCTGAGTCAACCTTCATCCCCATCAGGATCCAACTCACAATCTTTTGGCTGACGTACAGCAGTTTAACCACTGGGCCACACTAAACCAGATAGCTTTTTGAAGGTCTAGGTCTCCCTTGCTCACAAGCTACAAGTATCTGACTCTAGGGGCCGGTGCTCATCTACATTTTCAGCCAAAGAGCCAATGCTCACTCCATGGACATGTGGTGGGCGTGACTAGATGCCAAAGCATACGGAACGTTGCTACCTTTCCTGCTGAAGCTGGATCTGTTCTGCTGCATTTCTTTAGCAGCAGTTTCTTCTTTTCTCCACCCTCATCATTCAAAGCAGAAGCAAACATTCAAAAGTATTTTTTTTTTTTTGGGGGGGGGGGGAAGACTTTTTTTTGTATTGCTTCTAGTTGCATTCTCTACAGCAGTGTTTTCCAAACTTATTCTATCATTGGATACTTTACAAATCCTAAAATTTTAACAGAGCACTGGTTTTTGTAATAGAAAGGTAGATTTGGTCTTTTTCCAGTTTTAATAACAAATAACATAAATAAATATAAGGTTTTTTTAAAAAACCTAAACTTTTATTCCAAAATTTTAGTTATACAAAACAGAACTCTTTAAAATAATAAACAAATAAACAAGAACAAAAAAACCAAGTAATAGTAACATTCTTAATGACTTGGATGAGTCTTTGAATTACAAATCCCTGTAATGTCAGGCACAATATTAGAAAGCTGAATTATTATATCTGGCCCAGTGTTGAGTCGCTTTCTGTATTTTGATTTTGTTGCAACACACTTACTGTAATATGAAAATCCTGCCTAGCACAATTATGTTGTTGCAAAAGGAAGTAAAACACAAATTGCTACTGATTTGCAAATGGTTGCAAATCAAGCTTCTCTTGCAAGCCGATACATCGTCGAAAAGATGGGGGCAAAACAAATTTTGTGGCATTAGGCATATCAGAAAACAAAACAAAATAAAATAAAAAACACTAGCACTTTAAAGACTAATTGCTATACTGTATTTTTATTGTTAGCTTTCGTGGATCATTCGCCAATGAGTTTTACCATAATTTCATTTTTTTTCTCACTACTTCAAATATTTTTTTCATGGAACACTTATGGGAAAGATTAGAAGGAAGGAAGAATATGAATCCTGGCTTTAAGGAACCCAGAAGAAAGAAAGAATATAAATCCTGAGTATAAGGAAGAAAGAAAGAATGAAAAAGAATAAATCCTAAGTACAGTACTGTATAAAAGGAAGCCACAAAATCAATCCCCCCCTTTCCCCCCTTTTCCTTCTCGGTAGGGCCAAAAGACCCCCCTCCCCCTTTCAAGCCGTTCCTTGGGAGGGACTCCATGTCCCAGAATCCCCGTGGGCTCGGCGGCCGTCCTTCCCGCTCTGGACCCTCGTGGGCCAGAGAGGGCCGCCCCCCTGGCCCACCCAGAAAGAGGGAGGGAAGCAGGGCCGCTCCCAGACTTTGTCTCCGGAGGCGGCGGGGCTGGGGCGGGGAGCGAGAGACCGAGAGATCCGCCCGGAAGCAAAGACAAAAGACCTCGGAGCCCGCCTTGCCTGGGCCGGGTAAGCGCTCGCTTATTTGCACGTCGGAACGCGCGATCACGGGATGGGGCGAAGCGGGACGGGGCCAACCCGTGTTCTAAGTGGCCCACCGAATCGGTTCCTTCTCCCTTTCCTCTGCCGCCCCATTGAAACCAAGACAAGCCCAGGCGGGCTGAACTTCCACGGACTCCCTCTTTTCTTATTGCAAGGGTGCCCAAACTATGGCCCATGGGCCACATCTGGCCCATGGGCCGTAGCGACCGGCCCCTTGAACCAGTGACCAGCCTGTGGCTTGTAAAGTTTGGGCACCCATGTCTTGTTGGAACAAAATTAACTTTTTTTGAAACTTTGTCTTTCTCTGGTTGATTTAGGACCCAAAGTTTTTGGCCAAGGTGCAGTTTAGAATTAGTAAAGGTAAAGGCCTCCCTTTCTTGAAAGCCAGTCGTATCTGACTCTAGGGGGCGGTGCTCACCTCTGTTTACAAAGAGCCAGTGCTGTTTGCGTCTGCAGACGTTTCCGTGGTCATGTGGCAGGCATGACTGTATGCCAAAGGGCATGGAATATTGTTCCCTTTCCTGCCGAAGCAGTACAGTGGAAGCTCGGTTAACAAACGGCTCAGTTAACATAAAAATCGTTAGAAAATAGTGGCTCAGTTTACGGATTTCCCCCTGGAACGGAATAATTGGTTTTCAATGCATTCCTATGGGAAACTGCGTTTTGGTTAATGTATTTTGGTTTTCAATGCATTCATGTGGGAAATTGCATTTAATGCCCTCTTATGGGGAATTCGGTTAAAGTAATTTTCACTGGAGAAAACATCCCAGAGAATGCATTATTTTCATTAACTGAGGTTCCACTATACCAGGGATTCTCAACCTGGATGTGGCCCATGGCACCATTTCGTGTGCCCCCCCCCCCCAATGCCTCCACCACACTAGGAAGTGCCATGCTGGCAAGCCGGCAGTTCAAGACCCGGGTACTGCATGACGGTTTGAACTCCCGTCTCTGTCCCAGCTCCTGCTAGCCTAGCAGTTTGAAATCAAAGAAACTGCAAGTAGATAAATAGGGACCAGCTTGCTGGGAAAAGATCTTGGGGACATGAAAGGAGCCTCATTGGGGCATCCCCTGGAGTGGACTTTCTCCAGCAAAAATCCTTTCAACCCAGAATAATTTCTGACACAAAATTATTGTGGTGCCTATTTATCTACAGTAGAACCCTACATAATGAAAAAACTCCGTTTCGCGGAGCTCTTTGCTATGCGGTTCTTTCGTTAAGTGAAGCGAATTGGCGATACCCACGTCAAGCGAGGGTTTGTTATGCGGAGTATCGCAAATAGTGCATGAACGCTTCATTGTACACATTTTTCATTATATGAAATGTTCGTTATACAGGGTTCCACTGTACTGGCAAAATCTTGTTTTCGAACGGCTAATTTAGCCGGAACTGGGTGCCTCAAACTGCTATTTTGGTTACTTCTCATTTGGAGGGAATTTCCTTTGGTGGCATGATCATTTAAACATCTGCCGCTTGTTTTCCCTACGGTGATTACTAACTTACATCCCGTTTTCAGTGTGAGTATCTGAAATGCTGATGTCATCACTGCCGAGGGAATGACACATCTCAAACCAGATCTTCTCAGATTTTATCTAGGTAACGGTTGCCCTTGCTCGAAAGCCAGTCGTATCCGACTCTAGGGTTCAGTACTCAAGTACTTTATAGCTCAAGAGCCAACGTTGTCTACGTTTGCAGACATTTCCGTGGACATGTGGCATGCCTAGACATCAAAGTACATGGAACGCTCTTTACCTTCCCACCGAAGTGGTCCCTATTTATCTACTTGCAATGACTTGCTTTTGAACTGCTAGGTTGACAGAAACTGGGACAGGGACGGGCGCTCATTCCGTCATGCAGTACTCAGGTGTTGAACGGCTGACCTGCCTCCCATTCAGTGTCTTAACCATTTGTGCCACTTACACACCCTAAAACTATTGCCCCGAATCCTTTCTACCCTTTAGCTCGACCTGCACACGCTGCTAAGTTTGTGCAAAATGTATTGCAGCAATAGCAAGCCCTACAAGTTTTCCCACACCTTTTTTCTCCAGTAATTTCTGGAAAATTCTCTCCCCCCCCTTCACTTACAGCTCCAAGAGTTGTAGAGGGTGGGCCAGCAAATTATAGTCCATTTTGTTTTGGGTAGCTTCAAAACGAAACATTGCCAAATTTTTCTCTTCCCTGTTGGTCTGAAGTTGTCTTTGATTCAACAGAACTTGGAAGAAGATGAGTACTGTATCTGGAATCAGGAAGACTGGGGCAGGAAGCCATGTTCACAAATTATCTTTCTTGCTGTTTGGAAAGTGCAGTATGAAGTTAAAGGAAGGCCCACCATAGTGCAACCTTGCAATCATAATGCATACGTGGGTCTTGAAAAGTGAGGTCTGTCTTGGCGGTGCAGTAAATCCTTTGAATGCAGCAGAGGATAGTTTCAATCTGGATTTTTTTCAGCAACTGGAATTCATCTTCTGGTTTCATTTGAAAGCACTGTTGTGCCCTTTGAAAGAACCCGGGGCTGGAAAAGCATTTTCTAGTCCCCATAACAGGCTTATCATGATCTAGAGTAGTGGTCCCACCTCAGCATCTCTAAAATCCTGATTCCCCCCTGTGACATATAATTCTTATTATTCAAAAAGTGAACTCCTACTCACACAGAAGGAGCCTAAAGGACCATTAACTGGGTCTAAACCAGGGGTGGCCAGACTATGGCCTGTGGACTGGATCTGGCCTGCAGCACCAAATCATCCAGCCTGCAGCACCCTCACCACTCCCAGAAGCGGAGGTAAAACATGCCCATGCATGCACCATAAATGCACCTGTGGCTGCCGTAAATGTGTTTACAACAGCTGCGGGTGCATTTACGGCAGCATTTTGTACATGCATGGCTGCTTTTTATTTCCACTTTCAGTGGGAGGAACCACGTGACCGGCCTGCTCAACCACATGACCTGTAGCTCAAAACGTTTGGGATTCTCTGGTCTAAATATTCTCAGATTGTCCCTCTGAAAACCAAATTGCCCCCCTGTGGGCTGTGCGCCCCAGACTGGGAACCACAGATCTAGCATGTATAAAGTTGACTATGGTACTGTACTTCATGCTTGCGAAGAGCAGACTTTGTACATTTCAAGCTGGAGGAAGTCCACGTATTGATGAATTGGGGGCTAGGATTTCATCTTGTGATATTGTGGTGTTTCGGTGCTCTTTAAAGCCATTGGCAGCTTTTGTGTGTCTGAAATTGATTCATTCCAGGGAGTGTCCTTTGGGTTAGGAACAAGTGTTTAGCCGCCTGAGATCAGCAGAGTCTGTATCTTCCCATCTCATCATAGCCTCAAGGCAAAAATCAATGGGAAAGTTATTTGCCCAATAAATCACATCCACATTGATTTCTCCGGAGAATCTGAAGCACAAAAAAATCGATCCCCCTGCTTGTGGATCTGGCTAGAAGCCTCGGGTTAATTTCTCCCCCATCATCTGCTCATTCCCGGTGAGTCCAAACTGTGCTGGCCACATCGCTCAGGGTGACCAATGGATTCTTAGGAAAGCCACATGGGCAATTTACTTCCCATCGACTTATTAAACGCCAGCTAATTAAACTGGTCTGGTATAATACATTTAATTGAGGAAGCCTAGTGGAAAGAGGTTGAAAGAGACGATATAGAGCCGCAGGGATGCATAAGGCTACAGAAATACAGAATGTGGAGGCATCTCAGTTTTGGACTACATCTCCCAGAATTCCCCAGCAGGATGTTGGGTGCTATACTCCAAAACACATTTTTTCTAAAAGTACAGTTCCCATGATAGATTCCCTGCCCTGCCAAACCATTGCTTGCCATGTTCTTGCCATGAGACTTTTCGAAGTCCTCTAACCCCCTCTCCAACTTTATTGTTTGGTCTAGAAGAGTTCTCTGTTCTTGTCCCTTCCTCCTGACATCTGGTTGTGGTTCTTGCAGTGGGTGTCTTGGAAGATAGGGTGGAGAACATGGAGGGTTGATGTCATCAGATGGTCTGTGAGTCTTCTCAAATTGGGAGCGGCCTTGGTTAGTTGATGGGGCTGGAAAATGCAAGACAACCCTGGGTGGAGGAGGATGCATCATAAAGCTAAATATACAAACACAGACAGGCTATATAAATAGATGGTTCCTGGATGTGCAAACAAAGATAGCTCTACCACCATGTCAGTGATAATTAGAGGTTCCAGGAATTGAAAGGGGAGAAAAGGAGGGAGTAGTTGTAATTGAGTTTGTATTAGCCATTGACTTTGCTTTGCACAATGATGTATGGATCTTATTGCACTTGAGAAACCTGGCAATTCTACTCAAGCTTTTGACAGATGCCTTGAAACAGGGATTCCCACCCTTTTCAAGCTGGGTCATGCTCTCTCAGTCAGCTTTGAAGGCCAGACAGCCATTTTGCTCTGCCTGCATGATGGAGGTGGGCATTTTGTCCCAACAGCTTCAAAGGGGTGGCCATTTTGCTTCTCGAATGCCCTTGGGTGGAGGGACCCACAGACCGAGGGTGGAGAACCTGTGGTCTTGATGGAAGCCTGGGCTTCTGGGGATTGAAGTCCAAGTACACCTAGGTTCTCTTTAGCTTGGAGCAAAAAGTTAAAAATCAAACACCTCTAGATAGCACAAGGGACCTTATGACACTGTAACAGGAGCTCTCAACCTTTTGGGTCACGCTCCTTCAGACAGCTTCAGGGCCGGACGGCCATTTTGCCCTTCCTCCACCACATGGCACTTCCTGGTGTGGTGGAGGCAGTTGTGGGGGCCGCATGAAATGGTGCCGTGGGCCGCATCCGTCCCACAGACTGCAGGTTGAGAATCCCTGCAATATTCTATCATTTCCAAGTAGAAAAGTCCAAGTATGTTCTCAGGGTTGAGCCAGAGGACAATCTGCAGCCAATATGGCTTTCATTACTCTTGCATCCCAAAGCCAAGAGAGCTGTTAGTCGTATTAACGCGCCTGTCGTCATTGCATTTTTCAAAAAATTAATTACCGTCTTGGCTGGTGTATAAGACCCACTTTTATCCCCTTAAAATACACTGGGGAAATGGGGTCTATAGTGGGCTATTTTGGTAATAACAGGTTCATCTTATACTCTGATGCGTCTTATACACCAGCAAATATGGTAATATTTCAGTTGATAATGTATACCAGTAATCATAGCCATGGGATAGGAAAACAATAATTAGCGCACATTCACATAAACTGGACAATGAAGAAGAAGAGCTACAGTTACACAACCCTTATTTGTAAGTTGCAAAGGGACTGCAGTGGCTTAGTGGCTAAGATGCTGAACTCGATGGCTGGAAGGTCAGCAGGTCGAGACTCGAGTGCTGCTTGATGGAGTGAGTGTCTGTCTCTGTCCCAGCTCCTGCCAACCTAGCAGTTTGAAAGCAAGAAATTGAAAGTAGATAAATAGGTATCACAGCTTCAAAGGGGGCAGCCATTTTGTTTCTTGAATGCCCTTGGAGGGGTGGGGGGGCACATGAAATGGTGCCATGAACTTTGTGCTGGGGGAGGGAGGAAGTGCTCCCATTGGGCTGCCGGGCAGAGGGGTGGACAAACTCTGTGCTGGGGGAAGGAGGAAGGAATCCCATTGGGCTGCTGGGCAGAGGGACGGGCTGAACTCTGAGCTGGGGGAGGGAGGAAGCACTCATTGGGATGCTGGGCAGAAGGGCAGGGTGAACTATGCGCTGGGGAGGGAGGAAGCGGTCCCATTGGGCTGCTGGGCAGAGGAGCGGGGCAAACTGTGCTGGGGCAACCGTGCATGTGCCCACAGAGAGGCCACTGCACTAAGGTGATGTAAAGAGGAAGTGCCAGTCCTAGCGCTGAATCTGCTGCCTTTCGCTTGTGTTCAGATCACTGCCACTTTCCCTTTTGCTCCTAGGGAGAGTGAAGATTGCTCTCTGTGGGCATCCAACCCAGTTCCCAGTGCAATTCCTCTCCTGGCTCTCCGGGTTTTACAAGGACGATGTGCATCCATTTATGCGTCTTGCTGATCTTGACTCTGGCTGGTGAGTATAGAAAAGCTTCCAGTCCTTCCTGCATGCTGCGATTTTGCCATCAATTGTGAGATTCTGCCTGCTTTCCAGAATGGAACTTGAAAGATCTGGGGTTTTTTGCCATGTATTTTTGGGATCTGCAGGGTAGAAAAGAAGAGAAAGAGTCTGCTAAGAGTATGAGGTGGCGAACTACGTTGACAGCAGTATAAACAAGTACTGATAATAATCGCATGCCATCAAGTCAATTCTGACTTATAGCTGTCCTTTCCAAAGCTAAAGGTTGGGAGTTCGATTCTCCCACTGTGCCTCCAGGGAGGAGTGCCAGCCTCTGTATCCCTAGGCAAGCTGTACAGGCCCGGGGCGCCCCCTGCAGGAGCAAATGGGAAACCACTTCATGTTATTTTTTTCACTGGGAAAATTATGTTCTGGGCTGATAGAGTAAGGAAGGCGTTAACAGAGAAGTGATAAAGTTGAGTCAAGACTGACATCTAGTGTCAGAAGAGAGGAACGTCTGACAAATGGGGCTGCAGTGACCCAGTGGTTAAAAAGCTTGCCTTGTTAGCTGGAAATCCAGCAAGTCGGCAGTTCGAGACCCTGGCACTGCATGACGGATTGAGCACCCGTCTCTGTCCCAGCTCCTGCCAACCTACCAGTTCGAAAGCAAAGAAATTCCAAGTGGATAAATAGGGACCAGCTCGATGGGAAAAGATCTTAGGGACATGAAAGGAGCCTCATTCGGGCGTCCCCTGAGCGGAGTTTCTCCAGCTCCTTTCAAGCTAGAATATTTTCTGACATGAAATTATTATTATTAACACCAGGCTGATTAATGGTGTACAACATATTTTAAAAAATCTTTATAATAAAAAATTTAAACAAATCAAATAATTTATAAATATCAGGAAGAACAAAAATAACACTCACACTTTAAAATAAAATACCAGCATCTTGAGGCCTTGGAAGGCTGAGCTATATATGAACTGGGTGGGATATAAATGTAATAAAACAAAATATATAAGATGGTGAATCTTCTCTAGGGCTTTCAGGATCATTCTCTCTCTCTCTCTCTACCTCCCCCCCCCCCCCCCCAATATTAGCCAAAAAAGAAAACCCCAAACAAATCCTACATTCTTTTCTTTGTGCAGAAATGTGCTTTAGATTCAGGAAAACCTTAAACTCATGTAGGATTTACTTTGACTAAAACACCTAAAAAGAGAATCGAAGCTTTTGAAATGTTGATCTACAGATGACTGCTAAGGATATCATGGGTTGACCATGTGACTAATGTAGAATTGTTGTGCTAGATGGATAAAGAAGAAGAACTCTTTAAGATCATTAAGCAAAGAAAGTCCCAATACCTTGGCCATATCATGAGGAACGACATAACATTTAGAATACTCCAACTCGCTCTGTCAGGGAAAGATCCCTGGGATGTAGATGGACTTCATGGCTGAAGAACCTGAGAGACTGGTTTTGAATGTCCTCAGAAGAACTGTCCCAAGGAGTTAAGAACAGGAAGACTATTGCCATGATGATAGCAAATATCTGGAATGGATACGGCACCAAAGAGGGTCCCGGGATAGGAAAATTGAGTCCCAAACTCTTCCCTGTATCCATTGTTGCTTTGACCCACAATCTCTGCCTGGTGCTTATGTGTTTACTATTTGTCTTGATTTTATCCTTAAGACCTCTGCCTTGCCTTTGAGACCTCTGTTTTCTACACCTTCACTCTGCTTTTATTTATCAGGAGCCCTGGAGATCAAGGTCCCCGAAGATCCTGTGGTTGCCGTGTTTGGCCACAATGCCATCTTACGCTGCTCCTTCTCAGCAAAGACCAACTTCACCCTGGGCGACCTCAGCCTCATCTGGCAGCTGACGGACACCAAACGGTTGGTGCACAGTTTTGCTGAAGGCCAGGACCAGTTGGCCAACCAAGGCAGGGGCTACGCCAACCGGACCGCCCTCTTCTACGATCAGCTGCCTCGGGGCAACGCCTCCCTGCTACTCCGCCGAGTACGGATTTCGGATGAGGGCAGCTTCACTTGCTTTGTGCGAGTCCAGGATTACAGCAGCGCTGCTGTGATGCTTCAGGTGGCAGGTGAGCTGATGGATCCTCTTGGGTGTAGCTGCCTGCTGGAACGCAAGTATCAACCCATCATTGTTTAGCGTTTTCAGAGCTTGATAGATGTCGGTCCATCACAAACTGGTAAAGTAAGACAGGCAGTGGCTGATCAAAGAGGAAGTGATGGGATGACCCAACTTTTTTGGAGTGCAAATCCCAGACTTAGTACAAACAGCAGGCATTATGCATTCATGTGCACACATTGCTAACACTGATGTTTGATAGATCCTCAACAGTTACAGATTAAAGAATCACAGTACAGCGGAACCTCGGTTAACAAACAGCTTGGTTAATATAAAAATTGCATAACAGAAGGAAATCCGTAGAAAATAGTGACTTGATTGACAGATTCCCCCCCCCCCCGGAATGGGTTAATTGGTTTTTAATACATTCCTATGGGAAACTGCATTTCAATTAATGTATTTTGCTTTTTAATGCATTCCTATGGGACATTGCATTTAGTGCATTCCTATGGGAGATTCGGTTAAAGTAATTTTCACTGTAAGAAATGTTCTGGAGAACGCATTAATTACGTTAACTGAGGTTCCACTCTATTGTAGAGTTGGAAGAAACCCCAGGCGCCATCAAAACCAAGTGTGCAATATATATGTAGTTCTCACTCTGGAACAAGGTTCTTCATAGACTGCTCAGATTGGAGAAGCATGATAGTTTAAATTGAGCTGCTTGTTCTTCTTATTTCTCCCCAGCATTTTATTCCAAGCCCAACCTGAGCCTAGAACCCAACAAGAACTTGAAGCCAGGAGACCTGGCCACAGTCACCTGCCATACCTTTTCCGGCTACCCTGAGGCGATTGTCCTCTGGCAGGATGGCCAAGGGAACAACATCACAGAGAACATCACCACCTCCCAGGTGGCCAACGAAGAAGGCCTCTTTGACGTACGGAGTGTCCTACGGGTGGTGCTGGAGCCCAACAGCACCTACAGCTGCTTGGTGAAGAACTCCTTACTACGACAGGAGACCCACGCCTCTGTCACCATCACTGGTCAGCTCTTGGGGTGGCAGGGATGGGTTTGGGGGGCATGATAGAAAGTGTCCTCCTCCTCCTTCTCCTCCTTCCATGTCTAGGCCAGACATGAAACTGCCCAAATGAAGGCACCTTTTGGTGAGTTCATTACACAGTTCCTTTCACCTGGTCTAGTGTGAAAAAGATTAGCGGGCAACACAAGGTTGCCATTATCAGGATACGCCTGATTGTTGTTCAGAAATACCACAATCTTCGAGTAAGCTCTTTCTGTATACCCCAAAAGCCAGCTAAAGCAAACAGAATATTCACCGGGGATGGGTATCTCCAGTTGCTGTGTGACAATTTGACCCTAGCTTTCCATGACACAGTTTTCATAAATGATTTAGGGGTCCCCCTGTGGTGGCTTAGTGGTTAAGATGCTGAACTTGATGACTGGAAGGTCAGCAGTTTGAGACCCAAGTGAGCATCCGTTGTCTGTCCCAGCTACTGCCAACTTCAGAGTTCAAAAGCAAGAAATTGCAAGTAGATAAACAGGTACCACTTCAGTGGGAAAGTAGATGGTGTTCCGTGCACTCTGGTGCTGAGGCATGCCTGCCACATGTCCACGGAAACGTCTGCAAACACAGACAATGCTAGCTCTTGGGCTGTAAAGAGAGATGAGCACTGAACCCTAGAGTTGGATATGACTGGCTTTAGAGCAAGGGCAACCTTGTCCTTTACCTAAGAGGGCTTCAGCTTCGCAGTGTAGTCCTAAACCTGCCTTTTCAGAGGTAAAGCGGATTGAGTAGAGCTTGCCTTCTAGAGAAATAGGATTAAGATTGCAGCCTTTGGGAACCCATTTCATGTCTAGTTTGATTTACAGAACCAGGAGGTTCTAGTGCAGGTGACTTGCCTTCAGATGGAGCTTCCCAGTTGTCTTCATGCCATCTCAGCTTTTATAGACCTCCCTCCCCCCCTCGAGCTCCTTGCAACCTTGTTCACTTGCAGGTACCATTAATTAGTGCTTAATTATCCTTGGCACAGCAATTGCTGGCTTGTGGAAGAGGGTCTCTGAAGGAGTGTAAACCTTTCAGCTAAATGCATGGCACCACTTAAAGAGGGATGGAGGAGGGCTTAGCAGGCGGTGCCAGTGGGTGCTCCCCTTCTTTGGCCATAACCCAAACACTAGCCCATGTTAGAGAGAAACCGTTATTTTCTGCCTTTTTATACCTTTTGTATATTGTAAGGGATTGCAGTGGCTTAGTGGTTAAGACGCTGAATTTGACAGCTGGAAGGTCAGTAGGTCAAGACCCGTGCTGCATGATGGACTGAGCTCCTGTCTCTCTCCCAGCTCCTGATGACCTAGCAGTTTGAAAGCAATAAATTGCAAGTAGATAGATAGGTACTGCTTCAGTGGGAAAGGTAACAGTATTCCGTCCACATCTAGTCATGTCTGCTACATGACTATGGAAAGGTCTACAGTGCTGACTCTTTGGCTGTAAATGGAGATGAGTATCGCACCCTAGAGTCAGATACAACTGGCTTTCGAGAAAGGGGGAGAAAGGGAAAACTGTCGAGTTCAGCCCAAGCTCCACACCTTCTAGCAAAGTGAGACAGATCAGCATCTATTTGAATTTATTGGCATAATTGTTTAAAGGTAAATGAAGTGTTTTATAGAGCAATTTCGGCCTGCTGTTTCCTTCTCTGGTGCACCCACAGGTTCCTGTGAAAAGGCAGCAGCTAGAACATCTGCCAGCGCTGTTTGACCTTACGATTCTGAAGGCCTTGAATGAGCCAGTTGTACTTCGTCTGTGCTAATGAGCGCGGTGTGGTGTTGTGTGCTGGTGGTTCCTGGAAGGAAAAACAACTATGGTTGAATTTGGTTTTCCAGGAAGTATTCCATTTCTGGTCTTTCTCCTGCTGCCCCACCTTCTTACTTAACTGTTTGAGAAGTTGCCTTTCTTTTGGATTACAGCTGCCAGAATTGCTTGACCAAACTGAGATTCCAAGCTCTCCTTAGGAAGATCAGAACCATAAAATTGTGAAGCGATAAGGGACACTGGTGCAAAACTCTAGAGCAGGGATGGTCAACTTTGGTGCTCCAGATATTCTTGAGCTTCAAATCCAAGAAGCCCTGATCAGCAGGAGTGCTGACTTGGACATCTGGAAATTGAAGTCCTGGAACACCAACGTTGCCCATCCCTGCTCTAGAACTTAAACATCCCATGACCAATGGTCATCTGGCTTCTTTTTAGAACTCTGCAGTGAAGGAGGATCCACCATTTTCAGGTATACATTTGTTATGTTGTTATATATCTCTTACCATTAGGAAGCTCCTCATCGTGTTTAGTTGGAACCTCTTTTCTTGTAATTTGCATCTGCCCTCTGAAGGAACTGAAAGCAAGGTTGCTCCATAATCTTAAAGCAGCGTTGGCCAACTTTGGCACTCCAGATGTTCTTGGACTTCAATTCCCAGAAGCCCTGATCAGCAGGAGTGCTGACTTGGGCTTCTGGTATGTTAGGACATTTTTCTTTTGTGGGGTATTGTACAAGGATTGCTGCCCAGTGGAATAGTACAGTTTTAAGGCCCTGCAAGTGTTCTAAACACAGGTGTTCATAATAGAGCCACAGACTGATTGCCCGGCTGTGTCTGCCTGGTGTACGTGCCCCAGCAGCAGCACAGCTGTGGCTGATTAGAGAATCTGCCCAGCAACACCAGGGTATAACTGTGGCCCTCTGGGAAGGGTCCACTGAGGAGGTTATTATACTGAAGGAGGGCTGTTATACTGAGGAGGGTCATTACACTGAGGAGGGTTAAGCTACTGAGAGACTACAGAGAGAGACTGCTGAAGGAGGTCGTGCTGTTGATGAGAGTTTCTTCAACTGAGAAGGAAGAACTGCTGAAGATTACCAGGACTCTGTGCATGCTCTTGGGATTGGAGCCAACAGAGGAATCCAAGTTGTGTACCAACTGTGAGGCTTGGAGAGAGAGACTGGTACTGTTGTATATAGACCTGTGTATGTCTGCCTTCCCCTCACTGTTAAGTAAAGTGCACCTTTCACTGAAGGCATATGTGTGAGTCATTGCACCTAGAGTTTTCACAGCTTAAAGGTGCTATTCTGCTATCGAGACACACATATCGCTAGGGGAATCCCTGACAACGGGTTATGGGCCCAGGGTGCGCCTAACAGCTACGCCTGACGACCCTATCTGCGCCCGTGAGTCTTCGCCTGTCAAGCCCAGAAGTGCTGTGTGCCTGGTCCGGTGCTGTGGAGCCCTGATCAGCGTTCGGAGGAGCTGCGTTCCCTGGAGGACTCATCGCCTGCAGGACAACGCCCCCACACAACCAGACGCCCCAACAGAGGTCCAGAAGGCATCCACCTTGCTTCGTGTGTTCCTGCCAGCTGCATGCTTCGTGAGTCTACAAGTGAGGGAAGAATGGCTGTTTCCACTCTCTCACTGGTGCCCCTGCTTGATGGCACCAACTACCAGATGTGGTCAACCAAGTGCAGTCTGCTTCTGCGTAAGGAAGGGCTCTGGGACATTGTTGAGAATCCCCAGAAGCTTGAAGCCCTAGATGAAGAGGAAGCTGACAAATGGGACAGACTTGAGTATGACAATCAAAGGGCTTTGGCAATTATTGGGTTAACTGTAGCAGAGAGTCAGTTAACATATCTTAGAGGGGAGAATTCAGCTGCTGCATGTTGGCAGAGGTTTAAGGATTTGTATGTTAGGGACTCAGTCGGTTTGATTGTCTCCAGGCCAAGCATACCAAGCTCCATACAACAGGATTCACCTTACAAGACTTTCTGAAATCTATAATAAGGAAGTTTGTTTCTCCAGCTAAAGCTGGACCGAGGGGATTTTGATCCACACTGAAGTAAATCTGTTAGTTGTTCAAGTGCTATGATATCCCCCCTCCCCGAATCCTTTTGTCCCTTTTTGTTAATGAGCTGACAAGAAGATGTCTTAGCCCAGGGATGCCCAAACTTTTCAGGCCAAGGGTTGGTCATGTGGTTCCTCTCACCGGAAGTGGAAGTAAAACGTTTCTCCGCATGCACAGAACACTGCTGTAAATGCATCTGTGGCTGTCATAATGTATTTATCACAGCCACTGGCGCATTTACGGCACCATTCTGCACATGTGTGGCCACATTTTACTTCCACTTCCTGGAGTGGCAAGGGAGGCGTGGGCCGGATGAATTGGTGTCAGGAACTGGATACGGCCTGCAGCCCGTATTTGGGCACCCCTGTCTTAGCCGATCACTACGTAGAGTGGCATGTGAATCCATGTATTTAATATGCAGCCTCTTTGGATTTCACAGTTGGGTGGGTTTGTGTGTGCAGGTAAATTTGAGGTGCTTGCTTGGCCTCACCTGCTTTCCTTCTCACCTGCCTGTGGACAGTGATGCAGATTCCTTCTCTCGCACCCCTCCACTTTTCTCCTTCCCAGGCCAGAACCTCCTATTTCCAACAGTCGCGCTCTGGGTAACCGTGGGGTTGTCCATTTGTCTGGTCGCCCTCCTGATCGCCCTGGCCTACGTATGTCAGAAGAAAATCCGCCAGAGCTGCAAAGAAGAGAAAGAGAAAGCCGGTAGATTTAATAGGGCTGCTTGCACAACTCCAGTTTCCGACTCCTTCCCTCCTTTCCCATATCAGCCCATTAAGAATGGGGAGAAAGATAGGAATCTCCAAAGAAATGTCTGCAATTTGAAAGTATCGGGCAATGGATTCCTTATTTTTCTTCCTTTTAAAAAAAGAAAGCTTACTGGTTTCCACCTGCTCAATTCTCAATGTGGAATTGTAGCCCTATTTTCAGGGCCGCAGTGGCTTAGTGGTTAAGACCCTGAGCTTGATGACCTCAAGGTCAACAGATCAGCAGTTTCAGACCTGAGTACTGAGTGAGGTCCTGTCGTCTGCCCCAGCTCCTGCCAACCTAGCAGTTTGAAAGCAAGACAGGCCACACGTTGAGAATCCCTGCTCTATGTGGACTAAGGCCCAGATATCTAGTCCCTATACCATATTGGCTGTCTTGCTGGTGTCAAGCTATGACACACTAAACCAGAGATTCTCAACCTGCAGCCTGTAGGGCAGATGTGGCCCATGGCACCATTTCATGTGGTCCCAAACTGCCTCCACCATGCCAGGAAGTGCCATGTGGTGGAAGAAGGGCAAAATGGCCATCCGCCGCCCCCGAAGCTGTCTGAGGAAGTGTGACCTGGCCCCCAGCTTAAAAAGGTTGACAACTCCTTCACTAAACCATTTCCCCTGATACAAAGGCGATAAGTGAAGATCCATCACTGAGCGTACATTGTTAGGCAATATGTATGACTCCGTGTTAATCTGCTTTTGTGCTTCCTTTTCTTAGGGATGGAGGAACGGGATGAAGGTGCGGGTTCTAAGACAGGTCAGTGAGATTCCTCTTCTGCTTTTCGTTTTATGTGGAGCTACAACAGGGCCTACAGATGATTTATTGAGCCCCATTGCTAAGGTCACCGTGAGGAAGAGTCACAACAACTCAGTGGTGAAACAGACTTTCCAAGGAAGAGGTCCCTATTCCTGGCAACTACAAGTCTTTTTCTTCTGCCGTATCCAAATCTGGATATTGGTGATCCTCATGGCCATCAGCCATGAAGACTGTCCTGAGAATATAATGCAGTGGCCTTTCATCTGCCTTCTGCATCGCGACATGACCCCCGTACCACGGATCCGTTCCACAAGTCACTTTCTGGTCCTGAGCCCTTTTGACACACAAAGTCCTCATCGGCCTCAGGCCAGGATGGATTAAGCTGCTGCCCTCAGTCAAGACTGATTCAAGTGGTGGGATTTAATCCACTTGGGGACCATCACCCTTTCCTGTGGACTTCAGCATCCAAGGCCATTAGTCCTCAGGGTGGTCAGATTAGTTAACCACTGCCTGAAATTCGGTGTTGAGTCGCTGGCAATAGGGTCTACTACTGTGATGGCTAACTTTGGCACTCCAGGTGTTCTTGGACATCAATTCCCAGAAGCCCAAGTCAACACTCCTGCTAATCAGGGCTTCTGGGAATTGACGTTCAAAAACAGCTGGAGTGCCAAGGTTCGCCATCACTGTTCTACAGCTGGATTGGCAGGAGCTGAGACAGAGATGGGAGCTCACTTGGGTCTCGAACTGCTGACCTGCTGACCTTCCAGATGTCAAGTTCAGTGTCTTAACCACTAAGCCACCGCAGTCCTACAAATAACCTTTTTCTGTATCCAAGTGTCCCCCAGACACTTTGGAATCGAAACCCTTTGCCCTTTCCTTCCATTCCAGGAGAAACTGTTTTGCTGCAATCAGTCTGGTGCTACGAGGAACTGGATTGTAATTTTAATCAAGGATGGCAGCTGTACTCTGCCGCAATCAAACGGGTTAATTAGAAAACTGGCGATTCTTGTTTTGCCTCGGCTCCCAGCATTGCTGTAGGACGCAAGGCAGCTGGTGCCTACATTTCCCTTGAGACATTGGATGTGCTGGTCTTGGCGGTAAAGGAAATGGTTGCCCTTGCTCGAAAGCCAGTCGCATCCGACTCAAAGGGACACCTTGACCTATGTGTCATTTGTGGATAGGTTTACTAGCTTCTTTCTAGAAATGCCATGTGCTGGGCAGCTACAAATATACAGGTGGATGTGTGTGTGTGTGTGTGTAGGTGACCGTTTCAACTGTGCTAGAATTCCCCAATCTGTGGGTCTCCAGATGCCCTTGAACTACAGTTCCAATCATCTCTAGCTTGCCTAGTTAAAAGGGGATGATGGGTGTCAGTGAACACTGGTGACCTCAGTTTTGCAACTAGATATTCATGGTTTTGGACAACTTCTGTTCTGTCCTTGGAAGGTTTGAATCGCGCAGGTACCTTTGGGTGGGATGATGGTGTATCGACTGTCAATGCCAGGGGTTCCCAACCTAAGGCGTCTGGGCCAATGCGGCCCCCGGCACCATTTCATGTGCCTCCAAGGGCATTTGAGAAACAAAATGGCCACCCCCATTGAAGCTGTTGGGACAAAATGGCTACCCCCGTCGTGCAGGCAGGGCAAAATGGCCATCCAGTCCCCGAAGCTGACAGAGAACATGACCCAGCCCCTGGCTTGAAAAGGTCGGGAACCCCTGATCAACGCAGACTTTGAGCTGCTATTGTTTGGATGGTTATAACATTTTTAAAAAATTCCTTTGTTACTTTTTTGGACTGCAAGTGCCTGAATCCACAGGTGAGTAAGGGACACTGTCCTGTTCTTCTTAGGGCAGCTCTGATAAAGTCCTTCCTTCCTTCCTTCCTTCCTTCCTTCCTTCCTTCCTTCCTTCCTTCCTTCCTTTCTACAGCCCTTGATAAGACTTAACATCGACGGTTTTGACTGATCGGCTTGCTAAGCAGCATCTATTGACTTTGATCAGTGATGCATCGAGGTTATTATGCATGCAGTGCTTTGCCGGTCAGTCTCGGAGTCTTCTCTCCGCCTGTCAGAGCACGGTATGGTGGAGGAAGGTAAACAGTCGCTTGGGACGTAATTACAATCGGACGCAAGCCTCTCAGAGAGAGCCAGGAAGGAGTAAGAGAAAGAATTTAAATGTGGTGGCTCCAAGCACTCCTTGATCTGTTGGTTTTAGAAGGAGATATATAAAAATCCAGCAGGAGGCAGTACAGGGCTTCCTGAAAGAGTCCATTGGGGTTACAGAGAACCTGAATGGAGAAAAGTAGAGATGCCTTGAAATTCAGATATTGCTAGGTACGTGTTGCAGTCTTCGGTCCTGTTCGCTAGGCATCGTGATATAGAGCCTATAAATTCACACAGCATCACTTTCTCTTTCTCTCCTGGCAGCTCTGCAGCCTCTGAAGAGCATGGAGAACAAGGAAGGTAAAGAAGGTTTTTTTTCCTTGCAGGTATATATTTTCATTTACAGAATTGCATCAGGGCCGTGATGGTTTAGTGCAGGGGTAGCCGAAGTATGGTCCATGGGCCAGATCGCTGCCGACATCGGAAGTGACCCTTTGCCACCAGAAGTTGCAAAATCGCAGCTGAAACGCACCGAAAACATGTCAAAAATGTCAGAAAACGTTGCAAAAATGTTCAGCCCCAACTCCCTTCTCCAAGGGAAGCAGCGGGGGTGGAGTTGGGGAAAGCCCCAAAATGTGCAGAGAATTCATTCATTTATTATTTATTTTTTCCCCAATTTATATAGCCACCCAACTCAAAACGACTCTGGGCAGCTCACAACATTAAAACCAACATCACTTTAAAAACATCACTTAAACATCCATGCAACTCTGACACCACCGTTGGCAGGAGGAACCACGTGGCCTGTTTGAGGGGGCGTGCTCAGGCCCCTGACAGGAAAAGTTTGTGCACCCCTGGCTTAGTGGTTAAAATGATGAGCTTGATGACTGGAAGGTTGGCAAGTCAGCAGTTTGAGACCCGAGTGCTGGATGACAGAGTGAGCTCCTGTCGCCTGTCCCAGCTCCTGCCAACCTAGCAGTTTGAAAGCAAGAAACTGCAAGTCAATAAGTAGGTAACACTTTGGCGGGAAAAGTAACAGCATTCCAGTGTCTAGTTATGCCGGCCACATGACCATGGAAATGTCTACAGTGGCAGACGGCGCTGGGTCTTTGGCTGTAAACGGAGCACCACCCCCTAGAGTTGGACACGACTGGCTTTTGGGCAAAGAAGACCTTTTATGGATTGTCATATCCCAATACCATAGGCCCATGGCTCCCTAGTAGAGTCCATGGCCCTCTTTTAGGCCAAAGTACTTTCCCCAATCTCATCAGTAAATAGAGTATCCATTCTGACCCTCTGAAAGGCTCTCTGGTATCTCAGCAGGCTTGGATGGTGTCTTCTGAATCCTCCCATTCAGCATGGCTGGTGGATTCTTGGAACTGTAATAAAAAAGTGATGTTTCTGAGATGTCTCCCCCATCTTGTTAGGGCTCTACAGGAGGCTGATGATCCTCATTCTGCCAATTTGGCTTTTTAACTGTGTGATTTCTCTCTTTTTCCATCTAGATATTGGAGAAGAAATTGATTGACAAAACAGTAGGAAACGGACCCCACGGTATCCCTCAGCTCTGGGGTTTTTCCCCAACAACGGACTGTCAAAAACACAGGAATGCCTTATTACACCTCTTCCCCGGAGTGGACCACTTTCTAGTGTCTCTTGCTGCAACTTGCCCTTCTTGTGCCTCCTGGTAATCCTGAACCCTGAACAGATCTGGTGGCGTCCCACATCTTGTATTAAGAAACAGGGGAGGGATCACGACTGATCTTTGACTTGATACATCACCTGTTTCTCCCCCCCCCCCCGGGCTGGAATGCCCAAAATTCCTATGCACACATGTGGATGTACTTGGTCAGTTACCCAGTTGACCAAGTCCTGTTCACATCTTTGGACATGCTTAACCAGTTCATCATCAATTACCCCATCAGCTGCCCTGCTTGGATGACACCATACCGTATAGATGAAGATCAAACAGTGTCCAGAGGGGCAGAAGCCACTCACACATATCCCTGGACTGTGGAAGCCTTGACTGTTTAGTTACCCTCTTCCTTTTGGTCAACTAGCATTATGTTAAGGAATCTTCTGCTTTTGGCTTCTTTGATACAATGCAACAGATACGGAGTTCTGTGTATAGAGGGTGCATCAATGACCCCATCTTATCTCTTCATTTTAGGCTCCCTTTCCCATCCCTATCATGTAACCACTGAAACTGGTTCGGGTTCTCTCAGTTTTAGGAGAGGTGCAAAAAAAAAATCCGCAGGATTGTCTCTCACTGTTGAAAATTCCTAATGAAATGCGTACAGATGTTTGTGGTGCTAACTAGGGACAGTCTGCTGGTCAGATCCTCCCTCTGCCCACACAATGCTCTGAGGCAGTGGAGCCTAACCTCAGGTGTCCAGATGTTCTTGGGACAACAGTTCCCAGAAATCATGGCCAACACAGCCAATGGTCCAAGAACATCTGGGGAACCAAGGTTGGGGACCATAGCTATAAGGGACATGCCTTTGTAGATGTATATGTAATAAAACAATCACCAACTCAAGAACGTTGTCTCTTGAATCATGTTCTGCAGATCTTTGCAGAGATGTGGTAGGACAAGTTTTGTTCTCTCTTTCCCCCTCTGCTAGTGGCCTGAGTAGTTTGACTGCAGTTCCCTTTAACCTTAGCTGTTGTCTATAGTTACTGTGAATGACAGACGTTGTAACCCAATCATCTGCAGGGCACCAGCCAGGGGAAAGGATAGGAGAGTTGAGAGTCAAGAAACATGTCAAGAGTAGAGTAGGTATAAATTAAAAGGTTGGAATAGGAGTTGAAGGCCAATTTGAGAATCTCCAGTCTCCATTGAACCATGGACTGCCAGTGGCTTTTCTTAACCATCTCTGTATCCAAAGTTTCAAAGGGAATGAAAACTTTTTAAACATTTGAACTTTTAAGTGAACTAGTATTTAAAATGTTAGGCTTTAGAGCGGGGGTTCTCAATCTACAGCCTGGGAGCAGAATGCGGCCATCTTTCATCATAGGGCTTGGTTTCCAGTTCCCTGGTCATCCTTGTTACCCTTCTCTGAATTTGTTCCAATTTGTTCACATCCTTCTTAAAGTGTGGTGCCCAGAAATGGGCAAAGTACTGCAGATGAGGCCAAACTATTGCAAAATAAATAAATAAAAATAAATAAATTAGTACCTCACGAGTTTGGAAATATATCTTGAAAACCCTACTACAGTGGTGGTGAACCTATGGCACACGTGCCAGAGGTGGCACTCGAAGCCCTCTCTGTGGGCACCTGTGCTGTTACCCCAGCACAGAGTTTGCCCCTCCCCTCTTCCTAGCAGCCCAATAAGAGCACTTCCTCCCTTCCCCCAGCACAGAGTTCACTGCACCCCTCTGCCCAGCAGCCCAATGGGACTGCTTCCTCCCTTCCCCCAGCACAGAGTTCACTGCACCCCTCTGCCAAGCAGCCCAATGGGACTGCTTCCTCCCTTCCCCCAGCACAGAGTTCACCCCGCCCCTCTGCTCAGCAGTCCAATGGGAGCATTTCCTTCCTCCCCTGGTGTTGTGTTGGCACTTTGCAATAAATAAGTGAGTTTGGGGTCATAGTTTGGGCACTCAGTCTCTAAAAGGTTTGCCGTCACTGCCCTACTAGGTTTATTGGCCACTCTTTAACTGTAGTGTTTACACACCCACCCAATTCCCAGTCTCTTTCTTCATGAAGACTTTTGAAAATGCAGCTATATTTTCCCTCCGCCCTGTTGTTTACCCAGGCCCATTATAAAACCACCCACGATTAGTGGGCAGTAAATCAATACTTCCAGCAGAGTAGCCATAAAAATATTAAAGCGCCTAAGTGTTGAAATACCAAAGTGCTTAATAAAAATGCAGCCAATAGCAACCAGAATCTTAATGAGTATCGTCAGAACAGGGGACATTTAAAAATTAGACCAATTAGACCAATTTCCATGTGGCCTGCCAGTGCTCAAAAGCAAATAACTTATCAGGAAGGAGGTTCTGTCTATATATATCGAGATAATCAACAAGTTGGCCAGAATTGTCTTGTGTAGCTAACGCAGTGTAATGGAAAGGGTGTAACCATTAGAGAAGATTGCCTCAAGTTGAGAAGTCTTTGTAAACACCATCTGTTGCATGCTAAATTGTGTAGGACTTCCAAGTGTAACTGGTCCTGTGTGTTCCAAGCAGGATGGGTTGACTGTAGTGTCTGGGTAGAGTACTAATTGAATGAGGCCAACACCTGCATATTTCCTTTGGAATCATGCTTTCATTGAGAAGACCCTCCAATGAGAAGAACCTCTTTGGTCCAAGAGCTAAACTGATTGCAGGCAAGCAAGAACTGCTGCATAGCTGACCTGTGGCTCCTGACACACCGAGTCAGTCATCAGAGCCATAGCTGGGAATTTCAGTGGCCAGAGCGTTATTGCCCTACAACAGTGATGGCGAACCTTGTAGAGACTGAGTGCCCAAGCTCAACGGGATGCAATCCGTGTCTCAGAGGGGCGGGGTGAACTCTGTGCTGGGGGAGGGAGGAAACATTCCCATTGGGCTGCGGGGCAGAGGGGTGAGGCAAACTGCCCTGGGGGAGGGAGGAAGCATTCCCATTGGGCTGCTGGGCAGGGGGGCGGGGTGAATTCTGTGCTGGGGCAATGGTGCTCTTGTCCACAGAGAGGGCTCTGAGTGCCCCCTCTGGCATGCATGCCATAGGTTCGCAACCACTGCCCTATAAGTATGAAATTGGCATATGGTGCAAGTGGGCAGAGAGATGGAGAGGCCTAGTGATACAGGGGCCAATGTCAGTTCCATGTTGAGACCTGCTTTCTTCTTCCTTGGCCATATCATGAGGAATGACATGAAGTTTAGAGTACTCCAACTTGTTATGCAAGACAAGATCCTTGGGAAGAGATGCCCTGGCCGTCAATGGACTTTGTGGCTGAAGAACCTGAGAGACAGAAGAACTGTTCCAATGAGCTAAGAACAGGAAGCCTATTGCCATGATGATGGCCAATATTCAGAACGGATATGGCAGTTGAAGAAGAAGGTAGGTATGATGAAACAGAATTTGAGGAGAGAGCATGGAGTGTAGTGGATACAATCCTACATTTTATTATACTGCAGCTAAATACATTGGATTTCAAAGTCTTTTCCAACAGAGTGCCTTCCAGATGTTTTGCCTGCAGTGCCTGGACTTCCCAATCCTAAGCCAGGCTTCCTGGGGCTTCTGGAGTTGCAGAAACCTGTATACAGGTCGGCTGGACTTTTCACAGGGTCTCCTTGTTGCTTTTTGCCACCAAGAAAAGAACTCAAAAAAGAGTGTTGTTGTTTCAAAACTAAGCTCTAATGCTTTGCACACATCTATACAGTGGAATCTCCATTAACTAATGGTTCAGTTATCGTAAAAATAGCATAACAAAAGGAAATCCATAGAAAATAGTGGCTCAGTTTATGGAATGTTTTGCAGAACGGATTAGTTGGTTTTCAATGCATTCCTATGGGAAACCGCATTTTGGTTACAGTAACTTATTGTGGTTTTCAATGCATTCCTACGGGAAGTTGCATGTAATGCATTCTCATGGGAAATTTGGTTTAAGTACTGTACTTTCTGTTGTATGAAACGTGCTGGAGAACGCATTAATTCCGAGGTCCCACTGAATATTAAGTACAAATGAGTCGATTGGTAGGTGTTGCGCATTGAAAGAGGGTGAAAGAAAAATCTGCACCAGGAAAACACCGTCCCTCTCAAGGAGTCCTTCTTTCCAGCTGTCATGTTGTCCTTTGCAAATTCAGCTTGAAGTTTTTATGAGCAACGCTGCAAGACTCAGCTTCCGGCGCATAATGAATAAATCTGTTCCATTTAACAGATAGGATTTTTGTGTGTGTGAGTCCATTCAGTCAGCGTCTCACAGTCTTTATCTGGCTTAATTCCAGATTCCAGCAACTGTCTATCGTGGGCAGTATTTTTCTTACCCTGGTGTATTGAAAAGGGGCTGTAGTGGCTCAGCGGTTAAGACGCTCACCTTGCTAGCTGAAAGCCCGGTGAGTTTGCAGTTTGAGACCCAAGCACTACATGACAGAATAAGCGCCTGTCTCTGTCCCAGCCTCTGCCAACCTAGCAGTTCGAAAGCAAGAAATTGCAAGTAGATAAACAGGGACCGCTATGGTGGGGAAAAGATCTTGGGGACATGAAAGGAGCCTCATTCTGGTGTCCCCTGAGCAGCAAAAATCCTTTCAACCCAGAATAATTTCTGACACAAAATTATTATTATTGGAAAAGTTACCATTCAAGGAGGAAAATTGAATGCTTGTAGAAGATTTAATTGGTCAAGTGTGTTTTTAGAGTCGATTCTGGAGGAAATCAACCCTGACTGCTCCTTGGAAAGGCAACTATTGAAGATGAAGCTAAAGTACACCAAATGAGAAGAGAGGACTCACTTGAGAAGGCCTTGATGATGGGAAAGATTGAGGGCAATAGGAGAAGGGAGCAGCAGAGGATGAGATGGCTAGATGGCATTGTTGACACAATGGGCGTAGAGCTGAGCGGACTGCGGAGGATGGTGGAGGAAAGGGGAGTTTGGTCCATGGGGTCGGAAAAGGTTGGGCTTGACTATGCGAATCAGTTGAAAAAGTCCACATTAGAGTCATGTTTCCCATGTCAATCTTGGGCCCTCCAGTTATTGGGGACCTTGGCATCTAGAATATTTTACCATTGGCCACATTCATGGGTCTTCTGGTAAAAGTCTCCCATGCTCGAACACCAGTCATGTTTGTCTCTAGGAGTCAGTGCTCATCTCTGTTTTCAGCCAGTGTCTGCAGACATTTCCATGGTCATATCACGTAGCAGGCATGATTAGATGCAGAAGCGCATGGAATGTTGTTACCTTTCCCACCAAAACAGTGCCTATCTCTCCACTTGCAATTTTTTGCCTTCTAACTGCAAAGTTGGCAGGACCCAGGACAGACGATGGGTACTCTTCCCATCGTGCAGCACTTGGATCTTGGACTGCTGAACTGACATGGAATGCTGTAACCTTTCCCACTAAAGCAGTGCCTATTTATCTACTTGCAATTTCTTGCTTTCAAAGTAATAGATTAGCAGGAGCTGGGGCAGAGATGGGCACTTGCTCGGTTGTGCGGCCCTTGGGTCTCAAACTGCTGACCAGCCAACCTTCCAATCATCAACTCCAGCATCTTGACCACTAATCCACCCCTGTCCCTAGTTCTTGGGACTAAGGGGAGAGGCAAAGGAAAACAAGAAAGTACAACATTTACCACATGGAAAAGAGTAGAAGCAAGGAGGGGAGAGATTGCTGACATATGCTGAAGAAAACAAAAGAACTGTGTTAAAGCAAACATTGCCTCGGTAGACACACCGTATTAGCGTATTTAATGAGCTGGAGGAGCTGAACATCTGACTTACATGCCAACAAGGGAGAAGGGGAGAGTTATAGGCTGTAACAAGATAGCTTAGACTGGATTGGAATAAATGTGGCAGCCAAAGGGGTGTTCCTTATGCCAATGAAAGCGGTCTCAACCATTAACAGATGGCTAGAGGAACCCTACTACTACTACTACTACTGCTTCTGCTTCTGCTACTGCTACTGCTACTGGTACTGCTACTACTGCATCAGATCCATAATACTGGCTGTTATCATGATGATCAGCCATGAAGATTTTCCTGGAGAAAATATAATGCAGTGGCCTTCCATTCGCCTTCCGCATTGCAGTGTGACACTCGTACCACTGCTCCAGTTCACTTTCTGGACCTGAGCCCTTTTGGCACAAAAAGTCCTCCTCAGCCCCAGGTAAGTGTTGATGAAGGTGCTGCCCTCCATCAAGATAGATTCAAGTGGGATTTAATCCACTTGGGGACCATCACCCTTTGCCACCCAAGGCCATTAATCCTCAGGGTTGTCAGGTTGGTTAACCGCTGTTTGATGATCAGCATTGAGTCGCTGGCAGTAGGGTCTACTCTATTTACCATAGCAGGATCACCTGGCCAGACTACCAGTATCACACAGGGCTGGACAATCAAAGCTTTAATTTGTGTGTTGAACCAGGTTTCCTGCTAGCAAAAATGTATGTGCATGTTTATCCTCATAGGCTCCTGACCAATCAGGACTCTTCTCTGATTGGTCAGGAGCCTATGTGCAAACAAGCGAGCACAGGGGATGTTTCACATTCACATGATTACTGAAATGCATGGCTGGTGGATGTCTTCTGAGTATAGTATGGCTAAGAGAAACCATTATGACTCAACATGCATTTATTGACAGGGAGTGCACATAAGAAGAATCCTAATATAAATGGATTTGAAACTTCAATTTGGAAGTGTGCATTATGGAAGGAGCTTTGACGATGGGCTCAGATTTTTCTCTTTGAAATGCCTGTTCCTATTCTGACCCATAAAACCAAAGCCAGAGACATTTGGGGACATCTTAAAGACAATTTTTGTTTGACACATGCTTTTGTGGACTTCTAATTTTGGAAGGTACAGTGATCCAGCTTTTACAAAGGTGGCCAAGATCAAACAACAAAGACATAAGCACCCCTTTCTCTAACCACTGAACTCACCCGGGAACACCAGGTCTGTTGCTTTGAGGTTCTGTTTGAAAGGAAGAACCAACACCCCAACCTCTACCTCGCAGCTCCACGTATTTCCTTCCTTGTACTCTTCAAGAGAGCGACATTTCATCATCATTCCTTTACTGCTTGCAGACACAAACAACCAAATAACCACATCATTAGCAGGCAGAACAAGCTTGGCAGTACAATAGATTTGGACGCATTAATAATGGAGATGGGGATATACATTATACTCATTCACTTGTGTCATGAGCTTGCAGTAAAGAGCACTTTATGGGAAAGATGCATTTCCAATGCCCTTTGAGCATCTTGCAGGCTAATTAAGCAACATAAAGAAGGTAATTTTCTATACAGTCCAAAGGACATTATTAACTTCATTTTAATTGAAGAGACATATATGTGTCTTTGTGTCCCCGTGTACGAACTTATTGATTGCTAGTCATCGTTCATGAGCCCAAATGAAATCTTCCTTGCTGGTGGCAATGGGGAGTATGCTAATGGATTCTGAACTTGATGGGTTTTTGTTGTTGTTCAGTCGCACAGTCAATTCCGACCCTTTGTGACCCCATGGACCACTGCCCTCCAGGCACTCCTGTCCTCCACCATCCCCCTCAACTTGCTCAGCTCTGTGCCCATTGTCTCTACAATACCATCTAGCCATCTCATTTTGGGCTGCCCCCTTCTTCTTTTGCCCTCCACCCTTCCCAGCATCAAGGCTTTCTCAAGCGAATCCTCTCTTCTCATTTGATGTCCAAAGTACTTTAGCTTCATCTTCACTATTTGACCTTCTAAGGAGGAGTAAGATTGACCGATTTGTTCTCCTCGCTGTCCAGGGGACTCTCAAAACTCTCCTCCAACAACACATTTCAAAGGCATCTATTCTTCTGCGCTCAACTTTCCTTATGGTCCAGCTTTATGGCAAGAACAAACAATTCTTGAGACTATGCAAGAGCAAACTCAAATTAGAAGATGGAGGAAGGATGGGTTTGCTTAATGCCTTTTCATAAAATAGCGGCAGTATGGAAAACAAATTGACTTTCCTGGCACATCATCATAACTCAGTGACAAATCACGGGGCCCTATCATTGCACTAGCATTCTAAATGGTTGTGTAACAAGGTGGTGCTCTAAGAAATGTTTCACTCAAAGGTTCCCAGCCTAAGGCCTGTGGGACGGATCCGGACCATAGCACCATGTCATGTGGCCCCCACCCCTCCAAGGGCTTTAGAGAAACAAAACGGCCATCCCCTTTGAAGCCATTGGGACAAAATGGCCACTCCCGTTGTGCAGGCAGGGCAAAATGACCATCCGGCCCTCAAAGCTGACTGAGTGTGACCCAGCCCATGGCTTGAAAAGGTTGGAAACCCTTGGTTTAACCTTTTAAGAAATGTAGCCGAACACACATCCGACTTCGTCTAGTAGACTACAGATATACAAATTGCCTGGGGTTGGTGTGGCCTCACTGGAACCCATTCCAGGAAGAGCTTTATGGCAAGAACAAACATTCTTGAAGGTACGCAAGAGCAAACTCAAATTAGAAGATGGAGGAAGGAGCTCACTGGACAAGGAAACATGTACGAATGAGGATTTAAGTTTGTCCCAATGACAAAGCCAAGAAGGTGGCTCCATTTTGGTAGATTAAAGTTTGATCTGGATACAAAAGAAGTTATGGTTATGAGCCTTTTAAAATGTACCACATATCAATAAATCCACCACAAAGCATCATGAGTCCCTTTATTAACTTGGATACTTCATTTCACAGTATGCTTCTGTTGTCTTGGTGTGAACCTACATATACACACAGAGAGACATGATGCTGTTCCGCTCCTTCCATTGGGTTTCCTTGAGAAACGAGCTTCTTAATGAGGGATTAGAAGAGCAACTGTGTTGGGCTTGCTAGTGCCTTGAGTTCTGTTACTGCCATCAGTCCGTTCAAACATAATATGAAAAATAACCTTTTCCACTGTCCATCTGTCTTTGTCTGGAAAGCACAGTAATACGCTGACAGGGCTCCAAAGCCGGAACAATACGTACCTGGAGTTTTATTTGTGTATTTTAAAAATCTTCCATCTTCCTTCCTTCTTAGCCATTAGCCACATGAAGGATGGGATACAAATCTTTTAGTAAGTAAGCCCAGATCAAAATCTTACCTTCTGGAGCAACAGTTGATAAATGTGGCTGTTTATTTTTGTCTGATCTACCCTCCACCTTTTGTCCAGGTGAGTCACAATACGATTGATTGCAAGGCAAAAACATACGGTGTGAGAATATTACAGTGTGAGAGGAGGGGCAGAATCTGTTCTCGGTCATCTCAAAGTGCAGGATGCGTAATCATGGGCTCAAACTGAAGCAGGCATGCCCAAACTACGGCCTGTGGGCTAGATAAGGCCCATGAAGCCATTTCATCAGGCCTGCGATGCCCGCCAAACCAGGAAGTGAATACAGATGCTTCTGTGCATGTGCTGACGCATCCGTATTCACTTCCTGGTTCAGTGCGGACGTGCCAAAGTGTCAATATTCACTTCCTAGTTTGGTGCAGATGTGCTTGTACATGTGCAAAAGGGTTTGCATTGAACCAGGAAGTGAATGCAGACTTTTCCGTGCATGCGCAGAAGCATCTGCGCTGAACCAGGAAGTGAATATGGAATGGATGCTTTTGCACATGTGCTTTTGCACATGTATAAGGTGGCTACTGGCATTGTTGACAGGGTGGGTGTAGTTCTCAGTGGGCTGAAGAAGATGGCAGAAGACAGAGGAGCCTGGCATGCAGAGGTTCATGGGCTTGGACTTGACTTTGCGACTGAACAACAACAACCTTCAAGTGGTATGCATCCTGTGATGGATACCACTTGACAGAATGGATACTACTTGACATAATGTGACTACTAGGAAGACCAGCAACCAGATGGGAAGACCAGTTCAGGGCAAAGTCCCTGAGACTCTGGATGAGACTGGCATGGCATTGGAAACAGTAGAAGACGATTCTTCGATCTGCCACGTCAATTTGACATGTGAAACACAGATCAACCAAGTAAGTAAGTACCTTCAAGGATGTTTGCTCCAGAGGCAGCGAAAAGGTTGAAAGAGTTGTGCCATTAGCTGTCCTCCAACTTCCCCAAAGTTTTGTTTCTCCGTAAAAGAGGTTTCCAGTTTTTCTGGCTCATTTAGAATTTCTTCCGGTTACCATAACAGAACTGCTAGGTGGCCTAGGGTCTGCTGTTTGTGTTTTCTTTGAGATGCCCCATTGTTCCTTTGCAAACATTTTGGCTGCCTGCACGTCTTGTACTGAGAAAGCCCCATGGAAGGAATAACATTTCAACGACTTCCCTTGGCTTTTAATTGAACTGTGAGAAGATGAGGTGGGGGTATGAGTTGCCAGCTGTCATAGAGTTTATTGGCCATGCTCAGCCAGATAAATTTTTCACCACAGCACTAATTAAAGTACAATTACACCAGTTGCAATGTTAAGGCGTTGAGTTTCAAGGCTGTTTAAAAGCACTTCAGGAAAAGCTGTAAAAAAAAAGTATGGAACATCGACACGAAAGGGCCCCTTTGTCATTAGGAATTCAGTTGTCAAAAATCTGCATAAAGAAAGAAGTCCTTACCTGCAGATCAATGGACAAAAGTAGGGGTCCCCAACCTTTTCAAGGTGGGAACTGGGTCACGCTCTCTCAGTCAGCTTCGAGGGTTGGATGGCCATTTTACCCTGCCTCCACGATGGGTGGGGGTTGGCCATTTTATCACAACAGCTTCAAAAGGGTGGCCATTTTGTTTCTCGAATCCCTTGGAGTGGTGGTGGGGACACATGAAATGGCACCATGGGCCAGATCCGGCCCATGGGCTTTAGATTGAGAACCCATGGACAAGAGGAAGAAAATCTAGTTTGAGGTGGTTTAACAACATTGACCATTTTCTCTACAAATTATGTTGGATTGGGAGCAGAAGAATTCAGATTAAATCCTGGTGGCTATGTAAAGCTCAACACAAGGAAATCTATTGTTTCTTCTTCTTCTTCTTCTTCTTCTTCTTCTTCTTCTTCTTCTTCTTCTTCTTCTTCTTCTTCTTCTTCTTCTTCTTCTTCTTCTTCTTCTTCTTCTTCTTCTTCTTCTTCTTCTTCTTCTTCTTCTTCTTCTTCTTCTTCTTCTTCTTCTTCTTCTTCTTCTTCTTCTTCTTCTTCTTCTTCTTCTTCTTCTTCTTCTTCTTCTTCTTCTTCTTGTGCCTTATTTGATTCCGAATATTGGCAAGCATAATGGTGATCAGCCATGAAAACTGTCTTGCAAATGTAATGCAGTGGCCTTTCATCTGCCTTCCACATCGCAGCGTGACACCCATAGTACCACTGATCCAGTTCTGTGAGTCACTTTCTGGTCCTGAGCCCTTTTGGCACGCAAAGTCCTCCACAGCCCCAGGCCAGGATGGATGAAGTTGCTGCCCTCCTTCAAGATGAATTCAAGTGGGATTTAATCCACTTGGAGACCATCACCAAGATTCCCTAGAAAAGAAAATAATCCTGGGGAAGGTTGAAAGCAGCAGGAAAAGAGGAAAATATAATATGAGACATATTGATTTCTTAAAGGAAGCTATAGCCTAGTGTTTACAACACTGAGTGGGACATTTTGGAGACTGTGATTCATATGGTCTCCCTAAATCAGTGGAACAACAGGTACAGCTGATAGAGAGCAACATTTTCTAATATTGTAACCAGGGTGCAGGAAAAATGAGCGACTGACTTCTACAACCAAGTGACTTGAACGGATGTTTCCTGTACAGCCGATGAGTAATGCCTGCCCATTTATTCTGCTAGGAGTCAATCAACGGGAAAGATCTTTATTGCCTCCTCCATCAATGCCAAGGCAGGGTGGGCGGATGCCATTAAGACTTCAGTTGACTAATTGCAAGAGTTCATTAACTTAAAGCTTGCAGCCCCAATGATATGATCTTAAAAGGTGAAAGTAGGGGGGCGGGGGGGGGAAATGAAAAAAAACCCAACAACTTAGGTTATTAAGATTTCCAAACTGTCTCAAGCATGTGCTTTAAGAGTGTTGTCATCGCTCATATTGTCTCAAGACGAAATGAAGAAGGCCGTTTCTGAAAAAATTTCCCGGAAAATGCCTGATTAATTTCCAAACCCATTAGAAAAAGGAGAGCTCCCAGAAGCTGCCTAACCAACAGTCAGCCCCCTTATTTACTGCTTATTTATTACAAAGGGATTATTAATTGCCTTTCTACCTGCCAGCCCTCCCAGTGATGTGAAACAAATACGTATACCGAAAAGGACTAATTACAAACTTTTTAAAGGCCATTTTTAAAAGGCAACTGGGATAATACAGTCTTAAATGACTACCAGATGTTACGTAAGGATTAGGTAAAGGTCAGCCATGCTCAAATGCCAGTCATATCCAACTGTAGGGTTCAGTGCTCATCTCCATTTACAGCCCAAGAGCCAGTACTGTCTGCATATGCAGATGTTTCTGTGGTCATGTAGAAGGCATGACTAGATGCCAGAGTGCACAGAATGCAGTTACCGTCTCACCGAAGCAGCACCTATTTATCTACTTGCAATTTTTTGCTTTTGAACTGCTATGTTGGCAGGAGTTGGAGGAAATGACAAGAGCCCACTCCATCACGTGGCCATCATGGGTTTGGAAAGTTTGTAATTAGCCCTTTTCGGTATATTTGTTTCACATCACTGGGAGGGCTGGCAGGTAGAAAGGCAATTAATAATCCCTTTGTAATAAATAAGCAGCAAATAAGGGGGCTGACTGTTGGTTAGGCAGCTTCTGGGAGCGCTCGTTTTTCTGATGGGTTTGGTCTTGAACTGCTGAACTGCCAGCCTTCCAGTCATTAAGTCCAGCATCTTAACCACTAAGCCACTGCAGTCTCTCAGTAAGGATAAAGGTGAAGGCTGATCTTGCTCAAAAGCCAGTCATATCTGACTCTAGGGTTCAGTGCTCATCTCTGTTTACGGCCAAAGAGCAAGCAATGTCTGCGTCTGCAGAGGTTTCCATGGACACCTGGCAGGCATTCCTCAGCACCAGAGTGCACAGAATGCTCTTTACCTTCCCACCAAAGTGGTACCTATTTATCTACATACAATTTCTTGCTTTCAAACTGCTAGATTGGGAGGAGCTGGGACAGAGACGGGAGCACAATCCATCGTGCGGTACTTGGGAACCAAACTCCAGCTTTCCAGTCATCGAGTTCAACATCTTAGCCATTTGAGCCATTGCAGGAAGGATAGAGCATACCAAATTTCTCTTGGATTATAGTGTGACCTATAACTGTACTCTGCCCTTCCTTGCTTTGAAGCTTGAGACCCTCAAAGCTTAGAACCAAGGTCTCTGCATGTGGGTAGTTTCCCATCCCAACCAGTGATGGGATGTAACAGGTTCTCACCAGTTCTCCAGAACCGGTAGTAACTTTTCCCAGTGTCCCAGAGAACTTTTAGCAGCTTTTTTTTGGGAACCACCTTTGGGGCTTACCTTTTTGCTGGTTCCCCCAATGTGCATGCTCGCCAAGCACTTGGTGTGCATGCATGCCTACAGTGCTTGGCGCATATGCATTGCCTCCTTGCTGTCCTCCCAAGTGGGGAAGAGGAAGAGAAGCTGCTAGCCTGAAGCTCCCTATAGCCTGCTCCCCAGGGTAAGTGACTCACCTTTGGATGTGGTGTGTCTGTGTGTATTTTAATGTGTATTTAATACCTTTACCTATATTGACGTACTACTACAGTTCCTAAAAGGGCCTGATGGCCTGGCTTGGGGTTTTAAAGCAAAGTCTTGGAGTTACCTCATCAATAAGCCACACCTGTTCTGTTCCAATTGCTGTTCCAATTGGAGAACCCTTAAGGAGGTACAGCTGTTTTACATTTACATTAAGGCATATTATCCTAGAGAACTGGTTAGGCAAAGACTTAGTACCTAACTTCTTTAACTGTTGAAAAGTTGAAAAGTGCCAAAATGAAGCCATCTTGTGGTGAGTTCATTCTGTAGTTCCTTCCATCTGACCTAGTGTGAGAAAGATTAGCCAGAATAAGCTTTAAGCTCTGGTTTAAAAACTCTGGTTGATTTGTGTTTGGGGTGGGTGGGTGTATTTTAATGTATTATTTATTTATTTATTTAATTTATTTACGGGTTTGCGTTGTGGGATGGTGAGTTGTGGGCTGTGTGTGTGCTTATTTTTATTTATTTATTTTCTTTGGCTCCGCCCACGATGTCATGACATCATGATGTTAGCTCCGCCCACACTGATGACATCACAGTGGGATAGTAAAATGTTTGACATCCCACCTCTGAGCGAACACAAATAATCTCATCTCCATTTATAGCCAAAGAGCCAGCACTTGTCTGCGTCTGCAGATGTTACCCTGGTCAAGTGGCAGGCGTGACTAGACATCGGATTGCACGGAACGCTGTTACCTTCCCACTGAAGTGGTCCCTATTTATCTACTTGCAGTTTCTTGCTTTTGAACTGCTAGCTTGGCAGGAGCTGGGACAGATGACGGAAGCTCACCCCACAGCCTAAGATATTATACTAAACTATAGAGGAAGGCTCAGTCCACCACCTGTTCTCCTGGCGAGTCCTGAACACTCCACCGACCGACCTTCCTTGAGGAAGCAGAGGCGACTCCTCTCCTTCCCCTTCTTCTTCCAGAAACCAGAAAGACCCTCCTGCTAGGTTCTATCCTTGGTGTAGGCTTCCTTTTGCTGACTCTGAGTATAGTGATGAGGAAGTACATCTACCTTTGGTGAGTAAACCTTCTTTCATTCTCTCTCCATATAGGAGAAAGCCAGATTCCTGTTGTTTATTTGCTCGCCACCCCGTTGCCTTTACAGAACACTCCAAGACCAACACAAATAAGGAGGTTTCCTCCCCTGACCTTCATCCTTGCTCATCATGCTTTATCAGATGACATCCTTCCTTAATCTCTTAGCCAGGGGTTCCCATCCTTTTGAAACCGGAGGCCAGGTCACATGCTCTCAATCAGCTTTGAGGGCCGGATGGCCATTTTGCACTGCCTGCACAAAGGGGGTAGCCATATTGTCCCAACAGCTTCAAAGGGGTGCCTATTTTGTTTCTTGAATGCCTTTGGAGGGGTGGATCCCCATGAAATGGTGCCATGGGCCACATATGGCCCATGGGGCTTAGGTTGGGAACCCCTGATCTTAGCAGATGAAAATCTAACTTTACTGGGGGGGGGGGGGTGTTGCATGAACTTTACTCCAGTGGTAAATTTGTCAGGTTTGGGATAGAGGTACCACTGTATATATAGATATATAGATAAACGTAATTTAATTCAATTTAAAAAGACCTACTCATGATTTATATAGCATGGAGCAATACAGTATTTGTTAACTTTCCAGTCTCTAGATTTAATACCCAGTACTGTATAAGCAAAGTTCCGCATTTCTCTTGCTTGAATGCAGAAAGATGGCCCAATGATTTTTCCTTTTGCTGCAACAGGTTTAGAATTGCAAAATCCGCATTAACAGAACCACTGGATTTTGAAACAGAAATGGAGTCTGCTACTGAATATTCTGTAAGTATCTGAAAAATCTTTCCTGGAAGGTTCTAGTTATCAAAAACCTTTCTGCTTCATGGAGAATAACAATGGAAAATGCATATCAGAGAGTAAACAACAACAACATTGTGACACTTTAAAGCAGGGGTGCCCCTGATGCCAATTCATCCAACCCGCACCAAACTCATCCCTCCTGGAAGCGGAAGTAAAATGCGCCCGCACAGTATCAGGGGCCAGATCCAGCCCATGGGTCATAGTTTGGGCACCCCTGTTTTAAACGGAGAAAATGGCAGCCTACAATCTATCTCATCCTGTTGCAAAACAGATTGCAAGGCACGTTTTACTTCCGCTTCCAGTGGGAGGAACCACATGACCGACCCACTGAACCACGTGACCGGCCTGCGGCCCGAAAAGTTTGGGCACGCCTGCTTTAAAGACTAACTGATGTACTTTAATGTTAACTTTCGTGGATCCAGTCCACTTCGTCAGACATTGGAGTGAGGCTTCATGGCATACATTTATACACATCAACTACAAAGGTCAGCATAAATGCGTATATGAGGAAGCATAACAAAGTGCCTGATCCGAAGCGAAACAACCAGGACCTAGTACTACAGAGCAAGACATTTATTTAATTTATTTATTTAAATTTGTTTATCGCCCTCCTCCCAAAAGGGACCCAGGGCAATTTACAACAATTACAAACCATTTAAAAGAATTAAAAAACTTTAAAAACTTTTAAAAGCTTAGTATTAAAAGCTAGAAATTGTAACATAGGCATGCTGGCAGTGATGGGATGATACTGGGTCGGCCCGGATCTGCCAACCCGGTAGCTCCGATCACGATTGGTTCTCCGTGGGGGTTGTTAGAACCCCAGGAGATCCAGTTCTGAAAAAAAATTACCGGGCAGCCAAAATGGCTGTCTGTTACTGCGGATGCGTCAATCGTCTATTTGACACATGTGCAGTAAGAAATAGAACTGCGCATGCATCAAATAGAGGTTTGACGCATGCACAGTAACGGGCAGCCATTTTGGCTCCCTGGAAACAAATTTTTAAGGCAGCGGCGGGGGCCTTTCCTTGGCGCACCACGCCATCAGGCCAGTGCGCCACCGCACCGTTACGGGCAGCCATTTTGGCTGCCCGGAAAAAATGTTTTTTAAGGTGGGAGCCTTTCCTTGGCACGGCGTGGCATCAGGCCGGTGCACCGATGTGCTGCCACACCGTTACGGGCTGCCATTTCGGCTGCCCAGGAAAAAAATTTTTTTAAGTGGCGGCGGCCTTTCCTTGGTGTGGAGCCAGGTCACCACGCCAGCCGTGCCGGCTGCGCCGGCCGCGCCGGCCGTGCCGGCCGCACCGGCCGCACCACTGCTCCACCACCTCTTCTGCTCCCGGACGAGGGTAAGTGACCTAGGTTTTGTGTTTGGGGTGGGTAGATGGGTGTTTGGGTGGGTGTGTATTTTTATTTATTTTTTATTTTATTTATTTATTTTACTTCTTTAATTTATTTACGGGTTTGTGTTGTGGTTGGGTGTGTGGGTGGGTTGAGGGGTGTGTGTGTGTATTTATGTATTTTAATTTTATTTTTAAATTATTATTTTATTTTTAGGCCTCGCCCACAACGTCATGACGTCATGATGTCGGCTCCGCCCATGACGTCATCACGTCATGACATTGGCCACACCCATGATGTCCGTGATGTCAGGGAATGGTAGTAACATTTTTGTCATCCCATCAGTGATCCCAACCCTTCCGCACTTCGGTGGCATCACAGGAACATACCCCTGAATCTCAGGCATCCCCTTTGACATCTCTGCAGATCTGATGGTGTAGATCTGGCAGTTGGAGCCTTAGTAGAACTCCTGACAACATCTGGCATGTTGGCTTCATTTTGAAATTAAGAACCTTTAAAAATGCCACGACATTTTGACCTTCCCCAGATTGGAACTTGATATGGGGTGGCAGCAGCAGGCAGTAGAGTGTCCCTGTAGGGTGTTTAAAAATTGATCTCACTCTCTGTACTAAATGGGTACAAACACACAGTTGGGTATTAACACACTGAATGATTAATACCCTTGCTGCGCATGCGTGGGAGAATTACTACATTTTTTTCTCCTTCTCCAACTCACCCTGTTTTCCCCCTCTCCTCCCTTACTATTACAGTCCTCTATTAAACCCTGGGATTACATTGGGCGGAATGAATACAGAGCAATATTTTTAAAACTAATTTGTTCGTGGAGCGGTGGCTGTTGAGATGAGAACATCCGAGCGTGCTGGCTTGTAATCAGATCTATGCAAACGCTTGGCTGCTGGCGATTGCGCTGCCAAAGATACAGAGCCAGAGGAAATTCAATTGGCAAGGTTTTAGTAGACTCCTGGGATGGAGAGGGGAGTGGAAGCATCAGTGCCCCCCTTGACATTGCTGTTAAGGAAGCTGGGGTGCCTCAAATCTACACCAGTTGAGAAAATATACCCTCTTGTTGGCATCACTCCACCTAAGATCAGAAGAGAAGTAGCAGTGGATCTGAATGTATATGAGCCTCAAGTCCTCCAGCTCAGATCCAGGAAGAGCTTTATGACAAAAAGTAACATACTTAAGGGTACGCAAGATCAAAACCCAATTGGAAAGATGGAAGAAAGAGCTCATTGGAAAAGGAATACCATTGAAGGAAGATCTGGCTGAGGAACTCAACCTCCCCTATGTCACTTGGGGGACCCTGAATAGCCTGAGGCCAGAGGCCCTAAATGCAAGACCAACATGGTCAAATGGGGACTGCTGGTGGACAACAATACGTTGTGTGAACGTGGAGAGATACAGAATCCAGCTCATTTACGGATCTGCCAATTGCTGCCAGAAACAGGCACCGATGGGGACTTAAGTTTGGCCAATGACAAAGCCAAGAAAGTGGCTTCATTTTGGCAGGCCAGGGTTTGATTGGGACATGAAAGAAGAAGACTCTTGTTTTACAAGGAATCAGTGTGGGTAGAGTTTTGGATCGAGTTGTGTGCGATGCAGGTTCTAGTCCCCTGCTCAACCATGAGACCCAGCATTGACCTTGGGGAATATCCTCTATCTCTGTCAGAAATACCAGGTTTGGGGGGGGGGGGATTCTCCTGAAATGAAACAACTTAAACTCTAAGCAGATTAGGTGAGAATCACCATGGCAGGCTGTCTGGTATCTTCCCAATGGTGGGGAATGACTGAAGGGATGTCGTTGCTGCTTCTTTCATGCCCAGGTCAAATTTTAAACTGCCAAAATGGAGCTACTTTCTTGGCTTTGTTGTTGGCCAAACCAAAGTCCTCATCAGTGCCTGTTTCTGGCAGTCATCAGCAGACCAGTAAATGAGCCGGATTCTGTATCTCTCCACATTCACACAGTGTGTTGTTGTCTACCTACTTGTGCATTTACATTTGGGCACACCAATCCTCATCCTATTCAGGGTCCTCCAAAGTGATGTAGGGGAGGTTGAGTTCCTCAGCCATCTCCTCCTTTAAGGTTGTTCCTTGTCCAGTGAGCTCCTTCCTCCATCTTCTAATTTGGTTTTGTGCAAGAATGTTTCTTCTTGTCACAAAACTCTTCTTGCTGCCTCCACAACATCAGCCAGGACACAAATGAAGTAAAATTTCTGTTTGTCTGCACTGTTTGTTTCTGGACTACACTCACTGTCTTCCTAACTCCTCTTTATCTAACTCAACCATTTAATTCAGGGGTTCTTAACCTTTTAAAGCCATGAGGCAGGCCACACCTCCTCAGACAGCTGAGCAGACTGGACTGGTGGTTGTCCCCCCCCCCCCCATCATAAACACTGCCGTAAAACGTGTCCATGGCTGTAGTAAAAGCATTTATGACAGCCACCGGTGCATTTACGGCTGTTGTAAATATGTTCATTTCCATTTCTGGAAGTGACATGAGCCACATGAAATGGTTCTATGGGCTGGGGCCAGCCCACAGGCCGCAGGTTGTAAACCCCTGATTTAATCAACCAATAAGAACCCTGGAGAGAGAGAGAGAGAGAGAGAGAGAGAGAGAGAGAGAGAGAGAGAGTGTCAGGGGTGGGGAATTGCCTGTTAGCATTCCACTTTAGCAGAAGAAAGCTAGGTGTTAAATGCACACGTCCGATTGCATTTTATCAGTAATATTTCCATTTTTGGTCCTCAGGCTGAAGGACTCAAATATTAACCTGGTGTATAGTAAGCCTGTTAAGCTCTTCCTAGATTAAAATATGTGGTTTTAATAAACCACAAAGTTAGCATTTTGATGTAACATCCACAATGTCATAATCTTTGCTTTAGCAACAATACAAAAAAGTAGAAAAAAGTTAGTGCTTATAACTTTTAACCCAATTTCCCCATCACCTTGGAATTTAAAACAGCTTATAGGAAAAAGAGAAAGCTTACAAAGCTATGTACATGAGCCCATTTCTGAAAAGTTTGGACCCTACCTTTGATGGTTGGATACTTTCCAATGGCCCCCCAGAGAAATTAAGTGGAATGCTACACCCACTTTCCTTGCCCAAGAGATATTGGGTCGTGAACGGTGAGAATCCGGTTTGAACACAAAGCAAAGATGTATGTTCTCTAGGTTTAAAGGTTCACTGGATGGGAAGACCCCAGTTCATGGTGCTGCTCTTTCCTGGCAGATGTCCAACCCATCTGGTGTGGGTGACAACATCTGGGGCGCTGAGTCCCTGTGCAATCCTCCTTAGTATTCATACATGTGGACTTTGATGGGTATGTGCTAGAAACAAAATAGTGTTCATCCCACTTGGTTAGCTTTTCAAGGATTTTGGAATTAATCCTCAACACATCCTCTCACCGTGGAGACAATAAAGAGAACAGCGACCAACAGTCAGACGTTACAAAGCGCTTCTCAATGGAATGGGTTTCTTGGCAGTAGAACAGAAAGTGATGGATTCCCCTTTGCCAGAGGTTTTGTTCATCCAGGATATTCTTGACTACAGAACTGTGGTTTGCATAAACCAGTGCCCCCAAAGTCATGGTACAAACATTTTGATGTCAGCAAAAACAAAAAAGTTATTGCCTATCATAATTTATTTATTTATTTATTTATTTATTTATTTATTTGTATTTGTTTATCACCCTCCTCCCCGAAGGGACCCAGGGCATGAATACCTTCTTTCTCCCTGCTCTCTCTTTTTATTTATTATTAATGCCAAGTAAGGTAACAGCAATAAAGAGAGAACAATAAATAAATAAATAAATAAATAAATAAATAAATAAATAAATAAATAAATAAATAAATAAATAAAAGCCTTAGCCAAACTCAACTTTAAAAGAAACAGCAAAACTCGCCTTTTAAACTCCAAATCGGCAATGGGAGGTGGTTGTCTCATTTTACCTTATGGTAGACTGGGCATTTTACCCAATTGTAGGGACTGCGGTGGCTTAGTGGTTAAGATGCTGAACTTGATGACTGGAAGGCTGGCAGGTCAGCAGTTTGAGACCCAAGTGCTGTACTCCAGTCGTCTGTTTCAGCTCCTGCCAACCTAGCAGTTCAAAAGCAAGACATTGCAAATATGTAAATAGGGACCACTTCAGTGGGAAGGTAAACAGCATTCTGTGCACTCTGGTGTAGTCATGCCTGCCACATGACCACGGAAACGTCTGCAGACGCAGACAGTGCTGGCTCTTTGGCTATAAACAGAGATGAGCACTGAACCCTAGAGTCAGAAACGATTGACTTTCAAGCAAGGGTGACCTTTATCTTTTACTAGGACTGGGCAGCTGTTGTAGTGGATAACCATGGTTCGTAGTGGCCTGGACTAGTTGACTTTTTGGAGACCTTTCATACTCTTAAGAATATGTTCTGAAAACCAAGAACTGTGCTTGGAACATAAGGACAGTCAGACTTTTTGATCTCCAGCCCAAGATGTTTGTGCCAGAAGGATTAAGTTTTTAATTAAGTACGCATAGTGCTGCCCTTCTGCTCTGCGAGGCTATAATAAAATTGTGAAGTGGGTACGTGTACCTGGCTGGCGGCAGAGCGCTCTATCGTAATGAGGAGAATCAGATTACCATGAGGAAGAGAGTAGCCAACTTTGTCCTCACTGTAAGGACAGAAGGCCATCTCACACTCCTGTTCACGTTCTCTCAGTCTTTCCACTTCTACACAAGGTGATGAGACTGGCAGGCAAAGGCGACGGAACAGTTAAGAATTTATCCTTCAATGTGAAACTTAGAGAACAGAGCCTGGGACATAGGGAGCCAGCTAGCAGTACTGCCACAAGGACATAGGTCAGTGGTGGCAAACCTATGGCATGCGTGCCAGAGGTAGCACCCAGAGTTCTCTCTGTCTGCATGCCTGCAGACATTCCAGCATAGAGTTTGCCCCGCCCCTCTGCCCAGCAGCCCAATGGGAGCACTTCCTTCCTCCCCCAGCACAGAGTTCACCCCACCCCTCTGCCCGGCAGCCCAATGGGAGCATTTCCTTCCTCCCCTCTTCCCTCCATCCAAAGCTGTTTCTATATCCCACAACAATGGAAATGTGGTAGTCTTGCTCCTTGGGAATTGTCTCCAGAAAGAGAAGAAACAGACTCTTAAAAAGCAAAGATAAAAGGCAGCATGTTATACACACTGTGTGTAAGTTAATCGATGTTTACGACCTTGAGGGATACTAATTGATATTCATAGATGCTTGTTTAGAGAGACATACAGATCTTCAGCTGAAACTGTCCCTGAAGGCAAAAAATGATGCAGCTGTCCTACTTGGAGATGTCATGAGAAGATGACTTACTGGAAAAGAAAATAATGCTGGGAAAAGTTATAGGTTGGTTCTCTAAAGAAAGCCATAGCCAGGCCATAGCCCTGAGTTTACAACAGCCAAGTAGAACTGTCGTCTAGTCATGCCTGCCCCATGACCATGGAAACATCTGCAGATGCAGACACCAATGGCTTGTTGGCTCTAAATAAAGAAGAGCACTGTCCACCAACCTAGAGTCAGACAGAAATTGGCTTTTGAGCAAGGGAGATCTTTACCTATACTATTTTTAGACCACTTTGGGGCTATACATCCTTTAAACAGAGGAAGCCTTTCAGTATAGGAGCAAACCGATGGGTTTCCTGTGAAACTGACCTTAGGAGAGAGCAGGGTACTAAGTAAGCTTTGTGGTACCCATATCTCCAGAAACCCAGTGTGGTGCAATGGTCGAGTGTCAGCCTAGGACTAAATTCTTGCTAAGTCACAGAAACTCACTGAGGGGCGGCAATGGTAAAACATTCCTCGAACATTTCACCTACTTTGGAAACCATAAATGGGAAGTGACTTTATGGCATGTAACAGCAAAAATATTAAGCTTTGGACTGTCCAGTTATCAAGCATGGAGGTATGTAGGTTGTGTCTGGTCATGAAGGTCTGCTAGCCAGGGATGTTTGTCAGACCCAAAGGCAAATAAAGGTTATATGAAGCCATACAGTAATGTGGACCCTCTATCGCCAAGACATCAACAATCTTGAGCGTTTTTACCAACAGAAGCTAAGATCCATCTTGAACATCGAGTGGGATGACTCTGTCACCTGCATTGCAGTCCTCGAGAAGGCAAATCTAAACAGCTTTGAAGCTTCCGTCACAGGCCATCGTCTTAGATGTTTGTCAGACCCAAAGGCAAATAAAGGTTATATGAAGCCATACAGTAATGTGGACCCTCTATCGCCAAGACATCAACAATCTTGAGCGTTTTTACCAACAGAAGCTAAGATCCATCTTGAACATCGAGTGGGATGACTCTGTCACCTGCATTGCAGTCCTCGAGAAGGCAAATCTAAACAGCTTTGAAGCTTCCGTCACAGGCCATCGTCTTAGATGGATAGGGTATGTCTACCGTATGGATGGTTCCAGGCTGCTGCTACCGATCACTTCGAAGGGGAACGCCGTAGACACGAAGAGGTTAAGTGACAAGCATGGAAGCTTCATCAAACTCAACCATCTATTCAGTGTAATGTGTGTGGCCGCATGTTTCATGCCAGGATTGGCTTATTGTGTCACCAGAGACACATCTATTCAGGAAAAAATGTATGCTTGGACACAAGTAGCAGCTATCGAATATGAAGCAGTGATTCCCAATTTAGGATCCCCCAGGTGTTGTCTGACTACAACTCCCAGACCCTTGTTCATTGGCCATGTTGACTTGGGGCTTCTGGTAGAGGAAGTTTAAAAACATCTGGAAACCCTGAGCTGGAGAATGAAGTGTGGAACTAATGAAATGAACCATGCCTCTTACTTCAAATAAGAACGGTGAGGAGTACATGGTGATTTATCTCCTAATTAAATCAAGAGAACTCCAAAGAACAAACACTAATTGATGGCCTGGATGGCAATAAAACATAATTTCTGCTTTCTGCTTTGTTGGCTGCTGGACAGCTTCTGCTGCCAGAGATGGGAAAGGTCTTACACATGGAGTCTGACTTAATAATCCTGTTCACACTTCCTCTGTTGGGCAGAAGATGAGGCTTTCTCTTCAAACTGGAGGTTCCATTATTGGCACACAATCACAGCCCAATTCATTCCCTCTACCAGACATGAAGCCTTCTGAAAAGAGGTGGTCCAGATAATACATTGTCAAGAATAATCATGGTTTGCAGCAGATGTTATGAGACCCTTCAAGTACCATGTCGAGAACTTCCTGAAAATGTCCCAGACTTTTTGCCCTGAGTAAATACATGTTTCTGTGGCAGCAGAGAGGAAGAAAGAAGGCAGTCCCCATCATAGCGACCATGATACAAGTTTCCTCCTGACTTATTTGAGTCAACATTGGTGTGAACGTGTCAGCAGGACACTGACCGAAGGACACAGAAATACAGAGGCTATACCAACTATCCTCACAGGTTCAACAGATGAATGTTATCCTTGGAGTTGTCATCTGTGATTGGCCATGTTGAACTATAAAACCAAAAACCCAAACAGACTCCTCCCAAATAATTTGAGCAAGACCAGCTGGTCATTCCATGGTACAAGGCATGATAGATCCAGGGAGGAGGCATTCAAGGAAAGATGGAAATGGGTTGTTAGGATAAAATGGTGTCTGCGCCTCTTGAACTGAGCCAATCCTTTACCCCAGACTAGTGTGGCCATATGCTCTCTTTTATAAAGGAAAGTCCTCTGTTTGAAGGTTGTCTAGTCTAAGTCTGGAATAAGGATAAAGGACCATAAAAAGCAAGTCAGATATCTTAATGTTGATAGGCCACAGCGAGCAGTCCCTGGACGGCAGACTCAGCCATCACAAAAATCAATCTTTTCTACTCAGGTAAGCTATAGTGTAATTCTGTTTAAACCACAACATTTCTTTCCAGTTTTTCCATGTGTGCACATGAACTAGCAAATACACTTTTATGGAAATCATCTGAGGGAGCGTTATCTGGCCCCCTGGCTTAAAAAGGTTGAGAACTCCTGAGTTAGTTAATCGCTGCCTGATGATCAGCATTGAGTCGCTGGTAGTAGGGTCTACTCTATTACCTGGCCAGACCCTTAACTTTCCGACATCTTGGTTTGGGATTATGAGGTTTTCTGAGGAATGGGTGCTTATTGCGTGGCATGTTGTTCATGCTTCCTTGCTAATGCACTCACATCACTAAAGGACTTTATTTTACAGCCTGGAAAGCGTGCATCAAGCACGGCTGACAGAGCTGCGTCTAGGTAATGAACTGAGAAGGAAGCATTTTCCAGTGCAATTAATTTTGCAGGGCAAAGATCTAATATTTGCTTTTTGCTCCACAGAATATGCTGGAGTGGATGCAAACAATTACCCTACAAAGATCTGTAGACCATAAGGATTCGGATGGCCAGCCAATTAACAATTTTTTAAAAACCTGCTTCATCATCTGCCTTTAAACTGATTAATTAACTTTAAATACCTACTTGCCTATGACCTAAACAGGGTTGCTCTTCCGAGAATCCAATGGAACTGTTTGATCAAGCCTGTTAATTTATGGTCGTGAGAAAGAAAGATGGTATTTCCACCCATACGAAACCAAAAATAGCTTTAGATGTAAACAAGGATGTCTTTATCTCTCAGCTCAGCTGACCACAATTTTTGCACACCATTTAACACCCTCTTTCCAGATTCCCCACCTCAATGAATCCGGGAAATGCTTTACAAATGATATGTGAGGTCAATCAGCAGCATTGATTTGCGATCCCTGAGCACCGAACGACGGCTGGAAGGAGGGACTCCAATCACCTGTCATGCGAATGTGAGATGCATTCTTCAGTAAGGATAAGTTAGACCAGTGTTTCAAAATCTTTGGTTTTTGGACATCAATTCCCAGAAGCCTAAATCAATTCCCCAAAAGCACTGATCAGCCAATGTACTGACTTAGGCTTCTGGGAATTGAAGTCCCCCTGTGGGGCCAGGGCCCCACATTGGGAAATACTGAGTTAGAATCTTTTGGATCCAGCATGGATGAGACATTGCTGACCCCAGCAGAGTGTTGACTTTCTGGGATCCAGGAAGCAATATCTTAGCTGGCAGTGGACCTACAGGGACCTGGAAGACTGGATCCCTGGGTAAAGAAGACTTCAGAGCTGAATCAGAAGTGAAGACGAAGATGAAGACAAAGAAGCCCTGGAACCAACCTCTTCCTACCAACAGGTCCCTGCTTAGGAGTTAAAAATGAGGATAACCTACAAATGACAACTAATATGTTGCATCCTTACTTGGCTTTTACAAGCAGCTTATGGGGGTAGAAGACTCAAGTCATGTGACCTCTTCCCCACCTCGCACCTGACACTATGGACCTCAAACATCTTTCAAAGACTGTTCCAGAGAGCTTGTAAACTTTATGCATGTTAGATCCGGAGATCAGGGCGCGGGAGTGAGGACACGGAAGCCATTAAGGGTGAACCAAACAACACGTCTGTTTATTGTGGTTAGCACAGACAACAACAACAACGGCTGGGTCAGCAGGGGATTAAATACCCTGCTTGACCCAGCCCACTGACCAATGGGTAGCGGTGATTTTCCCGCCGCTAGGACATTTAAATATCTAACACCCCTTCCCCCCAGAATGCCCCAGTCTGCTATTTGCATACAAAATCCTCCAGGTGACGGGGGCGTGTTCTTACTCGATCGGACCTGCGCAGTTCAGTCGGCGCTGGGGCATCGGGCAGAGCGGACCTGTCGCTCTCGCTCTGCCCTGGCTGGGCCGGGAGCGGATCCGGAATACGAGCGTCGGGCTCCGCGGTGACCGGGGGTGAGCCTGTTCCACACGGTAAGCTGGCCGGTGATGGTGCTGCGTGAATGGGGCTGTTTTCTGGCCGAACCGGGTCGGTGACCGGTTCGTCCATCGGGTGCATGTCTGGCTCAGCGCCGGTCTGCACTCCCCGGGGGAGGTTGCTATTCGTGTCGGGACTCGTTCGCCTCCTGAGCTGGTCGACATGGCGTTTCCATGTCCGACCATCAGCGAGGCGAACCTTGTAGGTGTAGGGGCCCAGCATTTCGCTGACGGTTCCCTCTTCCCACGGGTGGCCCGACGCGTAGTTCCTAGCGAAGATTGGTGAGTCAATGGCCAGTGTCCGGCCCTGTGGTTGGTCCCCCCTGAACTTGTCTGGAGAATACCTAGGGTGTAACCGGTCAAGCTGACAACGGAGTCTCCTACCCATGAGTAACTCTGCGGGGGCCTGTCCCGTGGCAGCGCAGGGAAGGTTGTGTTGGGCCAACAAGAACGTGTCTACGCGTTCCTGCCAGTCCCCGGGTCCTAGCCTTTCCAGGGCCTCCTTTGCGCTGCGCACGAATCTCTCGGCCTGCCCATTCCCTTGCGCCCTGAACGGGGATGTGAGAGCGTGCCTGGTTCCTAGGGATGCCAGGTACTGTTCAAACTCAGTGGCCGTGAACTGAGGCCCGTTGTCAGAGACTAGGGTGTCGGGAATGCCGTGTGTGGAAAAGAGTTGTCTGAGTTCCCGGATCATTGCTCTGGCTGTGGTGCTACTCAGGAGTCGGATCTCCAACCATTTCGAGTAGGCATCCACTACAATCAGGAATGTTTGGCCGTGGAATGGGCCGGCGAGGTCGATGTGAATCCTCTGCCATGGGCCCGAGGGCTGTTCCCATTCTCTGACCGGGGCTGCTGGTGGATTGGGTCGTGATGATTGGCAAGGTGTACATTTGGCCACCCACGACTCTATGTCCTTGTCAATACCAGGCCACCACACGTAACTTCGGGCTAACCCCTTCATCTTTACTATTCCCGGGTGGCTGGCATGCAGTGTTTCTATGACCTTGGGGCGGATTTTCCTGGGCACCACTACCCGGTCCCCCCACAGCAAGCAACCCCCCACACAGCACAGTTCGTCTTTCTTGTCGAAATATACCTTGAACTCCCCTTCCCCCTTGTCCGGCCACCCCCGCTGAACCCAGCTGGAAACGGCCCGAAGTTCGGCGTCCTGCGCCGTCACCCTGGCAACCTCGGCCGACGTAGTGGGGGCAGAGTCCAGGATGTCCAGGGCAAGAACCGATGCTTCCCCCCGTTCCGCGCCTTCCTGGGTCGGGAGGGGGCATCTGCTCAAGGCGTCAGCATTTCCCATGTGTTTCCCGGGCCGGTAGACTAAGGTGTATGAGTACCCCGACAGGAAAATGGCCCACCTTTGTATCCGGGGGGACAAGGCAGAGGGTGTAGGCCGGTCGCCAGCCAGGAGTCCCAATAGGGGCTTATGATCAGTCACAAGTTCGAAGTCCCGGCCGTACAAGTAGTCATGGAATTTTCTTACCCCTGCCACTGCCGCCAGCGCCTCCTTGTCGATCTGGCCGTAGTTCCTCTCCGTCGGCGACATGGTCCTGGAGTAATAGGCGATGGGCGCCTCGAGGCCGTTGGGCAGTCGGTGGGCCAGGACTGCGCCGACGCCGTAGGGAGACGCGTCGCAGGCGAGGACCAGTGGCAGGGTCGCGTTGTATTGTATCAGGAAACTGTCCTGGGAGAGAAGATTTTTGACAGCAGCGAAAGCTGACTTTTGCTCGGGTCCCCACACCCACTCTGCCTTTGCGGCCAACAGTCTGTGTAGGGGCTCAGCCGCGGTGGCCTTTCCTTTCAGGAAGGTCGCGTAGAAATTCAGGAGTCCCAGGAACGCCTGCAGCTCCTGCCTGTTTTTCGGGGCCGGGGCGTTCCGAATCGCTTCCACTTTTCCCTTCGTTGGGTGGATGCCCTTGGCGTCGATGTGGAAC